>CAWUFW010008170.1:0-600000 GCA_963921515.1 Calotriton arnoldi
GGGAACAGTCCAGCCCGATCTGCCAAGCCAGGTCTTCCCTGGACCAGAAAAAAGCATCCTGGGTCCGGTTTCGAGTTTCACCCCTTATCAGCCAGGCTAGCTTGAATCCAGTTGCACAGGAAGGGAGGAAGACTTTCTCCTATATTTGTATACATATGTATGTGGCTTTATATAGCACATATGTTATG
The DNA here is from genome assembly GCA_963921515.1 of Calotriton arnoldi. NCBI lineage: Eukaryota > Metazoa > Chordata > Amphibia > Caudata > Salamandridae > Calotriton > Calotriton arnoldi. The sequence goes on from CAWUFW010008170.1 coordinate 189, forward strand.
CCTTTAGGAATGTTTGTTACTCAAGTTTCTGGTTGTTGTGCCTTGAGTGGTACTTTAGGAGGCTAGCTTAGTAAATGGTGCACACTTACTTAAGTGAAGCACCCTACACTAATTTAGACAAACCTTATGGTGATTTTTGTGGTCTTAGACAACCATAGAAAGCTCTTTAAGTGGTAGTTGTGGAGATCAGCCTTCAGGCTTAGTCCAGAAGTAGGGTAAAGTAGCTTGTTTTACCAGTACTAATCATATAGTGTAGGTTAAGTGAAAAATAACCACACAGTGTAGTTATAAAATATGTATTTATTATAAACACTCACTAACACATTGGTATATCTCCTACCCGGAGATATAATCACAATACACACAATACTTCAATAGTAGAACAGGTAAGTAGCACAAATACACAGTGGTCTCCAGGGGGAGACCAAACCATATACTAATAAAGTAGAATGTGAACTGTGACCGAAGTCGGAACTGGACCCAGAAGACTTAGAAGATCTGGGGACCCAAGAAACCACCCAAGGTAAGTACCAAAGAACCCCACGGAGGCCGTGTGCAGAGTGGAAACACGACTGCGTACTCAATACAAGTCAGTGGGGAAATCGCGGTTGCAGTTTTCAAGAAGAAGGACCCTTCCCAGAAGACCCTGAAGAAACCCTGTGGAAGATGGAAGGTTGGAGATTCACCCCATCCGTGGATACCCCAGGAACCAGGATACCTACACCAGGGAAGCTGGGTGCATATGTGTGAAGTGACGTCAGAAACCGACATAGACCACAATGGAGGACTTCAGTGAAGATGCTGCTGGCGACGAAGGCTAAGGAGTCTGGTGGAATCCAAGGGTGGATTTTTGAAGAGGAGTACCTGCAAACAGAGGGGACAGAGTCTATGCCACTCGGGAGTGACCAAGAGGCACGGAAGACCAATGACCACCGATGAATGAAGATGCAGGAGAGTGGACGGTGACCTTGTCGCTGCAGCTGTGAACCAGTCGATGCTGTGGAAGACCAGAAGCCATTCATGTGCTGTCCCATGTCAGAAATCTAGAGCCAGGAGGTCGGTGTCCGGCGGGAGCACCAACAAGCCTTGGCAGCAGCAACAGATGAGGAAAACGTAGAAGGTGCAGTGTCAGGACCAGTTCTTTTTTAAGGTAGCAGCAGTAACACGGGAGTATAAAGTGCCTAAATATACTTCCCATATTGATGGCAAGCATCTTGCTCATATTGTGTAGGGAAGACTCACCTACTTTCATCTGCCAAAAATAATACAGCGGATCACGTTGATGCTTTCTTCTTCCTTGCTTTGCTGTCTTGTATTTATACTTCCATCTCCTTGAGGTCTTCTTGACTTAAATTTTGAGACCCATACCAGGATTAATGCTGCATATATTTAAACCTAGATATGTTTCCATTAGCTTTTTAAAAAATCAAGAATACTCAATGTTATTAGTCTAGCATCGTTAGTCAAATCCCCCCATTGTAGTATTCCAGCATCTATGAATGGTGTAGCTAGCTGATCCTTCATGCAATCTGGCGTATCTGGGGATAAACAAAGAGGGGCCATTCTACTGTAGTACTTTATATTCTATCTAATAGTAATGTTATACCATAAACTCGCTGACGTCCTTAGTTCCTTTAAGCAAACCTTTTAAAAATATTTAGGAGCATCAAATTTATATAAAAAATCTTCTTGTTGGTAAGTTTCTGTATTCATGGCTTGATATGTTTGTTCCCTACTAGATTGATCTGGAGAAACAATTGGTAGCCTGCTGGTTTTTTTTAACTGAAAGACCAAGCAGTAGTAAGATATGTCTGGGAGATGTAAACTTCTTTTCTCAAGTTTCCTTCTTAATGTTTTTTCACAATGGTCTGCTGCCTTTGGAGACCATAAGAAATTACTTAGTTGTAAGCTCCTCTAAGTTCTATGTGATGTTGATCCCTCAATAGCTGAGCTATTTTGCTACTGTTCTGTTCTATTCTTCATTCTAACATTCCAGGCCAGAGTCGCCATCTAACACTCCTTTAGTTGTTACCCTAAGAGTCTCCAAAATTCACTCTCCATGAATGGAATGGTCTAGGTTGACTATGACGTGTACTACTATATCTCAGAAATTTGAAAGGCTTAATACTGGGGAGCTCCCTTATTTGCTGGAGTAATGGTCCAATATAGATAGAAAAGTAGGGTCTGTAAAGGACATCCCTGCCGTGTGCCTCTTTGGGTTCTCTAATATCTTTGTGAGATTTCTGTTAACCAAAACCTTAGCACAAGGATCTCCATACAGGACTCCAATCGTTTGGATAGATCTAGGCCTTAGTACAAAGTCAGTTAGACATTCCCACGGATAGACCCAGTTGACCCTGCTGAAAGCCTTAGCAGCATATAACATTATAACTGCTAACTGTGTAACTGTGTTTTATAGGCATCTGCAAAATCAACTCAGCCCCCTATTTATTGAATGTGCACTGTCATTTAGTTTCCTTCCAAGGATAACACCCTTCTGATCTTCATGGACTACTTTCTCAATAATGGATGATAACCTATTGGCCAGTATGCAAGTAAAGACTTTGAACAGAGAAATTGGTCAGTAAAACTCACATTTCACTGGATTCTTATTGTTTTTAAGTATCAAGGTAATTACTGCTTCTTCTCAACCAAGTGGAATCTGCCCTTCCTTTAGAAGAGAAACATGCATTGAACCATGAATCATTTGTTAGCACTGCTGAAATGAATCAGGCACCAGCTCCACCCCAGAAAGAGCAGACCAATGAAGAGGCATATTTTGAGATAGAATGTACCTATGTAATTGGAACAGATGTCGCAATGAACATAAAGCAACGTATAATAGATATGAAATTTTGAATCTGGAGGAGAAGGATGGAGACAGCGACAGTACCATAATGGATCTGGAGAGATATTCTGCTGAACAAGATGTACCAAAGCAGGGTATTGGTAAAACAACAGCTTTAGCAGCAGATTTTTCAGGTGAACAACTTACATTTTTGATACAGAAATCAAATATAGAAATAAGAAATGGCTTTGCCCCTTCATAGAACAATGAGAAGACTACACAACAGACTTTTTCAGCTCTTGAAAAGAAGATAGATGAATTATCTATAACAAAAAGAAAATTAGAAGATGATAAGCAGAAAGTTACAGCCCAGGTAGAAAGGAATGTAAAAGTAATGTCAACATTGAGCGCTCAGGATAGAATAATGGCTGAAACCTTAAAGAGGTTAGAAAACCATTCAAGAAGGAATATGTTGAGGATACAGAATGTGCCAGAGGGAGCTGAAGGTACAGGTCTTCAGTCCTTTGTGATTAATCTTTTCAAAGAATGGGGTTTCAAGGTAACTCAGAGATAAAATGGGAGCAAGAAATACAAAGAATACACTAAGATCCATTTACGTTGAATATTAATTGAAATCAGCCTAGAAAGATACTAGTCAATTTTTCAATTTTCTAACATACTCAGTAAAGGAGCAGATTGAAGCTCTTATAGCAAAATATGTGATGTATCAAAACTGTTCCTTCAATTTTAGGTTAGATATTTGCTGTACTACAGAAGAGAGGACAGGGGTGATTGGTCATAGGATGGAAGAGTTACAGAAGATGGGAGTTAAAGTTCAGCAGAGATTTCCAGTCATCTTTAGAATTATATGCAACAATAAGCTGGAAAACATAAGAGAAGCAGCAGAAGTGGATGTTTTAATTCAACCAATGAAGGCACACATCTAAAGGGAGCACACAACAGGTGCATGAGAAGTAAACACTAAGGGCATCATTACGAAGCCGGTTGGACTCTCTCCGAGCGGCACCAGAGCGGAAGAGGGACCGCCCAACAAGGAGTCGGCGGTCCCACTGTCCTCATTAAAATGCGATCGCCTTCATGGCGGTTGCAAAGTGTATATTTTCTATTGTGGCTCCGTGTGGCAGGCATGATGTGGCGCCTGCCACATGGTGCAGGGATGATTTTACCACCTTGCTTATCAATGAGTTGGATAGACCAACTTAGCGCCCTAGTATGAATTCCCCAGTTTCAAAGTGTCTAAAAGATATAATGTAGGATACAGAATTATGTGGTATTTAGAGAGTGCGAGCTGGGCCACAAAGGGGAAACACTTGTGGCAGGGATGAAACGGTGAGAAACGGTCATTACTCTAGGATAGAATTTAGACTCCTAGATCTCATGTTAAAAGATAGGACCGCAGACGTAGAGCACCTATCAGATCTTTCAGCAGTGTGGTTAGAACTAGCAATCCCAATACAGTGCAATAGACCTAGGTGGACAATGGACTGTGGAATACTAGAAGAGAAAAATTGATATTAAAAAAATGAGACATGTTTGGCATTAAACATCAAATGCATGAGTTATTTAGGCGTAATGTGGGAGTTGTGCATTAAATATGGTTTAAGATGTATACACGGTATAATTACTTAGTGAAGATTACCATAGCTAAAAGTCAGGAGGAAGACCAACTGCTTTTAATGAAATGTGAAGAGTTAAAGAAGCAAACCTCTAGAGAGACTTTTTGGGAGAAATTCCATTGAAAATTGGGAGGCCAGTAAGCAAAAACATTACAAATACAAAGAAAAAAGCAGAAAGATATTGGCTTGAAAAACCTAAAGGCAAGAGAGTCAGAAACTAAATTAATTGCATTCAGGATTTGGAGGGTGGCACAGATATTGAATGGATATTTCAGGATTTCTACCAAAAGTTATATAGTGAGGAGGAATTAGTAGGCCATTTGGGAAAACAGTAAGTAGGTACAAACATGACAGATACTCAGATTAGAAAAGAGAGGTTTAAAGGCCCTGATGTGAGAGATTACTGATACAGTGCAACATTGAGTCTTAAAAATGGGAACGCTGCAGCTCCGGAAATATAGAAAAAACAGTGTGAGGAGATCATGTCAGTCCGGAAGGAGCTGTACAATAAGCGAACAAAACAATTCTTACTGTTTATATGAGCGCCACAGGAGTTGGGGTGATCCTGTCTCAGATGCATGTCAAAACTGAAAGAAGTGTTACTTTTGCTTCACATTCTTAGATGAGCATAGAACGGAACTACTCTGTAATTGAGCGTGAAGCGTTGGTGGCAGCTTGAGGTGTGAAGTACTATCTCACATATTTGTGAGGTGTGCAATCTTCACTGTGCACTGATGACAACCCCCTCAATGGAGTGCTGTTGCCTGTAGGTGTGGGGAATGGATCGGTGCGGCTCACTACGTTAGCATTCAGGCTGCAGGAGTGTTTTTTAACACATCTAGGGTTGGCGGAATGCCCAGTCAAGATTGTCTGTCTCATCTTCCCATGGCGTGGCAGGAAATGGATGGTGAGGCTGTCATTGCCCGAGCGAGTGAAGGCACCGTGGCTAGTGTCTAAGATGTGGTAGTCTGGTGGTGGTTTGACAGTTGGCGAGCAGGAGCATAAAATGGACTATGATTCTGTCATGAGTGAGGTGGTGAATCTCATCTGGAAAGGGGGTAGCAGGCAGAATACTATTTCACCCATGATGAGACCGTTGGTAAAGATTTTAAAAGAGTTGTCGGTATATGGGGACAAGTTGGTGATTGGAGAGGAGAGGTGTTTAGCTCCTGGAGGTTTGCAAGCAGGATTAATCAACATGCTGCATGAAGGAAACTTGGGTTAGACCCTGACCAAGTGGAGAGCAAAATCATAGTTTTTGTGGCCTGGAGTGGATGACCAAGCAACTTCTTGGGTTGAGCAATACCTGGAGAGTAAGAACGGAGAGAAAAGGTTGCAAGGGTGTCCAAGCATGTTATAGTCACATAAATGATCCTTGGTACAGTTTGTTTGTCCATTGGCTGGGATCAAATGTGCGTTAAGTTATGCACTGGTTATGGCGGACCTTTACTTGAACTGGCTTATGGCGAGGTTTATGAAGGAAATGACTCTAAGAACAATTATTGATGTGCTGAAGTGGATTTTTAGGGAGAGGTTTTCCTTTCACGATTATTACAGATGTTGGCACACAACTAACTTCTGCAGAAATTAACGAGTACTCATATCAAACTACATTGCATAGCGCTACATATCATCCCAAGCCAATGGTATAGTGGAGAGTGCCAATGGGATGGTTCAGTGGGCCACTGCTAACAATGTTTCAAGCAATCTCTGTTTATGATAATGAGAGGGAGGAACCCTGGTACCAAGATAGTTCTGTTGTGGAGGAAAGAGATGGGGTTAGGTGTCAATCCGGAGAAGAATGGGGAAGTCTGTGATGATGGTAATCTAATGATTGGTGCGTAGGTAAAAGTTAAGTCAGGCGAGATGAGGGGTGACTTGTGAAAATTCCAGGGACTCTTCATGATTAAAGATGTTCATCATCTATTTATGACCATCGAGAATGGAGAGAAATGGAATAACAGGGGTGTGGCACTTTACCAAAGGGGCTGTAATTGTAGGAGAGAAAGGGGTGATAGCTGCAGTGGCTTCCTGTTGATGGAAAACAGGGTGCTTTGTTGTTCACGTCAGTTTAGAGTGAGTCCTGAGGCCGCGCTGGTGACTCATTCGGTGTGGAATATGCTTAAGAGAGGGAGTGTGGTGAGATGTCGGGTTTGTGCCATCAAGGTAGGACTCTCAGACAGCCAGGGTATTTACAAAACTGAGTGAAACACTGATTTTCTTAGGTGAGACTCAAATTTTCTTTTTTTCTCGTTCATGTTCATGTATCCAGTTAATTGTTATTGTCTCAGGGTATTTACAGGACAATGTGAGACATTGTTTTTCTGTTAATGTGATGTTCTTGTAATCTGCTCATTGTTAAATACTCTCTCCTTGTATTTTGCCTATTTTCTTTTTTTTGTTTTTTTATTTTTATTTTCCTGTTGGGTTGTGGGTATAGAAATGGAAGAGGATATGTTATGTATTTAAGGCTTTACGAATGTTATGGTACTTAAGGCTCTGGTTGTTGTCCATTGGGTGTCACATTCCAGGTCCAGATAGTTGGTTCCTAGCTTGAGTGGGATGACCGTGCTCGCGTTGTGCTTCTCCATTAAAACTCATGTAAAAGTATAGACATCTTCACAAGTTGCAAAGCAATTACGGTGTAAGCAGAGGGAACACAAGAGCAAGTGGGTGCCATCATCATTGCAACAAGACACTGTTTGAAGAGAAGAGAAGAAGGCTTATGTAAGATGCTACTTGTCTGGCTCATATGCTAGGTAGTGCCGGCAAGGACAGTAGCTCTGCCTCCTATAGCTGGCGGCCTGGGCCCCATAGGTTACAGCCACTGGGAAGAGATGGCTCTTTTGTGGTGCCTTGCTCATACCAATGAGCCCACTTCTCTAACATAGGTGTTGGCAATGCTTGTTGTATTAAATAATTAGCAATTGCGATAAAAGCAATAATAGGGCTTGGAGATAATCAGCAGTGTGAGGAGAGCCTATGATGGAATTATTTGAGGTCATGAACTTGTAAGGGTTTTGTTCAGGCATAGTTCATGCTTGTGCTACTAGTGTGTGTGTCAGTCGAATAATTCAAGAAACGTTTGTCCTCACTTTGGTCTAACCCTTTTGCGTCCTAGTTTCATTAATTCCCAGCATACAAAAAAAAGCAAACTCTCATCCTTCTATCACTCTCTTGGGTAGCATGCATGTATGTATTACTTATCCCACAAATGTGTTTTCTTCTTTTTTCCCCCAGCTTTAGGTGAAAGAGCTATGAAATACTTTGCTTGGCTATCTGATATGCATGTACCTTAATTGACTGTATAAATGTTACATTCAACAGTGTAGACTAGCAGATGTTGTGTCATTGTATAATTAGAACTACTATGAATTCAATATATTAATCTTACATTTGGCTATATGAGTGCGTACAAACCATTGTTCATCTTTACAATCTCAAAATCCCAATCAAGAGGCGCTGTATTGTGAATTCCATGTGTGGATCACATATTTTCAACTTTAGTAAGAATTCTGATTGCATTTCTACATGTTGTTAAACTCGTGGGTGCCGTGGATTTTCAGGATTTTCTGGAATCCTCTTTCGCAGTGCATTCTGGGTCTTGAAGAGTATGTCCGCCCTCCCCTCATGTCCATCCAAAGACCTCTGGTGCTCAGGTCAGATGTTCCCAGTGTCTTCCTGGTGCCTTGAGAGGAAGTGCTCTGGCTACAGTCAGAAGCTTGCAGCTGGGCAGCTATTTCACTAATCTAGCGCACTGTATGGAATAGAAAATAACTTGGCACTTCATTCCCTGGCATGCGTCACTGCACTTTTACACTCTTGATCCCTGCAGCCCACACATGCTAAAGAAGCCTCTGTTAAGGATGATTGCTCAGACACTCTGGACAGGAACCAGTGGATTCGCTCACATCCTGCTCCTGACACGACTGAAGATCTTCTCCCATTGACCTGAAGTTGGCCTGGCATCAGGAGTAAAGATCCAAGATCACATGATGGTTGCAAATTTTCCAGAAAGTCACAAATGCAGTACAGGCGTGCATGACCAAACTCAGATGTAAGCAATTGCTGGGCTTGCACGCAAGTACGCATCTACGTTGCATTCTGCTAGATTCAGTTTGCATGCAGGACTCTATAAGATGTAATCACCATGGCCCTTCCTGGCCTGAAGGCAACTCACTGGGTGGCTTTCAAAGTTGTTATGGCTCCTAGACTTCTCCTCCCCATCACATGACCTCTGTTCCAAGATGGCTCCTTCGTCCATTAAAACCTAAGACCAAAGGCAAAGCCATTCATCCGGTTTGTTGCCAGGGTCACTTGCCCATTGGAGAATGTTTTTGATATTCTGGAAAGGAAGCCACAGATTTCTTTTCAGAGGTGAAAGGCTACCCAGAGTCACTCAGCCATTCAGCAGCCTCCATCTGTGAGCTTGTCCTCGGGCTAGTGAGAGAGATTGTACATTTGGCCCACGTGTTTTTCACATGGGGCTTTCAGTCGCCGAAGAAAAGCAATTAGTGTATTAAAACATTCTTTGTTAATTAACCTGTAAGACCCTGTAGTGGGGGTTTCCTTTTATTATTCGGGTCAACTGGAAGTAGGCACTTAAAATTATATTCAGACTGAAACAGAGACACCCATTCACCGCTCCGCAGGGTGGTACCCTAGTAACAAAGCTCTCCATCCGAGACATATTGCAGGTTAATGTGGAGCGTGTAACAAAGCTTTAGGCCTGGCATCCGGGACTCTAATGCCTTGCCTCTCTCAGGAACTTATTTCGCATTTTTGCGATGCACGTAAAAAAATGTGCAGAATTTTATTTAGAGAGAAGCGCTCCTTTTAATGCGAAATTCACTTGCTTGTTGGTCTTCATTTAAAAATGACTGTGTATTATTCGGTAGGCGGCGCCGATGGGAAGTCCTTGTTTTAAGAAGCCACGGGCAAAAGTGACAGTAGTAGACAGTATAAAAAGTGGCGAAGGAGGCTCCCGAGGATGAATTGTTTGTGGCCTCTTTGCACATGGGGGTGAGACATTTATTCAAAGATGTTCCACTGAGATTTAGTCGTGGTTTGCGACGACTCATGTTGTTTCAGCTTTACATTTCATATATTTATTATTTAACTTTATTTCTAAAGCTGAAAGCACACCAATCGTCCACCAGTCAATCAATCAACCAGGTGTCTTTTAAAGCGCCACTACTCCCTCGTAAGGGCCTCAAGGCGCTGGAGGGCCATGGTACAGAAAGAACGAAGAAAGGACTTAGGGGCACATGCATCAAGGTAGGCTTTTGCGATTCCTTAATTGCGATTATTAAGGAATCGCAATTAAGGAATCGCAAAAGCCTATGCATGTAGGAATCGCTATAATAATAGCGATTCCTTCACATTCCTTATTTGCGACTCGCAAATTGCGAGTCGCAAATAAGGAATGGCTTCCCATTCATTCCTATGGGCCTACAGGCCCATAGGAATGAATGGAAATTATGAAGCGCTATTTGCGAATACCAATAGGTACTCGCAAATTACGCATGTAATTTCAAGGGTGCAGGGGTGTCAAAAGGACACCCTGTTGCACCCTGAAATTGTGATGTGCACCCATGTTAGTGCACACACATGCCCTAAGGGCATGTGTGTGTGTAATCTAAAACTTTAAAAAATGCATTTTAGTGCATTTTTCAAAGTTTTTGCAAATTACAGACAAGTTTGATTTGTCTGTAATTTGCGGTCCCAAATAGCGAAATCGCTATTTGAAAGTGCTTCTAGCATTGCATTTAAGGAATCGCAAATTGCGATTCCTTAAATGCAATCGCAATTTAGGAATTCGCAAATAATTGCGAATTCTTAAATTGCGCATAGAAACACTTTCATGCATCTCCAAAGGCCAATTTGCGGTCGCAAACGGCCGATTTTTGCGAATCGCACCGTTTGTGATCGCAAAAACCTTTGATGCATGTGCCCCTAAGACCATAGGGACAGTAGAAAAACATGATTAATCTCAATGCCCCAGAAAGACTATTCATAAACCTTTTGAACGTTTCATGTCTATATTGCGATTGTGTTTTTTAATATGACTGCTGCAACATTGGCTCTGGTAACCCCAAACGAGGATGTCAACTAAGTGTAAATGGGCCTACCTGCTGCTACTCCTGGCTTGCACTCGGGTACAGCTAGCATCATCATCTACCCACGGTCTCAGAGTTCATGAAGGCAGTGCTCTAACAACCCTATTTACCTTTTATACTTTTTGCTTCCTGCCTTTCCCTTCAGTAGCAAATAGGGCAGGGGCGGCTCCTCAGTAATGGCGGAGGAGCGTCGTCCCACTGGTCAGTAAGTCAGTGGTCAAGTGAAAAATAAAATGACCTCTGACTGACTGACCGATGCCAGCAGTGGAGGGAGGTCCGGCCCGGGCATAGCAGGGAAGAGTTGTAGGCGCACTGTAAGTGTGCATGTCTGTTTGACTGGCCGTCTTAGGCACTTAGGTTTCTCCAACCCAGCTGTGTTGCAGAGCCCGGTAGGAGAAACGTCACAGGATCTTAGGCACTGTCTGAGCAGCAAACCACGCTGGTCAGACCAATCCTGGCGCTGCTCCCATGTTAGGTATGGCATGAGAGCAGCGCCGGGATAGGGTGGGGAGCCTGTGCCCCAGTGCATGCTGGGACGAGAGCCGGAGAAGAGGACAGAGACAGCTGCGTCGTCAGGAAAGTTTTTTAAAATTATTATTTACCCTAATGCCCCCCCCCCTCCTTTAGTATTGAGGCAGTCGCCACTGAAATAAAGGGTTTTAGTTGGGTTAGGGGTTAACCTTGTGATGTCATTGCTAGGGGTAGAGTGGTTTCTTCCGCTGTTCCTGTTCCTTTGGTGAATTGACACCAAAGCCACTAAGTAGCCCTAGTCCTCAGTGACAAACCAGTGTGCCTGAGTGCTGACACTACCTAAGGATGCTCCCCTTCCCTCAGAGTACTCTGTCTGTTGCACACTAGTCTATTGGAAGGCTAACTCCAGGGACAGTCTGCCATGGCAAGGATGAGGAAAAATTGTAAGCCGAGCCATGCGAGTTTACAAGGGCACTGTTGCTATCCCTGCTGATGCATAGAGGAAGCATCTGTTCTGAAGACTCAGAGTGTCTCAATATCCCAGTACTCATAAGCATTGCACTACAAATAAACAACGGTTTTATGTCACTCATAGGCCTCTGTCAGACGAGAACCCTTTCAACAATGAACCATAGGCAAGACCATCGTTCCTTCCCACATACTTAACTCACTGACTCAAAATAACAAGCATTAACATAAGCAATATCCCATACCTTTGAAAGCCATTAGCTGATCTTTTGCCTTTGCCAATGTTTGTTTGCCATTGCTGAACAACATCTGCAGAAAGAATAACAAACAAAAAAATGTTGTGGCCAATGCTGAATAGCATTATAGAAAAAATGCCAAAATATGGCCTTCCCCAGCATGATGATGACGTATGCATGTGAGTTACCAGGCATGGACACATACATGCCTCAAGATTCTACGGCGGGCATTTTTTGTTTACTTTTAATTTGGCTGACCCCAGTGTGGTAACGTAGGCATGTGCAATAATGCTGAAGGGGCCATTTTTGTTTACTTTTAACTTACTATTCTAAGATGGTGAATTCCCATCTTTCAGGGGTAAATTAAAAAAAAAGTGTGTGGGACTGAAAACACATAATCAAAGTAAGGAGCAGCCGGGTAGCAAATTGTAGCTGCCAGGCCCTCAGAAAATGAGAGAAAAAAGGAAAACGAAAAAAAACTAGATGAGGAGGGGAGACGTATGAGTGTTTTTGAGGCGCAGGATATCAAGAGAAGCAAGTCAATGCCACTGAGTGGTACGTAAACATGTGCTCTGTTGGAGTCCTGTTTCAAAATGAAATAAGTATTGGCATGACCAACAGGTCTTGGCTTGCCTGAGCAGGGGAGGACTGAATAAAGAATCCACGGTGAGAGACAGGAAACAAATGGGAGATAGAGGAATGAAATATGCACTCCGATGGAGTGTTAAAAGTGAAATAAAACGGGGGCGTGGCCAAGCAAGATGGCTGAGCGGACGTGAGCCGCTTCAGCTCCGGACCCCCGTGGCTGCCCTAAGTGATTTTCCTGAACTTCAGAGAGCTGAGCGCGGTCCACAGCAATGCGTCATGTAGCGGAACTGACCCGGAATGCAGCGACTGGTGCTGGCGGAGGCTCTGTGGCGTGGAAGTGGACCATCTGTGGCGGCGCGGTGCGGGGCTGGAGCGTCCTCCATTCTACTGCAGGTTGGAGCGAGTGCGACCTTGGGCCCTCCACCTGCCCTCATTCCTGGCGCATCGTAACTTCGACCGAGGCCGCTCGCCCCCGGGGCTCTGACCCGGCGGGAGCTGCCTGGGTCTGCCCCTGCCCGCCTGCCTTTCCACCGCAGCCTCGGGGGAACAGGCACGCGGCTGCGCAGTGATTTGAATGAGGCCGGGAACTGCGCCTGGAGATACGCGCGTCCCATGGCAGCCAGCAAAGGACATGGGGAACGATGTGTGCTGACGGTGAGAGGCGCTAGGAGTGTGAGCCCATAAAATTGTCTGGAGTGACTGGTGATTCCCATGCTGAGAGAGGACTCCACGTGTTGCCCTGCCTGACTTTAAAATGGCGCCTGCACCCTGAATTGGCCCTGGGGGGTCCCCGGTTCTGCGCTGCTTGACCAAGGGAGGTGGGTTGAGCACTACACTCTCTCCCCTGTTCCCCCCCTGTGACTGAGACCGTTGCACCTAGCTCCTTCGACCGTGTAGACCGCCTTCACGCCCCGGCTGCCTGACCTTAAGATGGCCGCTACTACCCCTTAACTAGCGTCCGGACTGGGAGTACGCAAAGTGCCCGAAGAGACCGGGGGGGCCCCCGGGACGCCTTTCCCCGATACAAACCGGTCCGAGCCCCGGTGTTCCTCGCCGCAAAAGCCCTTATGCCACCTAAGAAGATATCAAACAAAGTCTCCCGTTACTTTACAGCCGCAGACAAGACCTCCACTTCGGACGAGTTGGGCCAGGCGCGGGCTATGGCTCTCACCAGAGAAGATCTGGTAGCCACGCTACGCGATTTCAAAACTGACCTCTGCCAAGAACTGAAGAAAGACCTACATGCTTCCATAGACCAACTGAAAGGCGACCTCACGGGACTGTTAACCTCCCTGCGCCAAGATGTAGACACAGTGGGCTTCAGGGTGCTGGAGGTGGAGGAACAGACACGGGCCCTCGATGCCCGCTCCCACAGTCTACGCGAATCCCAGCTGGCAACCCAGTCCCAACTGCAACAGCTGCTGCTGAAGACGGAAGATTTGGAGAACAGGTCTCGGAGGGATAACATACGTATCCAAGACCTGGAGGAAGGTGCGGAGGGGCCCGACCTTGAGGCATTTGTCGTGGGGCTCTTTATGGAATTACTGGCTCCACGTCAATTAAAGATCAAGATTGACCGCGTCCATCGAGTTGGGCCCACGCAGGCGGGCGAACGCAAACGAACAAGGGACGTATTAGTGAAATTACACTCCTTTCAAACGAAAGAGGCCATTCTGGGAGCGGCGCGGAAAAAAGATGAGGCCTCCTTTCAAGGATACAAATGTTCTCTTTTTCAGGACTTGGCGCCTGCCACCCTGGCACAACGACAATCCCTACGGCCGGTCACCACCAAGCTTCGAGAGGACAATATCAAATACCGTTGGACTTATCCTTTTGGTCTCGTTTTCGAACATCGGAACAGGTCCCATCATGTGACGGAGCTGAATGAGGGGCTGCGGGTCCTCGGCCTCCCGGTGCCGACGGACAGGGACGCTCCAGGTCCCTCCACCAGTGAGGACCGACCCAGAAGAGAGACCCGATCATGGCAAACAGTTACAAAACATAGATCGACACCCAAGTGACTCTTGGGTTCTGCGCAATGAGACTTCTCTCATGTGGAGTGCTGAGGTTCCTGTCCCACGCTCACGTGTAAAACCCCCAGGAGTGGCCGGGATGGTCCGACGATGCTGCAGAAGGAACATGCCAATTTTCCGTACCACGATGCAGCGGTGTGCTCGACATCCACAGACTTTACAAATACTCTCTCTGATACAGAAGCATGGCAGCAGGGGGTTCGGGCCTTGACCGTAGTGCCCAAGTTGTTGTTTCGCTTCTTCACGAAGTTTCCTGCCGAGAGCCTGTTGGCGTCTTGGCATTTTTTTCTTATGGGGTTGTTGGGGTATGGGCTACGGGGGGGTGCTCCTGGTGCTTGTGAGTGGGGGTTACGGACTTTTCGGTCGCATGGGGGAACATTTAGTAGGGCGGACACGCTGATGCCAGCACAGCAGCTGTACACCGGGAGGGGTGGCTCTCTGCTGGAGTTCATTGGGAGGGACAGGGACGCCAAGCCTTCTCGATGGTCTCGATAGCGTCCTGGAATATTAAAGGTCTTAATTCGCCGCAAAAAATATATCACTGACCGTCAATTCGAGGTAGTGGTGCTCCAAGAAACGCACTTGAAACGGTCGGAGGTTGGGCGACTCCGTCATAGAGCATATCCTTTAATTTACCAATCATCGGCTAGCACCAAACACAACGGAGTCGCTCTGCTTTTCCGGTCCTCAGCTAAATTCCAGCCAGAAGACGTTAAAACCGACCGGGAGGGGAGAACTCTTATGGTGAAGGGGAGGCTGCGGGGTACCTTGTGCACCTTTATTTCTTTGTACGCACCTAATACGGGACAGGCGTCTTATCTTTCTAACACACTTGATCTAATGGGCAGCTTCGTGGAGGGCCCAGTAATTCTCATGGGCGACTTTAATCTCACTTGGCATGACACAATAGATAGCTCTCACACTCATAGGTCGACTCCCACGTGCTTCCCTAAAGGGCTCAAGCAACAATTCCACACCGTAGGCCTTCTAGATGCATGGCGGACGCTCAATCCTGACTCAAGAGATTATACTTACTTCTCTCATGTACACCACACCTACTCTAGGATCGACCACATTTTTATCAGCCAGACACTTCAGGGTTCTCTTTGGGCTGCCCAGATCCTGCCAATTTCAATTTCGGACCATGGCCTCATCTCTATTAGCTTAGCGTGGGGGGGACCCAAACCCGACACAGCCAGATGGTATTTTCCAGCCTCTCTCACCAGAGACAAATCTCTCAGGGAAGACCTGAAGTCGGCTATTACTGAGTTCTTTACACTTAATGCCCCGGCAGACACATCCCCGCAAAATAACTGGGATGCTTTTAACGCGGTTCTGCGAGGTACATGCATCCAACTTAATGTCGTCCTTAATAAACAAAGGGCGAAGGAACGCTTGGCTTTGGAGGCGGAACTGGAGGCCGCTGAAAGAGCGCACAAGGACCAGCCGTCTCGGACGCTACAGAGACAGCTCACGGCGCTGAGGGGGAAGCTCAGGGCTATCTACCAAAATAGGGCCGAATACACATTACTCAAGGTGCTGGGTCGGGGGGTCCCAGACGTCGAATGGAAACATCTATGGGGGGACATTGTTAAATTCAATCACTCGGTGGCTCTACGAGAAGCACACTACAAGACATTACTGGACTGGTACCTTTACCCTACCAAGCTCAAAAAGATCTTCCCTGACACCTCAGATCTCTGCTGGCGGGGCTGCGGGTTACAGGGGGATTTTCGCTATATCTGGTGGGATTGCCCAGGTATCCGGCCTTTTTGGGAAGAGATCCTCTCGCACATTAAGGATATACTAGGGTACCCCGTACGGACTTCTATAGAGGAGGTTCTATTGGGCCTTAGGGATCCCAGCTGGGAGCACCGCACAAGGGCAGACAAGACTATCTGGTGGACATGCCTGGGGGCGGCAAAACTCACGATTGCATTCGCTTGGAAAAAGAAGGCCGCGCCGGAGATTTCTTTATGGCATGCCCGGCTGTGGAGAATTCTCTCTATGGAACGCCTGGCAGACATCTTCCGGGATGATTTTAAGGCCTTTGTAACTAGATGGGGCCCGTTGGTGTCTTACCTGTCCAAGGGATTACCCTCGGCGGTGTGCCCTCCCTCCTTGAGGGCCATGCATCTCTTTCAGTTCTAACTCCCTCGTAACACACCGACCATAGCCTCCGCCACTCCTCTCACAGTCTAAGATCCGTTTCCGCAGCCACACCTTCTAGACACACCCTAGCAACTTACTCTATACCTCTACGATTCCACCACCACCAGTGCTTGGGAGGGGGGAGGGTTGGGATGGGGTTGCTTAGTTCTTCATTATTAGTTCTTAATTTTTCTTTTTCTTTTTGCTAGTTATAAGGGTTGGCCCTTGGGCGGTCTGCCCGACACAAAACGGCTCTCAGCTTTGTAGATAACAGGGGGGCCGTATCAGACCTAGTGCTATGTGCAACTGGACTTCCATTAGCTGATAGGTTAGCCTCTGGGTTCTGTTCGCCCTACTGTTCTCTGTATGTGGTATTTCTCATAATGCTGAATAAAAAGATTTTTGACAAAAAAAAAGTGAAATAAAACAAGCATTGGCAAAGCCAGTAGGTCTTGCCTATGCGAGAGCTATTGGCTTTGCCAATGTGTTTTAGCAATTTTGTATACCAGCGTGGGTGATGTTCAGCATGGTTAAAAGTTAGTGGCGTATAGGAGAGTTAAGCTCTGGGCATGTTCCGTAGAACTGGAAACACGCTTTAGTGCTGCCTCTACTAAAAAAGACTGGTCTTTGTCCTCTCTGCTGGTCATTCTATCGTCCTATATGCCTCCTCTCCGTTTTCCCTAAAGTCTTGGAAAGTCATATCAACTCCCATCTCTCCTATCACATGGCTACTCACAATTTATTTTATCCTTCAGTATCCGGCTTCCGATCTGGTTACAGCACCGAATCGGCTCTGCTTGGGGTCACCGAATTTCTCAGGCAGCAGCTTGTTTGCGGTGGCACAGCAGTTCTTATTTTACTGGACTTGAGTGCGGCATTTGATACGGTCTCACATTCCATCCTGGTTGATCGTCTTGAAGCCTCAGGTGTGGCCTTGGAGTGGCTGATCTCTTTTCTAAAGGATCGTTGCTTCCAAGTCTTTTCACACACCGAAAAATCTAATCCAGTAGCCTTAACTTCAGGAGTGCCGCAGGGTTCGATTCTGAGCCCTTTGCTCTTCAATCTTTACATTCGCCCTTTGGCAGATATTGCGGAGAAGTCAGGACTGACCATTTTTTCCTACGCAGATGATACCCAGATCATCTATTCTCTTTCAGCCGCTCAGCATCAGGATCCCTCCCTGCTCCAGCTTGGACTGAGTAAGATCTCTCTGTGGATGTCCAGTAACACCTTGAAGCTGAACGGCTCTAAAACTGAGGTTCTCATTCTGGGAAACAATCCCGAACTCTGGTGAATTATCCATTGGCCTGACTCTCTGGGACCTTTACTTGCTCCGGTCCCTAAAGTCAAGAATCTGGTCTTCACTATCGACAACAATCTTTCCTTTAGAGCCCAGGTGTCTGTGGTCCCCGCGGCCTGCTTTGCTGTCCTTAAGGTGCTAAAACAAATCCTCTGGTTAATTCCTCCAGCTTCCCAGAGAATGTTAATGCAGGCGTTGGTAATATCCAGACTCGATTATGGCAACATTTTGTACCTGGGTGCTGATAAAACCTCTGTCCATCGCTTACAGCTTATACAAAACGCAGCTGCGCGCCTTCTTTTTCGGCTGCCTCATCATGCCTCAACCTCACCTTTGTTCCATCAACTCCATTGGCTCAAGGTGAACAAGCGTGTTGAGTTTAAGGCCTTATGTTACATGTTTAGGGCCAAACATGGCTTGGTGCCCCCCTACATACAAATTCCGGTCAAACCTTATGTGCCCACACGACAGCTGAGATCAGCGAGCCTTTCTCTGTTTTCTGTTCCCAGAGTCCATCTTTTCTGTTCCCGAGAGGTCGCTCGTTCGCCTATCTCGGCCCCAAACTGTGCAATGCTCTCCCTTCGGAACTTAGGTTGTGTCACTCACTCTTATTCTTTCGCAAGAAATTAAAGACCTTCCTTTTTAACTTAGTTTAACTCTTCTGCTCTTCCTGCCGCAACTTGTGGCTTGCGTTTGGTCCTGCTCAGCGCCGGTAAATCCTTTTGGGTAGCTGTGTGCTTTATAAATCTATAAATAAATAAAATAAATAAATAGAGTGGAGCGGCATAGGGTGTTATAGACTAGAGTGGTGTAGAATGGAGTGGAGTAGAGTGGAGTAGAGTGGAGTGGAGTGGCATAGAGCAGAAGCGCAACTTAGAGCCTAACATTTGACCTCTGTCTTTTAATGCACATCAAATGTGACAAGATAAAAACAAAATTTAAAGAGATATTTATTGCTCATTTACTTCTGAACTCCAGCATGCTTATTTTGGGGATGTTTCAGCAATCCCAATCCCCTACTTCCAGCACCTATGGCACGGGTATGAAAATGAGGAAGAGGATTAAGTTATGCTATTAGGAAAGAGCACTGATCAAAATAAACAAGCTTGTAGACAGAACAATGTTCCTCACATGCATCTTGTAGTGGCAGAGATAAGTAGACTTAGTCAAGCAGAAAGATAAATGGCATGAAACCTTATCTAAGAAATACAGCATGTTTACTGCTGTGAACTAGCATACAGGAGACAACTAAAAACACGCACTCTCGTGGAGTGCCTCACGAAAAAGTAAGAAAGAGTTCAGAGAAAGCGAGCACTCGTGGAAGAATACAAGGAGCCAGTCGGATAGGTGGTAAAAAGGCTATGGTCCACAAGAGGGACAAAGACATGCTGGACAGCCTGAAACAAATAAAGCCAGCAAATAAAAAGCAAGCAAATGTGAGTTACAAAAAACAAAGCCAACGGTAAGCACGCAATGGAATGCATTCCTAGGGAAGCTTTCAGCATGTCCCCTAGCTGTCTTTTCAACTAGACAGCTGCTATGTCAAGTAGGCTTAGACTTCTAAGCAGTCCTTTCATGTGTGGCCGGGAAGAATACAGCAATCCAATCAATGCAAGACTGAAATGCTCCTAGCAGGATAAACACAGAAATAGGAAGGAAAACCATTGAATCTGGAGCACACAGCTGAGAAGGACGAGATAGCCAACCAATGATAAGCAACAATCTGACCCAAAGTCTACTCTAAGTATTAGTGGTGTTTATGTTTTGTTTAGTCACAATATGGTGTTGAGATAGTGAAGTGATTGTTTGTTGTCTTATAGGAAGGTTCAATACTAATTTACATTCATTATGTTACAGCTGATTAACTTTTTACATTAAGAAAGCACAGGTTTAATTTACAAATCACTGACTCTAGTTATTGTTATAGAAATAAGTATTCTAGTTCAAGTATTCCACTGCATCTATAATAGAGATTCCATTTACATTTGAGCTCCAGGAAGTTCCAGAGCATCGGTCCCCTACAGAGAGGCAGAAATACAAAAAGTGTCACCAGGTTTATCACATGTAATAGTAAGGTTAGTAAATTGAATTCATAAGCTTTATCTTAAAGAAGTATTCTTGTTTTGGATATCAATACTTCTGCAGAGGCGGTTGACCCAGCGGTAAGAACAGGCAGCATAAAGATGTCCAGAATCTCTGTTTCTCTCTCTTATCCCAGTCCCCTATGCCCCGTGTTGCCTCCGGCCCCAGAGTGCTCTTTGTATGGTCATCAGTTGGTTCAGGGGAGTAAAGAGGTTGAATCTGGATAACCAGGTTAGTGCACATCTGACATTCTTACAACTTTGTGACATATAAACATCGCAGATCTGAAGACACACTATGCTGGGAACAGGTGGGTGCAGATTTCCACATTTTTAAAGAATCAAACTCACTGTTTTTCAGTCTTTGCCATATATCCACAGCTCTCCCAGTTCCATCTAAAGTCTCCAGGTCTCTGTGTTCACCCTGTCCTTACTCAGCTCCTCGTACCTTCCCCTAGTTTACTTATCTCAGGGTTGAACTGTTGGCCCAACCATGCATCTGTATAGTATCCCTCACCCTCAACTTGGGAAAGATCTCATTGAAATCCCCATGATGCTACTAGCTTATCCCAGCCATAGTCTTACTCTACTGTATTCTGCCCTTTCGCTAAACTTGACTTCTCACTGATTCTCTGTATCTCTGCCCCGCTCCTCTTAGTCCTTCTTCCCGCCATGTCCAAGCTTGCCAGCACGTTCCCACCTTACTGTTCCTTATGCCCTGACCCATGACATAAGAATAAGTCCCTGGATTCTTCTTTGCACCATCAGTACTATTAATCCAGCTGCCATGTGAGTTCAGCCTTCGTTATAATAAAACAACCATGTCATATCCTTGAATAACTTTGACTCATAGGATGTGTTGACTTTTCTCAACATGCTTTTGCACCCTTTGGTAAAGTTTTAAACTGTACCTGTAGGATACTATACAATCTCCCCAAGCACAACTTATCTCCCTAGTCTGGCAGGTTTTCAGCTAAGAATAGGGCGCTCTACAAAATTTTAGCACTAGTCTTAAAAGCCAATCATGGGTCATCCTCAGGCTACTAATCTGATACCACATCCCGATAGGTCCCTTCACACAGCTTAAGCTCAGCAAATCAGTAAAGCACAGCACAGCATAGATTCCAGTCTTTTGACCTTCATGGACCCACTCACTGGAGTGTTCTCCTAGCTAACATCAGGACCAAAACACTAAAGGTCCGATTACGACTTTTGGCGGTGCGGACGATATGCCACCACCACGCTCTCATACATAATATCTTTGGCAGGACCGTGGCGCTCCTGCCAAGCATATTGCTGCCTCAAGACCGCCCGCCGCGCCACCACCAGGGTTCTCTGATCGTTGGTGGTTGCGGCGGTGCAATGGTGGTCCGACCGCTCAACTTATGATGGGGTGGTCGGACTGCCGGTGCAGCTGTGGTGGACCACCACCGCCGCGCCACCGTGAGTCTGGCGGTCGGTGGACCACCAGACTTATAATCATGCCCTAGGTATCCATCTCTTGAACCTTAAAGGTCAAAGATGTTAAATATTACCAATGAGCGACCAAGCAGAGTAAGCGTGGTCATTTTAGTACATATCCCTCAAGGAAATAGGAAGATGTCCACTACGCTGATATTTTATGTGGGGCAACACTGAGATGTCTGTTATTGCTTTTTATTAGCAGCTTATGTAAAACTTTCCAGTTATAACTGTATAGTTTTTTGTTACTCCACCTAATCCACCTATTGGCCTATGCACTGAAATGAAAGCTAGGCCTTATTTTACTCGTTGCTCTAAATAAATTAGTAAACAAACAAGTAAATAAATAAATAAGGATGTTATAGCTGTTGCAGAAGGTGTAACAG
This sequence comes from Calotriton arnoldi, assembly GCA_963921515.1. Classification (NCBI taxonomy): domain Eukaryota; kingdom Metazoa; phylum Chordata; class Amphibia; order Caudata; family Salamandridae; genus Calotriton; species Calotriton arnoldi. The sequence goes on from CAWUFW010008170.1 coordinate 21,908, forward strand.
GCTGGTCCCCAGCCAAGTGAAAGATGGAGGCCTAGAGAGTTGGGGATGTAGGGATGGGCAGGCTAGTAACTACAGGATCGAGTAAAGAGCTCACTGCAATGGCAAGCAGGTTGGAGCAAAGCATTCTGAAATGTGTCGACCTACCAACTTGACTAAATACATGCAATATTCTCTCAAAGAAATCCAGCCATTATGGGGTGGTGTGATGGAATTTCCCTGTGAGCATATCTGCTGTCAGGGGCACGTTTGGGTGTATTTATAGTGGGGTCCACAACCATAAATGCACAGATATGGACGTTCACAAAAACGTTTGCAGGTAGTTCCAGACCCAGTTTATTACTGGCATGGGCAGGAGTAAATGCATATTGAAATGGATATCGGATGCGAAAACTCGCACAATCTATGGGAGTTTAAGAGAAGGGGATTTTCCAAAGAGAAAATAGAGTAACCGTTGAAAAACAAATAAAAATTCTTCCATTTCTGCATGTGGAAATGCCCTATTACTTACCGGTAATCTTCATTACTCCTCGTCCCATTGTCCTCGTCCCATTCCTTAAAAAGTGGAGATGATCATCTCCACGACAGAAAATAAAAACAGGAGAATGCTGGGGCACCTAACCCCACCCCATTCCACTGGGAGTACATAAGCCATACCTACCCAGCATTCCGCCTGAACTACCAAGCCACCAATAGGAAGGCTGGTCGTCCGGGAGGGAGGGGCATAAGGAATGGGACAAGGACAACGGGACCAGGAGTAATGAAGATTACCGGTAAGTAATAGGGCATTACCCCCCCCCCCCCCGGTCCCTCCAGTCCTCGTCCCATTATTTATAAGTGGAGCATACCAGAGCCAGAAAACCGGCCTTCTGAACTCCCACAAACACCAGGGACACCACACCGAAAGCAGCATCCCAAAAGAAGCAAGCAGGAGAACCACAGGAAAAAAACACAGGCAACGCCCCCAACCAAAGAACAGGGCTGAATCCCCCAAAACAAGCAGGAGACGACCAAGAAGAGCAAAACAAGAAGCCAAACCATGGAGCCGCCACCCAAAGGGCAGACAACCCACACAGGGAACACCCCTGAACGAACCACAGAGCAGGAGAACCCAACAAGAAAGGATCAGAGACCGACCCCAACAGAAGGACAGCGATGAGGCTACCCACAGAAGAAGTCAACCCGACACCACAAAAAGCCAGGGTCACACCAACAGGGACACAAGACCCCCAGACAAGGCCAGAGAGGAGGCAAAACACAGAGACCCAAGCCCAAAGGGAACCCTCAGAAGGGCGAAGCAACCAGGCCACCCCAAAACAACCAGCAGAAGGGGGCTCAGAAGAAGTGGAAGCACCCACAGGGCACTAAAAAGCCCGGAAGGGCACCCGACCCGCGAGTAGGCCGCCAAGGACAGGAACACCACACAGCGCCCAGAACCAGCAGCAGGAATGACAGAGAGCGACCCCCTGCATACAAGGGAAGAACACCCCACACTGCCGAAAAGAACCTCCAACGACCTCATCAGAAAGCCGAGGGAAGCAAGGAGACACCCAAAAGGCCCCTCCCAAAGCAGGAAACAAAGGAACGACACGACCAACCACAGGACCAACCCCAACACGCCGGGCAAGGCGCCCAGCAGACCAGCCCAGACAAAAGAGGACAGGGTCCACCGAAAGAGCCAAGGCACTGACCCAGAGGACCAACCAAGGCAGACCCATACAGAGCAAACCAGGAAGAGAGGGAGCAGCGACCAAGAGCAAGCCCCCCACCAACGTGACAGCCCCAGCCATCAGAGACTCCAGAGGACACAGCCACAGAAACCCCCAGAGGCGGACCAGGCCAAGGGGCAGGAACGTCTAGCACCAACCACCAGCGGAGACAACGGACAACAGCCCAAAACCCCCAAGCCCGGAGAAGAATCCTGGGCACATGGACAGGCCAGCAGGCCAGGACCAAGGCAACCTCCCCAAAGCAGGGGGCATCTGGACACAAACCCAGCACCCTGCCCAACGAAGGCAAGGGAGAAGCCAGAAGCACAACCCCCGCAGGAAACGAGACCAACGACAGGGCCCCGCCCAAGGAAAAGCAAGGGACGGACCCCAGAAAACCCTGAACCAGACCAGTCTCACAACATCAAGAGCGGGGAGAGGCATAACCCCTAAGGCCACCGAGACCAGGGGGACCCAAAGACCAAACAGGGGCAACAAGGAAGAAGCAGCCACAAACAACTCCTACCAAGGGCGACATTCCCAACCAGAAACCCGGGGGTCGACCACAGAGAAGAAAAACATGGGACCGGGGAAGACTAAGCCACCGGGCACCGAAGAAGAACCCAGAACCGGGAAGGGGGAAAACCCCAACCGAACCAACAGCCTACTAACCGGCCAGGACAACAAAGGATGACACCAAGGAACCACCCCATGCAAGACCCAAGAGCAGCTGCAGAAGGGTAAAAACAGGAGAGAAAAATAGGGTGGCCCACAGCCCAACCCTGCAGATTCCCACACAAACACCCGAGAAGCCAGCAGACTGAACAACAGACACACTAGGAAGACACAGGGCCACCAACACGCCATCCCCACCATCACATTAGGAGTGGCACAGGGCCATCCGCCACAACCCCGAAACCCCCAACCACAGAGGGCACAGAAAAAGGCACAGGAACCAGCCACAGCCAGGCCGCACAGGGAACTCAAAGTGGCAGGAAGACAGGGAGGGAGCCAAGCAGCCCACACCTGCATGCCAAGGCCCATCCCGCATCAGGCAGGCACAGAGGAGAGGCCAGAGGAAAGGGAAAGAAGGCCGGCCCGGGCCCCAGCAACACTAGGCACAGGACCATCTTTAACCAAGGAGCCGAAAGACCCACAACCAAACAAGGTGCAAATTGACCAGAGAAAGGAAAACCAGACAAGGACACAGGCAGACACCTAAAGGCGATCCCCAAGGGACCAAGGCACCCACGCCGGAGCCGGACACAACTTGGCAGAAAAGGCACCACCAACCCTCCTGCAGAGGCAAACGAAGGGCCAAACACAGGGACAGCGAGGCCAAGACAGATAGAGGAAAGCCAAGGCCCCACCAACAGGCCAGAAGACTCGAGGCCACACCACATTCCAAGGGTGGATGAGCACGGAGAACCCAAATGCGCACAACCCACCGAGGGTGGAGGGACCAGAATAGGGCAGACACTGGACACAAGCAGACCCCGAACCACAGAGCCACCAAAAAGAACAGGAACCAGAGACACCACAGGCACAAAACCAGCCCCCGTACCAGAGTGCAAGGTCGGAAAAAAGAAAAAATACAGCCGGAAGGCGCGCAGGGAAGCCAAAGGACCAAGCCCAAACGGCAAGCCCCAAGGGGAAAGTGAAAGGACCAATCCAACACCGCAGGCACCCCACAAACCAGGCCGACGGCACCCAGGCACATCAGGGACATCCCGAACAAAACCCCGCTAAGCCACTGCCCGCAAACAGGGAAAAACGGGACCGTCAAGCAGGAGCGAAAAACGGAAAGTCGCAACGCGGCACATACCCCTGAGCAGGCAAACACCAGACCACACTGGGCCCCACCAACACCCTCACGAGTGAGGCAGAAGCAACAGGGGAGAAACCAAGGAGCCACAGAGGCAGACGCGAAGGACGACCCACAACACCAAGGGCAAACGAACCGGCAGCAGAGAGGCAGAGGACCCGCAAAAGAGGCCAAACCACTTGGAAAGGAACCAAAGAGGGGAGAAGGAAACCGCAACATGGCACCCAACCCCCACCAGCCAGCCCAAGCGCAACCCGCAGCCCAGAGCTGGGCAACAGGCAAACACCAACGCCGGCAACCAGGCATACTAGGGGCACCACAAGCGAAGCCCCTGAACCAACAGCCAACCACGGACAGCCGAGTAGACCAGCGAGAGGCAGCAGAGGCACAGCGCACCAGTGAACCCCAGCACCAAGGGCCACACCAGGCCAGAGAGAGCGCACAACACCAACCCCCCCCCCAGGCAAGAACAGAACCCAAGAAGAAGGAAGGCCGGGAACCCCAGGGGCCCGTTGCAGGACGCAAGAAATGCGACAGACCCACAGAGGAGCACGGAAAACCCGAATGAAAAACCGCCTGCGAAGGCAGACGCCACACAACACCGTCAACCAGCACCAGCCAGCCCAGGCATAAACCATCAACTCAGCGCTGGGCAACAGGCAGAAAACATACACTCCAAATGCCAGAGAGCCAGAACAGGAGACAGACCTCTATGCGGTACTTACCCCTGGGGCAAGCAGACACCAACACACCGCCTGCCCTCACTTACCAGCCCAGGAACTGACAACCAGCTCAGCGCTGGGCAAGAGGCCATCTGGAATCACCCCCTGAAAGAGAGAGAGAGAGAGACAACAAAGACCCAAACACAGACCAAGAAAAAGAGATGCCAGGTCTCAAAAGGCCAGTGAGTGGCCAACAAAAAAAAGCCAACAACCAGGCCCAAACCTGAGAGCATACCAGAACACATGCAATAAGGGCGAAACGGCCGCAGGCAGAACCAGGACTGGAAAAGAACCGCTATGCGATACTCACCCCTGGGTAAGGCAGACACCACCACACACCGTCTGCACCCACAAGCCAGCCCAGGCGCCCTCCACCAGACCAGCAGACCAGCGCCGGGCAAACATGAAAAACCTACAGCATCCGGCATTCCCAGGCAGTCTCACAGCCATGCAGAAACTAGGCCCAACCCTGCAGAACATCGGAGATCAGACGAGAGCTTCGAAAAGCCAACAGCAACTGGTATTCCCAGACATTCTCCCATCCAGGCATTAACCAGGCCCGATCCTGCTTAACTTCTCAGATCAAATGAGATCAGGTTCTTTCAGTGTGGAATGACCGTAGGCTGGAAAAGGCCCAAATGCAGGCAAATACCACTCCAGCCAGCCAGGAACTACAGGGGCACCACCAAGACCGGTTCAAGTCATCCCAAGTCACCCCACAGCAGCAGCGCGTCCTCCAGATCGGCCTAGCCACAGGAAGACGCGCCCTCCAACCTGGAACAGATCGGGAGGACCGGCGCCCCAGCCACAAAGGGCCGGCTCCCAACAAACGCGGCTCCCGGCAGAACTGGCAGGCCAGGATACCGCACAGCCGCACAAAAGTACGTGATGGACAGCCCAGCAGCCCGACGGAATCCAGAGAAGAATGCAGCAAGAAGCAGCATTCTGTCGGAAGACAGAAAAAAAGAACAGGCGGAATGCTGGGTAGGTATGGCTTATGTACTACTATTGGAATGAGGTGGGGTTACTTGTCCCAGCATTCTCCTGTTCTTTTTTTTTCTGTCGTGGAGATGGTCATCTCCACTTAGTAAGGAATGGAACGAGGACTTGAGGGGCCCGGGGGAGGGGTGGTGTAATGAACGCCTGCTGCGTTTGAGCCTGCGTAGATATTACTTAAGCGAGTACACCTGAGTATTCCTGGAATTCTTTGCGAAAACTTTCAAAGTGGGAAAAGTTCTCCAAATGGAGATGTATGAGTTTTTTAAATCAGCTATTGAAGATCGAGTAATTTTATATGTCGCTTAAAAAATCAAGAAAACAATTGGCATTCCTTAGTTGAACTTGAATATCTTACCTGAGTCAAATCATTTCGTTTCATTGTATCGATACAAGAATTTATTGTACCTGGGAACACAAAAAGTGCTGTTTAATATGATTTATATTTCTTGTACTAATAGCATGCTATTTAATGATGTCCTACTGTTTTCATAGTAATTAGTCAAGTACATCTGATGATTTTTGAAGAATGGTATAAGGACGGGGCCAACACACTGATTGGCAGATGTCACTAAAGTGCTCAGATTAAACAATGTCTGAAGGATCTAAAGCAGGCACTCCCCTGTCCATTTATTGTGTTGAAACATTAATTTAACTGCTTTTAAATGCAACCAAAGCCAGAAGCAGTGGAAATTGAATTGGTGAGACACAAATAATACAAGAACCTGATAAATATTCTCCAAACTAAATTATAAAGTCATTTTAAGTTAATTTGGAAAATGGCCACAGGACTTTATAAGTGGTCATACCTGGGAAGGAAAAGGATATACAGGTCGGTAGTTACTGCTCAAATTCAGGATTGGAAATGAACCTAATTTTTGCATATACTAGTTTGAAAGAAAATGGTATATGGAACCTTCCAATGTTCCATGAAGTGCAGCTCACACCTTATTTCCTTGACACTGTCAGGTGTTTGAATGCCAGTTGAAATCCCAACTGGGGAATGCTTGAGTGGGTAATCAATCAAGTCTTTCGATCTTCCGCCTTAATTCATATCTGAATGTCCTACCCTTACTTGAGTTGCATTGCCTGATCCTGAGACTGTTGGATCCCTTACTTTAGGGTGTATTTCCTTTTCCAGATGCCTAAAGTCATGCTGATTTTGAAGCAAAGAGTTGCAAGCAATACACCTCAGCAGGATTGGTCCATGGAGGAACAAAAAAACAGATACAACCCTATCCAATGGCAGTGTCCAATGGCAGAGGCTGGTTGCTAAAGATGGAGAGTAAGCCGGGGTGAAACTTTTAGTTACGAAAGTGTAATCGCATGTAATTTGGGGTATTTAGTATTACACTTGTGACACACAATGCCTGAGATTTTGCCATTATACCGTGTTGCATAAACAAGAATGCTTTTGGGTAAAGCGCTCTGATACCTCCGGGTCTAGCCAGCGCTATATAAAACTTTTCAAATAAATAAATAAAAACTTATTGTGGGAACACTGGAACAATGGTAGAGTGTTTTACTGAATGCGAGTGACTGCCACTGCCGTTTGTCACCGGGCACTGATTACTGAGCAAAAGTCATTTCAAGATGCTTTTTTACATGAGATCACCTTTCGGATAACTTTTTAGTGTGAAATAAAAAAACTTTTAATATGAGAAGTGTCACAGAGAATACACAGTAGCAACGTCCTATTCCTGTCCTGAAGACTCCTCTCTGTTCTTTGGTAATTTCTATTTTGCAAGGAAAGTATCTCTAATTCTTTGCCTGAAATCTCTGCTATCTCATCCACCTTTGGGGCTGTTATATAATATTAAGAAAATGAAGAAAGGTCAGTTCAATACAAATTATTTGAAGATTGAGGTAGGGGAGGTATCAGCTTTATTTTCCATTTTTGTTTTCTCTTCATTTTGTTTTTAAGCTGCTGGATGGCCTGGAGTTTGCACTTGGTGGTGAGGGGCCAAGTGGGGAGTAAGAGATAATAGTGTTCAAAGTTATTTTTGATGGATATTTCACATTCTCTCTGCTTCTGTGTTAGTGATAGTTTAAGGGGATGAGGATCTCTGTGCCTATTGGTGGCTGGTTGTGGGTACTCCAGGAGTTCAGGTCCATGCATGCAGGCATTTTCTTTTGTTCTCAGCAACCTCTTTGCTTTGTGCTTGTCTACCATTGTCTGTGTGTGACGGATGGTTGATTAATGTGAATTTTCTGTAACTTTAAATAATATTGGCTGCGTAATTGTTGCCAAGGGGTGCTTGTGTTTGGGGCATTTTATTCAATTTTTTGTCATTTTTCATGTTCCTATGTTGTTATAATTGTTTATTGTGTCTGATTTTTTACATTCTCATTGCTACTTTATTGGTGCTATGCGGGACTCTGGATGGGCATAGGCACATTTTGGGTATATACTTTAGTAATCCTTTTCCTAAGGTAGTTCGGGTTGTTTGCTGGTGTTGGGAGAGGACTGTGAGCCAATATACAGCCATTTTCTCTTCATCTTCCATGCTTTATCCTTCCGTGTCATGTGCACTTCCACAATTTTGTAAAACTATTATGTGTCTCATAGGCAGCCATTTTGTCCTGGTCCTCCATGCCTGCTCTTTCCTTGCCATGTGCTTGTCCCCCATTTTGTGAAACCAGTGTGTGCCTTATAAATGGTCTTTTTGTCTTTGTTTGCAATGCCTTCTCCTTTCTTGCCATATGCTCGCAGATGGTTATTGCAATTTTTCCAGTGGTGTCATGTCTGACTCATTGTATCAAACAGGCACCAAGGCAGTTTTTAAAATTGAAAAACATTTTTTATATTTCTGTGATATGAGAGAGATTTGTCTGCCTAGTGCCCATTCTAACAGTTAGTTTACACATGGGTATTATTATTGTTAGATGTTATAATGACTTGTATTGTATTCACTAGGATGCCTTATTTTAAATTCCATGCAGGCGGACAAGCCTGCAAATTAGATGACATCAGAGTCCAGAGACCAATAAGAAGATGGCCCAGAAAACGGACTCTTGCCAAGATTGAGGCCAGTGAGGAAAAGTCTGTTACCACCCCTGGAAAGAGCATTGACATCGAACATTCTAACTTTTTCTGCAAAGTTGAACAAAGCAATGTACGTGCTGCACCCTCATCTGGGCAGGAAGATTTTAGGATCTCCTCACGATTAACGACAGTACCACCAAAACCAAACCAGATATGTCTTTTTAATGCTTGAATGCAAGTATGGTTGAGACCAGTGAGTCCAAATGGAATTGTCCTTACAAACTGAGTCTCCCCAGGAAGCTAAATAGGAGAAACAGTTTGCTACAACTGATCTTTCTGAGGTAAGAGCAGAACAGGAAGTTGAGATTGCTGTATAGCCGGATATGAAGCTCAATCTTACAACAGATACATTTTTTTCAACATCTCCTTTGAGGAAAAAGAAGGACCACCCCTCCCTCCCCCACACCTCTTCCAAGACTCCACTTTAGATGACCCCTGAACACCACCACCACTGGAGACAAGGATAAAGGAAATTTCCAGAAAGCAAAGTTAGCATGAGGACGATCAATTGACCCATCTTCATGTCGAGAGTGATACTAAGTAAGTGCAGATCAGTTCAGTCTTCGTCTTGTACCACCACCACCTGTTTCCATGTGCTCTAAATTCTAAAACCCAGCACCAACATCTCCTCCTCCCATCGTATCATCTCACCCTAAGCAAAAGAAAACCTCAAGTACTTTTGCCTTTGGTTCTAGAAGGACTCTCTCATCCCCAGTCAGGGACTTTTTAACACATAGGCCAAATAAGGAATATATTTCAGACTGCACAGTCTACTGCTAAGCAGTGTGCTGTGGAAGGCCAGGCAGACATCTTGGTACTGGAGACAAATTGTACACTAGGAAAAGCAAGCAGCCAGTCCTATATGACGAGCACCTAAAAAAAGATTGGTGTTGCTGAGATTGAGGAACCCACACCACTTGAAATGATGTTTATGTAGAAGAAAATGTCTTCTGGATAACCAGCTTGGAAGTTCTTAGTGTGAATTCAGCACCAGCCTTCGTTTAGCACCAGAAGCAGCCTCTGCTTTGCACAAAGATGTGTGGGATATTGAGGATACTCCAAAGCAACCAAACAACCTCCCTTCACTGAAGTCACTTAGGTGGGATTGCCGTTGTCATCAGATTCACCACCAAAGAAAGTCAGCACTAACATGGCTATTTACAGCTAGGGGACATTGTACCACCAAACTCATAATCTGAGCCACTTATACAATGGGAAATAATCCCAAATGTTGGCAATTGACCTACTCTCCTTTTCTTTAGTGGAAGAAGAGGAGTTTCTGTGGAGGCCCTATGTTTCAAAATAAAAGCTTCTCTATCACTTTGCCACAGCTGCACTGTGAAGTCCTGAGATTGGTTGGTATTTCAATGAAGGAGAGCACTGTGCAATGTATTCATCTCACTACAGACATGTGGAACAGCTGTCGAGCTGCAGACTTGCTATTTGAGCAGTTCAAGCCTCTAAATGTTTATGTTCCAATCGGGATGAGATGCTTCTGCCAAACTCATGTCAATGATTGGTGTCAAATGGGGACTAATGGAGTGCCTGGTCAAATGCTCAAATCAGATTCTGGTGAGGAAAGGCAATAAGAAAGATTATGCAAAACATCCCGCCATCCCATTGTTTAACGTGTTGCAGGCTCATCTGTGTAAGGTAGAAGAAATATTTACTGATGTTAATGAACAAGCAGCTGTTTTGACAAACAGCTTAATCTTTGGTCTGGATACCAATAGCAGTCTGCAACAAAGGATTGTGACATCCTAACAGTATCTATGCCACTACACTAGATTCACAGTACAACAATCTACTTTAATTTATTTTTCAATATGGGATGTCTTCATTTACAAGAGTTTGGTCCTAAAGAAAGAGGCTGAAATTGTCAATGAAAGATTTATACTCTGATGGCAAAACGCATCAATCACCGCGGGCCTAGTTCCCAGACCATGGAAGCATGCTATGGTGAAGGCTCTTCTTAAAAAATCCATTTTAGACCCTGATGATCTAGGCAATTACCGATCTATATCAATGCTTCCAGTAATAGCCAAAATACTGGAAAAATACGTGACTGCGTCCCTCTCGGCCTTCCTAGAAACATATGACCTCCTGAATCCCATGCAAACAGGATTCCGCCCCAAGCACGGAACCGAAACAGCTTTACTCGCTGTAGTTGAGGAAGCTAAGAAGATCCTTGATCAAGGAGGTGCAGTGGCCATCATCCTCCTGGATTTGAGCTCAGCCTTCGACACAGTTAATTTTAACATCCTAATAGAGAGAATTAGAAGGTTGGGTGTCTCAGGGGAGGCAGCGGACTGGATCAACTCTTATCTAGATGAGAGAACCTTGCAGGTCTTCTCAGGTCTTCTCAGGCGAGTCTACCTCCAGAAGCTTAGAAATTGGATCCTCCCTTAGTCCCACATTATTCAATGTGTATATGCATCCTCTTGCTGATATCATCTCGCCGCATGAGATAAAAATCATTACCTACGTGGATGATACACAGCTAGTAATCGCACTAAACGGGCCCCGAAGCTTCCCTGCTGACTTTGAAAGCTGCCTGGAGAAAGTGGCCGACTGGATGGAAAACTCATGCCTCAAGTTAAATGGAGGAAAAACCGAAATTATGTTTCTGGGCAACTCTCACAGCATGGACCTCAAACAGATGTGGCCCAACTGCCTGGGCCCAGCCCCCACCCCCAAGACTAGAATCAAAAGCTTGGGCGTTTGGTTAGACACCTCCCTCAAGTTCGAAGAACAAGCAGTGAGAGTAACTGGGGCCTGCTATGGCACCATCAGATTAGTACGAAAGATCCTTCCTATTCTTCCTATGAACGCAAAAAGGATCCTTATTCAGACCCTAGCCCTTTCACGTTTGGACTACGGAAACTCCCTTTACCTAGGAGCACCCATATCAACAATAAGGAAGCTTCAAGTTGCGCAGAACTGCGCCGCCAGATTGTTACTAGGAGTTCCAAAAAACCAGTCAGCCAAACCAGCACTGAAGACTCTACACTGGCTGCCTGTCTTGGAAAGAATTAACTTTAAAGCATTGTGTATAGCCCATAAGTCTTTATGGGGAACGGGCCCAGCCATTAATAAATCTCTCATCACCTTCCATCGCCCTGGGAGGTGTCTACGCTCAACCCACCTCAACCTGGCAGTCATTCCCAAAATTAGGAGAGTAAGAAGCGGAGGAAGATCCTTTGCCTACAATGTGGCCAGACTCTGGAACACAATGCCCTTACATCTCCGTTTGGAACCCCATCATTTTCCCTTCCGTAAACTCCTCAAGACATGGCTTTTCCAAAACACTGGCCTATAACCCGCACCCTCCTGACACTGTAAATCTCCTCCCCTTGTTTGGCCGCTAGCGCTGGGATGCCTTTGGGTAGCTACGCGCTCTACAAATGCTAAATAAATAAAAAATGGCAAAGGCGTGCTGTCTTCACCAACCTCTGGAGAGCATGGAGGTGGTCCCAACAGCATGTTGTAACAGAAGCGCACACCACTGGTAAAACAATAATCATTACAAGTCACACCTTGTGCTACACATCCAGGATTTACTTCAACCGCAGAGATGCAAGGAACTTAGGAGAGGCTAATGTTAAATATCACAATCGGAGAATATTTTCCTGGAGGACCGAACATGATTCTCTGCCAATCAAGACTCATTCATCTATTGGCATTGGAAAAGGCAACAGTGGCCAGAACTCAACAGGCTGCCAAAAAAATATAAAGCATGTCCTGTTGCCAAACTATCCTCTGTGTGGGTTTTCAGTGCAGCCGGGGCAGTTATTTCGAAGAAGGACTAGTCTGTGTGTTCAGAACATGGGAGAACTCATAGTAATCAAATGAACAAGTATTTCATCCTTAAATATTATCAGGCTCCACAAGACATAACAGTGAATGATTGTAATTTCTCAGATATCATTGTAGTGAGTGATCATCCTCCATAGGAAAGTTTCTGAATATGTAGATGAACTGTACATCCTAGACTAAAAAATAAAACAAAATCGTAATATCACAATGTCTGCTGTAAAAAGTGAACAGAAGAGATACAAATACACAGATGGATCAGAGTGCAAAGCACAGACAGGTAATGGTAATCAAGGACACAACCATTTTGGCCTTTTGAGTTGTGGCAAAGACAGTTTATTCAACTTTAAGATCCACCACAGACTTTGCATTGGATAACAGCCTCTACGTCTGTCGATGCTGCAATAGATGCTGTCATTTCTCAGAGGAACAAGATTTTTCTCATGTCGATTCTTTCGCTACCATGCTTGGCTGTCATTGAAGATTGCACCTAATGCACTTCCCTGGAAAAATGGATGGACTGATAGATATCAAGTTGGTTTGGAATAGGTGACTTGGATTAATTAACGAATGACAAATGAATAATTAATGTGATACATGGGAAGTACTTAGCCAAACTTGTTATTTAAAATGTTTGGGCGATCACACCCAGTGCACTTTGTGAGTCTGGGAGTGTTACTGGACTGGCCTTTAGTTAACTGCTCATCAGCATCTCGTAGGCCACTCAGTTTATTCTGACTCTCTCTAAGTCTAAATTTCCCTTCCTTTCTTGTTCAACAGGGTTGTCTCTTATCAGGTGAAAAGAAAATCTGCATGTCCTGTCAGCAACATCCAGGAGCAGGACACATTTATGTCTATTTACTTCCATGGGAAAATACTCACAGAGACACACACCTATGGAGTGGAACAGGTAATTGATTTGCAGTAATGCTGACTCGTGGCTGAAGTGGCAAATGCTAATTAATTAAATTAATTAATGTGGCAGACATGATGGGCATTGCAATATTTGTCTGTTTAATGTTTGGGTGATCAGTCAGTCCGATTACATTCAGATAGTTGTCTGGAAGTGGTACTCGATTGGCCTTTAGTTAATGCTATTTTCAAAATCTTATGCCCCTCACCCTGATACTTCACTCACTCTTGACTCTCAAATATTTTCCTTTTCTTTTATTCATTCAACATGTCTTTTCTTCTACAAGAAACATCCATGTGGATGCTGTTTTGGGGTTTAGCACTGCTTCCAAAACAGAGCCAGAATGAAGCTGCATCATTTTATGCAGTATCAGTTTTACTTATTATAAATATTTTTTAACTGTGTGTTTTCTCCATTTTATCTTCCAGCCTCAATGACTAACTTGGAAGTATGTGGGGCATTAAGAACAGTTGAATTAGGCTAGCATGACTATCTTCTACCTTCCATGACAGATGTGCAATGCCCATGGAGAGGCTTAATTCTTCGTCTCTTAACTTTTTGCTAATTTCTCCCCTCCTCCCATCCGTTGATTGATTCCCTAACCTCTTCCTCTAACTTTAAGAACTATTGTGCTGTAATCTATTTCCACCACCAACAGATCTCACGCTTAGCTGGATGTAGTGTAATAAATGTTAAATCTCACCAGGGTGTGGGTGAAAAACCAAGCCACCCACGCAATTCCCTCGACCTCGTCCATGAGACAGCCTCTTGTTGAAAATAATACTCAATTGAATGTCGAAGGCTAAGTAGTGGGCACTTTACAATATATGCCACTAAGAAAGTCTAGTTGCCGAAGACATCTTCTGAATTGTACATAGGTGTATAATAATAATCCATACTTAGCATATAGCTATATCTTTCTTATACCTAATACTTGCACTACCTTTGGTTATCAAATAGTGTAGGATAGTTAACTTGGTAAATGATTTATGATGGCCTCTGTTTTGGATTTGTCATGACTTAGGGCCGGATTTAGATGTTGGTGGACGGGTTACTCCATCACGGTGACGGATATCCCGTCCGCTGAAATATAAATCCCATAGGCTACAATGGGATTTATATTTCTGGTTCAACTGCTCCTCTAATATTAAGAAACCTCATTTCTGGTGATCTTTTCCCTATTCGGACCTGTTAGGGGAGCCAGCGGCCCTTGGGCAAAATCCATGTCATTAATGAATACTCACAGCTATTGAGCTGAGGTGATGGACATCCTGCTTAGGTGAGGAGGAGGGGTTGGTTTGGGTTCGATGGGAGGCATAATGTGGCATCTATACTATGGCTACTACTATCAAATGGTGGTTCAGTGGGGAGGGCAGTACACAGCTATTACTAAGGAATGGGGCTTAAGTGACAAGCCATGATGGGGACATGGCCACATTTCAACACTAAATGTAGGAGGTTGTAAGCCCACATTGGGGGTAGCCTGACAAGGATGCTCATGTAGAGAGAGTTAGAGAGAGGACAATAGAACCTTCTTGTTTTTGTGATGGGCCGGGTACAGTGCTAGGCCTCTGCTAATATGTAGGTGGGCCTTTCCTGGTTTACCCTAGATGCTAATGAATACAACAGTAAAGCAAACCACTAAAGTAATAGAGGAAGAGACTGTCATGTATAAGAGAACAATATATATATATTTTTTTAAACAACCAACACCTCCTGTGTAAGGGGCACCCCTACCTAAAGCCTAATAAGCACAAATCTCAACTACCTCTTCTCCAACTCATCCCACCCACACCACTCACAACAGGCCTACCCCTTCCCCAAACACTAAAAAGCACACCACACATCCTCTTCCCCAACTCCTCCCAAAAGCACCATCTGTAACAGACTTAACCCCCTCTAAAACCCTAAAAAGCACAAACATAAAATACCCCTTTGCCAACTCCACCCACACACACCACCCGCAATAAAGCTACCTAACTCCCTTGTAAAAATACGCCAATAAATGTCCAATATGGGCTTTATATTTTCCTTCCCCTGTCTTATGATCTCCAGGCCCTCCGGAACTTAATGGAGGAGGAAATTGATGAGGGTGGCAGAAGATTGATGAATATGGCAGGAGCGTGATTGTAGTTAGCTGCTGTGGCTGCAGCTGTGGCGGTGTATCTTGGCTGCCTGTGGAAGCTTTGTAGTTCATTACTTGGGATTTGGTTTCTGCCACCCTCTCCTCCTCTTCCTCCTCCTCCTCCAGGTCCCCTAGCAGGCAATTACCTGGATCTTTTCTAGGCACCGCCAAAGAGCTATCTCTCTCTGGGCCTAATGCCTGGGGTCTTCATGGCATTCTGCAGTGGCAGCAGGTTGGCCTAAGGAGTGAAAAACACATACTAAATTGTATTTATTTATTTATTTAAAGAGTTTTATATAGCGCTGGCTAGACCCGAAGGTATCAGAGCGCTTTACATAAGGTTCCACATAGTTGCAAACTTACATCAGTTACAAGTTACCAATGATACCAATAAAAACATTTAAGGAGCATAGAAGAAAAGGAAAGTGGAGTGAGAAGGGTAAGGGGGTGAGGGGAAAAAGGGGTAGGGTATAGATACGACGGAGAGACGAAGGGAAAGTCTGCCCAAGGTCCGTCTGGGTAGGTGACGGCCAAGGGGGAATCCGCAGCCCATCTCCTCTTCAGCTATCAGGTAGCTCCACCGGGCATCGGTCAAATAGCTAGGTCTCAACAAAAAAACATTAAAGGGATAGAAGGCAAGAAGAAGGGAGCGTAGAGGGGTAGGGTGAAGGGGTAGGAGGGAGATATGACAGAGAGACGAAGGAACGTCTGCCCAAAGTCCGGCTGGGTAGGTGACGGCTGAGTGGGGATCCACAGCCCATCTCCTCTTCAGCTAACAGGTAGCTCCACCGGGCATAGGTCAAACGGTCGAGGGAAAGTTCGAAGAGTACATGTCCTAGCGGGAGAGCAGGATCAAGGTCAGGTGAGGGATGTGGTTAAGATTAGGTCGAAGACCAGTTCAGTATTACACACTGCAAGCACAGTGTTTCTATAGCAACACAACTTTGTAGGTCCATCTATCCCGGGCCACTGAAATGATGTGTCTCAAGCATTTTTATGCATAATTACTATATGCAATACATGCCAATAATTATTCCACCACAACCTGCATAATGAAGATTTTTTTGTTTAGCTCGGATGAAAAAAGTTTAAAAAAAATAAAATAAATGGATGAGATAAAAATGCCAAGATATACTGTCAATTAATACAGCACAATTTGACTTTTGATGCAACTTAGTTAATTGAGCTAACCCGGCTGCATTTTTGTTCCAACAATTAATGCTGAATAGTAATAAATTCAGTGGCCGTGCCCTCACTTACCTGACTCTCAAACCGTGCCACAACCACTTCTGATTCATTATCAGGGCAGCAACTAGTGATCTTTGGTTAGGGAGCCAGTGTGTGTTAGGTAAGTTTGATTTCAGGTCATAGCTAGAACTCGGCTTAGATTTGGCTATGAATTCCTTAGGTTAATGGAAGGTAGAAGATGGCTTGGTGTATAGGTTAGAGAAAGGTAGAAGATAGACCTGTGTAAGAGATGACATGAAAAAAATCTTAGGAAGAAGGTGTTAGAATTATTGCACATGCTGTGACTGTAGGTGGTTACCATGGCAGGACAGCACACCCCTTTTTTTTTTAGTTTTGCAGATTTATATAGCACAAACTCGACCCGTAGGTATTGGAGCGCTTTACATGAGCACCTATTACGTTACACAAGGACACATTCATTTTTTTTTTTTTTTTTGGTAGGCACGGGGAGATAAAGTGATCTGCCCAGTATCACAGACTGCTGAGCCGACGCCGAGACTCGAACCTGGTTCCCCAGCTCCAAAGTCAGCAGCTCTGGCAGTAAGGCCACATCCTCTCCCCTTCTACTCATGGCCTCTTCTACCTATGGCGAGAAACCAAAAGACACAATTGATGGACGGAATGCAGAACAAATGAAAACATTCACCCCCCCAGTCAAGAGATCTGGGTTAAATCCATAGTTCTTTTGCTCACCATGCCACCCCAGTTTAGACCCAGCCATTTGCAAATCAGTCATGAACCTGTTCCTCATGGGAACAGTCCTGCCCGAACTGGCAAGCCAGGTCCTCCATGGACCAGAAACAAGCATCCTGGTACCGGGTTCTGGGTTTCACCCCTCATCAGCCAGGCTAGCTTAATTCCAGTGGCGCAGTGAGCACTGGACCAATGTTTGGGCATAGGTCTTAGGGCGAGAAAGCAAAAGACACACAATTGATGGACGGAATGCGGAACAGATCAAAACATTCACCCCCAGTCAAGAGATCTGGGTTAAATCCATCGCTCTTTTAGTCATGGTCTAGATTCAGAGACAAAAGATAACAAGGCATTTAAAAAGGGTTGGGGGCCAGGCATCAGGGCAAGGAAGGAATACCATGTTGAGGTTAAACAATTCAGACATTATCCTTATAAAAAAGGACCTTGATTTACCACTCACTCTAGCAGCTAAATCCTTTGCCCCCTGGTTCCGCGTCTGGTCCTGCTCCTCCTGGGGTGGCTCGTGAAGAAAAGGCACTTATTTGATGATATCATTATCAGCCACATGCAATAAAAAATACCAAAAATTGAAAATTAATTCTACCCAATGTATGACTTTGAAATCTTTGCTTCTATATATTAAGAACGAAAATGGTCAACAATTCAAATCAATAACAATTTAAAAATGGGGAAAAGGAGTAGGAAAGAATGAGGAAAACAATGAATAAGCAAAAACGAATCCGGGAATGGAGAAGAGAAACTTTTGAGAGGAGTGAGAGAGGTAACTGGAACAGGAAAATAGAGAGACATTTTAAAAAACAAAGCCAACTAGCTTGGACTTGCCAAATTGGTATGACAGTTGATTTTTTGTATTTTCTTCACAAGCATATGCTATAAAAAATAAATAAAGAAAATGTTCTGTCACATATATATGGCTGCCCATATGCTTGTAATACAATTTTTAAATTTTAAAAACATTCACTGATGTGACTGTTACTGACCATGTTTTTTAAATAACACGTCTTTAATTGTGCCATGCATTTTATTATTATTTGTGAAGGAGAGGAAAATTATAGACCGCTACAATATTACAATGTTACTTTATAACTAGGATAACTATAAAAGGTTTTGAAAAAACTCCATTTGACTGGGCAGACATTTAACGCAGTCTCAGAAGGCCGGAACTAAAAATGAAAGCACACAATTGGACGAGGCAGCTATTTCTCCCGTTGTCCACTGCCGATTCATGAATTTGCCACACGATGATTGGCTGGACATCACAGAAAAACTTATTTTGCAGACACCATCACCCCACACATTGCAGCAAGCGCTAAGTTACATTATGCATTTATGGATATAGTAGTTTTACAGAGTGCTTATGCCCCTTTAATGTTACGTCTGAGTGTTAAAATCTTGACAGAAAGGCTTACTTCGT
This sequence comes from Calotriton arnoldi, assembly GCA_963921515.1. Taxonomy (NCBI): domain Eukaryota; kingdom Metazoa; phylum Chordata; class Amphibia; order Caudata; family Salamandridae; genus Calotriton; species Calotriton arnoldi. The sequence goes on from CAWUFW010008170.1 coordinate 40,430, forward strand.
GCAAGCATTATATTAGATCTGGTTGGGTGAGGTGGGACCTCTTGCGGTGTTCATCCATTGCAACCACTTCCCTATATGAAGTTAAATTGTGCACAACTCTTGGCATTGGTAAAACGTGGAGGCTGTGTGCGTAAAGCGCTGTTGGATGCCTGGGTACCATCTTTGTCAGACCGGTGAACAAGTCTTAGACTTATCCATTTGTTGACAGCAAGTCTTTTGACTGCACCCAATGTTCCATAACACAGACTGTATTCACTTTCAAGGGTACTTTGCCCTATCAGGTCACTGTGGAAGTATTTTTTTTTAATTAAGTGATCTCATTTGCAATTAATAGATTAATGCCTCTCAGCTGCACCTAGCATGATTGTGGTCTCTCTAATAATGATCAGACGATCATGTCAGACTTTAATCTGTGTTAGTTGTAAGTCTCACTGCATTATACTTTTTGCCACATTTACACAATATGTCCTTATGTTTTCACCTCCAAATAATGTAAGTCGTATTGTACTCTGGGGATGAACAAAGGAATGCACAGATGAATTCCTCCCACATCAGTAATACAAAGGAGTATGAGACAGCTGTTTCAGTGACACACCTTTCTGAAACCGGAAACGGGCACACTAATAACAGTAACAGATGTGGAATATTTGACTCTTTTTCTTTGATTTGCTTAGTGGCTGTCACGAATCACACACTGACTTTGCCTTTTATAAATCACTGCCTGGATAGTCTGAGACAGAGAGCTATAATCGCATGCTGCTACTTTCTACTATGTCAACTCTGCTACACATATATGAATTTCTCTATACATTTCCAAATGTCTGGGCTAACCTCGTCTGTACATGAGAAATTGTAACACGTTTTTTTAGTTTTATGCCTAATTTCATACACACACAGATTTTTCATATATCTACAACTACGATGTGAATTGAAATTGAATTATTTTTTCTTTAAACGTTGTGCTGTCACTGCAGGTATTTGTCTACCCATCAAATCGGTGATATATACTATTTTAACAATCTTTTATTGTAAAAGATTATTTCATGCTATGTTATTTGTATAGGATGTTATCTATCACCCACAATGGTGCTACTGTAACGTGAAGAAACCAGTGCCAAGAGTGGTGATTATCAGCATCACTTCTAGAAAGGTGTGTGAGCATGTAAGTGGTTTATTAGTCTCATGTTATTTCTAGGCAGATATCATGGTGCTTAGAAGCAGTCTCAATGAGCAGCTCCTTTTGTCTCTGTCCTAGACGCCTGTTCTTGCAGTTGATGTAAACCCATTTATGTCAGCTGGAAAAATATAATATCATGCACAGTCTGCTCACATCCTGCATCTTTTTTTGCAAACCGAGCTTCTGATAATGATCCCAATGCTCTCCTCCTCACCCCAATATTTGCTTCTTCTGAACAGTTTTCACGTTTTCAGATCAGTTTCCACCTCTAAAGACCCACCATCAACCTATAGGAACGTTCTGTTGCCAGAACACTTACTCTTTCTGGCATTTTCAGAGCTCCTATTCATTTCCTGAGAGAAACCTTTCTCCTACTGCCAGGCACACAGACACTAAGGGCTCTAACATTGGTGGTTGTGACAATAATTGCAGCACCAGTGATAGTGTCAGCAGTGCATGCATATGATCTGGAAAAAAACACAAGGTGACAATAGCTTTAAAAGACTCTAAAATAACTTGTAAAAATGTGCATAAAACTGGATCCAAGATGCATGTTGCTCTCACAAATGGTGCAAGAATGCATGCAATGTGACACACGCAAGAGGCCATGTATGGCTTGTGTGGGGCAGTCTGCACCTGGCTGCCCGCCTTCCCACCCACCCACCCAGTCAGGGCAGACACAGGATCAGGTCCCACTACCACTGATGCTTTGCAGGCATGATCCCTGCAACATTTCTTCTGAGGACGAGGTAGTGACTGTAATTTTGTATCTAGTACATTAAAATCCCCTCATGTTGGTGGCAGGCTTCAGACTCAGTAAGCGTTATAGCCTGGTGGAGTACCTACTCCTTTTTTTTTTTTTTAACTTGTTCAAAAGTAAATTTATTAAGAAAACAGGTGGTATAGTACAGTACAATATGAGGGGGGTAAAAGGACAGAAGAAGGGAAAAAAAAAAGTTAAAAGTATCATGTAAACAAATCAAGGTTTGAATGAAAAGGCCTTAGAAATATCAATGTATCTATAAAATAAAACATTACATGTAACAACCAAGCAGTAATGTAGCAATAGTCAAAATATAGCAACATAGTATAAAATATTGACATTTAAGATGTGGAATATCATGGAGGTCGAGCGACTTCTTGTTGAGCAGGAGTTAAAGAAAAAGAGCGTTTGGCACTACAATCAATGAACGATGTAACAGGTGACCATACAATAGAACGCTTCATGGCTCGGTGAATGGGATGAACACATGCTGTGTCTAATCTGTGATGATAGCACACTGCGTACCACCAGGCTTGGAAAGATAAGTTTGTAACGTCCTTCCAGTTTTTAGTGATCTGTTGAAAGGCAATTGCCAACAATACGTCTACAATCTTGGTGTTGGAAGTATGATCTTCCCAGATAGGAGATAAGCTACCCAAAAATAGATGTGTGATAGAGAAAGGGAAATTGGAGTTGAAGATGGAATTGATTTGACCCCAAACAGATGTCCAAAAGTTATGTAAGTGAGGGCAAGTAAAAAGCATGTGTTTTAAATCAGCTAATGGAGAAGAACAGGACCAACAAGTATCAGGTACTGTGACGTGCTTTTTATGTAATACAACCGGGTGTAGCAAAAGCCTATTATAGATAAAAAATAACGTTTGCGTAACATTTGCTGCTCTAGAAGTTTTTCTGATTTTAGACCATATTTTATTGCATAGAGAAGAAGGCCAATCAACTCCAAGATCGTCCTCCCAAGACAATTCAGTCTTGGTCTTTGTTCTAATGAGCTGTGTGGATCGTAAATAAATATAAATATTGGACGCTTTAGGAGATGAAAGAAGAAAGGGCAATAAATTATTAGCCTTGGGAGTTATCGGGTGCATTTGAATTTGAGTATCTGTAGTTAAAAGAGCTTGTGAGATTAAGTTATATTTGGACTGAAAGGAAGGGGGTAAATGAAAAAGTTGACTGGCTTCAGAAAAAGACAAGGTCTTATTTTGAAAAAACAATTGATGTGTCCAATTAAACCTCTGTCTCTCCAAGATTTCCAATAAAAAGTTTTCCCGCCAATTAAAATAGATGTGTTATGCCAAAAAGGAGAATTAAGGAATGAGTCTTGATCGGTGGGCGATGGGGATGGAGAAAAACCTAGAAGTTTACAAGTATATTTAAGAATAGGAGTAGATAAAGATGGTGGTCTACGAGTAAAGAGAGAAATTCTTTGAAAGAAAAAGGGGAAAGAAAGGGATGTTTGAGGTTTGCCCACGAAGGACAATCCAATGAGGAGTCAGAGAGCCATCTCGAAGCTTGGCGAAGTAGGAAAGATCTATGATAAGTGGGGAAATCAGGATAGTTAACACCACCTTCCAATTTAATTTTTGTTAAACGTAACAGGGACATGCGAGGCGTTTTTTTGTTCCGCAAAAAAGATGATAATAAAGAGCTAATTTTTGTAAAATTTTTTAAAGGTATAGGAACAGGAATATTAGAAATGGTGAATAAAACTAATGGAGCCAACATCATCTTGATGGTATCCAGACGACCCCACCAAGAGAGATATAGCGGGTGCCATTTAGTGATTAGAGAGGAAATTTTTGTAAACACTTCTCCATACAGAGAGAAAGGGTTGTCGAAATCAAAGGAGTAAAGTAAAGACCCAAATATTTAATGTGATGTGAGTTCCAAGCAAAGTTAGAAGAGCTAAAATTGTCTTTGAACATGTATTTAGTCAGAGGAAGTATTTTGCATTTTTCACGATTAAGTTTATAACCAGATACAGAGGCGAAAAGCTCCACTTCTTGTAAGAAGGCAGGGACAGAAGACTGAGGATCAGAGAGAAACAGTAAGATGTCATCAGCATAAGCTGCTAACTTAAATTGGGCGTCTTTAGTTTCAAATCCCTTTATGTCACCATTCTGACGGATCCTGGATAAAAAAGGTTCCAAGGCTAGGTTAAAAAGAAACTGTGATAATGGGCAACCCTGACGTACCCCTCTTTTTAATTCAAAATAAGGAGTCGAAGTACCATTAACAAGAACGGCTGCTTGTGGACTAGAATATAGGATAGAAATCAAAGAGATAATTCTGGAGCCAAAACCAAACCATTTCAATGTGTGAAAAAGGTATGACCAATTTACTCGATCAAACACCTTCTCTGCATCCAATGCTATTGCAGCTAATGAATGTGGTAAGTGAGGGCTTTTGATAAGATATCAAAGAATAATCGGGTATTATCAGAGAGGAGGCGGCCTTTAACAAAACCAGATTGTTCTGCACCTAATAGCTGGGGGAGGAATAATTCAAGGCGAATGGCCAGGGCTTTGGAAATTTTTTTATAATCAATATTTATAAGAGAAATGGGCCTATAGTTCTTGCAATATTTCAAGTCTTTCCCATCTTTGGGTATTAGACAAATTAGAGCTTCTAAAAAGGAACCTGAAGATTTCCCGGATTGCGTAAAAAGATTTAAGAGATTAAGTAGCTTAGGAAGAAGAATAGGAGCGAAATGAGTAAAAAATTCGACTGTAAATCCATCAGGACCCGGAGCTTTGTCTTTCTTAAGTGATTGTAAAGCACAAAGAAGTTCTTGTTGCGATAAATCAGCTTCTAGGGGAGAAAAATCTATTTGAGTGTTAAAAGATTAATGGATACCTGAGAGAAATTGTGTAATATCGGAGTTTGAAGGTGTAGTCTCAGGAGAGTATAATGATTTATAAAAAAGAAGAAACTTGTTTAATATTTCCGGATCTTTAGTTCGTAAAGTGTTGTGTTCATCAAAAATAGCCTCAATGTCAAACTTGTTATGTTTAGTTTTTAAGTAATTCGCCAGAAGTTTACCCACCTTATTTTGACCCCCGTAGAACTTTGCACTTGATTTCAACAGATATAATGAGGAGTTATCAGTTGATTCCTTATTAAATTGAAATTTCGCCTTAATAAGTTCTGATAGACAATTCTTGGATTTTGAGGAATAATAGGAATGTTCTAGTCTCTTTATCTCAGTCAAAAGGTCACTGGTAACCTTACGGGCATTTCTATGTTTTCTGGAAACAAAACCAATGATGAAGTCTCTGGCGGCAGCTTTAAATGCATCCCAGACAACGGAAAAATGAAGATCATCAGTTTGGTTAAAAGAAAAATATTCATTAAAAAATGAAACAAAAGAGGAGTGAAAATTTTTATCAGGAAGAAGTGAGTTATTAAATCTCCATCTTCTAGGTAAATTTGATTTTAAAGCTAGATCCAATTGAAGGGCGATAGGGGCATTATCTGAAATTAGAATGGAGCCAATATCAGCGCTTCTTAAAGTTTGGGATATATTATGTGAAACAAAAAAATAATCCAATCTGGATTGAGTTTGATGAGCTGAGGAGAAAAATGTGAATTCTCTAGTGGGGGGGTTACAAATTCTCCAGGCATCAATGAGTTTATATTGATGAATGGTTTGAATGAATAGTTTATGAGCTTTATGAGGTTTAAAAGAGACCAGTGAATTTCGATCTGTAAAGGGATCCATAACTTGGTTACAATCACCAGCGAGGATAAAATTAACATCAATACAAGAGGAAATTTGCTGAGATAAAGAAGACCAAAACAGGGGGTCTCCATTAGTGGGTGCATAAACATTCAACAAAGATAATGGAACACCCCCCACTTGTATTTTAGTATATAACCATCTGCCCTCATCATCAGACTGTTGAGAAAGCAGATTAATATTTAACGATTTATGACAAAGAGTAATAACTCCATTGCGTTTGCCATCACCTGGGGAAAAAAGACATTCCCGACCCATCCCTTCTTCAACTTTGAGGATTCTATAGCATTTAAATGGGATTCCTGCAAACATACAATATCTGCTCCTAACTTAGATAAATGTGTTAATACACGTTGTCGCTTGATGGGAGAATTCAGACCTCTGACATTCCATGATATGATTTTCAAGGACATGAAAAGAACAATAAAATGATAAGGGAAGGAAGGCCCATAGAGACCTTCAAAGAACAAAAGATACAATTTGTTACATTCCAACTGTAAGAGCATAAAATACATAGACGAAGAAAAATTAAGAACAATAAATATAGAAGTGAGCTAGAGAGAAGAAGCAAAGAAAAATAGGAAGTGAAAAATTTAGATAGAAAGGTAAAATACAACAAGAAGAAAAAAGGAGTGAAAAAAGAAGAAGGATGAAGATCATGAAAAAAGGAGAGACAATAGAGAAAGATAACTAAGGAAAGTAGATAGTCAAGTGAAAATAGAATAATGAACCAGAAGAAGGAGGAGAGGAAAGAAGGAAGTGGGAGAAGAAGTTGTAATACAAGAATAGGAAGTATGAAGAAAAGAAAGAGGAGGAAAAAAAAAGGACAGTGAAAAAGAAACAACATACCTAATTCAAAAGACATCACAGAGGAGTGAGGGTAGGTGAAGCCACGAGGAATGAACGGCGCGTCCAGACTCAACGAAACGAGGACAAGAACAAACCACAACGAATCAAATAAGGTGAGGGTACAAAGTGGGTGTGCATATCCAGGGATCTGTAAGGAAGAAAGGAAAAAGAAAAAAAATTACAAAAGTATTTATCGTTACAGGAAGATAGAACAAATATAATATAAACACAGTACCGAAAAACAAGAACCAACAGAACAAACGGTTAAGAACAGGCAAACATTCTAAATAGAAATAGTAAACGCTGGTATCTAGAACCAATAAAGACCAAGAAGAGATTCCAATATATTAGACATGAGAACCAGTTAAACAACTTGGGAAGAGGAGGCACCAGAAACCTCCATAGAGTCAGTTTTGCTGAAATTGATGAAACTCTGCAACTTGACAGGATCTTCATAAGTCGTCGTTTTGTTGTTATAGGTAACCTTGAAAAGGCAGGGGTGGAAGAGGCCATATCTGGCACCCATAGCACGTAGAGCAGGTCTCATATTCAAAAATTCTTTGCGCCTGTTAGCTGTAGATCTGGCATAATCTTGAGCGAAAAATAGTGTAGAGCCGGACCAAGAAATGCGTTGCATAGACTTGGCTGCTGAAAGTACCTTGAGTAGATCCGTATAGTCGAGAAAGTACATGATGACCCCTCTCGGTCTCCGAGAAGAAGAAGTGTCAGCGCGTTGATGACCAAGCCTGTGAGCCCGTTGAATGTTGAGTGAAGTTCCTTCAGGCAAGTGCAGCAATTTAGGAAGAAAAGACTTGAAGAAAGACAAAGGGTCTGGCCCCTCCGAACCTTCCGGCAAACCATAAATGCGAAGGTTATTTCTTCTGTTTCTGTTTTCCAAATCTTCGACCTGCTGCTGCAACGATGCAACCTGAGACTGAAGAGTATTGACTTTCTCATGCGTGTGAGAAAAGGATGAGACACTCTGTTCAACTGTAGTAAGACGTTCATTCATCTGAGACCAGTTTTCCGTTAAGAACTGCAGCTTGGTGGAAGTATCCTCCATGAAGGGGCGAAGTGCCCTTATCTCTTCTAGCAGTACTTCGAGGGAAACAGGCGAGGAAGCATTTGTTGGAGAAGGTGGATCCTTCTTGAGTCTTTTGTTGGTGACCTTACCATTTGTAGAAGCACTTGCGTTTAAAGAAGGGGAGGCTTTAGAAGCAGAAGCAAGCAAGTTTTCCATCTTAGAAAATTCAGAGAAAATGTTAGAATTCTTAATGAACGTATGTGTGATACGTGGCGTAGAGGGTCCCAGCTTCCTCAATCTTCCCATAAAAAAGGACACAAAGATAATACGCTAAGACGTATTAATACTGTAAACTGGTGAAAACAAAACTACATCCTGTGGAAAAATATTAATAAATGATTCACGACAAAGTCCAGCACAGGCAGTCTTTTTTCATCGCTGTAGAATGACTAAGACAAATTGCTCTCCTTGAAAACCTTAACAGTTATAATTTTCGCTCTTTTGAGGTATAAAAAGCATGTATGGGGTCTGAAAACACAGCAGGTGAATATACTTTGCAGTATACAATCCCCTGAGCCAAAGCTTCTTTTAGGCGCAACAGCAAGGGCAAAGTAAAAAAAACAACAAAAAAAAACAGAGTCCAACAAAAATGTATTACAGGCATTAATCTGTGCAGGTCCAAAGGAGTGAAGATATTGGTAATGCGTAAAAAAACTGACTTCCAGAACACATTTCACCAGGAACCAAGCCGGAAAGAGCAACCACCAGCCATGAAGAGACTTTCACAGGCACAGAAAGTTTGCAAAAAAAAAAAAGGCTTTATGAGTGTTAGAGCCGCATGTAGCTGAGTGCCCAGAATTCCAGAAGGAAAAAGAAATAACTGAAGCAAAAGCGCGCTTTAATTCTCCTCACCGGAGCCAGAGTGCCGCTTCATAAACAGGAAATCGCATTCAAGATGGCGGTCGCGCTCGGCGCCTCAGAAATGCCGAGCGCGCCGCATTGAATATCGGAGTAATTGGGCAGCAATGACTCACGGAATAGGCGCAGTGCAGGTCAGGGCATCCTCCGACGTTCACAACAGCTCACCAGATATAGAAGGTAAGCCACATTATGTGGATATCTCGGCCCGCCTCGGAGAACGCTACCCGAACGCCGCCATTCATGTCAGGCGCCAAGCCACGCCCCGGAGTGCCTACTCCTTTGATGACAAGTGTGGACCCCATGTGCAGCTGCACCAGCACTGTGCACGCTCAGCGGCAGGTCATGCGTGGCTGTGCAAAGTAGACGTCTGCAGGGCATTGACTTCCATCAGGCCAGGCCCTATGTTCAACCCTCCTCAGTTAGCCAACGCTTGCTGTGCATGACCTCCAGCTGTGCACAAGAGGGCCTGGCTGCAAGTCTGACCTACAGACAGGCCCTCAGCCCAGTCCTTCGTGATTAGTCAACCCCTACTGCATATTACCTTTAGCAAAAGTTGGTGGACGGGCCTACGCCCAACTCTCAACAGACTACAACTTCTCCCACCCCACTACTGATGGCTTTCGGCTGTGTGGATGAAGGAAGGCTGGAGAGCTTGATCTATGGTCAAGCCAGGCATCCAACCCTCCACAAGTTACCAATCACCTCTGTGCGCAACTTAACGCTATGTGCAGCTGGGGTTGGATGCATGGCACAGGCTTCAATCAGGATGTGCATCGAAACATTTGTGAGACATCAACCCCCACTGCACACGACTTTCAGCCCTGCTCAGCGGGGATTAGCGGTAGAACTTGGCCTATGGCCATGCCCTGCAGCCACCCATTTAAAGCAGCCAACCCCCAAGCTGTATGGCCTTCAGCTGAATGCAGCCATGGCTGGTGGCAGACTCTTTGCTCATTCCTCTGCAATCAGTTTCTGCTGCATACAGACGTAGGCCCCTTTTTTCTATTTTTTTTTTTTATGGTTCACAGTCTAATGTCAACAGCACTATCATAGATGGTGTCATCGGTAATGTAACCATTGCTGTGATCAATGATGCCTTTGGCCATGCGCAGAGGGAGTAGGTCCAAGGGCCTGACCTATGGCCATGGCCTTTACACATTCCTGCACACAACATGACCTCTAAAGTAATAGAAGAAGGGACTATCAAAGACCTCTCTCAGTTTGGGACCTCACAAAGGAATCTTAAATTAAGCCTGGAAACTTGCGAAAGGTTGGTTTTCAGGTGCATCCTGGGAAATGTTACTGGAAACGCAATTGCTAATGTGCAAATGCATTTCCGCATTCACATTTGTAGAACCCATAAATTTGTGCTTGGGAAAGGCCATCACAATTGTGCAATGACATTTTGTATTTGCATTAAAAATGTTCAAATAAAAAACTTAAATGCTAAGAGTTGAGTGACAAATGTAGTGGACGTATAATGCCTAGTAGAAGCAAATTGGAAAAAGTTGTACAAAAACATAAAAAAAGAATAAAAATGGCAGCCACGTATGTTAAAGGTGGGTGAGGCTTTGTGGCACAGCGGGTAGCATGGGAAAAATGAGGATAAATGGGAAGGGAATAGGAGCTCTGCTGGTGCTAGTAGAGGTGAGCGGCTTTCAAGAAAGACAGTAAAGACAAACGTGGGTCAGCATGTGAGCGGCCACTGTTGTTTTTTTTAAAAAAGGAATATTACACCCACTGAAGAGTAGCAGTGCTCAAACATGGCCTGACAGGTGGGGAACAATCTGGAGCAGAGAAGCAGAACGAGAGGGGACTCCGTTAATAAAAATAGGAAAGGAAGATGTTGCACGGTTGTCACAGCGTAGTAAGCAGATAATGAAATATGCAAGAAAGAAGGCAAACCAAAAGAGAAGAGTAACCATTTTTGAAAGTTACATAGGAAACAATGACAAAGCTAGCATTTTTTTTATCTTAAATATTTAAACACAACAGTTTGGAAAACCTTTTTAACATGAGACATTTTTAAAAACAATCACATTTTCTTTTTCTTCACAGTAAAAATATATTTCTCCCTGGAGAAAACTTTTCCACTTCACCCCACCAATTTTGGGGGCATTGATTTACCCTTCCCTCTCTGGGCATAACAGTTTCTAGTGTGGGAAATGGTGCTCTTAGAGTGGGAAAGATTCAACAAAATGTTTGAGAATACCCACAAACTCTCAGGTTGTGTGTGTGTTTCCAATCGTTCCAGGAAAACCCCAGATGTCCTCTGTCCACTCCTTGAAGCAGATATACTCATGCACAACACTACTGGTGTGTAGTATTGTACATGAGTAAAAGAATGTATGAGCAGCGGGGCTACATTTTGTGAATATCTTGCACTCGTAAATCAAGCAATTTGTGGGTGTTACTTTGACTTACACCAGCAAATACAGCACCCTGAAGAGGAGGACGGGGGAGGCGGGGGGCTTTCGTGGGGACGTGGCATTGCTCACTTGGGCTACTCCTCCCATCTCCTGCTGGCACATGCTGAGATGATTTTAGCAGATTCATGCTCCACCAGACATTTTATTGCAGCGTGAATGTTTAGGGGACTGCAAGTGGAGCGTGGTCTTTGTTCCATTCACCACCCCAAGACCAATAGACCCGCTGAACGTTCCCAGAAGCAATGTGCGAGTGCATCACCAGCCATATTAGGCCATTGCTCGCTGCTGCGGCGGATCATTTGCCACTCTCCTGGTCCCTCGCAGGCTCACCCTCGGCGCATCAACAGTAGAAGTTGATAGCCTTGAATGGTGGACCTAAGTGTATGATGAGATGTAAGCAGACACCGTTTTTTCCCCAGCCCTCCATAGGGAAGGCAGTAGCCAATGGGATCTGGTGTAAGCAAGAAAAATGGGCCCTTTGACTACTGTTGAGATAGTAAAATATAGCAATTGTCATGGTTCAATAGACTCGCTAGGGCTCTGGGTCCTGGTGCCACTGCACCTCCTGAACCCATAGTTGTTTTGTTCCACAAGCTAGGGTGTTTCTGGCCAGAAACACGATAAGAAAGACAGGCCTCTCTCATTGCCCACGTGCTACACAGTGGGGTCTGTTTAATGATTAAGACTGGAGAGGCTATAGTGAGGGAAATAGACCAGCTTGTCAGAAGTAGAATGCTATTTGTATGTTTAGAGAGCTGTGATGTAGGAGCAGGTGATACTGTGTTCAAGGTACTGGGAACTGGTGAGGGGCTGCCCAACCGTAGGCTGTTCAGCAGGGTGTAACCGCGATTTCACTAGGCCCGGGCTGAATTTTAATTGCACTTGCGTAATTGGAGGAATTTGGCAACTCCGTGTTACATTTTTAACCTGGATTTCGGGTCAAATTCCACCAATCGCCGTGTGGCAAAACATTTTTCCTGTTACAGCAATGCAATGAACAACGGGAACATCATGAGGTTCCAGAAATCGAGCTGGCGAGTGAGATTTGGCGTCCCCTAGTGCGCTTTTTGGTGGCTAGGATGATTTTTTACAACAAGCGGTCAGAGGACTGCTTCTCGAGTAGATTTTCCACTCGCGCTGCAGCAATATCAGCTTGAATGCCCGCGCACCCTTGCACACCACGTGTTGCTGTTTGCAATGATTTTTCAGCACGGAATGTGCTACTGGAGCTAAATCGCAATGTGAGCAGCGTGACATGTATTTTTCCACCCATTGGCAAAACCCCGCAGACTCTGTCTGAGTTTTTATGTAACTCCGCAGAATTCCATGGAGTGAGATTCTGCGAGTTCCGTCCACCCCTCGATTTCACCGAGTTACACCAACTTGCTCGGAAGGTGGGAGGGAACTAGGAGGTAAGATGGAATTTTAAAAAACAAAGGTCAAAGTTTATGGTTCTACATTTTTCACTCTACGGGAAATGACATCGCTTACAGACAGCGCGTCATAAACGAACCTGGGAAGGTGAGTGTGATTCCCAACTCAGTGAAAGGGGCAAGGCAGAGCCATTAGAGACTGACACTCGGTCAAACCAGCGGCAGATACCAGGTGGGCGTCAGGTGCAATCCGGTGTGCTTTACTAGGGGGACTTCCAAAGGTATGGCAATATGTAAACATTCAGATCTAGGTAGCGACCAATTTAAATCCAAACAAAGATTACAACCCCGGAAAACGTCTCCTGAGTCCAGTTAGTCGTGTCTCCAAGATATTATATGTGCTCAAAGTATTGTTATAAATGTAGGGGCGTAGGTTCCATTTGTGCAGCAGGTGCAGTGGCAGCGGGGCCCAGAATCATGTGGGGTCCATTGTACCCCAACAATGCTGTATTTTACTAACCGATTAGCAGTCATATGGGCAATTTTCCTTGCTTGAACCAGGACCCATGTTAACCAGGGTCCATGGCATTCTGGCTACTTTATAAATATATTGGTTACACATTGGCATGAAAAGGGGGAGGGCTCCAGCAGCTGACCTTTTCTCAGCACAGTCAGCTGGTGTGGCTGTTGGGCTGCAATGCTTTTTGAACTGTAATGACCTGGGAAACTTGTTCTACACTACAGGACATACATTAGTAAATTTGGGGAGCAGATTTCCGCCTTGTGCATAATTGGCTTCTAGCGCTTGTGTATTTTGCTGGATTTCCGAATATATACACAATTTAATTATTTAACTACATAAACACTGATTGGCAAAGTGTTCAAGGACTTAAGTCATTACGGCAATCTTCTTGGTGCCCCTAGCGTTCTTTACTCATTTACATGGACGTCATTTAGAGGTGCCAGGGGTTTCTGCTGCGACCCCTGGCATGCCCCTTGTGACCCCTGGCACTGCCTTTGCGACCAATAGTAACAGTGCCAGTAACAGAATCAGCTCGTCCTTAGGGACATCGGTGGGGGTTTCACTCTTCTTGCTGTTTGGCAATTTTTTTTATTATACCAATAGCGAATAATGTGATATTATTCGCTATTAGTTTAATATAAAAATGGAGTACAAATAGCTGGAATATGACTTTTCCTGGCAGCTGAGGTAAGTTTAAAAAAATCCTTTTAAATGTATGTATGTTGTGTGCGTGCTTGCAGTTTTTAGTGTGATTATGTAAGAGAGTATGTGTATGTGTGAATGTGTTTGTATGTGTAGGCAGAATGTGTGTGTATGTGTGTGTGTGTGCATGTTTATGTGTAAGCATGTATTATGTGTGAGTGAAAGGGAAGGTAAAGGGGCATGTCAAGTCACTTCCGCTACCCCTGGCATTTTGGGGAATTGACGTCCATGCTTATCTACCATACACCAGCAAAGCAACGCTGCAGCGACATTCTGCCAGGGAGGGAGCAAAGGCGGGCCTACGCTGAGTGCCAACCCACACAGGCAAACACTGCGCCAGCGGTGGTCCTTGGCTCCGCTCCTCTCCCCTGCGCAGGCGCTGCCACCCCCTGCCTGTCCCACCTGTGTGGTACAGCATTTATAGACCAAGGGGGCAGGCAGCAGCATCACGGGGGCTTGCCAACTTCTGAATTTGGTTCTGTGTTTTTGCGCAACCCTGACAACCGGCCCTCAGCATCAAAAGGCTGGCACAACCCTTTATTTATGAGCACAACCTGCCACGCTTAGGAGTGGATAATCCACATTCACTATGCTTTTGAAACCAGTCAACCCTTTGACCAGTGCATTCGGGTCCTGGCTGCGCACAGCCGATCAGGCACTGGGGCCCGCGCTATGCCAGCCAAGAGGGCACAGAATGTGGCACACAAAGGGCCAGAAAGGAAGCTCACCACAGACTGAGATCCTGTTGCAAAAAACACAATCTGCCTCCTGGCATCTGGGCCTTGCAGCTGCCAGGCACTCTCCTCATGTGGTCACCGATCTTGGCTCCGGTGCCAGAGGGGGCCAGGGGGGTGTGCGGAGGGGAAAACACATTTATCACTGCCAGAAGCGAGGGGAGGCCGTGCCAAGTCGCTCTGCAACTGGCAGCATCTGCCAATCTGCTCAGTAATTGGATTGCTATTTGAAAAATTAAGACAGTGTCCAAACGCCTTCACCTCTCCGGGGTTTCCAAAGGAGAGGCAGTGGGCAGGCGTGGGCACAGAGCATGGTTACAGAATGTGATCTCTTTAGCAAAGGCATGCAGCAGAAAACAGCCTCTGTGTTATATGAAGACATCATTCATGGGACAACATCCACTGACGTGAGCTCTGTTACTAGACGGACTTGAAGAGACAAGGAGAAAAAAGAGAAGCAGAAGAGAGAGAAGCAAAGACGGGGAACGCAGAAGTGGGAAAACGAGAGAGTGTATGAGACCGAGAGAAGTAGGTGGAGAGAGGAAAGGGGCAGAGGAGAAAGAGAAATGGAGTGATGAAAGCATGAATTAGAAGCAGATGGAAAGGGAAATACAACTTTGCAAATATAGAGAGCAAAAAAGAGGGAAGGAGGGTGGCGAGAGAAACAGAGGGGGGCAGAGAAAAAAGATGGAAAGATAGAAAAAGAAAAGCAGAGAAGAGCGGGAGGGATGGAGTAAAGTAAAAATTAAGAGCATGAGAGAGAGAAAGAGGAAAAGTGAGAGAGCCCGAGACACATGGAAGACAATGAATAGTCTGACAAATGGATTTCAATTAAACAATCAATCAGTCGATTTGTATAGCGCATCTAATAAGCTGAGAGGGTATGCAGGCGCTTGCAGGGTCCGAGGGGCTCATTTGAATAGCCAGGTTTTGAGCGCTTTTCGGTATTCCAGCAGAGAAGGGGAGGTCATTCCATGTCTTCACTGCGAATTAGGATAAGGAGCGCCCTCCGCTACTGCTTCTGTAGATGCGGAGAGTGTGGGCGAACGAGAGGGAGGCCGAGGCAGTTGAAGTAGGATAAGGAGCGCCCTCCACCAGTGCTTCTGTTGATGCGGAAAGTGTGGGTGAACGAGAGGGAGGCCGAGCGCAGTTGAAGCAGGATAAGGAGCGCCCTCCGCTAGTGCTTCTGTAGATGCAGGGAAAGTGGGCGAACGAGAGGGAGGTCGAGGCCGTTGAAGTAGGATAAGGAGCGCCCTCCGCTAGTGCTTCTGTTGATGCGGGGAGTGTGGGCGAACGAGAGGGAGGCCGAAGCAGTTGAAGTCGGATAAGGAGCGCCCTCCGCTAGTGCTTCTGTTGATGCGGGGAGTGTGGGCGAACGAGAGGGAGGCCGAGGCAGTTGAAGTAGGATCAGGAGCGCCCTCCGGTAGTGCTTCTGTTGATGTGGGGAGTGTGGGCGAACGAGAGGGAGGCCGAGCGCAGTTGAAGCAGGATAAGGAGCGCCATCCGCTTGTGCTTCTGTTGATGCGGGGAGTGTGGGCGAACGAGAGGGAGGCCGAGCGCAGTTGAAGCAGGATAAGGAGCGCCCTCCGCTAGTGCTTCTGTAGATGCAGGGAAAGTGGGCGAACGAGAGGGAGGTCGAGGCCGTTGAAGTAGGGATAAGGAGCGCCCTCCGCTAGTGCTTCTGTTGATGCGGGGAGTGTGGGCGAACGAGAGGGAGGCCGAAGCAGTTGAAGTCGGATAAGGAGCGCCCTCCGCTAGTGCTTCTGTTGATGCGGGGAGTGTGGGCGAACGAGAGGAGGCCGAGGCAGTTGAAGTAGGATCAGGAGCGCCCTCCGCTAGTGCTTCTGTTGATGTGGGGAGTGTGGGCGAACGAGAGGGAGGCCGAGCGCAGTTGAAGCAGGATAAGGAGCGCCATCCGCTTGTGCTTCTGTTGATGCGGGGAGTGTGGGCGAACGAGAGGGAGGCCGAGGCCGTTGTCTGGAAGGTTGGTGGAAGTTAAGGTGGTGGATGATGTAGGTTGGTCCAAGGTTGTGTAGGGCCTTATATGCATGGTCAGTAGCTCAAACTGGCATCTCTTCTGTACTGCCAGCCAGTGGAGCTCCTTGCGGTCAGGGGTGATGTGGGTCTGTCAGGGGAGGTTGAGGATGAGTCTGGCTGCTGCATTCTGAATGGTCTGTAGTCTCTGGAGGAGGTGTGTAGCACTCCCTGAGTAGAGACTGTTGCCGTAGCTCAATTTGCTGGTGATGATGCTGAGGTTTCTGCCGTGGTCCGATGGGGAGGATGCTGGTCCAAGTTCAGCAGACCACCAGGAACAGTTCCAGGGTGTGTTGTTGTTGTCAAAGATCAGTACTTCCGTCTTATCAGTGTTGAACTGCAGGAAGTTGTTTTTCATGCATTCTTGTCATGAATCCGTGTAGGCTGGTTCTGGTGGTGATCGGGTCCTTGGAGAGGGAGAGAGAGAGGATGGGTTGAGTATCACCAGCGTACGATATGATGTCGAGTCCATGTGATCTGAAGATGTTGGCCAGGGGTGTCATAGAGGTGTTGAAGAGGGTGGGGCTGGTGGATGAGCCCTGTGGGACACTGCAGATGATTTCCTGGGTTCGGAGGTGAACGGTGGTAGGTGGACTTTCGGTGTTTTTCCCGCGAGGAATGAGGCGTTCCATCTGAGAGTTTCCCCTTGGATGCCGATGTCATGTGGCCTAGTGATCAGCGTGTTGGTGTCGAATGCTGCTGAGATGTCGAGGAGGATCAGGACTGCCGTCTCTCCTCGGTCGAGAAGGGCTCAGATGTCATTGGTGGCCGTGATCAAGGCAGTCTCGGTGGTGTGATTGTTGTGGAATCCGGACTGGGATTTGGGAAGAGAGACAGACAAACAGAAAGGGGAGATAGAGATGGAAAAGAGAGCACGGGAGAGCTAGATGGCAAGAGGGTGACAGAGATGAGAGTGAAAGGAAGACAGAAAAGGGAGCTGGTGAGCATGTGAGGGACAAAGGCTGATGAACAGTATGGTTTAGTATGCGATCTCTTAATCTTATATAGGATTTGTTATGCCACCGAAACGCGTCGACGCTAGTCTTTTTTAAGAATCCAACAAACCAGATTTACTCGGATAAGATTAAGATTCTCACCAGTTCTTCTGTTTGTCAATATAGTGTTGGATCAATTTCAGCAACAGTGTAAATCATTGTGCCTCTCTGGGTTTTTCCTTTCACTTTTAGAGTGTTTCACGGGGATATTTTTAACATAGGCATTTTGGTATTTTTATAAATGTAATTGTTTTGTATGTACCAAATGAATATTTTTATGTATATTTTTTAACTTGAAATTTATCTGTTTTTTATGAATTACATGTAATAAAATTGTGGTAACGCTACATCAGATTTTGGGTTTATTGTTTAAAAAAAACCTTGTATATGTTTTAAGTCCCATGTGGGATATGAATGATTTTGAGTGTAACTAGTGAAGGAATGAGACTTCTCAGTGTGTTGTGTCTTCCAAGGGAAATTAGGTTTCTCTTATAGATATTGAGTGCTCTGTTCCCTTGGACTGTAGAGCCAGCTCTCTGGTTTTTTACAATAAATACCTTTTATAACATGATATGAGGCATCGGTCTTTACAATAAAAGGATACTCTACATTGAGAGGTTGAAACGTTGGAGCACTAGAAATACACACTTTCAAAATACAAAATCCCTTACTGCCTCACCTGACTAAACAAAAACTGCTCTTTTTCATAGTAACTTGGTAATGGGTCTTATGATTTTCAGAAACGGGTGGATGAACCATCTATCAAAATTCCACAATACAAGCATAAACTATGCTCATGTTTTATGTCTCTCTCTTCTTTTAATATGGGCCTCTTATACTGTCATGCTGCATTGTCCCAGAAGTCTCAATAACGCAATTATCTTCTACCATAGGCTGAACTACTAATTCCTTTGCCAATTCTGAGAGACGTTCATATAAGCGGAGAGGAGTTGGCCTAACGGCTAGGGCGGTCGACCTCGAATCTGGGGAACTGGGTTCGAGTCTCGGCAATGACTCTGAACATCCTGGGATTCTGGGCAAATCACTTAATCTCCCAGTGCCTAACAAAAATGAATGTGTCCTCATGTAACGCAACTGGTGCTATGTAAAGCGCTCTGATACCCGATACCTTCGGGTCAAGTTCGTGCTATATAAAACTCCGTAAAATAAAAAAAATAAGCGGTGATCCAACTAGACCACTAACTCTAGGAGATCCTCAAACCTAGTAGAAAGATTAACCAACTGTGCGAAGACCTCCCTCAATTCACATTGCTGTCCGTGACAGAATACAGATGCCCTTTTTGCAACTGGCTGACTAGTTTTAACTGCCAAGTGATTAAATGAGTTAATATAACCTAATAGATTTCATTCCCTTAGCTGCTAGGGCTTTTCCCGCCCCAGTGATCATCCCTGTTTTTTGATGTTTTGGGTACTTCGCTCTGAAGACTTCAAAACATTTTTCCACAAACGGTTTCACTCCCAAATTTGCACTATTTCTTCCAACATGTTGGGGATTCTAAAGGTACCCAGTGTTTTGTATTCCACTTGAGGGAACCTTGAAAATAGCCACAATGCAGTGAAAGCCTTGTGCAAGAAGATGTTTTATCCTTAAAAAGATGTGCTAAGATCATCATCTTTCCCGCTTTCAGGAACAAGCTCAATTAAGAAAAAAACATAATATAACCAAATTTTTTATATTTTTGTCAAGTGGTAGTTTGTTTTTCCTATTTTTTGTCCTTTCTGCCTACTAGCAGATTATGTCAGAATCAGGAACCTGGTGTGACCTCAGTGATGAACCCTGAAGCTATATGCTTCTGAAAACTAAACACAATTTCAAATTTAGAAAAGGGGTTTGGTGGTGATCACTCATAGTTTTCCCAAAGAAACTAATCGTGACAATAAAAAAATGAAAATAAGTTGAAAGAAATAGATGAGAACGTTTTCTGCTATTTTTTGGGGGGGGAGTTTAATATAGCACAAACTCGACCCAAAAGGTATCAGAGCGCTTTACATGAGCACCAGTTGCTTTACAGATGGACGCATTCATTTTGTTAGGCACGGGGAGATTAAGTGATTTGCCCAGAATCACAGGATGTTGAGCGTCCCTGCCAAGACCTGAACCCAGTTCCCCCGCTTCGAGGTCAACAACTCTAGCAGTTCGGCCACATCCTCTCCCCAAGATTTACTGGGGAGAGGATGTGGTCTTACGGCTAGACTGCCGACTTTGAAGCTGGGAAACCAAGGTTCGAGCCTCGGGGTCGACTCCACATCCTGTGATTCTGGGCAAATCACTTAATCTCCGTGTGCCTACCAAAAAAATGAATGTGTCCTTGTGCAACGTAACTGGTGCTCATGTAAAGCGCTCCAATACCTCCGGCTCGAGTTTTCGTTATATAAATCTGCACAAAAAAAAACTAAAGAAATATAACATAGCATCCATCAGACCCTTCTGGGGGGCCTATTCCAGTGGTGGCCAGTAAGTACAGCTTAGAGAGGTCAGGGGGGCCCACACACATGCATTCACATGCAGACACGCACGCACACACCCATTCACAACAATCACTCACAAGTACACATACATTCATACATACACACATGCCTCAAACAATCAATTAAAATACAACACTTACCTGCTGCAGCTCTCGAGGAGGGGTCCTCGGAGGTGCCAGGAGGGTTGGGACTGCTGCCTCCCCTCATTGGCTAACCAGGGGAGGCAGCAGACCCTACATTGTCACAGAGTAGGATGCGATCAGAGAGACTACTGAGCCCACCCCCTCTGTGACGAGGTGTTAGTGATAGACACTCAGTCCTGGGCACTTCAAGGCTTAAAACTGAAGCGCTCAGGTATGAGTATATCACCGACACTCCTCCTGGTCGCTGGGGAAGGGGCCACCGGGACCTTTACCAAGCTGAGGCAGTCACGCCCACCAGAGCTGTGACATCATCAGCCCAGTAACATTCAGCACAGGCAGCCAGGGACCTGCGCATTTAGCGCAGGTCTAGCTCCTGGCTACCTGACCTAAAAATAAAGAGTGGCTGCCAGGCTGACCTTTGCTCAGCCTAACAGACACTCTTTATATCCAAAAGGTGCGGGCGGGGCCCCTCCACCATTATGGATGGGTTGCTGGTGGCCTAATTACAAATTACATTTTGTAGTATGTTTAGCAGTACTTCAATGGCACTACTAAAAAACTACAAAATGCTATTCTTAAACCTGCGTGCCTCCAGCTTTCCTATATTTTATGTGCCGAGATCTTACCCTGACTGTGGAGATCTCTCCCCACTTAGGTATACGCTTTAGTAGTAAATGTGGAAGGGGTAGAGGGAGTGGCTGGAAAATGGGGACTGTTTATGACTAGAAGGGAGGAGTTTGGTGAGGAACAAGGAGGGGTTCAGGGATGGTTGAAAGGGGTTTATGGAGGGAAATGCACCCAGCCACAAAAGAGTAAGTCCCTTCCCAGTCACAAACTGCACTGCTATAGTTATCACAGCCTAAAGGACCCACAACAGTTTAAAATGTACTTCATCTCAGAGCTAGAGTAAGCCCAGCACCACCAATAGCCACAAACAGGTACTGCAACACCCTTGCATAGAAAATAATGGAGATAGGGACTGAAAATGAAACCAATAGAAAATAGTGGTAAAATTCATAATAAAATTTGAACTTTAAAAATATATATATATAATTATTTTAATGTTAAAAAAATTCTGTAAATAGTTAATAAGTACTATTTTGGTTTAAACTAATTTAATGATCTTTGTAATTTAAAAATAAACATAAGTTTAAATTTTTAAAACATTTATTTAAATTAATTGTATACATAATTTTCTGCAACTTTTAACACATAGATAAATATAAACATTTTACTATTGGTGGGTGCTATTTTTTTTATAAATAAATCTTTAAAAATAAAATTAAACATACATAAATTACCTACATTTTTAATTTAAAATGTATTTAAGTGCAACAACCATTTTCCACAAAAATATTCTACATTTAAAACACATACATAAAATTAATCACATTAACATTTTACTCAAAATAGTTTGCACATTTTTTTTAAACTTTAAGAAACTTTGGGGCATATTATCAAGAACGGCGTTAAAAATTATCGCCGGTTTAGCGGCAGAAAACTGCCGCTAAAGCGGCGATAATGGGGCTTGATAATATGCCCTTGAGAATTCCAATAGAAGTCCATGTTCTGGTGTGAACATGGGCTTCTATTGGAATTCTCCAGGGCATATTATCAAGCCCATTATCGCCGCTTTAGCGGCAGTTTTCTGCCGCTAAACCGGCGATAATTTTAACCCCACCCTTGATAATATGCCCCTTTAAAACTTTTTTCTATAATTTACCGTAGAGTGATCTGTGCCCTGATTGCAGAGGTCCCTGCCAAGTTTACGGATGTCAAATAGAGTTGTAAAGTTACTAATAGTAGTAGCTTTACTGTCAGATATGGCTTTTTTACTGACCACAGCACGTATTTCAGGAGGTGGGGACATCTTTGAGGGACACTTGTAAATGGTGAATAGCTACAAATAGTAAAGATACTCAAAAGTATTAGCAGGTGTAGATTAACTCACATATAAATGTCCCTTTTAAATAGGTCCCATAGTGTTTGTTGGGTGCTCACTAAATCCAGAGCCAACAAATGAGGTGCAGCTTATGAGTTTTCATTGTGTACTGACCATGCTTCAATTCAGATCTTAAAATATAATGAATAAATAATGGGTTGCGAAGGAAACCTAGGCATGTGTTTAAATGTGCCCAAGATATTGAGTTTAGGAATAGTGGCTATGTGTACAAATCCGAACTTAGGGTTATCCATACTATTAAGTGATTCAGACGGCATTTTACAAAATGTATATGTTCTTGCTCATCGTCTTTCATCTGAAACCAAAAATGAAGTGAAATTCAATTGATAATAACAAATCTTACACTACTCTGTGTTCCTAAACCTCTCCCAATAAAAATGGTACACCACTTATGTGGGTGGGCCTATCGTCCATGACAGGAATGGCCCAAAAAGCAATATGGAGACATCAAATTTCCACCAAGAAAACGGTCCCATTTTGGAGATGTGGGATATTGCAGTATAACTTCTCTGTTGTTCAAAAGAGAAGTCCAGCTCCCCAATATTTTCGAGGTGAGGAGATATGGTTAGTGACAAAAATATGCATTTAAAATAATCTTTTAAATGTCAGTTTCTTTGGGTTCAGTTATGATTGTACAGATTGTGGATCCAGTTACTGTATGGGTGAAATTACTACAGTTTATGAAAATCCACCTGGGTTTTCATATTTCTTTGTTGAAACCTAGTTATTCAAAGACACATCTTGCTTCACATTCTATGCCAGTCCAGGTGAATGCTGAAAATAAGATTGGGGTGTATAAGATTTTAAATGCCAGTATTGTCAGAAAAAATAGTTGAATTTTTAGTGGATTGGAAGGTGTTTGATCTTGAGAAGCCTGCTTCTAGTCTTTATTCACCATGTCTGTTGTGAGAAGTTTATACAGGATATCTTGAGAAGCCAGAAGCTCCACCAGCGAAACTTCAGCCTTTGGGAGCAGGGGCACCATCAGGAAGAATGGCTGGAAACATGGTTTACTACTTAAGATTCGCAGAGTGCAAATAAGTGATACTCCAATCCTGCTTGCTCTGAGTCCATTTCAAGGAAGCAAAGGCCAGCAGTCCTTGCAGAGTGTCCGCTGTCTGGAGAGAGCTTTTGCATGCTTGGAGAATGCACCAAGCACAGCACCCTGATGACAAACTTTATATTTCCGACAGGCCATGAACTCCTGCATACTTCTGAGCTGCGGCGGCCTTCTTGGATTTCTGGGTATAACTTCCCTTGTTGCTCACGCGTCTTTGCTAGGCAGTCGTCATACTATTTTTAGCAGCCAGGGCCTTACTGCATGTATCTAGGATATCCTTTTCAAAGAACTGTTTCCTCCCTTTGGAGTTTTTTGAAGGACACTGGAAGTATAGTGAAGTAGTCTGAAAGTTGATTCATGGCGTGAAAACAAACTTTGAGCTATTTAACATTTGACTTGAACTTCTCTAAAGACTGTAGGATCGTGATTTTACGCTAATGTTATCCTTTGATGGAACAGGAAGGGTTTTTAAATCAGAACTATTTTGCAAATGCACTCTCTTTATATTAATGCATAATACATGCAGAGCTTCAATATGTTGATATACGTTGCCAAGTTAGGGATCATATGATATTAACGTATGCTATTACTTTACGGTGGCAAGTGCGTCAAGTAGATACTATAACTCATCTTCCACAGACACATAGTGCACAGTGACCAAGTAGCCATCCTACTCATAGAGAGAAGTGTTGATGAACATATATTGAACCTACTCATCTCTTGAATGTTTAGCTTCAGGAATAACAACCTCTACGTCAACATGCAGAGAGCTGGCCATACAGATATATCACGAAGGTAAATCCATTCACTTAAACATTTAAATGCAGGGCTGTCATGGGCAGTTACTGAAGATCTTTTTATTGTTTTTAGACAACTCGTTACATTGTGTAATCTTCAGTGCCCATCAGAAGTAATGAGTCAAAGTAATGGAGTCTAGGGTCTGTTTTCTCTCTTATCTCACTCACCTTTTTCAATCTCTACCACTGGCTTTCATACACTTGTGTCGGACCTCATTTGGGGGACCACCGGGAATAAAGGGGCTGATGGGCCACAATCATGGTGGGTGAGGGAATTTGCCACTGATGTCCTGGGGTCTGTCCTGGGGAAAACAGGGGCAGATAAACCCCTTTCTGTACTTGACTCTCAGGGTAGCGAGGGTGAGCAGTCATGAGCTTCTTATGGAGGTAGTGTTGAGGGGCAAGAGCTCAGAACTCAACAATCAACCAAAAGACGCCATTATTTAATGTCCAGCCCAATGTGGGTCTTTTAGTAATAACAAATACTCCAATCACACAAGAGAATTACCTACTACACAATGCAGTTATGGTAAGCACACACAGTGGGCCATATTATCAAGACCGACGATAACATTATCGCCGCTTTAGCGGCAAGAAACTGCCGCTAAAGCGGCAATAAGGGACTTGATAATATGCCCTATAGAATTCCAATAGAAGCCCAGGTTCTGGTGTGAAGGACATCAAACCTGGGCATCTATTGGAATTCTATAGGGCATATTATCAAGCCCCTTATCGCCGCTTTAGCAGCAGTTTACTGCCGCTAAAGCAGCGATAATGTTATCGCCTTTCTTGATAATATGGCCCAGAGTTGTTTGCATGGTTGCAGTCTTCTAAAGGTGCTCCAACCTTCCACTCCAGTATCTACTCCCCATCTATGTAGCCCTAGGAGCCACAGTCTCTAGTATCAGGTGGCAGAGGAATGAAATAGGTGCAGATTATATCACTATTATTCCTATGGGGCTTAGGAGCGTAACTCGCTCTTACCACTTGTTTATTTTGGGAAGAAAATCTCAAGTCCTAGTCTTCAACTTCCAGATCATGTCAGTTCCTTTGCTCTAGTCGTCAGTGAAGCCTTGCGATGCCTACAGTCTAATTCATTCATGTTGCGTGGCAATGTGGGCGGCAGAATCTCTTTGTTGCTGATGTCATTGGGTGAATGCAGCGTGGAATATCTTTGTGCCACAAAACATCCTCACCATCTCAATAGCAGTCTCCCTGACTGATCAGTTTCACAGCAACGTGCAAGAAGAGTCTGTAGGGGCGATCAGAATCACAGTGTTGATGTGCAGTTGCGGTCTCGGGGTTTATCAAGCTCACAGCGGTAACATGAAGGTACGGGCTCCCAGGCCGATCAGGTTCTCAGTGGCAACATGCAGTGGCAGCCTACCAGGCCGATTAAGCTGACACAGCAGTGATGCATCTTCTTGGTTTGTAGTAGTTCTCAGGTAGGACCAGCAGCAGAGAGATCAGGAGACCCACTCACGATAAGGGTCACTCCTGGCTTCACCCTCATACCATTCGCTTCCCCTAGGTGCTACACACAATGGAAATATGCTTTGCTTCTCTTCCTTGACAGTCGGTCCTTCTGCAGGGCCAGGCACACTCCTTCCCTTTCTCAGCAGGCTGGAAGGCTTCTAGGCACTAGGAAGTAACTCCTCTCCTCCAGCGGACACTGAAGACTTCATGTGATGTCCCTTTATCCTTAGGAGATAGTGTTTCAGGCAGACACCAAGTCTGGGTACACAGCAATTCTACAAGTTCTCCCTTCCTTCACCAAGAAGAACTTGGGAATGGAAGAAAATGGGGTGGTTTGTATCGCACTTTTATTCAGATTTTTCAGACAGGTGATGTGGATCTACTGTCTTAAACTTCAGAAATGGCTTGGGTTGGTTCTCTTTTCAAGCAGCCATCTCAGGCTGTTCTTCAGACGCAGCCTTTCTATAAAGTCATTCACAGCAGGTAGCAGTGGGGCGGTTCCTGGCAGCAGCACCCATCACATTGTCACAACAAAGCATGTGCTTTTCAAACACAGCTGTCATCAGTCTTTCTAAAGCGGTAATCAAGGACAGAGAAAAGGGCAAGCATCACCTGGAGACGTCCCCTCCTTGAACAACAGAAAAGGAAGCTACATGCTTCCATCTACCAAATGGCAGTGCTCAGAAAGAACTAATCAGCAGCTCCTTGCTAACAAAGTCTTCATGGAGTTTCTAAAGGTAGTTCTATTTCCATCCACCTCTGGCAACACACTCCCATTGTTTTGGAAATCTAACCTCATCCTCCATCTTATTCCGTACTAAACCAGGAGCACCCAAAATACCACCAGATTATTGGGACCTCAGAGTTTTGATTATACAGAATGAACTATTTTTGAGACGTACCTCATTAGTAGAAAGACCTTCAGCTGTCTTGTGAGATGGCTAACTTTGAGGTGTAAGTTTCAGCAATTGAAATATAGCCCAATATACCATGACTTGACTTTTCGTCATAATTTGCTAATATATGCAAACTACAACAGAAGGCTTTCCAAATATCAACTCATGTATTTGTTTCACCTCTGAATTCTTTTGGAAATGACCTTCCCCTCCCTAGGTGTTCTTCTGAAACCTAATAAAAGTGTTCCAGCATCAATTCCAGAAATCGACTGCGAACAAACGTACTGAAAATTTTCCAATTATTCAAAACATTCATACAAACCTCACACTCCCTAAACTCACAAATAAAATGGTATCTATGTACTTAATGCTCTTAAGTTCCCCCAAACTCCACTAACCTCTACTGACCTATTATAAAATGCATTCCAAAAATAGGAATGTTTCCAAAGCTATGATCAGGACCTGCAGGACAATAGAAAAGAAATACCTCAATAAGAACCATAACATCACAAAGAATTCTTCTACCGTGTTGGGAAAAAAGGATACAACATTGACCCTACTTAGGCAAAGAATAAGCACTACAAGAGCAAAATACGTGGCTACATATTGCAAGTCTGAATTATTCAAAGCTATGGAAGTGATATTGATGGATCTTTATTCTAAAATATATGAGGACATGCAAACCTCTCGTCCTTAACAAAAAGAGAACTTGTCACCGACCCTTCTCCGGTGCTGCCCCAAAGATATGGAACTCTCTGCCACCGGAAGTACGCAGTCTCTCCTCGACGACGGCATTCAAATTGGAAGCCAAAAGATTCTTAATGAGCAAATTCTTACCGTAAGGGGAGGAGGCTCACCTAATTCGTCTGACTTTGTTCTTATCACCTTGGTACCTTCATCTATAAAGGATCTTCTCTTCTGCTTTTTTTTTTTTCCCCCAATTGATGTTTATACTACCCTCTTGTCCTCTCTTCCTGCCTATTGTAAAGCGCTCTGATATCCTTCGGGATCTTGTTCGCGCTATATAAAACTTTATAAATAAACTCACAATCGGGGATAATCAAGGGCTTCATCCTAAAAAAAGAAAAGAAAACAATCCCCCAGCAACTCTATCCTATCTGTCCACTCAATTCACCTTCATGCACCGGAGAAAATGACATGCTCTAGGGAGATTCAAACCAGTCCTTCACTTGAGGACCTTCTTCTTCCTGAGAAAAGACAGAGACAGAGAATTGATATTTTGAAAAGTAAATCTATTCTTCCAGCTGCCCACCCGTCGCGAGAGTCTAAAAACTCTGCTCTACCACTAATGACACCCATTCTCCCATACAGCAAGAGACTGATGATTATTGGAAGAATGGGAGGGACAGAATTGTGAAATAAAAAACTGAATTGTAGGACAATTGTACCAATCCTGTCTAATGATTCCCGAGTCCGCAACTGCTTCTGCGTGCTTTAACTCGATACCGGTGTCAATATGCATTATTCCCAGGTCATTCATTGAAAAATTGTCATCTAGAATTTTTTATAAAATGTTAATGTTAATGAGACTTGTTGAGCGCGCGAATACCCAAAGGTGTCTTGGCGCTATGAATGAATGCAGTAATCACCACCAGGGGATCAGTTCTGGAATAACCATGTTTTTTACTTTTTTCTAAAAATGGTAAAAGAGAAAGCTCTTCAAAAAGTCAATTTCTTCATCTAGTTATACGTTTGTTATAGTTCCTTATGATTTCGCCTGTAGTGATGAGAAAAATATAATTACAAGAGAAAGGAATCCAGGCTGAGCTATGAAAACAAAATGGCATAGAGCAACAGGCATTTAAAGGTGCCATTAAATCAAGAACCTCTTATATAGCCTTCTGTATTGGGCTTTCATCTCTATTTTGGTAGAACTTATTTGGTAGAAACCCCTTTATTTGAACCAAATTCTTTTGTTACCCTTTAATGTTTCTGTCAATAAGACACCTGTTTCCTCTAGTCTTGCCTTTGCCAATTATGTTTCATTTTAAAACAAATTGTATTTGAAGTGTAGGAATGTGCTCTTACCACAATAATTTGGCAGGCTGCTGACAAACTTTCCAGGTATTGTCTGCTAGCCTCATTCCTAGGAAGACATTTCATGAAGGCCATTGACAACCAGTTCCAAGCACACCTTGAACATCCCCCATTATTTGAGTCCTTCCAGGCTGGATTTCACCCAAGATGTAGCAATAAGAAGTTATCTTCTAGCTGTCCGACAGTGATTTAAGGTTCAATGATAGTGGTGGCCTCAGCCACCTGTTAGCTCTCAACCCGTTGATGTCTAACTTTGTCCACTAACTACTCATTCATCATGCCAGACGTCAGAGACGCCATACCAGAATGGTTCCCTTCCTTCCTCATTTGCAGGTAACAATTTGACCTAATGAAACCCTCCAGATTGGCACATCCCCTATTATAGGTCCAATAGTCCTACACATGCTATTCAGTCTTTACCTGGTGGAAAGATATGCACTTCCCAGCCTCCAATAGATCACTGTTTGTAAATATATCAACCACAATCCTCTTTAACACAAGTATTGTCAGCTAGTGACATCCATTTGTTAGGGTCATGCCTAGACACCAGAAAGGGGCTATGTTTATCAACTACAGAACACTCCAAACACAGGTCTACTCATAGTTTGGCATCATAAACATGGAGGGGTTGTTGTCTATCTCTCCAACTACACCAAGTCCTTGGCACCAACCTCTTCTTCAAGAAGCATCTGATGAAGAAACCCTCATTCCACCTTAGAACAGTATGTAAAATCAAGCCCTTTCTCTCAACAATCAGCACAACCAAAGTTCAGTGTGGCCTTCCAAATCACCTGGGGCGGGGAGAGGCTCTGTAGCAGAGCCCAAGAAGAACTACTTGTATGAGCCGGTCGCTTGCAGCCCATGGCACAAAAGCCATGGCCCTACAGTATCTCATAATCCATTGTTATTCTAGAGTTTTTGGACTGACAAGGGCCGACAGGCAAGAAACCTCTGGACCGTGATGGTAGTGAGAGGGAATGGAGTGATTCCTGGTGGTGTTGTGCAGGTTCAAGGGCAAGAGATGAAGTAATGCATGTACTTATCATGGCATACCGAATTAAAAAATATCCCTCTCTACAAAACCCTGAAATCCTTAGAATACTTCCCCCAGTGTGGTTCACACGATGAAATTAGTAGCGTTCCACCTCAAGTCCACCCATATCAGAGATACAATTAGTGAATAGAAAGGTGTAGTTACGATGTTGCGGAGATGGAGGACTGCAGCGGTCTGGACAGCATCTTTAATGGACCAGAGCAGCATCGAAAGAACATTATTTAAACCACTGTCTGTACCAGCACTGGAAGCCCTGATACGGAGGTTCCAGGGCCATTGATGATAATAGTAATAAAAGTTGAGCTGCCTCATGCAGTATTATTAAGTGTCAATAAAGTTAAACAAGAACTCAACAAACTCCCTAGTCTGGACCACCTCAAAAACCATCTGAAGTTCCCTTCTCACTTCCTCCTCGTTTGTTCCCTTTTCTGAAAGGCTGATCTCGGCGTGCTTGGAACTCCTGAACGCCATGATTCTGACTTTCATATAGCCTTATGTAATGTGGCTATAAGTGCACATCCTTCGCGCCATTCATTCCCTACCCACTTTAAGCTAAACCCTTCGCCCTTCTCCAGGTTTATAACCTGCCTCTTATCGCCTAATAGGCATCAGCTGCGTAACCCTATTATTCTGTCTCAGGCTTCCTCTCTGATAATTCCTGCATTTATCCACGTCCATGGACTATTTCTTGTTCTAGTGCCATGTGCCACCTCCACTGATCAATGGGCAGATGGTGCTTTTTTGACTCTTACACCATGTCAGGTAGTACACTGACATGGCGTCATAGGGTAATGAGAATAGGTCAGCCATTCTAATGCTGCCACCGCTCATTTAAATCTTTCCAGTATCTCTGTACTTCTGTTTTTCCGTTTCTACAACCTGGCTTTAGCAAAATCAGTCTATTTAGAGAGATAGAATGTAGGGCCTGTGAAAGAAAATCTTCACTCCTACTTCAAGTCTAAAACATATTTATTAAAGCAAGGATATCAAAAATGAACACTCAGTGAGACAGCGCATTGCATCTTGATACAATCAGCAATGCAATGCAAACCCCTCCCACAATTCAACACTTTTTATGCATTTTTCTCCTACAGACAGCAGTGGGGACACACACGAGATAGAAACTGCAACTCAGACAGTGGGGGTCTTGGTAGGTGCTAGACTTTCTCATCAAAAGGAAAACGAGGACCTTGGAAAGATTCACTTCTTGGAGGCTGAGTTAGTCATTTTTTGATCCTCTCTCACGAGTGGCAATACGAAAAAGAGGCTGAATAGGTCAGAAGCGCAAGAAGAGTGTATGCCTAAGCATAGTATGGCTATACAAAATGGCTGAGATTTGACATCACATTGTTTTCTTTTACACATTGTAAATTGACAAAATGATTAAAAAGGTAAAACTAGTTCACAGGCCCAAGTAGATGTTTGTGTTGTATTTTGTATTTCATGAGAATGTTCTATATGGCATGTTCCTCAATGTGTCATTTGGAATGCTCGGTGCGGAGTGTTCCTAATCTAGTCCTCTGACACTGGCTGGCCTAGGGAAGCCACTCTGGTAAATTATCTCCTAAAGAAATAGGTCTTGTTAATCCTCACTAAAAGCGGTGGTCTTTACTTCAATTTGGTAACGAGGATGGGATACTAGACCAAGAGCGCGTTATATCATCTTTCCATAACACAATCAGCTCTCTTGATCTGAGGTGTCATCGGCAATGGACATCAGTTGCATGTTGAAACCATAGGTGCGCCTGTGAAGTTGAATATTGGGGCCACTTAGGGCCATATGTATCAAGCCTTTTTCCCTTTCGCAAACGGGCCGATTCTCAGAATCTGCCCGTTTGCGAATGGGAAAAAGCCTTTTGGGATGTATCATCCCAAAAGGCCATCGCAAAATAGAGAATCGCAAAATTTGAGATTCTCTATTTTGCGAATGCAATTAAGGAATTGCAAATTGCGATTCCTTAAATGCAATTCTGGAAGCACCAGAAATTTGCTTTTTGGCCTTAGGGAATCGCAAATTACCACCATCTTCAAGTTGGTGGTAATTTGCGATTTTCTTGACAAAAGCACTTCTTTGCTTTTTTCAAAGTCCCATTTGGCACACATACATGCCCTTAGGGCATGTATGTGCGCAAAATGTGCACACATGCATATTTCATGGGTGCAACAGGGTGTCCTTTTGGCACCCTTGCAACCTTGAAATTGCATTCTCAATTTGCGATTCTCTAATTGGTAATCGTAAATTGAGAATGACTTCCCATTCATTCCTATGGACCTCCTAGCCCATAGGAATGAATGGGAAGGTATTCCTTATTTGTGAATCTCAATTTGCGATTCGCAAATAAGGAATATGTAGGATTCCCAAATTTTTAGCAAATCCTACATACATTGCATTTTGCGATTCTCTAATTGCGATTCGCTAAAAATCGCAATTTGAGAATCGCATAACTCTTTTTTGATACATATGGACCCAAGTGTTCTGCAGTCTCCATACCAGTTTTTAGTCAATCAGTATAATTTCAGAGACTCACTCTCAATTATAACAATGTGTAGTAGCTGCAATCTGCTGTTTCTAGTGTGAGATTTGTTGCTTCTATCATCTTCTTGTCATATTTGTTTTTGGACATCCTGTACACTGGTAGCATTATAGTAAACACTCAAAGGCTAGCCCACACCATGGTTGAACATGGAATAATTCAGCCACCACATTTCGTAATGCAAGCTGGACCTCCACCAACAGTTTGGGAGCAGTGGAAAGACTTTTTGAGAAGTATTTGGTGGCACTTGATGGACAGGAATTCAGTTCCAACAGAAAGAGAGCCTTATTGACAACCAGGGAGATGACATTGCTGATGCATATGAAGAAGCAAAGACTAGGGGGGATATTCACAAGGACTTATCTCCGCGTTATCGCCACCTTAACGCAACAAAAGTGGAGATAGATTTAACGCCCCATTCACAAGTGGGTGCAAACTGCAGACAACGCAAGTATTCCCGCGATAACTGCTGCAAAATTTACCTCCACGGGTGACATCACCAACTAACCCTAATGAGATGCAGAGTAGGCGTTCCCGTGCAAAAACACACGAAAACACCACTACACCACATTCACAACGAACTGCCAGATCTGCGATGCGAACCAAAACTACGCGATAAGCAGCGGTAGCAGCAGCTATTTAACACCTGCCTCTTGCTGGTGATAAGCAGGATAACTACCTGCAGTAGGCAGCCGAGCCCCGCACACAGCCACACCCGAAGAACAACCGAAACCATGGAGCTAATCATCATGCAGCTTGGGGCCCCAACAGGGCCACAACAACCACCCCCCCCTCCCGGACCACCACAGAGGCAGCGCAGAGTGAGACAGCGGACCTACCGAAAACGCACTGGTCTCACAGACCTAACGCCCGAGGAAGTCATTGCCCACTACAGGCTCAAAAGGACAACCATCCTCCGCATCATGACCCACATTGGCCCCAGGCTGACGGTCCCAACACAGCGGACAACCAACATCCCTCCGCAGACAAAGCTGCTGGCTGTGCTGCACACGTTGCCCTCTGGTACCTTCCAACCAACAACGGCCAGAGTAGGAGGAGTCTCACAGCCAGCGCTATCAAAGTTCCTCACACCTGTCCTGGATGCCATCATCAGCTTCATACCCCAGTACCTTCACTTCCCCAACACTGCGCAGGAACAGCTGGAGACCAAGCACGGCTTCTACGCCATTGCTAGCTTCCCACATGTGCTGGGGGCCATTGACTGCACACATGTCTCACTTGTGCCCCCTGCGAACACTGCACACATCTACCGCAACAGAAAGCACACGCATTCCATCAATGTGCAGGCAATAGTGGACCACCGGGGAATGTTCACCAATGTCGTCGCAAACTACCCAGGCAGTGTGCACGATTCCTACATCTTCCGACAGTCCATCATCAACCAGCGCTTCCAGGATGGCATCTATGGAACTGGACTGCTGTTTGGTAAGTACCAAATCAACACACCACACACCTCAAAGCCACCATCACACAACGCTCAACTGTGGGAATGCACACGTGACCAAACCACATACAACATGTCAGTCAACATGCCCACCTACCAGACACGACAACACAACTCCATTGGGATACTGGGCTCCCATGTACACAAGCCAGCTATATCATGGCACCACCGCCTCACAACAGCTGAACGTGTGGAGAGGCGGAAAGCAGGCATGTGCGAAGGACGCAAGTGACCCATGAATGGGAATGTACACAACGACAAGTGTGGCGTGAATGTGCTGGACAGACCTGGGTATGCAAACCACAGATATGTCCATGCAGACATTAACTGCTGGTGTCTGGGGAGTAGTGAACAGTGGACGCAACCATGTCACCTCAGGCTGTGGGGTAGATCGTGGAAATGTCGCTCGCTGCGTCCACCCTTGTGTGTGTGAGCGTAGTGGGTTGGCCTGGCTTACGCCAGGCCTGCGCAGGGGTGTGGATGAAAACACCGTTGCGCGGAGCGTGGTGCACTCCCGGAACGGCCAATGTCACTGCCAGGGTGGCGCCTCTCAGCCCGCCACGAGGCCGACGGCGTGTGCAGCGGGGCCTGTGAACCTGTGCGCCTGCTGCACCCCAGGCCGCTGATACCCAGACCCGGCTTGCCTGCCCCATCGCTCCAAGGCCGCACTGCTCACCTGCCGACACCATCGTGTGTCAAAGAGGGCCCACCACGTGCCGGTGCTAGCTTCAAGACCCATGCCCGCGAGCTTGGCAGCCTCCTCAGACCATCACTGTCCTCCGTGACACAGGCCCCCAGGAGTCCACATTCGTTGACATACCCCACCGCTGCAGCCGGCATACACTGCAGTCCAGTATGTCCCACATCTAGTACTGAGTCCTCATTCATCAATGGCAGAGTTCATGCCAGTGTACGCAGGGGGAGGTGGGAACACGGATCACCGTTACGGAGGAGGTCAACCACTCGCAAGGACTGACCTGGTGCCACTTACCCTGTGCGCCGTGAGACACCGTCAGCCTCCGGCCGTACATTGTTGGTGTCTGAGCCTGTGGCCTGGGGGTTGTCATCAGCAACTGGCAGGTACGGACTTGGTGTTTGGTATGAGTCTGTGGCATTCATATCCGCCATGTTGCCGGACACAGCTGGTATGTGCCCTCTGCACCATGCCCTGGGGGTACACCTCCCACTCTCCCCGCGACTCTCCGCGAAAACCACCCTTGATACATACGAGACCCTGCTCTGCTCTCATGACCCTACCCCAGTGTCTCGCAAGTCAGCGTCCCGTGGCGGTAGCCCGTGTCGGCCGCTGTGCATCCGGGGCCACTAACTCTGTGCAACTCAAGTCATGCTCCCTTGCTGTTTGTACATTGCATTCCTGAGTGCCTGATGACTGTTGAAGTTGTTGCCAGCACCAGCTACTCCCTGAGGGCTGGCCTACACACACCCCACACACAGCCAGCACAGGCGTCACTGGACCAGTGGGCCTGCCAACACATCATGCCGAACCAAGTATTGACTCTTATCTCTCTGCACTGTCACAGGTGATCAAGGATATGCACTCTGCCCTTGGATGATGACACCCCTCCGAGACCCAAACACCCCCCCCCCAGAGGCAGTACAATGCGGCCCACATACGCACCAGGGGCATGGTGGAACGCACATTTGGCATGTTGAAGTCACGTTTCAGGTGCCTGGATGTCACAGGTGGAAGGCTCCTGTACAGCCCAGACATCGTGTGCAAGATGATCGTTGCATGTTGTGTGTTGCACAACATCTGTGTACGCACCAATGCACCATGGATCCCGGTTCCGGAGGTACCTGACGATGATGAGGACGATGGGGCAGGTGGTCCACATGCCACTGCAGCTGCGGCAGGAATAGCCCGTAGGAACACCCTCATTGCCAATTTCTTCTCCTGAGCACATCACATTGTGGCCGTCCTTGGCAATCATGGGACAGTACTAAATGTCCACAAGCACGGCATGTGTGAATAATAAATATTTGCAGGTTACAGGTTGTACTTGTACATTGTCATGTCACAGTTTCCTGCTGTATCAGATGTGATTGGCCATGTTGTGCACATATGCGGCACCAGTTGTGTCCTGTGTTCTGTTGTGGTGGTGTTGCTGTTTGTACCAGGATGTTGTCAATGTCGAGGTGCACTTATTCTTCTGTGTGTATGCTGCACGGGGGGTGAGGCGCTCCGGCGGCTCTGATATGGCTACCACTTCTCCCTTTGAATGCGGTGTGCCTTTCAGTTCTGTGCTTCCACAGTGCTGAGATGTTGCAGACTTGGGTAACTTGTGCTCTTTGTCGAGTTGTGACTCTTGGGCATGGGTTGTCCGCAGATGTGTCGTTGATGTCAGGGGTTGTTTGTGCAGGTGGTTGTGTCCGAGTGTGACCTGCTCCTTTCCGGTTGTGGTCCGCACTCAGCCACCTCAGTGTCGTGCCGTGTACATTGTCATGATGATTGGACTGCAGCCATGCTACTCGTCATGTGGTGTCTCTTGCTGTGTCAGTGTGGCTGACGTATATGCATGTTTGCTGTGTTTCGCACGTGTGCATGTGTTGGTTGTGTGATGGTTGATGTGTTGGGTGGATGCCCCTTTGGGCACATGGTGTACGTGGGACTACTTGGTGGTTGTGTGTGTGCTGAAGTGTTCCCGTGGGATCAGGGACATGATCCTGAGTCATTGCGGGTGTGCAGTGTGCTCTGCTTGATTGTGCATGTGTGCCATTGTGCCCAGTTCCCCCCTTCCCCCCACTCCCTGGTCGGTACGCGCCCTGTTGCTGTGGTGTCGGGTCATGTTGGGCAGTGTCCGGATCCCCAACTCCTGTCACCGTCTCCAGACTGATGGCTGTGGCCACCATCTTCCCCATGTCATTCAGCTCCTGGTATCCTGCTGGCCCCCCTCCTCCGAAGTGCATTGCTGCTTTCGTGTTGGCAGCGTGTTTCTGCCATTCACATCAATCCAGCGCCTCTTGTCCTCTTCCATTGTCCTCCTCGGCGCTGCGACAGCATTCACATGGTCCGAGGTGGTGTGCCATCTTTGCCTCTTTGTTGCCAATGACACGTTGGAGGTGACGTGCAGTAGGTGGTGGTGTTCTATTGTAGTGTAGCTCCTATTTCCCTAATAGGCTCTGCGCATTAGAATAATATACCCTATAGGCTTGACATAGGACTGAGGTCGGTATGTCCCTATCGAGTATATTAAACTTAATTACTTGTGCCAGTTAGCTCAGAGGCCACTAGAAACTCCTTGACAAACAAGAAGGGAGTCGTTTCTGGCAGCCGCAAAACATGACCACTTTGTTTCCCTTTAGAATCAGAATGTGTGACAGAGTCGTGGAAACAATAGATAACCGTTTCACTCAGCTCAATCGTGCATGCTTAGTTTTCCTCAAGGTTACACAGAAAGAATAGACGGGCGTTTCAATAAAAGGTTTATTGAACAGTCTTGTTTCTCGTGTAAGTAATATGTGCTGTTATGATCACAAGACAGTATGCAAGATAAATAATGTACAGCGTAAGCAGTAGAAATAAATAATACTGCGCTAGCATGATCTTTAGTAGATATTCATTTACATAAATAACACAGACTAAAAATGCGAGTACTCATACGATGCGTTTCTAAGCTAGTTCTACCCCAATGTACCTAACCTAACCTAGGTGTAGGGAGAGGTATGAAGTAGGTGGAGTATTCCTTACTATGGTATACTAAGAGTATGTTATGTCTAGTATGCCTTGTATGCCAAGAGTCCCTCTAGGTTCTAGTCAGCTCCATACCTTAAGAATGAGAGAGGTGGGAATCTCTTGCCAGACTCGAACTCCAACACCCCGCAAGGGAAGTCAGATCACTGGAAGCTGGACTCTCTGCGTGCAGGGATGACAGCGTCTTCTCAGTGCGTCAGGCCGGGTAACGGGCTCCTCTGAAGTCGAGGTCATCTCTAGTTTACAAGGGCTAGGGAAGGTATATTTATACCTGAGAGGTACCTCAGAATGTTAGCATTGACGTGAATCGGACAGCGGAAGACGTCATGAATGAACCCTTAAGGTATAACGGTTCATGCATAATAGATGAGTCCTTGAAGAAATCAATAGTCCTGTGCTAGGGAAACTCCCGAAGCCTAAGGGTCTGTTCTTCAAGAACTCGTTGTGACGTTAGGGTGGACGGATGTCGGAGACCATGCCTGTATTTGGAGCGCATGGTTTAATGCCTAAATAAGGACTGGGATTTTATGCTA
The DNA here is from genome assembly GCA_963921515.1 of Calotriton arnoldi. NCBI lineage: Eukaryota > Metazoa > Chordata > Amphibia > Caudata > Salamandridae > Calotriton > Calotriton arnoldi. The sequence goes on from CAWUFW010008170.1 coordinate 77,892, forward strand.
TATAAGGGCAGGGCGAATCGTGCCTATATAAGGACATGATACAGGAAAACCTATATACGGACACCCTAAGAGGAATACAACACCCACTCCACTTTCGTGTGTACGATAATAATATAAATGCTAAACATTTAAAATGCTAAACATAAAATGGAGTACCGCATATTGCTAAAATATCTCTTAAAAGCATTTAAAAAACCTATTAGAATGCAAAAAGTACTGTACATTTTAAGCATTGCTTCTCATTTCAGGCATATATTTGAAAATAAAATGCAATTGGAATGAAATAAGCAGTAATAAATACATGTGACAAAAAAATGATCGATAAGTTGTTCAAAATCAAAGTCATTTCATGTCATGGAAATTAATGAATTTCTTAGACAAACAAGATGACTAAGTGTCTGTGGAAGTACCGCGAAGTCCGTACTATAAGAATAGTTCTACTTCAAGCAGATTGTTGTGCCATTTGGTTTGAAAAACGGAAAAAAGTTCAATTTGGGAAGAGTTCCAAGTTTTTCAAATATGAAGGCCAAATTGTTACTGCATCTCTGGAACACTGTGGGCTGAACCAGAGTCAGTGTACGGGTCTGGTGTAAACATGAGATCATCTATTTCTGTAGACAAAATATCGTCCACTGTAGTTGGTGACAGTCGGAACACCTCGTGTAGTAGATTAATTGCACAGAGATGTGAAGCATCGCTTTCAGCATAGGATGCCGCAGCAATGTTCGCGTCCATTGTTACCTGTGTGCCTGTAGATCCATCTCGTACCTCAGCAGCAGCCGGAAGCATCTGTGAGAACTCAATGAATGCCATCATCAGGATTGGTAGCCTCTGGGGACAACACAGAGCATGGGCCGTTATCGGGTCCAGCAGAGTATCGATATCCGTTGGCGTAGCTGATGGAAATGTTAGACAGGTGTCCAACACGCATTCTTCACCGCATAGCAGGCATCGTAGAACAGGTAAGATGCAATCTTGCCAGATTGGTCTGAACGACAGGAACCACGTGGTATTAAGTTCCCGTAGACGATTCATGCCCAAAAGCTGTACTATTCGCTCACGGCACTTTCGTTCAAGGAGAGCTTTCTCCACTTCGCTCGGAGTGATGTCTGCGAATAGGCTGGCCATAGCGTAATAGCAGGAAGAGAAATAGAATTCCGGCAACAAGTGCTAGAATTAATGGTATGCCACCAAACACCGAATGTGCAAAGTTCGGGATTATTCCGAGTATTGCCTGGAAAGGTGTTAACAGGCCGGAACAGATGCTCTTAAATACATGTATAATTCCGCTTGTATCAGACATGTTAAAGATACGTCCTATCATTTCCACGAAATGTATAGGGCAATTTGTACGTATTAAAGTCTGTATCTCAGCCGAAGTCCTTGCGACTTGTAGATCATAGGTTTCTTTGGCCGAGGTCAAAGGCACTGTTTGTTGTAAAAGCATGGCTTTCATTCTGCTTAAAGTATCAAATCTTATAAAAGAGACGTTCAGCGAAGGCCACAAAGGCGACGCCCTGACTGTGTCTATTGGGGCAAACAATACTTGCATACAGCAAGTGACCCTGGAGTTCACCGTTACTAGATATGGGATGCCTGGCAACATGCTGCAGCAACTCTGATCATTCAACATGAGGTAACTCCCATTAGAAAGTTGTCCAAACGTTGGATTAATCACAGCAGCTGGTGTACCCTGCTGGTGGCAAGACAAATTTGCCACAGAACCATTACAAGCCCCACTGTAAAGAAATGTCCTGACATATTAGTGAACCGCTCAGTGCATTTTTACAGTGTGTACCGCTCAGAAACACTTCACGATCCCCACTCCAACATCTATATGTGTATGGTAAATTCCAAGATGTCTTAATGTATTCCTTACCCAACCTTTCATATTTGCCTGCTTGCATTTGTTTGAGGCAATACTGAAACTGAAAAGTAGTCACAGGTAGTGTGATTTTGCCATGAATAAGCCATTCTGTAGCTGGTTTTTCTGCCACTGTGAATGGTAACTTTTCCAGTTTTTCAATGCCCAGCACTGTATACTTTGCTCCTCTTTGTGCCAGTTCGATCTGTTTATCAGTTAGATTGTATTCTGCAAACAGAATTGACGTGTTGATAAAACGCCAAGGCACATAGCCCGCACGCAAAGATTGCAGCGTCCAGCTTAATAACACAATAGAACGTAATTGTGATTGGCCTTGTAACATCACCAAATCTTGTTCCAGTATGTCGATAGCAGAGGATACAATGCCATCCAACGAATATATTCTGTAGGACAAAGTTGTTAACCCATTGTCGACCACAGAGAGAGTTTTCTCTAAATTAATACGATCAAGTTCACGTATTCGTTCTGCGGCCTCCATCTGTGACACTTTCCATGCTTCATTATAGGCAGCATAAATGCCGGCATATATGAAACGTTTTTGACGCGATTTTCTTGGTCCAAGCAAATATTCCCTAAGGTCTGCGTCTTCTTTAAGTAAGGATAAGTGTTGTTTCACATCCTGTAGTGTAGATTTCTGCAGCCAATCGAGGCATAATTTACCTACACTGTATGTTGTTACTACCCCCGGATGCTGTCTTTAGACATATCTTGGGTCTGGCCTATGAATAGTAAAGCCCTGAGTTTTATTCAGGAATCTTTCCTGACAGTTGTTCGTGTCTGTGGGCCAGATCAACCATTTTCTCCAATCAGGATTAGATCTGTTGAGTTGTAGTATTTTGTCAACTGTAACCGCTGCCTGTGTATTGTTATCACTTGCAGGTGTTGGTACAGAAGGTGTTTTCATCTCTTTGATCTTGCCTAGACCAAGACAAGACGTTTGTTGGACAGTTTCATTCAAAAACATTATTTGTTCAGGGATGATGCAGGCTCTAAATAAAGCTTCTATCCCCTGCACTTGCCATTCTTTAGTACCCCAGACAGTTTTTGTGTCTATTGTGTCTTTCCAAAAGTCGAAACCCTGTATAGACGTTTGGGCAATAAATGCTGCAGAATAAATCTGTTTTGTATTTGTTAACATAATTTTCAGTCCTGTCTTGTTTACATTTCTATAGTAAAACGTTTCTGGATCAGATGTATTGTAACCTGAAAAATCTGGAAATTTATTATCAAATGTTTTTGAACTACCTTTTGGTGGTGTAGGACAATGCTCCCATTGGTTAAACATAAACACATTTCTAGGGTATGCAGATTTATGCAAATAATGATGACCATAGTGGTTATAGCAATACAGCTGTTCATAGTCTGATGAACCCTCTAAATATTCACTTTTAGAAAATGCAGCAGATTTTTCTAGGTCAAACATTATGTCGTTAACAGTCTCAATGTCCCAATCATCAGAATAGGTACTAGACGAAATGAGATCACGTAGTGAAATTTTAAACAAATGTGGAATGTTCAATTGTTCCGTTGGGCCGAAGATATCAAAATCTTCCTGTATAGGAACGGCTGTGATGTTCACTGTTGACAAGTCTCTTGCTTCACTATGGGAAGATTTATGAGGTTTCAAAAGTAAGTTCACATCTTTTCTTTCAGTGTTCACATGGATGTATCTGCCATTTATAAGCACGCTCATAGTCATAACCAAAGCTAGCCAAAGCAGGTAAACAAATATTCCAGAAATTATCCAGAGTTCAATCCATGGTGAAACCAGATAAGTTTTTTTTAGAAAGTGAAGAAAGTCTTGTACTTGCTGCTTGAATGTTAATGATGCTGGCGTCGTTTCAGGTTCACTCGGACACTTCATCGTTGCAACGAGCTTGCAGAGTTTTTCTTCAATAAAGTCCAAACCATCAGTAGCACATTTCCTATGATCGACTCTGACAGAGACCCGCTTTGTATGGATTATATTGCTCAGAGTCATGAATATGTGTTAGAAGTATTTCCTCCCTTAAATGAGGAAAATTTTCGGACCATCTCTGCACTTGTCAGGAGTGGTTCACCCACTGACCCAGCCCCCCCAAAATTTTGAAATCAGTGGTGGATTTAGTCGGCCCTGTTATGGTGGACCTGATTAACTCTTCACTCTCTCTCGGGGTGGTGCCCCTTTCATGGAAGAACGCAATGGTAAAAACCTTATTGAAAAAGCCAAGCTTAGATCCCAGCTGTCTCGGTAACTTTCGGCCCATTTCTCTTCTTCCATGGGCCAGTAAAGTGACAGATAAATATGTGAACTTAGTGCTATCTAGGCATTTGGAGGATGGCAACCTCCTCCACTCGTCTCAAACGGGCTTTCGCCCTCGTCAAGGAACCGAGACGGCACTTTTAGCTGTTGTTGAAGAAACTAGGAAAATTCTCGACGAAGGAGGATCGGCGGCCGTGATACTTTTAGATCTTAGCGTGGCCTTCGATTCGGTGAACCACCGTATCTTGGTCCAACGGCTCCATAAATTGGGTGTGTCCGGAGTTGCCTTGAAATGGTTAAGTTCCTTTTTAGAGGATAGATCTTTTCAAATTTTTGAGGGTGAAGACATCTCAGACTCCCGGCCTCTCCACTGTGGAGTGCCTCAGGGCTCGTCCCTGAGCCCCTCCCTTTTAACGTTTATATGGCCCCCTAGCCAACAGTGTCCTTCCCTTTGGAGTGCAACTCGTCACTTACGCTGACGATACTCAATTAGTGATCTCACTGAACCACGCAGATAGAGCCTCTTCCTGCCTGTTGCCTTGCCTCGAAGAAGTCGCCAGATGGATGACGTCGTCTCATCTCAAATTGAATGGCGACAAAACGGAGCTTATGCTCCTTGGCAATAATTCCCCCAATGAAATAGACTCCATCTGGCCAGCCTGTATGGGTCCAAAGCCTATCCCAAAAAAGGAAATAAAGAGCTTGGGCTTTTGGCTAGATGATGAGCTTTGTTTCAAAATTCAAGCCAGAAAAGTGGTCTCTTCTTGCTTTGGCATACTGAGACTACTTCGTAAGGTGTTACCGCTACTCCCTTTCCAAGCAAAAAAATTGATGGTTCAGGCCCTTATATTGTCTCGATTGGACTATGGAAATGCCCTATACCTGGCTGCCCCTAGCTCGGTTCTGGCGAAACTCCAAGTTGTACAGAATTGTGCCGCCAGAATCCTTGTAGGGCTCTCTGGCCGTCAATCGACCAGATCTGCCTTAAAAGCCCTCCATTGGCTCCCGATTAGGGAAAGGGTCCATTTCAAAGCCCTGTGCATTTTTCACAGGGTGCTGAAAGGGAGGGGACCAGCCATTATTTCCTCTGTGGCCCATCCTTACCGAGCCAATAGGCGGCTCCGGTCGGATGATCTTTACTTAGCTTCAGTTCCCAGAATCCGCAGGGCCAGAAGTGGTGGACGACTGTTTTCATATAATGCGGCCAAACTCTGGAATGCCCTTCCTTTGCGGCTTCGTGGGGAACCTAGTCATAATATCTTTAGGAAGGACCTGAAGACCTGGCTATTTCCCATCTAACCCGTTGTAGTTAATTTGGCGTCCGTCAGCGCTGGGATGCCTCCGGGTAGCTATGCGCTCTAGAAATGTTACTTCATTCATTCATTCATTCTTCTTCTGAGAACGTATCAAAGTTAATGATAGCCAGAAGCAGTTCTGTCAATTGTTGAAATTGCATCAGGATTTGTAGAAATCGCTGGAACCAGTTGATCACTTGCTACATTGGTGTAGACAGGTGTATTTGGATGAACTGTTACTTGATTTTCAAGAGGGATGAGTTCCATTGCATTGTTGCTTAGTCCTTCATCTGTTACTGCTGAAGTCTCGATGGTTATCAGTCTTTCAGTCTGAACCTCTTGGATAGTAGCGAGAGGTGTGTGTCTGCTACTAGGTCGGAGTCCACGAGGCCTACTATTTAGTATTGGCCACATACTGTGGTTTGATGAGGTCGATGGACACAAATCTTTTCTCCTTTTTTCCAGCAAGGGGCGGCAGAAGTACTGTTCTTGTTCCTTGAACTGCTAGGACAGGTACTGGTTGTCTGTAAGAAGGTCCAAATTCCTTCTTGTCCGCAATCTTTTCTCTGACTAGATCCCCAACTTTTGGAATCCAGACAGGCCTTGCTGGGACCGCCGGTTTTTCCCCAGTGGTGGTTGGCTGCAGGAATACGTTGCTTTGTTTCGATCTTAGTTCATTGAGTTCCTGTAAAACAGCCAAACGATCTTTGATATCAAACTGTTTATTTTCCACCACTGTGCATACGTGATCGAGGTCTGGTACCCACATTCTTGTCCCAAATAGGACCTCATATGGAGTGACCCACCTAGAGAACTTCTTGGCAAGTTATTTAATGAGCGTTGGACCCCATAAAGATGTGTGACCCACCCATCACCCGAACCTAATACCCTAGCTGTTATAGACTGCTTTATGTCCCGGTTTTTTCTTTCCACAACCGAATTTCCCTCAGGATGGAATGGAGAGGAATACCGCAATGCAACGCCCAGACTGGCCATGGCTTCTTTGTAAGCCCGAGAGCTAAACGCAGGGCCCTGGTCAGAATGTAGCGTGCCTATTGCGTATGTGCCGATAAAGACTCGCAAATCTTTTATAACAGTTCGAGCGTCAGCCGAGCGCTGAGGCCATATCCATAGGAACCTGGAGCATGAATCCACTGCAACCATGATATATTTATAGTTACCGTCCCTTTGCAAGGGACCGCAGTGGTCCAGGTAAACACAAGCTAATGGTTTGTCTGAAATTAACAGGGGTGTCTGCGCAGGGCGTTTCACTGTGGAGTCTTTCATCTGTTGGCATATATCACATTCTAAAACATAGTTCTTTGTTTGTTTTCTAATGCCAGGCCACCAATATCTTTGCTTGAGTAAAGATACTGTTGCAGAAACACCTGCATGGGCAGAAGCTATCCCTTCGTGTGCTGCGAGGATTAGTCCTAATCTACGTTCCTTGTTTGGAATTACCCTATCCGCCACTCCAGGGATTCGAGCAAAAGGAACGTTGTTCGCATCAATTACATAAGAGTACTTGAGTGGAAACTTTTTTGGTAACGCTGCACCACTGCCTTTGCTTGTAGCATTGACAGCCAACATTCTCTGTCTATTTTTGTTTTTGAACGAGTGATCGCAGCTACGGAAGCCGTCTGAACAGCCCGCTTTGCGGCTTCGTCAGCCAATGATTTCCCTGCAACGTGAACGCCATCACGTTGATGAGTCAGTGTGTGAATCACGTGAGCCCTTGGTAGTTCGTTTTTTTAACTGAACTACTTGTTCCCAAAGCGTTTTATGCTTTATTGTGCCACCTTTCGCATCTTTGAATCCATTTTCAAGCCAGTTTTGTATATATTCATTATACGACTGAACACAGTAAAAGGAATCGCACACTATTAGTGTGGGGAATTCTCGATCTGTACTTTCAAGTGCCAGTTTGAATGCTTGTAGTTCAGCTCGCTGAGCTGTACAATCTCCTAGAGATTGAGTTTTTGTGACCATAGGTCTGAAGATACCATCTCGCATGCGACCTTTAACGATTGCACACGCTGCACTGTAAGCTTGCTTACCCCCTGTTGCGGGTTGTGCGGATCCGTCAGTGTAAATTATGAATTCGTACTGATCGAGAGGCAGAATTTCAGTGGGCAGAGGACATTCTTGTTCATATTGCAGGAATGCTTGTGTTTTTAAATCAGGATCAAAAACATATTCAACATCTGTTGCAGCAAGAGAATTAACCCACTGTATCCATCTTGGATGTAATGCTTTAGCATTTGGAATGCTTGCTTTTGTGACCGCTTCTAAAGCAGGTACTGGGGTCACGACAATAATGCGTTTCCCTTGGGCTAGGGCTCTTTCTTTTGCTACAGCGGTTTGAACTGCTGTCAGACTTTTCAGTTGAAGTGAAGCGCATTTCCGCTTGTGTGTACAAATGAGATTTGTATGCGATTGGTATTTTTTCACCCTCATTGAAGGTTAAGTAGGTGAATCCGCATTGACCTGAAATTATTCGGATCACCAGGTTGCGTTGACTTACGCGTGTTTGTAAGTGATTTGTTGCTAACATGTTAGCCTGTAGTGAACGCAAGATTTCTGTGTTGTCTTGTGTCCAATTTTTGATTGAAAAATCAGGTTTGATTAATGCGTAGAGAGGTTTAACCCTTTCTGCGTAATTTAGAATGTATGTTCTTCCAAAATTTAGGAAACCCAGGATGGATTGTAAGTTTTTTAGCGTTTTTGGAGGTTGGAGCAGCGCACACTTTTCTAAAAAGTTAGCTGCCAAGCTCTTGCCTTCACTTGAAAGCTCATATCCTAGAAATAGGACATTGAGATGGGCAATTCAGGACTTTTTAAAGTTGAACTTGTAGCCCTCAGAGGCGAAGCCCAGTATAATGGTGCTTACCCTGTTCAAGTGTTTGTCCAGGTCATCGTCCGTCAGATAGATGTCATCGACATAGGACAATGCCTCATTGTCATAAATTTGTAGTAACTCTGTTACTCTCGCTGAGAATAACCCCGGACTGTTCTTGAACCCTTATGGGAGTCGACAAAATTGACGCTGGGTCCCCATTATGGAGAATGCTGTTAAGTACCTGCTTTCAGGTGCTATGTTTTGACAAAAGAAACCATTTGAGATGTCTAATGTGGTTTTATATTTTTACGCACAATGTTATTCATTAATGCTGTGCTATGTGCATTTTGCACTGCAAATGTTTTACAAGTGTTTAAGTGTCTGTAATCCAAAACTAGACGATAGGTGTTGTCTGGTTTGGAGACAGGAAACAAAGGATTGTTCATTGAGGAGGTGCATGTTTCAATCACCCCTTGGTATTCAAGTTGATCTAAGATCTCCCTGACCTGTTTTTTAGCTTCTTGCTTTATTGGATACTGCCTTTGTGCAGTTGGTTCATGTTTCAGATGTATTTTATGGTGAGGTGAGTCCTCATCCCATCCTACATGATTTTTATATAATGCTGGGGCCTGGGTCACTGCCCATTTCCTGGCATAAGTATATTTTAGATGAATTTGAATATGGTTAGAGAAGGCAGGCATAATAATGTCCTCGCCATGTGGGCACTCCCTGACAAATTGTGGTGGCCAGTCTTTTTCTGCTAGAAGTATGTCATAGCCCCTTGAAAGTTTTTCCCAAAAGAGTGCTTTCACCTGTCTAGGTATGTCTCCCTCCATTCGGAGTGTTATTTCATATAACCTTTGTGGAGTACTAACCCTGGTGTCTACAGTCTCAACTGTAATGTACTCATTCAAGTCCACTATCTCCAGAAGTTCCTTCAGGTTCTGGCGAACTATTGTGACTTCTGCTGCACTGTCCAGCATTGTCTGGGCCCATTCTCCGTTCTTGAGTTGTGTTCTCAGTATTCTCGGCATGTCTGATTTTTAGACCTGCTACTTTCTTTTTGGAGAATTGAGTTTTTGTTTTATTTTTTGGAGTGTGTTTATCTTCTTTGGATTTCACGCGTTCTTCTCTATTTTCTGATCGTCCTCTTCTTTCCGAAGACCGTGACGAGATCTGAAAGGTACGAGAGGAACGTGTATCAGTATCTTGATACCTGTCAGGTTTTCTCAAATTATCCCTATTCCTGAGGTTATACCTCCTTTCAGAGGGCTCCTTTTGAGGAGACCTACCTCGGGATTGAGAACGTTTCTCGTTTGAGTTTTGTTTATTAGTTTCCCACTTCTTTTTAGAAGATGTAGGAGTTTGTTTAATAGAGTCCTTCTCAGGACTTTCAGATAGTTTTGGTTTCACTGGTCTTCCACCCAAACTATCTCTGCCTAATTCTACATATGATTGTTCAATTATTCTGGGTAGCTCAGTTTGATGTTCTGTAACATCGAATTCCCTTAATCGTTGGCGGATCGCCACTGCTGCTGCCTCCCTTTAATATTAGATAATATTATTGTTGAGACCTGGTTGAAATTTTTCAGTAATTTCATACCTAAATTCAGAGCAGGCTCTGCCCCGTATTCATTTTGAATTTGTTTCAGGACATCTGGTATTACCGCAATTGATGGAATACCATGTGTTTTAGTATAGATGGCAGCAAAGACTGAGCCCCAAGTGGTACAGTCTTCCAGTTGTGGTGTGATCCCCATTGGTAAACTGATTGTTAGTATTCTGTGTTTCTCATACGGGCTAGTATTTGGAAATACTGCTTCGATTTGAGTAATTTTTTTAGCTATCCAGAATGGAATTTGCTCACGTTTTGTGGGCATTTTACCCATGACTGCGTATAGAGTCTGTGGTGTAATTTTTAGTGTATTCCCCGATTGAGGAGTTTGATTTGGAAGTGTTAATGGTGGTTGGACTGTGGAAGTCCGCATGACATATTGGACCAATTGTCTGTAGATTTTTATTAACTCTGTAAGTTGAGTAAGTAATTCCTCGTCTGACATCTCTTCAATGTCAGGATGAGGTGTGTAGCCGGCTAGAATTGGCCATGTTGCTCCTGGTCTACCTAGTGGACCGAGCCTGGTAATGTTTTTGTGATGTTTTAGGGCGCCTTTAAACCAGAGCTGATGCTCCTGGTATGTTAATGGAATTTCAATATCCTCGAAAGGAATATATTCCTCTGGTGGATCATCTTCTTTGTAGAAGTGAAACAGTTTTGTAACTGGATTGGATTCAGGAAATATTACCCATGAATAGAATACCTCTGTCTGAAAGGATTCGTGTGCCTCTATCACGAAAACTGCTCTACCACCTCTTGGTGGTAGGCCGTGTTTTATGAGTTTTATAGTGATGGCTCTTCTTAAGTTTGGAGGGATGTTTATAACACCCTCCTCGGTTTCAATTAAACCTGTAATGTTAAAAGCTGTTGCTAGGGCTGGATCAGCCGCAGCTCCACTGTTTCCGGTGGCATCGTCCCCGTGTTTGGACATTTGTTTTTTGAAAAATGTAGAACAAGTTTCAAGGAAACAAAGATAAGGTGCACAATATTTTGGAACACTGTATCCTTCAACGTTGAGCAAACCAAACAGCTAATATATAGGGTGTTTCCCTATGTAGCCGTGGTGGATACTTAACCCTGCCCACTCCAGACGTCTTTTGGAGTATATGGGTAGGGGTCTCTGAGAGAAAAAGCACAGCTGAGTTGCTCAGTATCTAACGTTAAATTACCGCCTTACCAAACCGTTGGGCGCCATGTAGTGTAGCTCCTATTTCCCTAATAGGCTCTGCGCATTGGAATCATATACCCTATAGGCTTGACATAGGACTGAGGTCGGTATGTCCCTATCGAGTATATTAAATTTAATTACTTGTGCCAGCTAGCTCAGAGGCCACTAGAAACTCCTTGACAAACAAGAAGGGAGTCGTTTCTGGCAGCCGCAAAACATGACCACTTTGTTTCCCTTTAGAATCAGAACGTGTCCCAGAGTCGTGGAAACAATAGATAACCGTTTCACTCAGCTCAATCGTGCATGCTTAGTTTTCCTCAAAGTTACACAGAAAGAATAGACGGGCGTTTCAATAAAAGGTTTATTGAACAGTCTTGTTTCTCGTGCAAGTAATATGTGCTGTTACGATCACAAGACAGTATGCAAGATAAATAATGTACAGCGTAAGCAGTAGAAATAAATAATACTGCGCTAGCATGATCTTTAGTAGATATTCATTTACATAAATAACACAGACTAAAAATGCGAGTACTCATACGATGCATTTCTAAGCTAGTTCTACCCCAATGTACCTAACCTAACCTAGGTGTAGGGAGAGGTATGAAGTAGGTGGAGTATTCCTTACTATGGTATACTAAGAGTATGTTATGCCTAGTATGCCTAGTATGCCAAGAGTCCCTCTAGGTTCTAGTCAGCTCCATACCTTAAGAATGAGAGAGGTTGGAATCTCTTGCCAGACTCGAACTCCAACACCCCGCAAGGGAAGTCAGATCACTGGAAGCTGGACTCTCTGCGTGCAGGGATGACAGCGTCTTCTCAGTGCGTCAGGCCGGGAAACGGGCTCCTCTGAAGTCGAGGTCTCCTCTAGTTTACAAGGGCTAGGGAAGGTATATTTATACCTGAGAGGTACCTCAGAATGTTAGCATTGACGTGAATCGGACAGCGGAAGACGTCATGAATGAACCCTTAAGGAATAACGGTTCATGCATAATAGATGAGTCCTTGAAGAAATCAATAGTCCTGTGCTAGGGAAACTCCCAAAGCCTAAGGGTCTGTTCTTCAAGAACTCGTTGTGACGTTAGGGTGGATGGATGTCGGAGACTATGCCTGTATTTGGAGCGCATGGTTTAATGCCTAAATAAGGACTGGGATTTTATGTCTATATAAGGGCAGGGCGAATTGTCCCTATATAAGGACATGATACAGGAAAACCTATATACGGACACCCTAAGAGGAATACACCACTATCTCATCCGTGCCGATGATCGTGTTTTCATGCAGCCTGTAGCCAGTCTTCCTCTTCCTCTTCTCATTGCCCTTCCACGTGCCCTGGATTCCTGGGTGTTCCTCCGTGGGGATTGTGGGGTTCATGTTGTCCTCTGCATTCGGTCATGGTGCATCCGTGGTACTCCGCAGTTCATTTCCTTTTTGGTGGCATTTTCCGTGGGCTGTTCTTGTGCTTTTTCCCGCATTACGCGTGGGTATTGCTGGCCTCTTGCCGGTTACCACTGTTTTCTTGTCGCGTTTGGGGCCATTGCGTCTTTTTACGCGTTGGGGTTTGTGTTTTTATCTCCGTCGCGGTGGTTGTATCGCGGACATTGGCCGCGTTTTCAGAAGACTATCGCATGGTACCGCTGTGTTGTGAATTCCAAGTTAACACCGGTTTTTTTTGGAGATGTTTAGCGCACGTTCTTGTGAATATCCCCCCTAGGTTGGGTAATAGATTTGCCAGGTCATTCAGCTTGGCTATGACTCAACATAACTTTTATACCCAACCACAAAGAACTGATGAAATTGTGGGTGAGTTTGTTGCTACATTACAAGAGCTAGATATCACATGGTAATTTGGTCCAATGGAAAATTAATTGATTAAGAGTCAACTTATCGTCCAGCGCACAGTAAAACAATTCAAGAGAGACTGAGGACTGTCAGAAATCTTACTCTGAAGGAGGCAATAGAAATTGCTTAACTAGTTGCAGAACTGAGTTCCTGCATGAGAGAGATTGATGACCTAGAACACAGGAAGGCAGTAGACATAGGGTCTGCTTCAGGACGTGGGGGTGAAGTCAGTTTAGTAAATAAGAGGAAGGATGTCAAATGAAGCTGAATGGGAGGAGTGGATCTTAATGAATAGGAACCCATTTTGTAGTCGGCATTGGAGTAATTATCATTTGCCGGGTTTAAAAAATTGTCTTGCTATAGGGATGGAATGAAGGAGGCGCAGAAAAGAGGCCATTTTCCCAGAGTGTGTAGAGGAAGGGGTAATGTAGCAGTGGTAGAGGAGAATACTGAAGTTACAGATAGGATACTTAGTTTGGGAGGTGAAGAAAATTGCACAAGGAAGCCAAAGCCTAAAGCGAGTATCAACGTAAATAGAAAGGATATTTATTTGATGTTATAATCCTGTTTACTTTTGAATACTCTCCAATTCGTTTTAGTGCGATTTCATTGCATCTGTAGTGTTTGTTTCATCTGTTTTTATTATTTTTTGTTTGTAAAGAAAGGAAATGTTCGACAGTTCACAAGAATGTTCTATATGTAATGTTTCTAAATGTGGCATTTAGAAGTCTCACTGTGGAGTTTTCCTAGATAAGTCAGTTGACACCAATCTGTTGAACTGTCTCCTAAATAAACAGGCATTGTTAACCCTCACTTCAATCGGCCGTCTTTACTTCAACTGGCTATAATGCTAACTTGAATTTCTATAACATATCTCTCCATTTTCCCCACCCCCAATCTAGTTGCTTTTCATCACCTTCCATCAAATGACCAAGGAGGACATGACCCAGGATGCGCCAAAAGAATGAGACGATGAGTGCTAATCTGCTAACAGAAGCTTGTTTTACTGCAAAAAATGAGTGTCTAATCTGCTGGTACAGCCCTGTTCTGCTGCACAAAATGAGTGTCTAACCTTCTAGTGGAGCCCCTGTCTACTGGCCAATGCCTCCTTTCTTCCTGGAGTCATGGATAGGCCTACAAGTGGCACATAGAGGTGCAGCAGGCCCCTCTCATCTCTGGGCCTTGGTGCCGTTACATCTTCTGCATTGATGAGAGCTACACCATGGGGCAGATTTACAAGCCCCGTACGCCACTTTTGCACCGCTGTTGCGTCACTTCTGTGACGCAACGGCGGTGTAAACCTAGCGCCATGCTGCAGGGTATTTACAACGTGACGCATCTAGGGAGATGCGTCACGTTGTAAAGCCCTGCGCCACATGAAACCTGCGTCAGGTTTCATGTGGGCGTACCACAGGTTTCATGTGGGCGTACCGGAGCGGGGGGGGCGTTCCGGCACAGGAACGCCTTGCAAAAGTGGCTGAGTGAAATCTACTAGATTTCACTCAGTCACTTTTCCGACCCCGGTGCTTCTAAACCTTGCGCCTGCTTGAAGCAGGCGTAAGGTGTGACACACCATGTGCAAGATAGGCCGGGTCGGCACAGTGCTGGAGTTGCGTCGCGGCCGCGACACAACTCCAGCACTGCGCCAACGTTACGACGGCAGATGCGACACGCATCTGCATTTCCTTGCGCCATGATGCGCCGCATTGTAAATGTGGCGCATCCGTGGTGGCGCAAGGATGGTGATGCGTGTCGCAAGTTTCCTGGCGCATCCCTGCTGATTTGCAGAGATGCGCCAGGAATTGTAAATCTGCCCCCATGTGCGTAGGTTGAGTAATTCACAAACCACCTGAACTATGAGTTCTTCTGAAGTGCACCAATTTAATTGAAGAAATAATGAAGTTCCACATCAGTATCCCACACAGAATGACCTGCCCTATTTGAAATATGAACTACTTCACCGGTGAGGGTCCCAATAGATGTCAATCTCTTCAAGGCCACAAGAAAAAATGTTTATCATTCATGTTGGTTTGCCTTTCTAAGTATAATACCCTAGTATTTAATGATTGGTATGTAAAGTTATGTCTTCACTGCTCTGCTATTTGGTATTTTATTTTCTTGTGGCATATCAATCATAACTCTACGGTAACAATTGGCACCTATGTGAGTCTTGCCCATGCTATATAATACTACTAAATAAATAAAGTCATTAATAACAATTACCTCTCATAACCTTTATTTTCGGGTCGCAGAAGCTTTGTAAATCTAATTATTTGCTCACGCGGTCGGCATTCCTAGCCCACAATCAGGACAAATTCTGTTTGATTAACTGGGTTCCAGGAGAAGCAGGTTTTTCCTGGATACCTAATGGGGCTTTCTTACCTTCTTTCAAGAAGTTTGTATCAGTATCTTTAGGTTCTAACTGGGCCCCAGGTGCCTTACACAGACTTGTGGTACTATAACTTTTCTCTTTAACCTAAACCTAGTGCACCTCCTGCTCATGCCTTACTCAATGAGTGTCAGTTACGAGGTAGATTACAAGGTTTGAGTACTTGAGTCAGTCCCACTAATTTTCCAGGAGTCCTCCCTGTACCCATTAAAGGTCAACACATATCGCGTTTGTATATACAGATGGAGAAACAATTCCTCTAGAAATCCGCACGATCAGATCAGATCAGATCCAAACTCTTGATGTGAAAGTGTGTGCTATACGTCTCAGCTCCGCTGGTGTGAGGAAGGTACAGTTAAGGAAGTTGTAATGGATCAATTTAAACCTTGCATTGCAGGAGACTGTGTGTGTGAGCTCGCAAATGGCCGTCCAAGCCCTATCTTCAATTTGTTTGTTGAGGTCCCTCTCCCATGCAGCCCTTGACTGCAGCGACTGGGAAGTCGAGTCCTGCCTCATGGCTTTATACAGGAGCGGGATTTATATAAATCGGAACCTGAGATTTGGACATTCTACTTTAATTTACTTGCTAATGCTATAGCACGAGGGGGAGAGATACCTGACTCCTGGAGAGGGGCAGAGATCGTTACAATATTTAAGAAGGGCAACGCTTGCGAGCCCTCTAATTACAGGCCAATTAGCCTAATTGACAATGCCCAGAAGATCTTTGCAAGGCAAATCCTGGACAAGTTGTAACATTGGGTAGACACAAATAACATCATGTCAGCCCTTCAAGCAGGATTTCGCCCTAAGAAGAGCACCATAGATCAGGTTTCCAGATTTGCCACATATATTTGGAAATATATTTGGAAATATATTTTACTTCAACAACAGAAGCTCTATGTGGTGTTTGTTGATCTTAGGGCTGCCTTTGATCTTATCCCCCGCTCTAACCTGTGGCTTACCTTGAATAGGATGGGAGTTTCTGGGAACCTGATCCATCTCATGTCCAAACTACACAGTAATAACTTTGCTCAGGTGCGGTGTGGGCACGCAGAAGAGCTAACCGAACGCATTCCTATACAGCGGGGGTGCGCCAAGGGTGTGTCCTTGCTCCTACGCTCTTTACTCTCTATATAAATGAAGTGGCTGACATCCTGAATGACTGTAGAAATGATTCCCGTACACAGAACGGCAGTAAGGTACCAATCCTTTTGTTTGCCGACGACTCCCTTCTCATCTCCAAGACTCCAATGGGACTCCAGCTCCTTGTTGACAAATTCACAGATTTCTGTGTGTCAAGGGGTCTGGAGCTCAATGCTAGCAATACCAAGTTCATGGTGTTTGGGAAGGGAGTGGCCAAAAACTTAGTCGTACGAGCCGGGGAGGAAACACTGGAGAGGGTGAGGAGCTTTGATTATTCAGTAGTCAAGGTAATGGAGAGCTTGAAGTGGAACGATCAGCTCAGGAAAAGCATGTTACTACTCGAGCATAGAGCAAATGCTAATAGTAGATTGCATAGTCAAACAAGCTCTCGTGCTGTCTCGCCGGCTATAGAAGTTTACCGCGGCAAGGCACAAGTGGCTGCTCTATATGGAGCCGAGATATGGGGATGTGCTGATGTTTCTTTACTCACTGCTGCAAAAAATAGATTTGTAAGACGGCTGATTTCTGTTCCCAACAGTACACCGCTAACTCCCCTGTTCTTGGACCTAAGACTCAAAAGAATTGCAGATTTAGCCGCTCTAAGACCACTTGTTTACTGGATTCGGCTTTGGGTCACCCCTGAGCGAAAGGAATTTAGAGATTGCCTAGTTAAAGTGCTCTCTATCAGGGGTGCCAAGTCGATATCCTGGGTCAAACATGTTTCCAATTGGCTCAATAAACTGGGCTTAACAAGATTATGGACGAACCCGGAAAATATGAGCAAAATCGATCTTAATATTATGAAATCTAGCTACTGGGTTTATATCCAAGACAGTTATCTTAATAACCAGCAAGTAGGCACACTGACGAACAGATTTTTAGACATTAAACCTTTTTCCCGTTTTGAGGAATTCTTAGATTTTGTTTCCTCTCCCTTAGCTAAAAGCCTTTATATTCGTTTCCGATTTGGTACTCTACCCTTAAGATTTTTAACTAATAAATGGCATAAGGTTCAAAGTCTCAGTATCTGCCCAGCGTGTGGCCTGAGAGATGAGAATGAGGTACATATACTATTGTTCTGCCCTCATTACCATGGCCCACGCCAGAAATTGATTATTCCCTTGTGTCATAATTTGAAGGTGAAGAAATATTTAGTGGCTTTTAGAATTTTAAAAAGTGATACTACTCCTGTATTTGTTGTTGCTGTGAGCAAATTTCTACAGGCAGTTTGGCACAAATGTAGCAGATTGTTGAATTTGATTTCTAGTGCCTAGATCAACTCTTTTTTAATCATTGTTTGATTTTAACAGTGCCAACTTTATGTATTTTATGTACTAAGTCGAAAGGTAAATTTTACATGTCTTAAAGTGTTTGTCCTATTTGCACATAGCCTAGCCTGTCCACAGCTTCTGCTTCTACGTGCTAGTAACAATGGAAGGGAAGGAATTTTGAATAGCCTCTATCTCTTTTTTTTTAAAAAAAAAGGGAAATTGAACTGTGATGGAAGATATTTTAAAATGTACTTTGATATATTTATTGTAATGTTATGTGTTTGTATACTTTGATGGTACCTGGCTACCGAATAAAGTTATTACTACTACAGGAGCGATATCATCCTACGCCCAGATCTGCATGTGAGCAGTAGGTCTAAAGTATGTGTCGGTTCGGGAGTATCTGGGTACTGGGGCCAGGTAACTTTGGCTACCTCTTGGATTCCCCTATACTGTAAGTAGTGGCCCTGTCCAAGAGCGAAACTTTCACATGCTTGTTCGAATATATGAACGTCTCGTTCGGGTAGAGGTCCGCACGGACCTCACATCCGCCGTCCCTCCAAGCCTGAAAAGACATGTGTGCGCCCATTTCTCTAATAGCGGCCAGTATCCATATGGGGAGCTCTCTGTGGAATGGTGCATGCCGCAGCACCGTCCCTCTGGCTTTTAAGTGGTTTTGACTTCACTCCTGGATTCTTCTCCCATCTGCAAAGTTTGCCTGATCCCCTCATTCACGCACGTTTGCCTGACCCTCATTCGCTCAGAGCACCGCCTATAAGTTCATTTGCATCATGGGTAACATGGGGCAGAAAAACAGGACATGGTTTGCAGGTCAAGTTGTCTGACCTGTCTTGTTGGGATCACTGCCCTTGTCTCTTTGGGGATGTCTTTCTCTTGGTGTTGTGCCAATTAAAAAGGAACAGCTCTACTGGCACTCGGCATCTTCCGGCAGCTCTTTCACATGCCTCTGTCAGAGGTCACATTGAGCTATGAACTTGGAAGCTGGATACAGGTTTTGCTGGTCCTATCTCAAGGCCGCTCCAGCCCGCCCCACAACCAGTGAATAAATAGTAACTTTCTTTTTATGTAGAGTCTTATGTAACACTTATGCCATTTCAAAGTGCGATAAATAACAGATGTTGCTATGACTCAGTTTAATGCTACTCAGTTGAACAACCTGAGAAGGATGGAAGGCTGAGCTGGCCCTGCTAGGATTTCCGGCAGGTGGCCTCCCATTCAGCCATGAATGTTCTACTTGCTAAGCCATCGGCCATGTCTCTCCTCATAACACTTGCTCACTGGCTGGGCTTTAAGTGGGATGAAAAAACTGGGGGGTCGATACAGTAAAGGACGTGGCTTAAAACACGTAAACTAAAAATCGGTGCTTAGCATAGTGTGCCGCCCGACTGGCATTTTGCTGCTTCTGTCATTGCATCTAGATATATAATACAAGTAACATTGCACCTACAACAAGCCTGGACTATTGGCTTTGTCAATGGCTGTTAGTTGCATAAGATAAATAAGCAGCATATAATATTGGCAATACTTCCATTATGAAATGATAAGGCTGTAAAAGAACTATAAGGAGTCTCTTTGAAGTTACCTGAAGGGCGCCACTGCTGCAGAGTTGAGATTTTTTTTAACCCCAAGGGTGAAGGCAGAAATGGAGAGCCCGATAGAGACCCGTTTCGGCACCCGCTTTTTAGAACTGCCGGTGCTGAGCACCGGCAAGACCCGGCCCACTTAAAGCCCTGGTCTGGGCACCATGCCTTTTCTCTTTATGCGCGCTTCATAGGCTGATAGGAAGCGTTTCTAGATGCACAGCATAAACTACAACACCTGTCCTCACCGTCAAACTGGCGAGTTGGAACATATTCAGTGAAATAAAATTGGCTGAAAAAAAGTGACCGCAACACCAAACGATCGTCTGACACTGCTTTCACTCAGTGGTGTATTCTAATGACTGTTTGGCTGGGAAATTGGGAATGCAATTTAAATGCAGGTGTTTTAATAAGGTATTATGTCTTCTAGCCTCCGAACATCTTTTCATTTTCTCAGGTGCAGGGCGTGTTCTTATATTACACAGCCAGTATTCGCAGTGGTACAAACCCACACCTCGATATTAAATTAAATAGCCATTTCTGGGGGCATTTGTCAGTGCACAGAACACTCAACGAAACCTCCAACAGTACCGCCTCAACCGAAAGAATTTCAAGGTGAAATGGCGGCACGTTCGTGCACGCACCCAGACACACGCACGCTTCCCTCTAACTTGACCTTGCTCTGCACCGACCCTATTTTTAATAGGGTGGGGGGACTCTGGCGTTCTGTCTCTTTCAGAAAAAAATCCTTTTTAGAAACCAGGGCCCGGGACTTTTGTGGGGGCCGATCGCTAATTAAGATTTGCTGGGCACCCCTGATTAGTCCTTTAACGTAATGAACCTAATTCTCCGCGAAACGGAACGCGAAAAGGCCGTGCGCGTGAAAGGCGACAAAGGGTTAATTTATTTTGGCAGCGGTCACACAGGCCTGCCTCGATTGCCCTTCTCAGAAGCGCCGGGTTTTTGTGGCGTGCGTGCGGGTAGTATTTTAAGCAAATCTTTCTCTTTATATAATAAAAACCGGGGGGCCTGCGGCTTCCGCAGAGCCGGGCCCGGGCCGGCGGCGACGAACCTCACACAGTTGCCCCCGCTAACAGCAACCTGTCAGCTCGGCCCCTTGCCCCATGCCAGGCGGCCTTTGTCTGGCCCGCCCCGGCCAGCCTGGCAGCTGTTGTCAAGGGCCGCGCTGACAGCCTGTGATCAGTCAGCTGCGAAATCCTCGCTGAACAAGTCGGCATTCACGGCTCTAATCGGGCCGGCGGCCTGCTTCCTCCTCTCTCGCAGTAAATCTTTATCACTTGCGCCCCGCGCTTCGGTCGGTGGCGCCAGCCCGCTCCTGCGTCCCCCCTGCGCCTTTCCCAGACTCCGAGATGCCCTGAGTGTGCCCAGAATCTTAACTCTGCCCTTTCAAACCGTGCGTGGAGGGGCAGGCATGTGCAAATGGATGGTTTGTGATGTAACTTTCGACCTTGGTACATCTTTAAACATATCCCACAGTGTCACTTCAGTGGTTGAGAGCCTGTGTGTGTGTCGACCACCCTTGACTTTCCTCTATCCAGTACTGTATGGTGCTTTGACACATTTCGCTCTGTTATCTGAGGCGATAGTAGCGGGCTGCCTTAGGGCTCTCCCACAAGGGGGCGGTAGATTGCAAAAAAAGGACTCCAACAGGGCTGTGTCTTGCATAAATGCCAACAAGTTCTGACAGATTAGAGAGACATTTAGGAAAAAGAATGCAGACATTTTATTTCCCCACTGCTTTGTATTGAAGCGGAGGAGTTTTTTAAGCAGGCATAATGTGAGATAAAGCTATTTTGTGGGTTCTAAGGTTGATGTGCACGCTGTGCCTGTTGCTGGAGGAGGGACAGGGACAAACCAGAAAAATGTCATTGAGTCAAGGGCCGTCTTAACAGCATTATAGGCCCCCGGGCAAAGCAGTGCACTGGGCCCTGCCTACACAACCACTCACAGGAATAAAAATGTTTAACGGAAAATTAGTGTTAAATTCTGGTCTGCATGGGGCCCCTATGCTCGTGGGGCCCCCGGGCAACTGCCCAACGTGCCCATGCGTTAAGACGGCACTGAGTGTGTCTGTAGCTTTGCAGATCGTTGCACTGGACCTGGGCATTGTTCTAATGCCCAGGCTTGTTAAGCCTATCGACGCACTAATACATACTGCACGTCGAAAGGAATACCAATTGGTGAAAGGATAAGGATAAGGGCAACATTTTTAGGAAAAGAAAAATAATTACAGAAAAGTAGTCCACTGTTCCTACTGCTAACCCTAAGGGAGTCTTGCAAACCCCTGGATTTTCCACAAAACCTCAACTCTGCTCATTGTCAAATCATTTTGAGGAATAACCTTCTCTAATACCCTTAATCAGCGTGCAATGTGTAAAGTTAGAAAAATGCAGGGGCCCAAGTTCCTCGGAGCCTACTTCTGGTGCTACTGAATGTTGGGACTGTCGGTACCGAGGCTGCCTAGTCTTGACTCTACCTCATGCTACTTTCTTCTACTGCCGATACATCCTGTCTTCATCTCACTCTCGCCGCTTATTTTTCATCCCTGCTTTCTGCCTTTGTCGTTTTTTATGATTTTTCTTTATCCTTCATTTTCCTAGTTTTTTCTCCTTCTCGAAGTCAAAGCATGATGATGAAAAAGAAGGCGGGGTCCCCACAATGAATCCCAGTGCCCCCCACCTGCAAACACGACACACATTAAGCAATATTAATAATATAGGGTTACCTGTACCATGCTTTGCTTCCAATAGGAAATCATCACCAAAGTGTGGACGATGGGGAAACCAAAGATGGTACATCTTGGACTCTCTGCCCTATCCTCCTGCGGCCTATTAAGTCAGGTGATGCCAACACTACATTTTGTTGCAAATCGTTACCTGCAAATCTCCTCATGCAAGGGTATTTTGGTAATAGATAGATCTTCCAAGAACTTAACTTTCCAAAAATTACAAAATAAAATGCAAATATAAAAAGTAAACCAAAGGTCCACCAAACAGGGCATCATAGTGATATGTATTCAAAACTGTCAAGACATAAATACATCGACTATTTATTTATTTTAATTCTATTTGCTATGTTTGAATAATTACTAAGTGGCGACATCAGTACTTTGGGAAGCATGCAGTGGAGAGTTTGGCAGATCCAGGTAGCCAGAACACCATAGTCGCCAGGTCCATGTTGGCAGGACAACAGACCCCTTAAGTATCAGCACATTTTCCCCTAGCCACAAAATGGGTAAAACCCTTTGATAAAACAGGCCCCATGTTCCCCATTCTGTGCTTTCCTTCATTGTTAGTTTCTGTGTTAGTCCAATTGGTTTAACTGTAACAACAGAGAATACAACTCACAGAATGGATTCCTTTGTTAAATGAAATTCCAGGGCTGATAACATAGTGCCATTCTGCGTTGGTAAGTGATCATCCTCCACCGATGATGATGCAATGTAATGTTTTGATCCTGTACTCATTCTTGACTATGATGGCCAAGTATACCATCTATCATGTTCCTGGGTACTGTTATCAAAATACAAATAAAGATATAAAATCCTGGCAACATGCGTTTCTTTCTAGAACAAAAATTCTGTTGAGCTTCATCAGGGGATTCTATTACACTAGTCAACCAATGTCACAATAAGGTTGTTGTCAGAAGGTGAGGTTTACAAACCAGTGAAGAAAAAGGCAAGGACCAGTGATAGAATTCTTGACTGCTTCCCTTTTCAGGATACGGACAATGCTTTCAGCACTGAGGGGGAAACTGTTTTGCAGCTGAAGATCCCAGGTAGTAGACTGACCTACCAATAGAGGACATGCCCTGTTAAGCAGGAGCCTGAACCTGAGCATTCAGAATTTTGCCATCAGTGGTTAGAGGTGCTAAGCCCATAGCCGTTGCCAAGCCTGACCTCAGTTCTCCAAGAGGGTCCATGTGAGCGATCCCCAAGTTAGCGAGCTTCGCACTGCTGCGGGAGCGACCCTTGACCCTGTGCTCAGTCAGGTCGCTCCCCACGCCGCACAGCTAGCTCCACCTGTCGGTGCCTGTGCCCTCCGCCCTCTGCTGCTGCGAGTTTGAGCCTCCTGTGGACGCTCTCGTTCTTCACTACTTTTCGCTGTAACTTTGCGGTAACGTTGCCCGCACCTCTGGGCTACTGTGCTGCCTTTTGTTGGTATTGCATTGTGTTGGTATTTACTTGTGCTTCCCTAAAGCCCCCCTGGTTCCCTCTCCCCCGCTGTAATCCGTTTTTTTCCCGTCGCTGCGTCCCCTGCGGCCCCACCCCCGCTCGCCCATTCGCCCTCCCACCCGCCTCCCAGCTGCTCCTCCCTCCCACCTCCCCTTCTTAATGGCAGCCGCTGCGCGGTGAGGAGAGCGACCCTTGACCCTGTGCTCAGGCAGGTCGCTCCCCACGCCGCACAGCTAGCTCCACCTGTCGGTGCCTGTGCTCTCTGCCCGCTGCTGCTGCGAGTTCAAGCCTCCTGTGGCCGCTCTCGTTTTTCACTACTTTTTGCTGTAACTTTGCTGTAACGTTGCCCGCTCCTCTGGGCTACTGTGCTGCCTTTTGTTGGTATTGCATTGAGTTGGTATTTACTTGTGCTTCCCTAAAGCCCCCCTGGTTCCCTCTCCCCCGCTGTACTCCGTTTTTTTCCCGCCGCTGCGTCCCCTGCGGCCCCGCCCCCCGCTCGCCCATTCGCCCTCCCACCTGCCTCCCAGCTGCTCCTCCCTCCCACCTCCCCTTCTTAATGGCGGCCGCTGTGCGGCCGCGCTGCTGGCGCGCCGAAGGCACTTAAGGCAAGCCCGTCTGTGCCCGTCCGAGCCTGGACCGCGCCCAGCGCCAGACCCCCTGGCCCCCGCGAACACCACGACACCCGTCACCGTTACGACGCCAACCTCCTCCACGACCTCAACGCCGGCCGTTCACCCACCTGCTTCCAGGCAACCCCGAAGCGCACCCACGGACCCTTAACCTGCCGAAACTGCAGCTTCACCAGCAAGACCGGCCCCTCCCACCAGGGCAGGCCACAACCACCTCAGATGCATACTACTCAACACCCGATCCATCCACAGGCACGCCGTCGAACTCTGGGACCTTCTCGACTCATCCTCCCCGGACGTCGCCTTCCTAACGGAGACCTGGATGAACACCTTATCGGCACCCGACGTTGCCATAGCCATCCCGGATGGCTACAAGATCACGCGCAGGGACCGCACCAACAGACCGGGAGGAGGAATCGCCATCGTCCACAGGAACACCATCAGAATATCGACCAGCACCGAAGACACCCTCAGCTCCGCCGAACACCTGCACTTCCAGATCTACATCGATCCCAACACCACCCTCAGAGGAACCCTCGTCTACAGACCCCCCCGGACCCCGGCCACAGTTCAGCGACTCCATCACCGACATCGTCAGCTTGCACGCCTTGGCCTCCACAGACTACATTCTCCTCGGAGACCTGAACTTCCACCTCGAGAACACCAACGACAGCAACTCCACCACCCTGCTTGACAACCTCACCAACCTCGGACTCAAACAGCTCGTTACGACACCTACACACTCCGCCGGACACACGCTCGACCCCATCTTTTCCGCAAGCAACCACGTCACCTTCAGCCACACCACCGAACTCCACTGGACCGACCACTGCTGCATCCACTTCTCCTTCAGGAAAAACACCGCACACAACCACTCGCAACGAATCCCCCACCGCAGCTGGAACAAGGTCACCGAAGACCAGCTAACCACCACCCTCACCCGAGACCCACCAACCGACCACACCGACACAGCCGCCCGTAACCTCAGGCAGTGGATCGACGACTGCGCCAACACCCTCGCCCCGATCAAAAAACCCTCAAACAGATGCACCGACAGAAGGGCCATCTGGTTCACCACCGAACTCCAGGCATCCAAGCAGACCTGCCAAAAACTCGAGAAGAAGTGGCGCCACGAGCAGACACCGGACAACCATGCAGCCCTCAAGAACGCCAGCCGCAGGCACCACCAACTCATTCGAACCGCCAAAAGGACCTCCTTCAAGGAACGCATCGACAACAACAGCAAAGAGCTCTTCAACATCGTGAAGGAACTCGCCAACCCCAGCTCCAGCTCTAACGACATCCCGCCGTTACAAGACCTCTGCGACTCTCTAGCCACCTTCTTCCACCGCAAGATCATAGACATCCACGACAGCTTCAACACTCAGACCCCCCCAACAGCCGCTGACACCTCAGACCCACCGCCCCCGAGCCACACCGGCCTCCTGCTCTCCTGGAACAACGACGAAGACACCATCAAAACCATGAACACCATCCACTCCGGCTCACCGTCAGACCCCTGCCCTCACCACATCTTCAACAAAGCGAGCTCCATCATCGCACCCCAACTCCGGAAGATCTTCAACAGCTCCTTCGAGACCGCCACCTTCCCGGAGAGCTGGAAACACGCAGAGATCAACGCCCTACTCAAAAAACCCAAGGCAGACCCAAAGGACCTCAAGAACTTCCGGCCCATCTCCCTGCTCCCATTCCCGGCGAAAGTCATCGAGAAGATAGTCAACAGACAATTGACCCGCTTCCTCGAAGAGAACAACACCCTGGACTTGTCCCAATCCGGATTCCGCAGCAACCACATCAC
Source organism: Calotriton arnoldi (assembly GCA_963921515.1). NCBI lineage: Eukaryota > Metazoa > Chordata > Amphibia > Caudata > Salamandridae > Calotriton > Calotriton arnoldi. The sequence goes on from CAWUFW010008170.1 coordinate 103,822, forward strand.
CGAAACCGCCCTCATCGCCGCCACCGACGACATCAGGACCCTACTGGACAGTGGCGAAACCGCGGCCCTCATCCTCCTAGACCTCTTGGCCGCCTTCGACACCGTCTGCCACCACACCCTACGCACACGCCTCCACAACGCAGGAATCCGCGACAAAGCCCTGGACTGGATCACCTCCTTCCTGACCAACAGAACCCAAAGAGTCCGCCTCCCTCCCTTCCGATCCGAAGCCACCAAGATCACCTGCGGCGTACCCCAAGGATCATCCCTCAGCCCGAACCTTTTCAACATCTACATGACACCACTCGCCAACATCGTCCGATCACATGACCTCAACATCGTCTCATACGCCGACGACACTCAGCTGATCCTCTCCCTCACCAAAGACCCCGCCACCGCCAAAACCAACTTCCACGAAGGAATGAAGGCCGTCGCCGAATGGATGAAGAACAGTCGCCTGAAACTGAACTCGGACAAGACGGAGGTCCTCATCCTGGGCTCCAGCCCCTCCGCCTGGGACGACTCCTGGTGGCCAGCCTCGCTTGGAGCTGCGCCGACACCCACCGACCATGCACGCAACCTGGGGTTCATCCTGGACTCAGCACTGTCAATGACCCAGCAAGTCAACTCCGTCTCCTCTTCCTGCTTCAACACCCTCCGCATGCTTTGCAAGATCTACAGATGGATCCCCACCGGAACCAGAAGGACGGTCACCCAGGCCCTCGTCACCAGGAGGCTGGACTACGGCAACGCCCTCTACGTGGGAATCACGGCCAAACTCCAGAAAAGACTTCAACGCATACAGAACGCCTCCGCATGCCTCATCCTCGACATCCCCCGCCACAACCACATCACTGCCCACCTGAGGGACCTGCACTGGCTCCCTGTCAACAAGAGGATCACCTTCAAGCTCCTCACCCACGCGCACAAAGCACTCCACGACGCCGGACCAGCATACCTCAACAAACGACTCACCTTCTACACCCCCAACCGCCAGCTTCGCTCCGCTGACCTCGCCCTCGTTCCACGCATCCACCGAAAGACCACCGGCGGCAGATCCTTCTCCCACCTCGCCGCCAAGACATGGAACACCCTCCCCATCCACCTTCGCCAGACCCAGGACCTGCTACCCTTCAGGAGACTTCTCAAGACCTGGCTGTTCGAGCAGTAGCAGCTCCCCCCCCCTTAGCGCCTTGAGACCCTCGCGGATGAGTAGTGCACTCTACAAATGATTGATTGATTGATTGCAGGTACGAGAGACACTCTCCTGTGACTGAAGATTATATGACGCCTGGCATGCAAGTTTGCTGCGTTTGGTGCTGCTGCTTCTGTGCCCGATGTCTTTGTGAGCCACTGTGCTGCACTCTGCATTGTCGTTGAATCATGCCCAAAGCCAGAGTAGGCCAATATCCGGTGCCCTGCATTGCTTCAGTACTTCTGCAAGCGGCCGGAGTAGGCCAATATCCGGTGCCCTGCATTGCTTCAGTACTTCTGCAAGCGGCCAGAGTAGGCCGATATCCAGTGCCCTGCATTGCTTCAGTACTTCTGCAAGCGGCCAGAGTAGGCCAGTATCCGGTGCCATGCATTGCTTCAGTACTTCTGCAAGCGGTAATCAACCTGCCAGGGTGCTTCTCACTGCATGATTACTGAGTCACGTGCACTCAATATTCAGTTGAGTCCATGTGCTGCATTCTGCTTTGCTGCCTTACTACTGCAACTGCTTCTCCTGCAACTGATGATTGTTTACAATGTGCTACATCCTACATTGACACACTTCATCCTTGATCAATGATCATGTGAGCCCATGTTCAGCACTATGTGTTTTTCGTTTTACATTCATAAAAAAATAATGACGTAATACTTTTAACACTAAAAACGAACTTAACAGTAATACATGTCACGTTTTTATAAAACACTAATACTTCTTGGACATTATTGGACAGATGTACATGGCACTGGTTGCAAAACACTGGTTTCAATTTGCAACCAGTATGTGTGCGACCAGTGTGGTAATTTATGAACAAACCTATTTACTGATAGGTCAGTTTGCAAATTCTCAGTTCTTAGGGGGTCGTAATTTGACCTACCTATTGAATCTTAAGGTGGTTGGTCGCAAATTGCAACCCACTAGGAATCGCAGCCATCACAGTGAAGGTGGCCTGCTGAGGCCAGCAGACCACCTTGTCAGTGACTGCTTTTAAATAAAGCACTTCAGAGACAGTGGGAACCAGGTGCGAGTCTTGGCGTTGGCGTGAACATCCTGAGTCTGAGCAAATCACTTAATCCCCCCCGTGCCTACAATTCAGCGCCTTGAAACTCTCACGGGTGATTTGCTGCGCTTTAAAAATCCTGGATTTATTTATTTATTGTATTTTTTTTGTTTAAATGCAGCCAGGTTTCCTCAAAGGATTAAGGGAAAACAGGATGCATTTTAAAATTATTAATAAAAGTTTAAGAAACACTTTTTGCGAGTAGGCAGTGGTCCATGGAACCACTGCCTTCTCATAAATAATGTTTTTGTCAACATTCACAAAGGGGAAGGGGTCCTTTCCTGCTTACGAATGGGTTACCTCTACATGTTTGTAGTCTGTATAGTATTAATGTTTTGTGACCGGATTTTGGTTGCAAAACAGTAATAAATACTATTTGTATTTGGTATTTGGAAGGGACGCCTTAAACACGCCTTTTTCAAATACAGAATCAGCATTTGGTCACAAACACAAATTATGATTCAATAACATGTTACTGAATTGCAATTTGGGTTTTGTATATACCTTAATGCCTTCTTGCTGTTGAAAACTGTTCGGTTCTGTGAGTCGGGCCATTTGTGAATGCAACAAACTTGCCACATCTGATCGGATATGTTTTGTGAGTAATATATGTGCTGCCTGAACAATATATTGTACCCCACACCACTCTATAAGAGTGAGCCTAAACTGTTTTACTTTACTACCCCATGAAAGCTAAAGACTAAAGAGGAATTACTTGGCATTTGAGTGAGCTTGCTGCAGTACCTGTTCTCTGTGCTTCTAAGGACAGCTGGACGGATGTTTCTCAGTGAGAGTAATTTGTAAGCAGTATTGTTCTATATGTCTCTTGTGATTAGCTCAAAGGTTTCCTGCACCCACCTTATTGATCGTTCCTTAATGCCCAAAAGGAGTAGAATGGGATTTCCTTTGCTGATCTCCAATAACTTCATTTTCTTCTCAGTGATGTTTGTGGAGACTTCTTAGGAGTTGACAGGTGAAGGGTTGTAATGCCTTCAGTGTCCACTGGAGGTGTAGGGGAAGGGGGTTATCCCCTAGAAAAATATTTTCCCTGGATAAAAAAGAAAAGCACTCTTGCTCTTTATTTTTAAGGCTCCCAGTTTTCTATTTTTACTGATTTTTACAGATAAATACAGACCAAAAACAGCATTTCCCATCTGCATTTATTTTAAAAAATAGAAAAATACAGATAATGAGGCCCAGTGCATTTATGTTACTGTTACAAATCTCAGTTAATGCTCTTGCGCTCTATGCCAATAACAAAATAACTGAAATAACTGAAGAAAATGTTTACTTAAAAAGGTCACCTTTTGTAAACCTAAACCTAAGCTAACATTTACCTGCGTGCTCAATGACACATGCCCATGGGGGGATGGGAAAGCTAATAAAACGGAGAAAACTACAGGGGTAAAATGAACCCAACAACTAGTCCAGAAGAATGCATCACATCAATCCTGAGAGGCATTTTCCACTTTCTAAGTGTGCTGCAGAATGCACAGCCCTCACCACGCAGGGTAACGCAAGACAGCGACTTGCGCTGCCTTGCATTACAGTAGATTTACCTAGCTGTGGCTTGATAAATCTAATTGAAGGTTTTGCACCGCCCTGCGTTGCCTTGCGTGGTGCAAGGCAGTGCAAAACCTATAATAAAGATTCCCCTTTGTCTTTTACAAAGGATAAGGCATTACCCGATGAGTCTTGCAGGTTACAAAAGCACAGAACGGTCCATACTTAAGCACAAAGGATATACTAACAGTAAAGGCAGGGATATAGACATATGTGTGGTGGACTCAGGACAGACCAAGAGTTCTATATATATCCTGCGTTCCTCTCATGCACATTATTTTCCCCAACAATTGAAACTTTGGTTGAAGAGGAAAACGAAGCACAGGGAGATAAACTGATGGGTCCGGTATAAAACACTGCTGTACTAGGGAATCTGAGATCAGGGCCAAATATTTCCCTAATATAAACAGCTTCTACAAACCTTCGACTTTTCAGAAAAATATGTACTGCATATTTGCTTTTGTGATGAATTGTATGAACCAAACTTTAAGTGTGATCATCAGAAGACATCCGTTCCAGCATTCACATAATTTCCTTTTCAATGTTTGCATTGTTTACCCTATATATTCTCTTAAATTGCTATTGTTACAGGGTTGCTGCATCCTTCGAGGGTAGCCTAATGCCTTCAATATTTCCTGTGCATGCATCCAGCGATTACTTTATAGCATCCATTCGATGAACTGCTCAGCTGTCCTTGCGGAAGCAGTTATTTAGAGGTAGCCTAGCAGCAGACATGCTGTTTTCTAGTGCCTATTAAACGTACCATAAATAGCGCTATCTCACATGCAAATATCATGGTTTCTTTCTTGGATTGCATGCTTTCTAAGAAAAACCTCCTCTATACTCCTAAAACCATGCATAAAAAATTGATCTTGACTTACAATGTACAACGTTTGCTTCTCTTTTTCTTTGCTTTCAAATGACCTGCTCCTTTCTCAATCCTCTGCATGCCTCCTGTCTAGGAGTACAGACTACTTTAAACCACCGGATTTTTTTGTTTAATCTCTATTATTCTATTTCTCCAATCTTTATTACTTTATTTCTCCAAAATTCCTGCACCTCATTTCTTTGAAGCCATATTCCTGCAATCTAATACATAATCTCCTCTAGCCTATATGTTAATCCCCCCAATCATTCCATATATTTACATAGCCTCACTAATGATCACAACTAACCCGTTAATTGAATCTACCACAAGGAAACTGGAGCAAATGCATGCAATGATTTCCTTAAGAGCACAGGAGTAATCCCAATAACCAACACTAACCACTGGATTAACCCCTAACCTTAGGCTCCGGAGCGGTGTGCTGGTCCACATAAAGCACTTCAGTGCCTCATCAGGTGTAACAAGTAGTATTTATGTAATGACAATTCTATATGTGCATGGAGACCCTACAAACTGGAAGTCTCCAACGGGTAGTTCTGGAGCTACTGGTAGTTCACCACTTCCAGTAAACTTAGATGTTGAGCTCAGCCTAGTACATGATTCCGACGTTCTGCAGGTTAGGGGAGGCCACACCCTTGACGAAGAAGCCAACCAAACCAATATCGGACCAAATTATCAATCACACAGTGTGATGGATAGCAAGGAGCATGCACCATGATCAGTCACCGTATAGCAAATCCACAGGCTTTTTGGTCATAAATTGTCAGTCAGACTGTGGGCTCAGGTCTTGGAAAGTAGTGCAGAGAAACTTGACTGCAGGACCGTGGGACTGCGGGAGTCGGAGATGTAGTGTGCAAGCTTAAGGAAAGTGACAAACTGATGGCCTTGTCTGATGTGGTAGCTAAACTACGGAAGAGTTATCAGTTGCTCGGGAGGATTTCATTGATCAGAAATAGCACTCATTATAGATGAGGATCTCATAGGGCCGAATTCATAAACATATAAATGTATAATGTAAATTGTTAACAAGGCATGCTTACAGATATGTTATAGGGACAGGCCTAATTTGTATATGATTACTTCTGTAAAGGAACAGATGAACTCAGAACACAATGGTATAGAATGAGTCTAGAGTAATTACTGGTGGTTCAGATTAAAATGAAGCATTTTGATCCATGTAGACTTGCTGTCTACATAACTTAAGCCCTCATTACGAATGGCTATGGAAATGGGCCAGGATTTCCCAACTACAGGAGCTCCCAATACTGGTGGCATCGATAACACATGGGATGGGGAAAATATTGCATATTACAAGTTGGTCCCTGAGTGTCCACTAAAAATGAGGACTTTTTTATGGAACTACGAATTTTGGGTCTAGTTCCCCCTTTAATTCCTTATTTTGACACAGACATTTACTTGGAGTTTTTGATTGCGTTCATCAGCTGGAAACTCTTTATGAAAGTTGGTACCTCATAAGTCCGTAGAGGGTGGTAACACCGAAGTTAAGTGGCCACTTGTAATAAGTCCCTTTATGTCTTTTTGTGTACAATCTGATTTATTTAAAGTATGCTTGCCACAATTTGCTGGTATATGTATGATTGCCTACATTTATTTTGATAGTGCTATGTGTTAAAAATTGTGGAATTTACATTACATTTGACGTGTGCTATTTCCAAGTGCCAGTTATGTGGCCATCTTTCTCACTAACATCATGAAAAACTGAACGGGTTGAATAATTGTCCCAACATGGAGCACCACTTATTCCAGCTCGATTTGGAATTGGTTTGATTGAACTGACGAGTGTTGGAATTTTGAGCCCTGATAAGTGGCATCGGCCTAAAAATGGCTATTTTGTGGGCGATAGCCACATTTACAGTTCAGTTCCTTGGCCACGCCTCTGAATCTCCAATAGAGGATGCTAACGTTTCCAAAACCTCTCAGGATGTACACATGTGTAAGGTATACATCTGCTGAATACATTATCAACACAAATGTCATAATTATACACACGTTGCGCATCCATTCTTTTTGTGAATCTCTTATAATATATACATTCATTCATTCCAACTTTTTAACTATTTCCACGTTTGGGTTTTGGGGGAATAACGTGGATTTTGGTGCCTACACATTAAGGGCCACAAGTACAAAGCTTTTTTGAGGTCTCGAACGGCCTGATTTACAGAAACGAGCCGTTTGCAACCGCAAATTTGTTGTTGGGGTGTACAGAAACCAAACTGTGGTTCTACAGATTCGAAATAGGAAGGGGACCCCTACCCCTTTGCGAATGTTAAAAAATATATTTTTAAGAGATGGCAGAGTTCCTGTGGCCCACTGCCTTCTCATAAAAAATGAAACTTGAACGTTTCAATTTTTTTTCTATTGAATCATATTTCATTTTCCTTTAAGGAAAATAGGGATGGATACATTTCTAAGAAATAAAGATTGTTTTATTTAAAATCAGTCAAAGACATGGTGGTCTGCTGACCCCAGCAGACCACTATCCCTGTGACGGCTACCATTCCTAATGGGCCACAAACAGCAACCTTCCTCCTTAATGTTCACGAGGGCCCCCAGCGCCGGGACACCTCTCCGGAGGTAGCCGTGCGCTTTACAAATGCTGGTATTATTATTATTATTATTTCCGATCTACTACGAATTACTATTTTACATTTTAAATATTAGTACATCAAGAGTAGCGATGACCAAATAGTGATTTAATAAAAATCTCTATTCTTACATCTGGCCCCAAAATCTGTACAGCACTGGAAATAGAGTACCATTTTCTCCTAAATTCTAACAGGTTTGACCTGTAAAAATGTAACAAAGATTGTGAATTTTATCACACTCAGTAATTATCTGGTATGGTAAACTCCACACAACTTGGAATTCCAACCCCTGTGCAAAAGGGCTGGAAAACTTTGGCCCACTAATAATCAGGGCCAAAGTCTCAAATATTTGGGTGTCGTTTTGGGGCTTAGAGCCAGAAGCCTTTTTGCCAAAATCACTCAGTTGTGCTACTATCGCTCACTGTCTGATCTCGATAATTGACTGATGCCTTAAACCGAATGGTGATAAAATCTAGGTCATGATCGTTGGTAATCAACGCTCCTTTTGGTCTTCTCTTTGTTGTCTGACAGAACTCGGCCCTTTCCCTAACCCAGTTCATACTGCCAGGAATCCAGGCACTGTTTCCTTTTCAGCACATATCACTAAGACGACTGGCACCTGTTTCTATATTCTGCATTACTTGAGAAAGATTTTTCCCTTACTTTCACTTTCTACCCAGCAAACTGTAGTGCAATCTTTAGTCCATCCTCATCTGGACTATGCCAGCTTCCTTTCTACTTGGCCACCCCCACTTTCTCGTCAATCGTTTTCAGATTCAATAGAACGCTTCTGTTGGGCTCATGACGCTATAAAACAGCACCTGCACTCACTACATTGACTGCCCATACAAAACCTTCTCACCTACTGGAATTGTCACTTTATTGATATGATTTATCAAATGATTAAATTGAAGTCTTCTTAAATCTTTTGTTGTGATAGTAGCGTCTTTGACTTTTATATCTATGTGGATATATACATTATTTTCTGAATGGCTGCCTTTGGAGCATATGTTGTTTTTATGGCCTTCATACTCTAGATCCATTGGAAGGGAGGGTGACCCTTCTCTTTATCTGATTAGCAGACAAGGAGGCAGTTATTTTCTGTACCTTGCCACTAAAGCCTGGAATTTACTTCCTGGTTCCATTAGGTTTCTGTCACACCATGCCAAGTTCCAAAACTGATTCTGCTACAATAGTTTAAGTCTCTAGTGTCAGGATGCCTTTAGGTATTTGTACACTTTACAAGTCTAATACAATTAAATTCAATTCCAACCAAGCACTACCTACTGAGTAGCTTTCTGTCCACCCACAAGGCAGTTTGGCGCCTTCTAAGTGGAATGAAGCGCTGTATAATTGAAAATGCAATGCAACACTGTTGCCTTTCTACCTGAAGTTCCTTGAGTGTTGTAGGGAGATTGATGGTTCTGTTTATTTAAATAGGAACTTTAAAAGGCTGTCCTAGACAAGTCCGGCCAATACACCTATGAATAATTTGTGATGCTTACACTATCACCCTTCACTTCCTGGTCAGCCGGTACCCTTCTTGTTCTCAACCAAGTATACAGGCCATTTAAATCTCAGTGCCACCATTCTAAAAGTTGGCAAATACTTTTTACATGAATTTGCAGTTTTTTATAGTGCTACCTCAACGCGAGCAATTTGGGCGCTGGCGCATGCTTGTTTTGTCTATCGCGCGTCTAATTTGTTTTAGAAAAGAACTCATTTGGTTGGCAAAAAGTTCAGGATTGTGCCAAAGTCAGCAGAAAGCTATACATGTGCACCTTATGACACGTGTAAAATAAAAGGAATTAGTTTAGTTCTGAATTTATGTTTCCAACAATTTTTACATTAAACATATAAAAGTATAGATTTTTTTTTTTTACACCTTAACCTGCCGCCTGATCCCAAAATGTTCCAGTTTTTGAAAGCCGTTGATGAAAGCCACCTCTAATAAAATGCAGAAATGCTTATTATGCACTCGTTAGTGGGCCCATTACAGAATCCCAATATTTTCAGCTGCTCACCTTGTCTTAGGCAGCTATTAGCACAAGCGAGGCCTGCGCCAATCACAACACATAAAAGTAACAGTTTTCGCCCGCGTGGAACAATCTGGGCGCTCCGATTGGGCGGACTCAGAAACAGCTGCCAACTGACAAAATACACGTGCTCAGCAGGGGGAGAAATAACAATGCCTTTCTCTGTTTCTTGAAACTTTCACGTTTTATAAAGCGTGTTCCCGCAGCGACCGGCGTATGAAGCAAAGCGAGCTCGCGCTGTCTAGCTAATGGGCCCTTTATTTGGGGCACCTGTTTGAAAAGAGAAACTTTCCATTTAACAGTTTTTCAAGTAATCCTTCCGTGGGCTCTTAGGTCCTATTCAGAACAAAATGCTGCCCTTGCAGGCCCATAATGTTTCATACCTTTTTAGAGGGAATTCGTTTTTAGGCCAGGGCCATTCGGGCCTTGTGCATTGACTAGAGAGTACTTTTGTGGGGCCTGATGACGTAAAGCGAGTGAGGTACAGGGTGAGTCCTGGCGCACTGCCCCATTGCACAGGTTTTTCCCCAGCTGACTAAGGTGAGGCCCCTTCCGTATCACGGAATGTGCCCATGACTTTGCATGCGGTAGGACCCCATGCAAATGAGGGAGGGGCACGTGACTGGGGGCGCATTAGGGATTACATCACCAGCCTAAGCAGCCAATAAAATAAAATGTAATATTCTAACTCCTCTTCTATGTATCTTGATGAAAATGTGCAAGTTGATGTTGTTGCAGGTTGATATTTAAAACTAGGTATTGGGGTACACACCCTAGGAGGGTGGCATGTACCGCACCTGCTTTGTGAGGACTTTGTATCTCCATGCCACAGATGGCATTAACACTTTAGGGTCCCATTGTAAGTTTAGTCATAATGCCGATGTTGCCATAACACAAGTTACCAGTCAATTCAAAATTATCAGTAATTGCTTTGCCAATATTTCCTCCAGCTGGACATTTCAACCAGTGCTGAATTTGAGCCGGTGGTTTCCAGTGCTCAGCACAGGCACTTATTTATCAACACTGGAAGGACACATTCATTTTTGGTGGGCACAGGGAGATTAAGTGATTCGCCCAGAATCACAGGACGTTGAGCCCATGCCGAGACTGCAAGCAGGTGAAACCTATGGGGCGAAAAACATGCACATACACCGACTCACGCATGTTATTCCCAATTTCTCATACGCAGTCCCATAATGAGCAAGTATTTCTCCTGCTTTGATGCTCTTTATCTGAGTTAGAGGAAATCATGAAAATCTTCAAATGTGCAAAACTACTCTATGGAAACTTTCAATAAGCTGTGAAAAGATCCAGGCCTGTCCGCCTTCCGATAGCCGTGCATGCAGGCCATCACAATGCCAGGTAGAGGCTTGTTCCTGAAGCTCACTTTTAAGTCTGGCATCGCAATGCATCTGTCTTATTATTACCAGTTCTTTAAAATATACCTAGAATGGGCTTTGACGTCCATGGGAGGAGTGTTTCTGTCTCACCTCATGCTATTGGCTATTGGGTGTATCATTTCACTTGCTTTGGAGTGCTTGTATTGCACTGTATGAGGGACTATTTCACATCTCAAAAGTACAAGGAAACATCACGCACTAAAGTTCTTCTCATAGATATATTTGTATAGAAAATGCAATCCTTATTTGTTTCTTTCACTGCAGCTCACTTTGTTTTAAATAATTGAATCAGAACTCAAAATGCAAGCAGGACCTATTGGCTTTGTTTCTAAACGTTTTTGTCAGATCTTGAAATGCGAACTAGAGCTATTGACTTTGCCAATGCTTGTTTCAATCATGGTTACATTACGCAATGCCATGAAGACATCGTCTATTTTGAGACAAATTCTCGGCTTGTATATTTTTCGAGCCACCTGCCACTCTTTCTTCCAGATCCACCGTTTCACTACATCACCATCTTTTAATTTTCCTTTCTGCAAATTTGTAATTATTTTTAGACAACAGCAGAACAGTTGCATCGCCCCTTCCACCCACCTTTACCCAACCCCATCCTCTGCTGCCTGAATAACCACCACGATAAATTCCATGTTCGTACACGGCTTTTAAATGCTTATTTTGGCCCTCTTCTGCCAGGCTACGTCACTGCACAGTGCGCTCTCAGGGGCACTTGCATTAATTCCAGAGGTGGTTCCTTTCGCTGCCAACACAAACTGCTGCCCCCTCGCTCCCTCAAAAGACACCTGTTGTTACAAAGCTGTGAATGCTGCCTGAGTTCACTGCTTGTTTATACATGCTTCCAAATGTCTCAATGTCTTCTCTCAAAGTTGGATGGTAATATGTTTTGCCTTTCGCCCACCTTTCATCAGCTGTGCATGATGGCTGCATATGTGTGCCCAATTACCAGAGTAATTACCTTCTGCTCTTTGCAGTATTGTTTAATGTGGAGGGTTTGACTTTATAGGTACCTGTCTCTGGACAGGGCATCTGTTTAAATCAGATGTATGAGCATCACAAGAGGAGTTTGTTTCATGCAGTGTTTTTTTTTTTATGAGAGGAAGAGTCCACAAAGAGAAGCACCGACCACAAAGAAGGACACAAGTCACATCACCCTTGGTTAAGACCATCGCCTCCTTAAACCATGGTGCCACCTTCAATGCTCCAGACTGATAATTACAGGACGAGGGCAGAGTAGAGGATCTGTACAATTAGATGAAGTAATAAAAACTCTCAGCAAATTTGATAGGAGTGACAGTAAGTGCTGCCTGATTCCAACATGGTGGGCAACACACCAATATCACAGTTTGGTGGCAAAATGGACTACTGCTTTGAGGAGCAGTTGATCCTGTGTCCTACTCCCAGCTGCTCTCCCTGTATCCTGGGATGCCTCGGTGATCCCTTTTACCTTCTCTGTGGAGTATAATTCCCAGGGGTGCTTGTGCATCGCAGGGAAAGTAACCCTAGGAATTACTAAATTCCCCGCCATAGGGAATCCCAGGGTTCCCTCCATCTGCAAGTCCAGCTGTGCTAAGGGAATTCCTGAGGTGTGCAGGTGGCCAGCCCCAAAGTGTTGTCCGCTAGATTATTGTTCCACCAGGAGGGACAGAAACATCAGAAAGATGCTGCATGCGCCACCATGCGAATATCCACTAACGCCCCCTGTATTCCACCACGGTCTGGAAACGTCTTAACTAAAGGATGATTTCATGCCTGGAGGATGTGGCGGGAGAGGGGCGAGGAATTGGAGAGGTTTATACATGCATGGAGGCAGCACCATCAGCAAGGTATGACAAGGATCTTAAAATGGAACAAGACACAAACAGTGACACAGGGTTTACATAATGCCACTTGGGGCATTATTACAAACGTGAGGAATTATGTGTGGGGATTCTGGCTGTCCAGAATTTCCATGACCTGCCAGAACCACTGCGCATAATTCCTTCTATTACGAGTTAACCCTCATGGAATTGGGAATAACTGTGCGGACTCAGATTTACCAGACAAAATTCCATATAGAATTCCAAATTCCATGGGGTTTGACAACAGTTGCCACTTGTTTCGGGCATGTGGTAAATGCCTGTGAGGCTGCCAGCGTGGGGAGGAGCAGGGGTAAGAAAGGTGAAGTTGCTGCCTGACCCCGTGCCTCGTTAGTGGGTTAGGCGGCAGCCAGGGACCCGGTCTGGGCTGCACTACAGCCCATTCCCAATGCAATTTTAGAATTTGGATTCTCCAGCCAGTAAAATTGGGTCCTGTGTTCCCACACGCGGGAAACCCAGGTGCGGGAACACTCAGCCGCGAAATTCCACATGGGAACTTTATCCCTCTGCGGTAGAGTGGCACAGTATCCCCCCTTGCAATAGAGTGGCACAGTATCCCTCTGCAGTACGATGGCACAGTATCCCTCTGCAGTAGAGTGGCTCAGTAACGCTCCGCAGTAGAGTGGCACAGTATCCCTCCACAGCAGAGTGGCACAGTATCCCTCTGCAGTAGAGTGGCACAGTATCCCTCTGCAGTAGAGTGGCACAGTATCCCCCTTGCAATAGAGTTGCACAGCATCCCTCTGCAGTAGAGTGGCACAGTATCCCTCCGCAGCAGAGTGGCACAGTATCCCTCTGCAGTAGAATGGTGCAGTATCCCTCTGCAGTAGAGTGGCACAATACCCCTCTGCAGTAGAGTGGCACAGTACCCCTCTGCAATAGAGTGGCACAGTATCCCTCTGCAGTAGAGTGGCACAGTATCCCTCTGCAGTAGAGTGGCACAGTATCCCTCTGCAGTAGAGTGGCACAGTACCCCTCTGCAGTAGAGTGGCACAGTATCCCTCTGCAGTAGAGTGGCACAGTATCCCTTTGCAGTAGAGTGGCAAAGTATCCCTCTGCAGTAGAGTGGCACAGTATCCATCTGCAGTAGAGTGGCACAGTATCACTCTGCAGTAGAGTGGCACAGTATCCCCAGAGTGATAGAGGATATACAGTGGTTACCAAAAGTAGCACAAAGCACCTAAATCGACTCCGTGCATGCAGAACCTCATAAGGTATAGGAGGAGACTGATAGACTAACATGGTCCTTTCATGTCATGGGATGTGATGCAGCTCGACCATTTGCGGCATGTGTTGTCACACCTACCAATTATGCGCATTTGTATTTCCCGAGTGTGGGTTTCGTTTACTCAGGGTGTTTTTTTTAGATAATGTCTGTATTCTTTTGGAGAGATGATTTACATATTCACAGTGATTTGGGGTCAGATTTACCAATATTTGGCTCAAGGAAGCAAGACAACTCGCTGCACTGCGTCAAATGGAGAGAGGAGGAATGTGCAATATCTACAAAGATATGGTGCATTCCTGCTCTCCCTCTGCGCTGGTGCACTTTTGGCTGCCAAGCGCCAATCCAGGCCACCATGCACCATGATGCAACGGTGCCTGCATGACAGCCAGAATTGTTATTGTGCAGGAAGGTCCTGCACAAAAACAATCCTGCACAAAAACAGTCCTATTAGGCTTTATCCTCTTTCTACGTCTACTGCAGAATGCAGCACACATTGAAAGAGGAAAAAATTAGCAGAAATAAACATGGACTTCTTATATCTGCTGTTACCAGCGCTGGGATGCCTTCGGGTAGCCATGCGCTATACAAATGTATTTTTCATTTAATTTCATTTCATATTTCTCCTCGTTAAGCCTCTCCAGGAAAGGCGTAGCATTTTGCCACATTCCCAGGTTTACTTGTGTTAGAAAATCTGGAATGTGGGAAAAACCATGGGTGGATGCGTGGTTGTACCCACGATCCACCCATTGAATGCCTTCCCAGGGCTGAGTAACGCAAGGCAGCGACTACCACTGCCTGGCGTTATTCCAGATTTACTATGTCAAGCAGAGCCACACAAGGTGCCTCTGCGTGGCAGAGTAAATTTCACTTAAGGGCTTGCGTTGCCCTTGCACTGCCTTGTGTGATGCAAGGGCAACGTAAGCCCTTAATAAATCTGTCTCTAAGAGAATTTGGTGCTTACTTTCAACCCCAATCCATGCCACACCATGCACATAGCGTATAGAAAACATGAGAAGCACTACATGATGGGAGGTGAGTACTTCTTGGCTATGAACCAGAAGAGGGAAGTTTTGTTTATTTTGTTAGATGATGTCAAAATGCCCAAAATGTTTTTCTATTGAGAGAGAAAGGATAATGTTAGCGTGCATAGGGAGAAGTGGAACCATCAGAAAACAAGCATTGGAAATGCAATAGATCTCACATTTGTTGGAGTTGGAGCTATTGGCATTATAAATGCCAATGTGTTTTACCTATGCAATAGATATGCCCTTCCCACCTTAATAAAATAAAGAACTCTGTTGTCGCTTTGTTTTTTAACGTAGTACACCTGCAATGGTGTCGTAGCGCTAGGAGTGAAAATGGCAGTTCTGTCTCCATGTTAAAACAAGCAGTGTTTCGAGGGTGCAGTACCACAGGCTGTCACTAGTTGTTCCTTGGGACCTATTTTGGCCACATATGGTACTGCACCCTGCAACATGGCTAGACAAAGGCAATGGCGCAGTGGTGAGAGCTGCCGACTAGTAAGCTGGGGATCCGTGTTCGAGTCTGCTGTCAGGCACAACATCCTGCGATAATGGGCCGATTGTTTAATTTCCCCGAGCCCATGGCTAAGTACGCTATATTAATAAAAACGTTTGTAAAGTAAAAAAAAAAATGAGCAAAACAGCAATGGCCTCGGACGGGTGGCGGGGGCCTGCAAGCAATGTTGTAGGAGGGGTAAGGAGGAGGCACGGGAAGATTAAGAGATATGAAGCAGTGTTGAAGGAGGGGAAGGGACGGGGAGATAAATGATGCCACTGAAGTTTCATTGTGCAAGTAAACAGAACAGTTAATGAGCAAAGAGGCAGCCAAACTAAAAAAAAGAGTTCTTTCTAAGAATAAATAACCTGAACAGTAAGGACACATGTAAGAGGAGAGGGGCAGTCCTCATGAGAGGATACAAATTTCCAAAAGAAGGGACTACTAAGTGTATTAACCAAGGAAAAGCCAGCATTTCTAAAGGACAGCAACAGGAACCAATGGAAAAGGTGGGCGTTTTTTCAAGCTCATATCCTAGATACAGCATGTCTCGAAAAGACAGCGCAAGTGCTGCCTGGGGGAGACCGAAAAAGTGGGTTTGCTCCAAATGTTACATCAACACTGAGGTTTCAATTGCGGTGTATCTAAAATCCTAAGTGCAGCAGGATGAAGATGGATTTAAAAGATTGGATGGGAATAGGTGTGGCGCCGCGTCCAGGGCGACTGACGCTGGAATCTGGGGCTCACGGTTCGATCCCCGGCACCGGTGGCAGATCAGCCCAGCACCATGTGACTCTGGGCAATAGCTTGCTTAATCTTCCCGACGGCCCCCAGTGCCGGGATGCCTTCAGGTAGCTGTTCGCGCTTTACAAATACTGGATTTACATTTATAATTGTTTTGTAATGTTTTGTGGCAGTTTTTATTGTCAATGTCACAATTTCCAGCCTCTTTAATTTAAATACAATAGCAAGGAGAAATTTGATGCCAAATTCATTAATCTGGCACCAGTGGAGAACCAAATTTACTCAGCAATTGTAACAATTGAGTTTTTGGTAACTAGCAAAAGTGCATTTCTTTGTAAAATTAAATCACACTGCTATTTAGGACCTGATGTACTTTCTATTCGTAAGTATAATTGCATTTGTATAGCGCTTTGTTTCCTTGGCGAGACACCGTAGCGCTTCAGTGGATGGCTATCACGCTTCACAGTGAGGGAGTGAAAGGGCGTTGAGTTTGGCATGAGATCTATGTTGGAAGAATATGTATGAATGACCAGAGTATGCTCTTAAACTCACTAGGGTTGCATTTCTTAGCATTGTGATGGAGGTAGGATAAGCAAGAGAAAGAGCACGTACAATTTATATCAGTCAATTCTTATGAAATTCTCTGTGGCCCAAAATTGAATATTTGGGCGACTGCTGAACCGTCAATCTTTGTCCTGTATTGAATACAACAGTAAAGACAGACACTCTATCAGTGTCGGACTGACCTATAAGGCAATCTGGCGGTGCAGACTGCTCTGACAGATCAGTGTGTGTGCCGGTATTTTGGCTGTTTGTGTGCCGGTTTTAAGTTCTAGTGGTCAATTGTTAGGTCTGGTGTTAGCCAAGACCTTTTGATTTTACTAAAATATTTAAATATTTATAATGTACAAATAGGGCCTTTCAGCCAGCTCTCTTCATTCATTGCTCTGTCTGAGCCACTGGTAATTACTAGGGGCCACTTCTCAGTCCGTCGTTATTTTGCACACCATGTCACCTCAGTTTGGATCCTGCCATGTGTAAATCAGCCTTGACACTGCTCCAATTGGAACAGTCCATCCCGAACTGCAAGGCTAAGCCCTACCTGAACCGGAACACCATCAACCCAGGACCAGTGGCTGAAATCAAGTATTCCATCCATCACCCTGTTGTTTTTACATTTAATGGCCTAAGTGCCCCAGGTATAGTCCGACGTGGGTCCCGGGATCACTCTGCCTCTGGAACCAAGCTATACCTGACTGAAGTCCTGGAGTCCTTGTGATCTGGTTCAGGGAGGACCTGGCCGGCAGTTCGGACTGGACTGTTCGCATGAGGAGCAGGCTTAAGATTGATTTGCATATGATTGGGTCCAAACTGTGCTCGAGTGATTGCCAGTGGCTGAGATCAATTCAAGCATTCAATAGATCACCTTGTTGTTTTGTATTTGATAATCAAAGCATTGGTTGCTCTATTTTTGACTTGATTTTGCCCTTTGATAAGAGAACCTTGCCCCTGGCACCAATCTACAAATGCAAGTTATGTCACCAGCAGTGTATAGCGTCTTCAAACTTTAGTATGGCACTTAAGCACTCTCCTAATCTAGCCGTCCTATTTACATAGTTTGCATGTGGATGCTTAAAAATAAGGAAGAGAGATATGTAATCACGCAGTGTGTATGTGGGTGTGTTGTATGCACACGTGTGAGTGTGTGCATGCATGCGTGCATATATTTGCGTGTCTATCTGTATTTGTGCGACAAAGGATTTAAATTAAAGGTATTTTATGCCCATGCGAGGTCAAGAGTTCCTCATGCCAGAGAAGGAAGAGGGCTGAGAGGCAATGCATCCTCTTCCTTCTCTGGCAACCAGCTACCTCTCCCTGATTGATACATTTCCGTGTGACACCCACAAGCTGAAGAGTGAGATGGTGGGATTGAGAGACGAAGCTACGTGTTCGATACATTTCCCTGTGACACCCACAAGCTGAAGAGCAGATGGTGGGATTGAGAGACGAAGCTACGTGATCGATACATTTCCCTGTGACACCCACAAGCTGATCTGCCAGCTAGGAAGCAGATGTGAGAGCTCAGGTAAGAGTGCACCACCGTATGACCAGGATCCTGATCTTCCACTCAGCTAGCCTATAGTGGCCAGGGTCAATCTTCCAGATTATAGGGCCACCTTATGTTGCCTGAGCAGCTCTTGTAGTGGAGCCTCTTTGTTCCCGGCCCGAGCAGGGTTAGGCATGACTGTGGCCTGGGTCTGTGCTTGGGTGCAGTTGGGACACTTGGAATGATGTAGAGTACAGACTCATACCTGTTAAGTGTTAGGATTCCAGGACTTTGGGCTGCTAGTGGAGAATGATGTTATGTTAGGCTGGGGGAGGGAGATCGCGGGTGAAAGGTAGAGCAGTTCAGCACAATGTACCGTGTTAATGGGGTACAAAGGTTAAAGTGCTCAGACCGGTGCCGATTTGGCACTAGGATTTCAAGGTACACATTGAAGATAACATGTAACTCTCCATGCCACTATTCCAAAATAACAACCACTGACCTGCCGGGTAAAATGGGTAAGGCGAGGTCCAGGCTCAGGGTTGTTTCCTGCAGCCCAGACTCCTCCAGCTGGCTGCAAGCTACAGAGAGCTCTCTCACCCGAATCTCTCAACAGCTCACACAGTGGTGCCACTATCTATACAAAAAGGAGGTGTATTCCCTACTGAACCCCACAATGCATTCTCCAGTAAGGTAAGTTTATGTGTTCATTAAACTCAGCCTTTCTTCCTAACTCGTTTTCCAGTGTCCCAGTGTGGGGTGAACCTCGGGAAGGACACCTCTTTCTTGGCTGACCTCTACCTTCCCACTGTACTCCTCAATCCACTTTTCCTCTGGCCCCTGTTCTTCTCCAACCCTTGAGAAAGCAATGATACATGGGAGCCGGGTGGGTATTTTACACTGCAGTGGTGTTGATGCCTGTCCCTGAGCACCAAGAAACATTAGGTAGCGTTTGTGTGATCTACAATTAATAAAATCAAATCAAATCAAATTAAATTAGCATACTGAATCAACTTCTCCGGGTATGGTACCACACACAGCATTTGCTTCATGCCGCAGCATAAAATCTTTAGTCTGTCCATCAAGCCATATAGGAGCATTCTCATCTCATAAATATCTTCGTCCCATTTATCTCCTCATTTATGGACATTGAAAATAACATGTTGCTATTGTTTAACATGAAGAACGTGCAGTCTCTTGCAGCAATCAATGATATCAATTTGAGGCTGTGCCTACTATTGGATCAGAATGCGTAGCACCCTATAAGCTCCTTGAAATCAATCGTCAATGCCAATTGCATTTGTATAGTGCTTCAGACCCCACTGTGGGGCGCCGAAGCACACTATCGGATGAGTAGCACGCTACACTGTAGAAAGTGCCTTGGTTGAGCACTTGCAAAGAGGTCTCTGTGGGAAATGTTCTGGTGTCCAGTGGCCACTCTGGCCAGTGAGTGAACTGAAGCACAAACACCCTGGCAAGTCTAGCTGGCACTGGCCATACCAGGCCCGCAATAGCCAGTGCTACTGGGAAGGTAGACACACAGTGAGATTCATCCCATGTATTTCCTGACCTAGGCACATTCATAGCCAGCCTACCGACAAGCACTCTTACAGACCCTACTCACCATGAAGGGAAAGTCCAACACCTGCACTTAATTGTGTACTCTGCTTCCAACCTGTGCACAGTCATATTCAAGCCAGACACACTTGTGCCCGTGGACATCCTGCTTCAGTACGACAATAAGAGCGAATGTGGTCTCACGGCTAGAGCTGCTGACTTTGGAGCTGGGAAACCAAGGTTCGAGCCTGGGGATCGACTCCACATCCTGTAATTCTGGGCAAATCACTTAATCTCCCCGTGCCTACCAAAAAAAAATAGATAAATAATGAATGTGTCCTTGTGTAACGTAACTGGTGCTCATGTAAAGCGCTCCAATACCTTTGGGTCGAGTTCGCGCTATACAAATCTGCAAAAAAATAATAAGACACGCTCCTTACTGTAAGCCAGACAAGCCGTGCACACCCACCGGGTGCCAACCCTGTCAGACGCAACCTGAAGATCATAAACATCTAACTGACCTGAAAATATGACTAGGGCATCCCCCACAGGCACATACCTTGTGCCCAAAGGTCACTATGCATGGCTGAAGATAGTCTCCCTGCATCTCTGTAGACAGGGACACTAGGTGAAGAGCTAGTGCATAAACTATTCCCTGCAAAAGTAACCTGCCAGGTTCAGTGAAGACCATGCTGCTGAGTGGGTTCTGTGGACATGGAGACTAGGCACAAAGTAGAATAAGACTTGTGCCCAGGGCATAGATAAATTCCTTCCGTAGAGCCCAGTCCTAAGCTTTCAAGGAAAACATAGCACAGTCTTGGCTTTGCACGTCATCCTTCAGGGACACAATGTGGCCTTTAATGACCTCATGCTGCAGGGAATGCCTCTGCACACACTTCCTTTGGCCAGAGAGCCTGCTGTACATGCTCTTTATAATGTATATAAACAACAAGATTCTACCTATATCCTAATAATGCGTTTTATTATGTTGAGAAAAAATCCCGTGAAAGTGGTAAAAAGTTCTTGTGTATCTGTGAATTGTCACAGGAAACACTCAATGTTTTTAAATACCACCTCACACTAAGTATCCTCAGTGTCATGCTTCATCATTAAAGTCTTCCCGTCCCTCTATGGGGCGGGCGCGTCTACCAGAGATGCAGAGCACTTAGTCCAGTGAACAAAGGCTATGTGTGTGCAAGAGTGATAGGGAAAGAAATAGTAATGTGAATAGAATACTCTAAAACTACCTGGCTAGTGGAAAAACACTTTATTCACTTCCTAGCTGGTAGTTAATAAGGGGGTTGATAGTAGGCAGCCAGATGCATGTGGCCTCCTACTTGGTCAACATGTTTCTAAAGCCAAACCCCTAGGCTTTTCTTCAGGACTTAATAGGTCCCATATCACTCTAATCTCATTGATTTGAAATATATGCCTAATATGTTAAATTTGCATGTACAGTCTATCATGCGTGTATTTAGGTTTGCCTCTCTTGTGACGGAGCTACACGGAGGCATTGACCTGGCGAGAGCGTACCATTTCACATTGTTGTCTTACGGACGTTTCCTCCCCCGTGAGAGCTCATGAAGTAAACTAACCCTCCACAAGAGAGGCAAACCTAAATACACGCATGATAGACTGTACATGCAAATTTAACATATTAGGCATATATTTCAAATCAATGAGATTAGAGTGATATAGGGACCCTGTTAAGGTCCTGAAGAAGAAGCCTAGGGTTTGGCTTTAGAAACATGTTGACCAAGTAGGAGGCCACATATTGCATCTGGCTGCCTACTATCAACCCCCTTTTAATGCTACCAGCTAGGAAGTGAATAAAGTGTTTTTTCCACTAGCCAGGTAGTTTTTAGAGTATTCTATTCACATTACTATTTCTTTCCCTATCACTCTTGCACCACACATAGCCTTTGTTCACTGGACTAAGTGCTCCCGCGTCTCTGTAGGTTGTAGCACGCCCCGCCCCTTAGAGGGACGGGAAGACCCCAACGATGAAGCATGACACTGAGGGATACTTAGTGTGTGAGGGGTATTTTAAAAACATTGAGTGTTTCCTGTGACAATTCACAGATACACAAGAACTTTTTAACACTTTCACTGGATTTTTTCTCAACATAATAAAACACATTATTAGGATATAGGTAGAATCTTGTTGTTTATATACATTATTTGGGAGGATGATTCTACTTGTATTACCTCTCTTTCCCTCTTTTTGTTTTTGAAGTACATGCCCTTTAGCCATGCCCAGCAGATTCTACATAGAGCTTATGGCTTTCCTCCATGACCTTCAACCAGTAGCCCTGCTCTAAGACCACACAGGGCACATGTTTTGTCCATGCCCTGTGGCCTTTGGGTAGAGGCTGCATACTGTCCTGATTATGTTTTGCATTCTTGTAAATTAGGCTTATTGCCATCCTCTAAAGCGCTCTCAGCTGCAAGATCAACCCGTGAGCTTTGAAATCTAACAGCTCGCACTGGAATCTTGCTCTGTCACCCTGCGGAGATCAAGCGGCGTTACGCTCCTCCGCACCGCAGCACCACCTGGAAAGTGACTGTAGGATTTCTGATTTATCAATGTCAGAGCTCACCCTTAAGTGCCAGCGCTACAGTTCTTCCTGGCTGACACAGTGTCTCTGCTCTGTGAAAACTTATTCTGGATTCTCTGCGGGGTGCCTAACCTTATCCTGTAATAATCCAAAAGCTAAAGCTTACATAGGCTCAATGTGTCCTTCCAAATATGACTGCATCCTGTTTCAAAGACCTCACCACCTTCATAGCTCCATTTGGTACATATCATTATTTACGCATGCCATTTGCTCTTGTGTCGGCTGCAGCTTTTAGGTATAGGATGTTTGGAGGTTTGGTGGGAGTGAAGTGTTTCCAGGATGACATTTTGATCTTTGTTGAAATGCAAGAAGTGTATGGTTTGAGGGTGAGGCAAGTTTTGGATGCACTGAAGATTTATTTATTTATTTTTATTTTATTTAAAAGGTTTTATATAGCGCTGGCTAGACCCGGAGGTATCAGAGCGCTTTACATGAGTATCAGACCATAGTTGCAGGTTACATCGTTACAAAGGTTACACAGTTATTAGAGCATGGCAACAAAGTTACATGATTAGGTCGAGACAAACAATAAGGACATATACGTAAGGGAAAAAGCAGGCAAGGGGAGAGATTCAGGGGAGAGGGGGTAGGAGCAGGGGAAGTAGACAGAGAATGAAGGAGGGAAAGAGGAGGGGAGGGTGAGAGACACAGCATGATAAGAGGAGGGGGAGGGTGACGGGGACACAAACCGGTAGACGAGTCAAAGCTGCGTCCAAAGTCCAGTAAGCTGTGATCCTAGGGGAAGTGGTATCATTCCCCCATCTCCAGTGCGAGAGGCTCCCTTTACACAGTGGACTCTCTCAGAGGGGTCTCTGAGATTCCAAGGCCTACCTACTGGATCCTTCCCCAAAAAGGGGAGAGGGAGTGCTTTGGCAAGGGGCGCCATACCATACCTCAACTGTGAGTGGCTCCCTTGGCATTGTGGACTCTCTCAGAGGGTTCACTGAGACTCCAGAGTATAAATATTGGATCTTTCCCCAACAAGGGGAGAAGGAGTGCTTAGTCAAAGGGCACAAGGGACAGGGGGATAGGCGGCGTAGCAGGCAAGGGGAGAGATTCAGGGGAGAGGGGATAGGAGCAGAGGAAGTAGACAAAGAATGAAAGAGCACTAAATGGGAACAACCAGCATCAGTCTGGGGAACAGACTGTTTTCTCTCTGTGGCCAGGAGTTTGCCCCATCTCTAAGGTAAAAGCCAAGCACAGGTCATTCCAGAAGCTTTGCCAACCAGGACATGAAGCACACAGTTTGTAATTCGATTATTTTTCTCAACTGACAGAAGTTTATTGCACGCTGCACATCAGCAATCCAGATGTTTTCACATTAAGTTCTTGGGTGCAGAGGATGATGCTCAGAACTAACTGTGTTTTTCCCAGTCATCTTCCAGAAGAGACAGGTCAGAATCATGTGGCTGAGGGAGAAGATCATGAACCCAGTGAAGGCCAACTCGTGGACCGCAGGGTTCTCTATAGAGGACACGTATGTCAGAAGGAGCAGGCATAGGTTCTCCAGGACGTTCAGGATGAGGTTAATGTGGCACAGAACGTGGTATGTGCGGATGGAACATGACGTGGCACGATAATGATTCCAGTAGGCCACAGCCACCAGGGAGCGGGGTGCAGAGTGGAGGCCAATGCAGAAGCGCCAAACATACCTTTGTGGGCTTTCCCCCCCCAATAGAAGCGCTAATGGAGGGGAGATAATTCGGAACCCCACAGTGTGTTGCCATTGTCTCCTCAAAGTGGAAAATGAGAGAGCAGAATACGCAGGAGAGGAACCCAAACAGGGGTAAGCAGACGGTTGTCACGGCTAGCGTGGTAAAACGGATCTGAATCAGGGTCCCCTCGCGCTCCAGTGGTAGCGGCATCAGCACCATCCTGCACTTGGGTCTCTTTGGAAGTAAAATAACTGTAGATGCCCTCACTCGAGTCAGGCCAGTTCCATTTCGTTCGGGGAGGTGGAGGGGGGGGGTCTGCCGAGGTTTCTCCGAACCATTTGTGTTGTAGCCTGATTTTCAAAACAACAGGCAGTTTTCAGGAAAATAAGTGGCATCTCGCTGTTGAATTCGGGTTATCATGTCACGAGGAGCTGCCATTTTAGGGTCAGGCATCCAGGGTTACGTGATCGTGCCTCGTCGTTGCAGAGTCCAGCATGTCTGGGGTGGATGACAGAGGAGCCAGTGTGAGAGGGAGCATTCAGTGGGAATAAAGGAGTCCGGAGTCTTTAGAAGCCTCACCTCGTTGTTATTGTGGTCTGCACGATGGAGGTATCAGGTCGCAAGGGGCCGCCATCTTGGGGACAGGCATCGGGAATTTCTTTACCGCGTCAAATTAGTTGCTGAGTCCGGTACATCCGGGTTGGTCATCAATTGAACCGGGGTGAAAAAGAAGCACTGAAGCACACCGCGGGGATCCTAAGAAGCCGAAATCAACAGAGAGCCTCATCTCGCCGTCATTGTGAGCCGCACTGTGGAGGTGTCCGGTCACGAGGATCCGCCATCATGGGGTCAGGCATCCCGGGCTTCGTGGCCGCGTCTACAGTGTCCACAATGTTAGATC
The DNA here is from genome assembly GCA_963921515.1 of Calotriton arnoldi. Taxonomy (NCBI): domain Eukaryota; kingdom Metazoa; phylum Chordata; class Amphibia; order Caudata; family Salamandridae; genus Calotriton; species Calotriton arnoldi. Next base: position 128,725 of record CAWUFW010008170.1, read on the forward strand.
ACTCGTGGGTCCAGTGCTAGGTTGTTCCAGGTCGCCCAATGAGGAGTCCGGCAGTTCGAAGTTGCTCCAGGCCGTCCGATGAAGAGTCCGCCAGTCGCTCCCCTCCGGGGCATCTGTTCCGGCCCTGGAGGCAGCGAGGCGCGGATCGACGTTTCCTGAGGTAAGGCCGACTTCGAATTCTTTTCGCCCCCTTTGCCTTAGGCTCCAGGGGGTCTCGGTTGTTTTGAGGGTCGCTGTGGGGGGGGAGGGGGCGGCAGGGATTTGCACGGTGGGGTGATTCCGGCGTCCAGGAGCTCAGTCTTAGAGCTCCTTCCCTGCGGCCATCTTGGTTAGTGTAGTGAAGATGAGTGGTTTAACCCTCAATTTTAACATGTGTACAATTGGAAGGGAAGAAATTGAATATTTAGGGGACTGTATAAAGAGTGATGGGATTTGTCCTCAAATAGAATTGGTATCTAGTGTATTGTCATTATGAATTCGGTCCAAGAAGGAAGAATTAATGTGTTTCTTAGGTGTGGTCACGTTTCATGCTAAATTTATCCTGAATTTGGCAACAAGGACCAACAGTATGAGACAGTTACTTAAGAAGAAGGTAGAATTTTTGTGGAGTGAGGAGTGTAAGAAATAAATTCTGAATATTAAGAAAATTGTTGAATGTGCCACCAAATGACAATGTTTTGATCCCTCTAAGCATTGTTTGATAATAACAGATGCCATTGCAGCTGGTTTGGGTACGGTTTTGCTACAAAGTGTTGGTGATGAAAGTAGTCTAGTACAATAACACACATCTCAAGATCCTTGCTTGGAGCAGAAATCAACTATTCAACAATTGAAAGGGTGGTTTAAGTGCTTTCTGGTCCATAAAGAAATTGAGAAATTTTGCATGGGGAAACAAATTTAGCATTTTGACGGATCATAAACCTTTGGTCGAGGTTTTGAGTAAGAGGGGTCTTGATGCACTAACCATGCATATTAGCAGGTGGAAAGGGGGGCTGCAGGAGTATTGTTGGGAAGTTTGCTATGTTGCTGGATCCCGGAATAAGGCTGTGGGTTGTCTCTCCAGATTTAATGGTGTAGTTGAGGAGGAGGATCTTGATACTGATAAACAATGTGATAGTGTGTGCTGCAAAGGAAGTAACCATTGAACAGGAGGAATGGTTATAGTGCTCTGCAAGAAGATGGGGTTTTGCAGACAGTGGGCGAAGCTCTCAAAAGTGGGTGGAGTTCATAGAAGCACAAGAACACTGAATTGGAGTGGTACTGGAAGGTGAGACATGAATTATTGTGTGACAATGGGATTATTCTATGTGGAATGAAATTGGTTGTTCCTGTTGCCCTCATGGATAAAGTTATAAAAGTAGGACATGAGGGACACCAGGGTATGAGCAAAGCCAAAGCAAGGGTGAGGCCGAATTATTGGTGATCAGGGATGGACATTTGGATTGAGAGGTTGGTAAGAGAATGTTTAGATTGTGCTAGTAGTGATAAGGTGTGTAGAGTGAGGTGTCCCCCATGGTATGTAGAGATATGCCAACTAAACCCTTGGAGATGGTTGTAATGGACATTGTGGGACCATTACATAGCTATGGGTCAACCAATTGATCAATTAGAACCTGCTGGTTCATATTGATCAATTTTCCTGGTGGGCAGAAATAGGAATAGAGTCAAAGAGAAAATTTTTGAGTGAGAATTTTTTCAGAGTCGTTTTGCCAGATTCCATTTTGACCAATAACAAACCTGAATTTGTTTCAAAATAAATGGAAAGTTTTCTTGTAAAAAGGACATATAACATAGGAAATGTTCTTTGTATCATCCTGAGGGCAATGGCACTGTGGAGAGGTTTAATGGAGTGATGAAGGAATTGGAGGTGAGTACAGGAAGGAACTGGAAGGACGGTTTGAGAAGATTTTGATATTATATGCGTATAGATTCTCACCACGCTCTACATCGGGAAAAGTGCCTTTTGAGCTATTTAAGGGTAGAAAAGCTAACTCAGAATATTCTAGTGGTTGGATGAGTTGGGGTAATATGTGTAGTGTATAATAGGAGTCTGAGAATATATTTTCTAAAGAATTGGAAAATGTAAAAAATCACAAATTGAGGTATGATTTGCTTAAGGCTGTAGCTAATCATAATTTCAGTGTGGGGGATATGGTCAAAACAAAATGTCCTCTGAAATCAGGCTGTTCCTCCAAGTTTCTGGTCCGCACAAACTTGTAACAGCGTTTGCAATGCCATTAGGTTGGACAATGAAAAAATTTGAAACCTCAATAGAGTTGTTCCCTATAAAAGTTGCGTTTTACAGTGAGTTGTGATTATTGTTTTCCTACATGTGAATGTTCAGAAGTTTAAGGTTACATGGGGCAATCGTGTGTTTATTTAATGTTTTAGCTTAGTGATTTCTTTCCATTTATTTTTGTTTTCTTTTGCTATTATTCTCTCTTGTTTATAGAGGGGGGAGGAACCACTATGGTTATATGTGGTCTACAATATAATGAAATAAGATGGAATAGAATGTTGGGGTGGACATTCCTTGTTGGTGATGATCTGACTTGGGTTTTCCACTCCTAGTCAGCTAAAGCCTACCTTGGGAATATACTAGTGTGTGGATGGGGTGCTCTAAAGGATGTAAGCGTCAGCTTTCGGGGTTTGTCTGTACCCTGTAGGCTCTGAAAGAAGGGCATTACCTTTCACCAAGCCCTGCACCTTATCAAACCCTTTGATTGTGCCCAGTGGACCTAGACTTTGGCGACTTCTCATGCACAGCCTCCATTTCCCAAAGTCTTTCACCATGGCAAAAAGCTGCTGGGCGCAGGACTTTGGCCACTCCATCAGCCAAACCCCCCCACTGCCCATAGAGCATGCCAATTGTCTATGACCAGTAAGATTCTAGCATCCTGCAAGCTCAGTTCATCTGAACAAAATATCAACTGAGCACAATCTGCCCAGTAGCTTTTAGCATAATGTGTGGAAACACACCAGTGCATTTTTATTTACAGTTATCATCAAATAATATTGAGTTAACAGTAAAGAAAGCTTAGTGTTACCGTCAACAAAAAAAGGGCAGTAATATTTGATTTTGAGTCTTTCAAAAGAACCACATGTCATCTTATAACCACAGGACATTGAATGACAGTCTTAGAACTACCAACCGTAATTCTGATAGTTAAGATGTGGAGGGACTGGAAGACATTTTGAGGCATTAGAGAAAAATCTGAATTTTCTATAGACAACCTAGGAGATGTGGGATCAATGATATGATGAAAATGTCATATAGGGGATGGTATAGTGTAGAACTAAAATTGATACTTTTCTGTTAAATGTGGTTTGAATATGTGACATATAGGTAAAATCATGTGTAATTTGAATTGTTAAAATCTGAAACTGTTTTCTAGGAAAAAGTGTATAATCAAATGTGAGGTGTATATCCCTGTTCACTCACTGCTTTAGCAGGGTTGTGTTTTCAGAATACTACCAGGATAATGAGGCTTGCTTTTAGTAGTCTCTTCAAACAAATGTTTTCTGTTTTCCAGAGGAAGTGTGGAGGCTGTCTCAAAGCATACTAGAGACTGAGGCCTGAATACCCCCAAAATATGCCTTCATGTTTCTAAGTTTTGAAGGTTTGCTGGTAAATCAGGTACAATGTCTTGAGTCCAGCACAGCTCAGACAGTTGTTGCTGAATCTCATGCTAATGTTAGAATAACATGAATCATTCCCTGAGCACCTTGGTCACTATCATTCACATCTCCAGCATCCACTTTGACCTTCTCGTCTTCTACAAATGTTTCACCTACTCCTACTCGCACACATCCCACGCATTCACTGAAACAGAGCCAGAGTTCAAGCCTTCTCATGCACCGCTCCTAAAGCATGGAACGACCTCCCACTTCACATCAGAGCTTCCTCTGCACTTCTTGAGTTCCTCAAGACCTGGTTCTTTGTCTAATCCCTCCCCACCTTACGAGATGCCGGGATAACCTAACGGGGGTCAGTGCGCTCTAAAAATACACACAACATAACACCATAGATAACCCAACGCCCACATCTCCGACTACTTCTACATACCCTGGCTTCCTGCAATTAGAAGACCTTTTTACCTAACAACGGTTCTTTTATACAAGGCCAATCACCCACCAGTATACGAGGCAACGAAGAACTGCTTCTGCAAACCTATGGTGTTCACTGTTACTGGCTAGTTAAGCCTTGCACAAGTGCCTTTGTCCTCCGAAGAGGAAACTATTCAGACACCACAGAACGTCCAGACAGCAAATCTAATGATTTACCGTGACTAAATGTGGGGCTATTCTGTGAGGCTACGTCATTTTTCTGACAGCTTTTACACAATCTACTTTGGACCTATAAGTGTCATGGTCCCTGGCCTGCACTCACCTGTGTATGCCAAGCGGGCATAGAGGCAAGCTTTTCTGAACATCTTAGGTGCTTTAATCTTCAGTTTCAGAAGAGAGCAGAGGTGCGCGCAGAGTGTGGGCACGCTTGGTGTGAGGCTTCATGGCTGTGCCACTTAAACTACTCAAAACAGACAGGTGGGGCCGAGATAGAGTCACAGGGCTTTTGCCATGGAAGTCATCTTGGATTCATTGGGGCTTATTTACAAGCCCCCATGCGCCACTGGTGCGTCACTTTTTGTGACGCACCCCTAGCGCAACCTCCTGACCCATATTTACAAGGACACGTAAAGCCACCCTGCGTGGTTTTTCCTGTCCTTGAAAATATGGCCACTCTCATGCAACACTTGGCGTGAAAGGGGTGTGACATGGGTGTTGCGGTGGGTGTTCTCATGCAACACCCATATATTCTGCCTCATTTCCAGATTTACGAGAATTTGTAAACCTGGAAATGCGTCAGAATATAGCATGGCGCAATGAGGAGAAATGTTTACATTTGTCCTCGTATTTTCCTCTTTCTAGGGGTGCTGCATTCTACAGCAAACATAGGAAGAGGAAAATACCTCTTTTTATTTTTTTTGTTATTGTTTTGTGTAGGAAGGTACCCCTTCCTGCACAGAAACAATTTCCCCGCAACACTGGTACCCTTGCACCATGGCGCACAATCAGCTGCATGGCAGCTGATTGTGCGCCAGTGCAGGGGAATGCACAGCGATGTGTCATATTGTTGTAAATATGATGCATCCCTGTGCTTTGAAAGTGCCACACTATGGCGCAGCCAAAGGGCTTGCGGTGCCGCGCTGCAGCACTTTCTTGTGAATAAGGCCCATTGAGTATAACTTCCTCGTATTTCATAGCGCTCGAGCTAGGCAATCAAGATACTTAGTTGCTTCAGCTGGGCTCTTGTCCCAAATAAGAGGAAAAATCCATGCAACAAACTCCTTGGCAAGCTTATGAACAATGATTGAAGATGAAGATTAGAAATAAGAATATGAAGGTACTGTGCCAGCTCCTCCAACACCTCTGGTCCTATGCCAGCTCCCCCTGATGCCTCTGGCAGCCCCTGCCTGGAAGCGGAGCTCCATCCACCACCGCGTGCAGGGTGCCCCCGTCCAGCCCCTCCAGCAGGTGCTTCTCCGCTTGCATGCCTCTGCTTCCTTCTTGACACTAAGGGTCGTAAGTGTGCCCGCTCTGTCCCATTGTCTGTCGCTTTTTACACCACTTGTATTATAAGTGTCTCACCCTTTAGCCTGCTCCCATTCTGCTTTGGTGTCATTATGTTTGCTAATCTTGTTTTGCTAATTTTGTTACCCATTAGTACTTTCCTTTGCCCAAGTCAGTCAGCCTTTTTTTTTTGTATTAGTGGGCTCCCGCGCCGCCCCTGTTTTCCCGCCATTTTTGCTGCTCTGCAGCCGTCCCGCCTCTCGCCACTAAGCGCCCCTCCCTCCCCCAGGGCCTACTTAATGGAGGCCACAGCGTGACCCCATTGGTAGCAGACCTACATCCACCATCGCGTGCAGGGTTGCCCACATCCAGCCCCTTCAGCAGGTGCTTCTCCGCTTGCCTGCCTCTGCTTTCTGCTCGACGGTAAGGGTCGTAGGTGCGCCAGCTCTGCCTCATTGTCTGTTGTGTTTTTTCTCCACTTGTACTGTAAGTGTCTCTCTCTTTAGCTCGCTCCAATTCTGCTTTTGTGGCATTCTGTTTTGCTAATCTTGTTTTGCTTATTTTGCTGCCCATTGTAATTCCCTTTGCCCGAAGTCAGTCAGCCTTCTTTTTTGTATTATTGAGCCCCCCCACGTTGCTCCTGTTTTCCCGCCGTTTTTTGCCGCTCTGCCACCAGCCTGCCTCCCGCCACCTCTGCAGCTTCACCTGCAACACCAAAACACCTGCGAGTCCCGCACAACCGAATGCCCCACCCCAAGAATCGGCTCCACTGACTGCTGCTCAACGTCAGATCCCTCTGCAAACATGCCACTGAGATCTGGGACACCATAACCACCCTCACTCAGATGTGATATTCATCACAAAGAACTGGCTCACTCCCGCATCAGCTCCCAACATGCGACAAGACTACAAGATCATACACAGAGACCACCCCAACAAGCACGGATGAGGCATCGCCATCATACACAAGGACAACCTCCAATGCACCACCTCCAAAGACAACATCTCACCCATCATGGAACACCTCAACTTCCAAATCCAAACAGCCGCTAAAACACCCATCAGAGGAACCCTTGACTACAGACCCCTGTCCCTGCTTCTGCAATGCCATCTCTGACTACATCTCCTCCCTAGCCATCGACTCCAAACACTACATTTTTCTCGGAGACCTCAACTTCCACCTCGATGACCCCAACAACACCACCTCCGCCAACCTATTGCACAGCATGAGCAACATCGGACTCATGCAACTGGTCACCAGCCCCACACACAATGCAGGAATCACTTTGGATGCCATCTTCACAGCCAGCGTCAGAATGAAATTCTCCCACACGACTGAGTTAACCTGGACTGACCACAACATCCACTTCACCATGAAAGGCTCACTGGAACCCACCTAACCACAGATGGGGCGAAATCACTGAGACCCAATGGACCACCGCCCTCTACACCACCAGGCCGGACCCCTCCAGCAACCTCGAGTGAGACGTTCGCAACTTCTCCGACTGAATCCTCAACTGCGCCGACACTGTCGCCCCTATAGGAAAAACCAACACCAGCAGATCCAGCAAGCACGCGAGCTGGTTCACACCCGATCTCCGACCACTAAAGAGAGAATGAGGTGATGGAGCTCCAGCAAAAGCCCTACAGGCCTCACCACCTTAAAATCAGCCCTCAGCAAATATCACCGCCACCTCTGGGAGGCGAAGAAGTCTGCCCTAATCAACTGCATTGAGACAAGCGCCAACCACATTAAGGAACTCTTCAGCGAGTTCTCCTATACTTCTGCCACTGAGAACATGACCCAGTCCTCCCAGGCCCTCTGCAAAACTCTGGCAAACTACTTCCATAAGAAAATATCAGATATCTACTGCAATTTCGATCCTCAACCCACCAACCACGACGACTTCCTGATGCCAACTGATGCCCCCTACACTCACCTGCTTACTGACTGGAAACCGCTAACTACACAGGCTACCTCAGCCATCATGAAATTGATGCACTCCGGAGCACCTACCAACCCCTGCCCCCACCATGTCTTCAACTTGGGACAGAAGGAAATCAGCAGCACCTACACTCTCATCCTCAATCCTTCCATCACCACGGCGGCCGTTCCCGATGCATGAAAACATGCAGCGGTCAAACCGCTCCTGAAGAAACCCTCCGCTGACATCAGCGAACTCAAAAATTACCAACCCATCCGGATGCTCCGATTTCCCACCAAAGTCCTGGAAAACGCCATCAATCGCCAGCTCTCCGAACACCTGGAAGAGAACAAACTGCTTGATGCCTCTCAATCTGGCTTTCAGTCCAACCACTGCACCAAGACCACCCTGATCGCCTCAATGGACGTCTTCAGATCCCTCCTCAAGCAAGGGGAGAAGGCAGCCCATATCGACCTCGACCTCTCAGCTGCTTTTGACACTGTGTCCCACCACATCCTCATCAACAGACTCCACCACATCAGCATCCAGGGCAATGCCCTCAAGTGGATCAACTCCTTACTCACAGGACGCACTCAGAGAATCCGCCTATCACCCCCGAACACAAGAGCATCATCTGCAGCTTCCCCTAGGGGTCCTCGTTCAGCCCCAACCTCTTCAACACCTACATGACGCTGTTGGCTGACATCGTCTGCACACATGGACTCAACATTATATCCTACGCCGACGACACCCAACTCATCCTCTCCCTCACCGATAACCAGTGCTTTAAATGGACCAGTACTGTCCAGTACTGAGTACCGGCACTTTTTTATTTTGAGTGGGAGAGTACCAGCACTTCTCAAGAGAAATGTAATAGCTTCAATTGGAGAGTACAAGCACTTCCCAGAAACAAGCAGGTACTCTCGTGCAGAGTACCTGCACTTCTATTTTTCCATTTCAAGCACTGCCGATGACCATGTCACCACTACTTCCATCCGCAGGAATGCCATGACCAGCGTCCCCGACTGGATGAGGTCCAACTGCCTGTAGTTGAACACGCACAAGACAGAAGTGCTCAACTTTGGAAACAACACCTCACCATGGGACGACACCTGATGGAACCCCGCAACTCCTACCCCGGCAGACCATGCCCGCAACCCCATAATCACCATCAACAGACAAATCACCATGAAGCAATAAATCAACGCAGTGTCCTCTTCCTGCTTCCACATCCGCTGCATGCTTCGAAAGATTATCAGATGGATCCCCGTCAACATCAGAAGGACAGTAACCCAAGCCCTCATCTCCAGCCGACTCGACTACGGAAATGCACTCTACACCGGAACCACCACACATCTTCTCAAACATCTCCATACTGTACAATACACCGCAGCCAGACTCATTCACAACCTTCCCAAATGGACCAGCATCACCCCTCACCTCAGAAACCTCCACTGGCTCCCCGTCTAGAAGAGAGGCCTGTACAAGGTAATGACCCTTGCATACAAAGCCCTGCACAACATTGAACACACCTACATCAACCACTGCCTGACTTTCCACCAACCCGCCAGACAACTCTGCTTCACCTTCCTCGCCCTCGCACACATCCCACGCATACATCAAAGCTGCTGCGGAGGTCACTTCTTCTCCTACCTCACCTCCAAGTCCTGGAACGACCTTCCCCTACACCTGCAAACTGCGCCCACCCTCGCCGACTTCAGGAAACAACTCAAGACCTGGCTCTTTGACTAAAGGCCATCAGAATCTTAGCGCCTGGATACCTCCCGGGGTGATAAGCCAGCCACGCTTTACAGATACATGATTGACTGAAGCACCAAACTCCCACTCCTCCTGAAGGCACATGAAGGAGAAAATACTTAAACCAAAATTCCAGGAATAGAATCCATTAGAAGTACAAGTTGCATGGAGCAAAAAATAAGTGGCAAAAATTGAAGCAAAGAGGTGTAGAACACAACAAAAAATAAGGGAAAAAATGTGTTGCAAAGCCTCCTTAACTATAGTCTAACCGCTCACTACTGACATCACATGAAATAGACCATTCTTCGTCTTGGGTTGGGATCCTCTGACAACATCCTGTAGACTGACAAGCATCTTGGAAAGGGCATGCTATAAGGCGTGACCACACTCTTATTCTGGAAATTATGGCATTTGCTTTGGAGGCAAAGAAAAAGCACAAGTTTGATATCTTTTATCCAGGGCAGCATTCCACAATCCCATTATCGGTATTGGCTTCCTATAGTCTAAAAAACTCGCAGAACACCCCTCTGGATGGCACCTAGTCTGGAGACCGCAAGGTAAGGTTCCTGCTATGTGGACACTCAGGTTATTACTAGCTAGTTTGAATTACTCCGCCAATTGAAATTTTAAAGCCTCATGTGGCTCAAAGGAGGTCTTAAACTCAAAAAAATAAAATAAAAAAAAAAAAAGGAAAGAAAAGAATGACAAGACTTGCAATTTGATAGTAATCTGCTTTTTCCACATTAATTGATTGCGTTTGTAGCCGCGATTGGCATGATCTTCAGATGGTCACCTGTGAGCTGACCACCAAGGTAACATGAACCCCTGTGGCTGGCCCTCCCTGGGGGTCGGTGTCCTGGAGATAAAAGCTTGTCCTATGGTGGATGCTGGAACTGTATAGGTGTAACAGGATGTCTGCATGAGAGTTAGAATGGTTAAGGGTCCCAACCATTGGGTAGCCAGAGGCAGGCCAGACAGTGAGGGAACATGATAAGGCTGAGGGTATGAAGCCAAAGAGAGAACTGAGCTGCTTGGTGGAGTCAGTAATGATTGCAGGGGCTTAGGTGTTGATGGAATAGGTTTCATTGTCAAGATTTAATGTGGTGATTTACTGAATGCCGGGGTTGATATTTCAGAAATGCTTCTTCAATAGTTGTGGCATGGCAGTGCTAATTATGAATGGGAATTGTTTGGTGAGTGGGGTAAACTTCTTTGCTAGTGAGTTTATTAGTATGCAGTGTCTTAACTGTGATGTTGATGCTTTTACATTTTGGAATCGCATTATCCTGAACTCTTGCTCCTCCCATATGTATATGATTTGCCTTGTTGAATTTATGTTTTGAGGTTACTTTCCACAATTTGCTGTTTTTCACAGTTTGTACCTCTGTGTCTCACATGTTACTTACTTCCTATTACCTGTAAAGCGCTCTGATACCCGCTCGGGCCCTGTCCACGCTATATAAAACTTTATAAATAAAAACATTAATGTATTTTTTATAAATATTGTAATCTGTGATTAATACAATACATTTATAAACGTTAGCAATGCATGTATCAAAGACCAGGATGGGGAGGGGGTTTATTTTGTTCACCTTTTATTGCAATACCATAGCAATGACATCCAGTTTTCGCGATAGGAGGGTAAATTGATTCAAGCTATACTCCAGTGAATGTTGCGCCGTCACTGATTATTAGTGTAGGTGTAAACATGGTACAACTAATGATTAGTACTTTCGTATGGATACTTTCCTCTAAGTGCCTGTATGAGTTGTGTTGTATATATAATAATAATAACTTTTAAAAAAATATATAACACTCAATACTGCATTCCTGCTATCTCTAAATATAAGAGCTTACAACTACCCAAATTAATGGTATTCAATTTACCATCATCCGCAGAAATGTAATTCTTAGTCAGCCTTGCCAGGATTCAAACTTGTGACCTGCGATTCACCACATAATTTAGCGGTGAGTATTTAACTGACTGAGCTGCCCTGCTGGTTAACTCTGGTGTTTTCAAGCAAACTAGGTGACTAGCACTTGTATAGCAAATAGACCCTTTCTCTGTGGGACAGGCGTTAGTAAAATAGTTCAGACCATATAATCTTGGCAATTCATGTTAACAACTGTCACATGTATGCAGTTTCCGAGCAGCTTTTATGGAAGATATCTTAGAACTGTGGAATAATTTAGATAATAGATTTTGTATTTACCTTTTTCTATATTTACAAAGGTCGATACAGCGTTTCTTTTAGACAGACTGACTCACTTGTCCTGCCTTCCCCATTAAAATGTACTGATTGGAGCTCTATGCCAGTCATGGACTTCAGATTTAAAAGAATGGAGGGCATGCTTTTTCACTTCCGGTCCTAGGACCCTTTCATCTTTGCCGCTGGATTTTTATTTAATTGAGAAACACATTGCTTTTATGAAGATTAATAATAATCAATCAATCAGCGCTACTCACCCGTGAGGGTCTCGAGACGCTGTGGCGGGGGGAGGGGTGCAGCTCTGGTTCAGCCGAAGAGCCAGGTCTTGAGGCTCTTCCTGAAGGTGTGCAGGGTGGGGGAGCGTCTGATGAGGACTGGGAGCTCGTTCCAGGCTTTGGCCGCGATGTAGGAGAAGTCTCTTCCACCTGCTCTGGTTCTGCGAATGCGTGGGGTTTCTGCCAGGGCAAGGTTGGCAGAGCGGAGGTTCCTTTTGGGTATGTGGAAGGAGACTCTTTAGTTGAGGTATTTGGGTCAGATGTTGTGGAGGGTGAATGTATGCATTGTCCAGCATTCCGTCCATCAATTGTTTCTTTTGCAGTGGAGGGATTTGTAGGCATGGGTGAATAGCTTGAAGGTTACTCTCTTCTCGACAGGGAGTCAGTGGAGGTCTCGCAGGTGTTGGGTGAGGTATAATAATAAGACATGGCTGTTCCCATGCACTCTAGTGTTCTGTTTCTTGTGAGATAGTGTTTGTGTTATAGCGCAAAGAGACATCCTGGTGGTAATAATGAGCTCTGTGGATGCTGTCTCTCTTAATCACATTATATTAAAGTTAGAGAATTGTTTTACCTTCAAATTTGTGTTATATTGATTATTTATTGATAGGTAGGAAAAATCGAAAAATGGGATTAGCAATGAGAACTACTTCCCCTTAAACAAATCTCAGAGCATTGCATATGCTAGACTAGAAGCTTAAAGACAGAAGCAAAGGAAACATCCTCCTATTGAATGTATATGAGCCCAGAGGGATTTTGTGAGAAAAACCTATTTGTTTGCACTGACAACTTTAAAAAAAACATTAAACAGGAAGCATTTTGTAAGCTGTAACGCGATCTCCAGACTGTTCTAACAAGATTAATAAATATGAAACCGTATTTAAAAAAACATACCTGTATATTTTTGATGTAAATTTACAATATTGCCAGGCTGGAGAAACGAATGTAGGAAATTATCAATTTTTCAAGAAATCTGAATGAAGTCTTTAGGAATTAGTGGAACGCCTGGTAACAACCAAACATTTTCTTCCAAGCCCACTCCAACAATTTTGTCAAATGTAATGATACTTCATGTCAATTACAGACCACGGGGCAGATTTACAAGCCCTTGAGCCACTTTTGCGTCACTTTTCCCATGTTAAAAATGACGCAAAATTGGCGCAAGGGCCTTGTAAATAAGCCCCCACGTGTCTAAATTTCTATTAAAGCACCGCATCATTCAAAGAGTGTAGGCAAACTGGATGTATTTTTGTAGTTGGAGGGGGGATAATGTTTTACAATGCAAGCAAAATGTGGCCTGTGTTTATTAGAATTTCTATGCAAATATATTATGGCAGCATCTGTCCACTCGCCACCATTGTGGCTGGGGACTTTGAGGCTGAGATGGGAAAGGCTAATAGAAGGCATTAGAAATTCTGATAGGGGAGGCTGAGTAAATGCGTGTCCTTTGTAAGAGCTAATCCCCCTTGTATTGGCTGCTTGGACATGGCTAATTTATTTGAAATTCCATTCTGCCTCTGACAGCATTCCTTATTAGCAGCTGGATCTCCCCGAGCAAAGTTGCATACCAGCTTTCAACTGTTGTAAGTCACCGGTGACATGCTCTTCTGTTAGGCTCTGCCTTTTGTTTGCATATGCATAGGCATAAATGCATTTAAAACAATGGGGGGACAGCGCAGCCCCTATACGGGGAGAAATCCGGCCATAGGCACGAAATGGGTCTGGCGCCCGCGTTGAATGAGTCGTGACATGAATGGGAGGGACTATTCTTCAAGAAATCCTTGTGTTTGTCCTGGCTTTGGTGTTTTACGTCTTCAAGAGACACATTGGCGGATCCTAGACTGGCATTTCAACCAGTAAGAAGCGATGTGAGGAAAAAGGCCAGGTGCAGTGTTTGCTGCTCCCAAATTGTCTGCTGGTCAGGTTCAAACTCAATGTTCTACATAATGCATCTTTAGTTCTTAGGAGATGAAAGTTGGGCCACTGGAGAGCGCCACGTAAAGCTTTGTTGAGAGCTCAGTTGGGTAAACAGAACTTTAGGACAGACGAAAGCCAATCAGCAGCACTGATCCACTTACTTCTTTTTTTAAAAGGACAAAACAAGTGCCCGGAAGAAATCTGTGATCTATAAAATAGTTACTGTTGATTCTACAGGACAAAAAGACCCTGGCCCTCTAAGCCCCTGCTTTAAATGCCATTTAATATTCTGAAGAGAGTTAAGAAACTTTGTTCTGTCACCTTGATTGCAGCCCCGTATTTATTTCCTTTTGCACGACCACCCAGAGACGGACTGACCTGTTAGAAAATCTGGAAAAATTTCAGCAGTTTGCTGCTTCTGGAAAGTTGTGGACTGCCTGTACCTGTGTTGTTTTTGCTAGGGTCTTGCTAGGCTTTGTAGTCATGTAGTAAACCACCAGCAGGGGTGACAGTTACCTGTTCCTACAACAAAACTGTGGGTCCAAAATGGTGTACTGGGGTGAAAATTACATTTAACCAAAGACTCTCGATTTGCCACAGACATACAGGGATGTTGTAAGGGTACCAAGACTGCAAGTAAAATAGATTTAGTAGCCCCCTGTGTTGGAGGAAAATGGGTGCAGTGTGCCTTTCACACGCCTGTGTGCCGGTGCTACTGCTGCACTGGTGATAACACTTCTCTCTGCGGTCCTCTAAGCCTAGCACAGCCACCAGCCTTCAAGAAACTCTAATTTCTAAGAGCAGAATCTGCCTGTCTGGTGACAATTTCCAGGGCCATGTGCTTTGCATCCAGGACTGTAAGTGTGAAGGATGCATCATTAGTCATCATAGGTCAAAAGGCTTACAAATATCACCTGTTTCTGCTTCTACCTGCGCATAACATCTCCTTTGGAAACACAGCATGACCAATAGTTGTGTTCTTGGAGTGTGGGAATGGAGCAGCCCAGTATGGATCATAGAGTGCTCTTGGAGTATGGACATGGAACAGCCCAGTATGGATTATAGAGTGCTCTTGGAGTGTGGGCATGGGGCTGCAATTCTATGGATCATAGAGTGCTCTTGGAGTGTGGGCATGGAGAGGCCCAGCATGGATCATAGAGTGCTCTTGGAGTATGGACATGGAACAGCCCAGTATGGATCATAGTGTGCTCTTGGAGTGTGGGCATGGAGAGGCCCAGTATGGATCATAGAGTGCTCTTGGAGTAAGGACATGGAACAGCCCAGTATGGATCATAGAGTACTCTTGGAGTGTGGGCATGGGGCTGCAATTCTATGGATCATAGAGTGCTCTTGTAGTGTGGGCATGGAGAGGCACAGTATGGATCATAGAGTGCTCTTGCTCTTGGAGTGTGGGCATGGGGCTGTAACGCTATGGATCAAAGAGTGCTCTTGGAGTGTGGGCATGGAGCAGCCCAGTTTGTATCATAGAGTGCTCCTGGAGTGTAGGCATAGAGCAGCCCAGTATGCTCATAGTGTGCTCTTGAAGTGTGGGTATGGAACAGCCTAGTATGGATCATTGAGTACTCTTGGAGTGTGGACATGGAACAGCCCAGTATGGATCATAGAGTGATCTTGGAGTGGGGGCATCAGGCTGCAACTCTATGGATCATAGAGTGCTCTTGGAGTGTGGGCATGGAGAGGCCCTGTATGGATCATAGAGTGCTCTTGCTCTTGGAGTGTGGTCATGGGGCTGTAACTCTATGGATCATAGAGTGCTCTTGGAGTGTGGGTATGGAGCAGCCCAAAATGGATCTTAGTGTGCTCCTCGAGTGTGGGCATGGAGTAGCCCAGTATGGATCATAGAGTGTTCTTGGAGTGTGGACATGGAGCAGCCCTGTATGAACCATAGAGTGCTCTTGAAGTGTGGGCATGGAGCAGCCCAGTATGGATCATAGTGTGCTCCTGGAGTATGGGCATGGAGCAGCCCAGTATGGATTATAGAGTGCGCTTGGAGTGTGGACATGGAACAGCCCAGTATGGATCACAGAGTGCTCTTGGAGTGTGGGCATGGGGCTGCAACTCTATGGATCATAGAGTGCTCTTGGAGTGTGGGCATGGAGAGGCCCTGTATGGATCATAGAGTGCTCTTGCTCTTGGAGTGTGGTCATGGGGCTGTAACTCTATGGATCATAGAGTGCTCTTGGAGTGTGGGTATGGAGCAGCCCAAAATGGATCTTAGTGTGCTCCTCGAGTGTGGGCATGGAGTAGCCCAGTATGGATCATAGAGTGTTCTTGGAGTGTGGACATGGAGCAGCCCTGTATGAACCATAGAGTGCTCTTGAAGTGTGGGCATGGAGCAGCCCAGTATGGATCATAGTGTGCTCCTGGAGTATGGGCATGGAGCAGCCCAGTATGGATTATAGAGTGCGCTTGGAGTGTGGACATGGAACAGCCCAGTATGGATCACAGAGTGCTCTTGGAGTGTGGGCATGGGGCTGCAACTCTATGGATCATAGAGTGCTCTTGGAGTGTGGGCATGGAGAGGCCCAGTATGGATCATAGAGTGCTCTTGCTCTTGGAGTGTTGTCATGGGGCTGTAACTCTATGGATCATAGAGTGCTCTTGGAGTGTGGGTATGGAGCAGCCCAGTATGGATCATAGAGTGCTCCTGGAGTGTAGGCACGGAGCAGCCCAGTATGGATATTAGTGTGCTCCTGGAGTGTGGGCATAGAGCACCCCAGTATGGACCATAGAGTGTTTTTGGAGTGTGGATGGAGCAGCCCAGTATGAACCACAGAGTGCTCTTGAAGTGTGGGCATGGAGCAGGCCAGTATGGATCCCAGTGTGCTCCTGGAGTGTGGGCATGGCACAGCCCAGTATGGATCATAGAGTGTTCTTGGAGTGTGGACATGGAGCAGACCAGTATGGATCATAGAGTGTTTTGGAGTGTGGATATGGAGCAGCCCAGTATGAACCCTAGAGTACTCTTGAAGTGTGGGCATGGAGCAGGCCAGTATGGATCATAGTGTGCTCCTGGAGTGTGGGCATGGCGCAGCCCAGTATGGCTCATAGTGTGCTCCTGAAGTGGGGGCATGGAGCAGCCCAGTATGGATCATACAGTGTTCTTGGAGTGTGGACATGGAGCAGCCCAGTATGAACCATAGAGTGCTCTTGAAGTGTGGACATGGAGCAGCCCAGTATGGATCATAGAGTGTTCTTGGAGTGTGGGCATGGAGAGGCTCAGTATGGATCACAGAGTGCTCTTGCTCTTGGAATGTAGGCATGGGGCAGTAACTCTATGAATCATAGAGTGCTCTTGGAGTGTAGGGATGGAGCAGTCCAGTATGGATCATAGAGTGCTCTTGGAGTGTAGGCACTGAGCAGCCCAGTATGGATTATAGAGTGTTCTTGGAGTATGGACATGGAGCATCCCAGTATGAACCATAGTGTGCTCTTGAAGTGTGGGCATGGAGCAGCCCAGTATGGATCATAGAGTGTTCTTGGAGTGTGGACATGGAGCATCCCAGTATGAACCATAGAGTACTCTTGAAGTGTGGGCATGGAGCAGCCCAGTATGGATCATAGAGTGTTCTTGGAGTGTGGACATGGAGCATCCCAGTATGAACCATAGAGTACTCTTGAAGTGTGGGCATGGAGCAGCACAGTATGGATCATAGTGTGCTCCTGGAGTGTGGGCATGGAGCATCCCAGTATAAACCATAGAGTACTCTTGAAGTGTGGGCATGGAGCACCCCAGTATGGATCATAGTGTGCTCCTGGAGTGTGGGCATGGAGCAGCCCAGTATGGATCATAGAGTGTTCTTGGAGTGTGGACATGGAGCAGCCCAGTATGAACCATAGAGTGCTCTTGAAGTGTGGACATGGAACAGCCCAGTATGGATCATAGAGAGTTCTTGGAGTGTGGACATGGAGCAGCCCAGTATGAACCATAGAGTGCTCTTAAAGTGTGGGCATGGAGCAGCCCAGTATGGATCATAGAGTGTTCTTAGAGTGTGGGCATGGAGAGGCTCAGTATGGATCATAGAGTGCTCTTGGAGTGTGGGCATGGAGCAGCCCAGTATGGATCATAGAGTGCTCCTGGAGTGTGGGCATGGAGCATCCCAGTATGAACCCTAGAGTGCTCTTGGAGTGTGGGTATGGAACAGCCCAGTATGGATCATAGTGTGCTCCTGGAGTGTGGGCATGGAGCATCCCAGTATGAACCCTAGAGTGCTCTTGGAGTGTGGGTATGGAACAGCCCAGTATGGATCATAGTGTGCTCCTGGAGTGTGGACATGGAGCACCCCAGTATGAACCATAGAGTGCTCTTAAAGTGTGGGCCTGGAGCAGCCCAGTATGGATCATAGAGTGTTCTTGGAGTGTGGGCATGGAGAGGCTCAATATGGATCACAGAGTGCTCTTGCTCTTGGAGTGTGGGCATGGGGCAGTAACTCTATGGATCATAGAGTGCTCTTGGAGTGTGCGCATGGAGCAGCCCAGTATGGATCATTGAGTGCTCCTGGAGTGTAGGGATGGAGCAGTCCAGTATGGATCATAGAGTGCTCCTGGAGTGTAGGC
Source organism: Calotriton arnoldi (assembly GCA_963921515.1). Taxonomy (NCBI): domain Eukaryota; kingdom Metazoa; phylum Chordata; class Amphibia; order Caudata; family Salamandridae; genus Calotriton; species Calotriton arnoldi. The sequence continues at coordinate 146,959 of CAWUFW010008170.1, forward strand.
ACAGAGCAGCCCAGTATGGATCATAGAGTGTTCTTGGAGTGTGGACATGGAGCATCCCAGTATGAACCATAGTGTGCTCTTGAAGTGTGGGCATGGAGCAGCACAGTATGGACAATAGAGCGTTCTTGGAGTGTGGACATGGAGCATCCCAGTATGAACCATAGAGTACTCTTGAAGTGTGGGTATGGATCAGCCCAGTATGGATCCTTGTGTGCTCTTGTAGTGTGGGCATGGAGCAGCCCAGTATGGATCATTAGTGTTCTTGGAGTGTGGACATGGAGCAGCCCAGTATGAACCATAGAGTGCTCTTGAAGTGTGGGCATGGAGCAGCCCAGTATGGAACACATATAGTGCTCTTGGAGTGTGGGCATGGAGCAGCGCAGTATGCATCATAGAGTGCTCTTAGAGTGTGGGTATGGAACAGCCCAGTATGGATCATAGAATGCTCTTGGAGCGTGGGCATGGAGCAGCCCAGTATGAACCATAGAGTGCTCTTGAAGTGTGGACATGGAACAGCCCAGTATGAATCATAGAGAGTTCTTGGAGTGTGGACATGGAGCAGCCCAGTATGAACCATAGAGTGCTCTTAAAGTGTGGGCATGGAGCAGCCCAGTATGGATCATAGAGTGTTCTTAGAGTGTGGGCATGGAGAGGCTCAGTATGGATCATAGAGTGCTCTTGGAGTGTGGGCATGGGGCAGTAACTCTATGGATCATAGAGTGCTCTTGGAGTGTGGGCATGGAGCAGCCCAGTATGGATCATAGAGTGGTCCTGGAGTGTGGGCATGGAGCATCCCAGTATGAACCCTAGAGTGCTCTTGGAGTGTGGGTATGGAACAGCCCAGTATGGATCATAGTGTGCTCCTGGAGTGTGGGCATGGAGCATCCCAGCATGAACCCTAGAGTGCTCTTGGAGTGTGGGTATGGAACAGCCCAGTATGGATCATAGTGTGCTCCTGGAGTGTGGACATGGAGCAGCCCAGTATGAACCATAGAGTGCTCTTAAAGTGTGGGCCTGGAGCAGCCCAGTATGGATCATAGAGTGTTCTTGGAGTGTGGGCATGGAGAGGCTCACTATGGATCACAGAGTGCTCTTGGAGTGTGGGCATGGGGCAGTAACTCTATGGATCATAGAGTGCTCTTGGAGTGTGCGCATGGAGCAGCACAGTATGGATCATAGAGTGCTCCTGGAGTGTAGGGATGGAGCAGTCCAGTATGGATCATAGAGTGCTCCTGGAGTGTAGGCACAGAGCAGCCCAGTATGGATCATAGAGTGTTCTTGGAGTGTGGACATGGAGCATCCCAGTATGAACCATAGTGTGCTCTTGAAGTGTGGGCATGGAGCAGCACAGTATGGACAATAGAGCGTTCTTGGAGTGTGGACATGGAGCATCCCAGTATGAACCATAGAGTACTCTTGAAGTGTGGGTATGGATCAGCCCAGTATGGATCCTTGTGTGCTCTTGTAGTGTGGGCATGGAGCAGCCCAGTATGGATCATAAGTGTTCTTGGAGTGTGGACATGGAGCAGCCCAGTATGAACCATAGAGTGCTCTTGAAGTTTGGGCATGGAGCAGCCCAGTATGGAACACATATAGTGCTCTTGGAGTGTGGGCATGGAGCATCCCAGTATGAACCCTAGAGTGCTCTTGGAGTGTGGGTATGGAACAGCCCAGTATGGATCATAGTGTGCTCCTGGAGTGTGGACATGGAGCAGCCAAGTATGAACCATAGAGTGCTCTTAAAGTGTGGGCCTGGAGCAGCCCAGTATGGATCATAGAGTGTTCTTGGAGTGTGGGCATGGAGAGGCTCAGTATGGATCACAGAGTGCTCTTGCTCTTGGAGTGTGGGCATGGGGCAGTAACTCTATGGATCATAGAGTGCTCTTGGAGTGTGCGCATGGAGCAGCCCAGTATGGATCATAGAGTGCTCCTGGAGTGTAGGGATGGAGCAGTCCAGTATGGATCATAGAGTGCTCCTGGAGTGTAGGCACAGAGCAGCCCAGTATGGATCATAGAGTGTTCTTGGAGTGTGGACATGGAGCATCCCAGTATGAACCATAGTGTGCTTTTGAAGTGTGGGCATGGAGCAGCACAGTATGGACAATAGAGCGTTCTTGGAGTGTGGACATGGAGCATCCCAGTATGAACCATAGAGTACTCTTGAAGTGTGGGTATGGATCAGCCCAGTATGGATCCTTGTGTGCTCTTGTAGTGTGGGCATGGAGCAGCCCAGTATGGATCATAAGTGTTCTTGGAGTGTGGACATGGAGCAGCCCAGTATGAACCATAGAGTGCTCTTGAAGTGTGGGCATGGAGCAGCCCAGTATGGAACACATATAGTGCTCTTGGAGTGTGGGCATGGAGCAGCCCAGTATGCATCATAGAGTGCTCTTAGAGTGTGGGTATGGAACAGCCCAGTATGGATCATAGAATGCTCTTGGAGCGTGGGCATGGGGCTGCAACTCTAAGGATCACAGAGTTGTTCAAGTTTGACAACCCAGTAAATCTGTTTGTGAAACGGCTATGTTTATTACATTTGCACAACTGCACCTTCGGGTGGTTATTCCCCACAATAACTTTTATTTTGCAGGAGAATTATATTGTAAAGAAGTAGGATTTGTTGGGCCTTTTCAAAGGTTTTTTTATGTTCAAAGTCTTTAAGAAGTTCCTAAAGTTGTTGAGTTTTAAGAAAACTGCTTGAATTTAGGGGAAGCAAATTGCAGCATCTTTAAAAATTCCTAGTCATTATACACCACAATTCAGGAACAAAAGAAAAGTGTGAAGCTGTAAGTGCGACAGGAATATTCAAACCTGGGTCTCATACTCACTGTGCTATAGGAATCGAGCTGTACCTCACTAATGAGGCATCAATAAGCCGGATGTTCCCATCAGGAGGGACCTTGCAGGGCAGTTTGAGCTGGGCTATTCCTATTGGAGGAGGACCAAGATTGATTTGCATATGGCTGATCTCTGTCTAAAGTGGCACAGTCAGCAAAAAAATATTGACTGGGATGCCGCCTGAGTAATTACCAGTGGTTGCGATTAATTCAAGCTTTCCATAAATCATATTTTTATTTTCCTCAGTAGAGCATGTGTAGAGTGATATGCATTTATAGAAAGCCCTTGTGAAAAGTGTGTCCAGGTGAAACCCCTGAGCTACCTGGGCTACTCACACCAGTGGCACCTGAAGAAACACTCTTCATGAGTGTTTGGAGCAAGACTTGCACAGATAGTGACCCCCAAGAATGCATTGGTCCCTCTGGTCAGTAGGGCAACTTGGTCCTGCAAATGACCAGGTGGCCCAAGCACCACAATTTTTTATAGGTCACAAAAAGGGTAGTGTAAATTGCGGACCCTGATTAACATCTCTGATAATTAATACGTATGAATGGATATGATGCCAAGAACAGAATCATTTTGGCAGCTTTTTGAGCTCTTCTTTTCACCCAGAAACTGAAAGATGAGGGAATTGTTGATCCTGTCGTTACATACCTCTAAGAACAGCATCAGCACATTTCTCTACACCCGAAGCGGTATAAAAGTAACAGCAACTTCTCAACCAAAACCACCAGTCAAAGTACAGAACATGTATGTACGGAAATTCCTGTAGAAGGAAACCGCGGTTGTATAGGGAGCCATCCACACATTTAGATACATTGGGGCCGATATACAAGCCCCTTGAGCCGCCGGTGCATCACGCTGCATCACGCTGCATGACGCACCGGTGGCGCAGCCTGCTAAGTGATATTTACAAGAACAGGTAAAGTCATCCTGCGTGACTTAACTTGTGCTTGTAAATATCACCCCTGTTCACGCAACACTTTGCGTGTTAGGGGCGTGACATGGGTGTTGCTGTGGGTGTTCCCACGCAACACCCATGTCCACTGATGCATTTCCAGATTTACGAGAAATCGTAAATCTGGAAATGCGTCAGAATGCTACGCCACCCTAGGGGTGGCGTAGCGAGATGCAACAAGGAGAAATGTTTTCATTTCTCCTCGTTTGTTTCCTCTTTCAATGCGTGCTGCATTCTACAGCTCACATTGGAAGAGGAAATCACCGCAATTGATTGTTTATGTGCAGGAAGGTGCCCCTTCCTGCACAAAAACAATCTCCCCACGACGCAGGCATCCTTGCACCATGGTGCAAGGGTGCCTGCGACGGCGCATGGCAGCAGTTTGTGCGCCAGCACAGGGGGAAGCACAGAGATGCGACATATTGTTGTAAATATGTTGCATCCCTGTGCTTCGAAACTAACGCAGCGCGGCGCAGCAAAATGACTTGCGGCACCGCGCTGCGTTAGTTTCTTGTAGCTCTGCCCCTTTGATTCGCAGGGAGCCCGAAGTAAAGTAAAGCCCTTCCTCTCAGTTGTGAAGTGTAACATTGTCAGTGCCTGCCCAAGTGAGAGACAGCCCTGGATTACAACAGATGAGATGCCAGGCAGGGAGGAGTGAAGTGGGGTGATCTGAAACTTGTCAGGAGAGTGACAATGCTGTCATGGGTAGAAATCCATGGCTGTAATGGGTAAGTGATAGAATACACTCCCGCAGTAAATTCATACTTTAACACCGCACCCAGGATTACCGATAAGATAGTTTTTTTTTCTTTTGCAACATTTATTTATTGTTTATCAGTGCCAAAACAGTACAAATAGGGAACAACACAGTACAGGGCATCCAGAGCAATGGCAACAAAGGACAATGAGATAGCAAAACAACTGGGCCTTGGGGAGGGGCGAAGACAACTACAATAAGAACACCCGTGGTAGAAAATATCCTCCCCCTCGTAAACAAACAAGGAGACTATTCTTCGATACCCCATTTAAGAGCATGAAAAGAAAGCACTATGGTATAGGATCCGAACGGGGTGGGGGGGAGGAGGGGTGCAAGGGAGAAGCAGATTCATGGGAGGGATACTAGGGCATCGCCAAGTGGGAGGAATGGAAATCCATTGGCAGATGAATGGGATGAATAAAGCAGACATCACCTTGAAGATAAGGTCGGTTTACAGTCGTCAATCTACACTGCACAACATCTGGGATAGAAATTGGGAAATTTAGTGCAAACAGGTATACTCAAGCAGCGGAAATCGAAAAGCTAGGCTTCCGTTTCCACCAGGTATGGCATTACCACTTCATTCCGAGTTCCACACATCGCAGTCAGCTGTAAAATGGTAATAGCATGGATGTTGTCTCATTCTCACGTCCAAAACTTAGATTATTTGTGTTGTTCCCTCACACAAATTCTGTTCAGTTTTACCTAGAAAAAGTCACGTGGGGAAAACACTTTATAACCCTGAATCGCAAACTGCACTTTTGAATAAGTTTACACTTTTGAGTAAGTTTACTGCTTTTTGGTATGTTATGTTAAAGATATTTGTCAAGCGCACGTTCACCAGACGGTTTCTTGGCGCTGGAGTGAAAATTAGGCAGCAGCAGAGGAGAGAGCCTAGTTGTCATATGCCTGGGAAAATAACCAGGTCTTCAACTGTTTTCTGAATAGCGCACAGGAGGTGACCAACCTCAGCTCCACAGGAAGCGAGTTCCAGAACTGAGGGGCTAAGACTGCAAATCGAGAGCCACCATGTTTCTTGCGTTTAAAGGTGGGAGTGACTAATAGATTCAAATAGGAGGATCGTAGGTTTCGAGTGGGAGCATAGCGTAGAATCTTGGAAGAAATAAAGGCTGGACTGTTGCCATGAAGAGCTTTGAAAATAGTGCATCCCAACTTAAATACACAACGCATAGCCACTGGGAGCCAATGAAGGCTTTTCATCAGTGGTCTGACGTGATGCCATTTAGGTTGGCAAAAGATCAATCTAGCAGCCTGATTCTGGACTAGCTGGAGGCGTCTGAGTTGGTAAGCCGGGATGCCTACATAAAGTGAATTGGCATAGTCCAGTCGGGAGATGACCAAGGCCAAGATCACTAAGATCAGGGCTTCCCGAGACAGAAATCTGCTAATCTTCTTAATTCTACGCAGTTGAAAAAACCCCGCATAAACCACCGAGCTGATCTGAGCCTTCAAAGACAGGTCATTGCTTATCACTATACCTAAGCTTTTTGGCGGAGCTAGCTGGAAGGGGAGCATTGCCCAGGATAGCAGGCCAAAAGTTAGAGTTCCATGGATTTGCAAGCCCGCCGGTGAGGATCAGCTCAGTTTTATCAGGGTTGAGCTTCAATTGATTTTCGTTCATCCATTCACTTATGAAAATCATGGTGTCTTGAAAATGAGACACAGAGGATGGAGAGAGATTAATGTTGAAGACCAATTGAAGATCATCAGCATAATTATATGTCCCAACTTTTCTTTCTCGAAGGGAGGAGATTAGAGGAAGAAGGTACAAATTAAAGAGAAGCGGGGAAAGAGAGGAGCCCTGGGGGACCCCACAGGTCAATTCCTTTTTCTTAGAAGAGAAGTTGGCAAGACGTACTGATTGAGACCGGTCACTGAGGAAGGAGGAGAGCCACTTCAGAGCCAGACCCTGGATCCCGGCATTGCTGACACAGTCAATGAGGATGTTATGATCGACCGTGTCAAACGCTGCCGACAAATCCAGGAGAACCAGGGCCTGGGTGAGACCTCTATCCGCCCCCCCTCTAAGATCATCCATAACTGTCAGGATGACTGACTCTGTAGAGTGGGCGGGTTGAAACCCAGCCTGGTGAGGGTCCAAAACATGGGACTGTTCGACAAAAGAGCTGAGTTGAGTCGAAACGTATGCCTCTAGAACCTTACCAAGGTAGGGTAATAAGGAGATCGGGCGGTAGTTACTAAGAATAGAAGGATCCGCGCCTGGCTTCTTTAAAATGGGAATAATTTCCGCACTTTTAAAAAGGTCAGGAACAATACCAGACTTAAGTGAATTGTTAAGAAGAGAAAGTGGGGGATCCAGGCATTTAGTAAAAACTTCCTGAAGGACGTGAGGGGGACAGCAGTCAGTTGGGGAACCAGAGCCAACTTTTTAAGTAAGCCTAGAAAGGTCTCCTGAGAAATGGGGGGAATCAAGATCAACTGAGACGGAGATCTATAAATGTTGAGAACGTCTGTGAAGGAGGCGGAGGTCGGAATACTAGCCTTAATGGCAGTGATTTTCTCCATAAAATATGAGTTGAGGGAATCACAGAGGGACTGTGAGGGGGTTGGTTTCAGCGTAATTCTGTCTGGTTTAGAAAGCTCATTTACTATAGAAAAAATTTCTTTAGACTTATTAGCTGAGTTTAGAACCTTCTTAGAAAAATAGTCTGCCTTAGTTTGAAGAATAGAATTTTTGTATTCTTTCATTAAGTTAGTATAAGTGGTCCTATCTTCTACAAGATAATGAAGTCTCCATCTGCGTTCTGCTTGTCTCAACGCCAGCTTCTTAGTCTTTAGATCATTAGAGAACCACTGCTGTGCGTCGTGGGGTCTCAGAATCTTAGTTGGCTTAAGAGGGGCGACGCAGTCGCATGCGGACTCAAGCCATAACTTGAGGTTCACTGCCTGTGTTTGAACCGATTCTGATGCAGACGGGGCCATAGCGGTTAAAAGTGAACAGAGGTAATCAGTATTAGCACTTCTCCAGTTTCTGGACATGCAGTTCTTTATCAATTGAGTTTTAGTGGACCGAACATCAGAGAGGGTAAAGGATATAAAATGATGATCCGACCAAGTACAAGGGAAAATCCGGGGGGTCGAGATCGTCAGGTTAGCTGTCCAGACTTGGTCCAGCGTGTGCCCCTTTATGTGAGTAGCTTCGCGCACATGTTGGGTGCAATTCATTCCGGACAGAAGATCTGTCAGCTCTATTGAGCTGGCACTCTCCTGGTCGTCATGGGGCCAATAATTAAAGTCACCAATAATAAGGAGTCGGGCGTGGTTAATAGCTAAGTGAGAAATCATTTCACCCAATGCTTGGGGAAAAGTAGGCATATAGTGAGGAGGTCTGTAAAAAGGGCGCAAGTGAAAAATGACTGGGGGATTGAAATTTAAGAACTAAACTATCAACAGAAGGAAAACCGGTGACCCCTAATAACTTAAACTGGTGATCCTTATGGATGATAGCTGCAACCCCACCCCCCATTTTACCTGGGGAATGATTAGTTTGCAGGATGTAGTAATTATCTGGTACTGCCGCTAAGATGTCAGGGGCAGACTCTTCAGTAAGCCATGTTTCAGTAAGAAGAAGTATGTCTGGCTTTTCAGACTGTAGAAGTTGATAAATTTCGAGTTGGTATTCACAACTGCACTTTTTGTTGTAAGTTGCACTTTTGTAGTAACTTACACTTTTGTAGTAAGTCCAGCACTACACATGGCCAACCACTGGTACTGCAACACCCTCCAAAAGAAATGAATGGAGGTAGAACTTAAAATGAAGACCCCACAGGAAATAATATTAAATTAAATTATTTAAAATAGTTAAAATTAATATACATTAAAGTTAAAAAATATAGAACTAGAACACATTTATGATTTATTTATACAATATCTTTTTAATAACCTATTTTGATTTTACAAAATATAGTAACAATAAATTATCTTAAAAATGATTAGCATTTTAATTAATTCTGCACATCACTTTAAATAATAATGAGAGCACAATAAAAATATATATATTTTTTTCTTTAGACAGGAATTAATTTGTTTATTTAAATTTCAGATAAATTAATTACATTTGATATATTTTCATTGATTAAAGTTTTAATTCAAAATTAAGTATATAGTGCTGTTGCATTCTTTTGATCTTGTTCTACATTTAAAGTAAATAAATGAAATAAATGTACATTAATATTTAACAAAAATATGTTTAATGTCTATTTATTTTCGAGTTACATACATTTTATTGCATCTTCTCTATACTTTACCATATTGAAATTGCACAGTTATGGTGGAGATCTCTGCATTGTAATGTATTGGGAAAAATTAAAGGGGGGATGGGGTTTTGGGGGGACATGGTGTTTATACCTATGCCGGTGGCCACACTGGTCAACGATGGGAGCGGGGTCTAACTTTCACTCATGGAGAGAGAAATATTTTGCTATATGACTGCAGACTTGAGGTCAGTTCACGGACATCATGCAACAGCAGAGCATGACGGATGGGGCAATTTCCTCAGCTTAAACAGCCATGACTCAGCTACAATGGATCTACACAAACACTTAACCCTTTAAATCCCATCAGACATCTTTCCGCAGTGCAGCGGCCTGATACACTTTTAAAAGGATCTATTTTGTGGACAGTTTTATTTCTCATTGTCTGATAAACTGCAATCTCTTGACCTCAAACAGTGAAAATGAGAGGAAGATGGTCAGGACATGTGCCAATTTTTGGCGGATGTCCGGTTTCTGTCTTCCTCCAAATAGGGGGATAAGTATATATTTATATTAAGGGAAATCTGGGGCAGTGTGAATATTGACCAAACAAAAACTCAAGATACGACCTCATACAGTTTTATAATGCTTATGCACTTAGACGATGTACTTCAAACAGCGTGTATCTTTTGGACAATTTTATCCAATGGTGGCAGGCTAGAGTTCTTGCTTGCTCCTGAAACCTTTGGGCCTCGGTCCTTTCACTTTTGCTTTGATTTTAGTCCCCTGGTAAGTGGAACAAAGGTTCGAGCCAGAGTGTCAGTGCATCATATATTCTATGCAGTGTCTGTCCAGTAGCTTCTCAGCGGCCCTGGATACAAGAGGTGCAACTGAGCATGGGGCTCCAGATATCTGCTAATCAGTCTCATAGCACAAGAATGGTCTAAACACCCAAAAAACAATCACCCAAACATGGCCTGGAATACTCAACCTAAGGCAACTGATGGATTTAAGGAATCGGAAAACTTGATCCAAGGTCTAGTGTATCGCTAATGGGCCACTCGGCCCTGTGGATGATGAGAAGTGTTGAACTCTGGTTCATCAAGAGACCCGTTACTGCTTTATAGGCACACAGCGTACACGTGGTACTGGAAATGGGCTAACACCACAGTAGAAACCTTGGGGTACAAACATCTCAGTCTTCTGTTTTATAAAGAGCCGGGCACTGTTAGACTTTTCACTTTGCAGGGGCGCCATTTGATTAAATAATGGTAGATAGTCACATCTACACCAGCCTCAAGATACAGAACATTACGCTAAGACCTATGGTGAAGGGTAACCCCTATTTCACCATCCCTCTTAAGTTGGAAAATGGGGTTTTAGAGGGTTCCACAAAGTCAGATACAGGTACTATTTGGGTCAGGGTGAAGTAGGCCTACTGCATCCTGAATTTTATTTGTAGGCCATCGAATCCTTTGCAAGCTGAATGTGTTTAGTCTGGCTCTAGCCAGATGGACTAGGTGAAAGTTATAGTCATGGGCATGTCACTTCCTTGAGATGACCTTTAGCTAGGCTTCCTTTAGCTGTGACTTTCTTCTTGTGCTCATAGCCAGGCATAGCTGTTCTCCAGTCACTGTGCAGCACAGCTTCCTGTACCCAGCAGCATGTACAACTACAATGTCTTAGGCTTGTTTCCAGCTTTGGTTAAAATAGCAACTTCCTAAATCCTATCCTGGACAAGCATTCTTCTGTAGCGGTGCAGTATTGATTCTGCAGATATCCTGATGAATACTCCCAGTTGGCTGAAACGAGTCATTAGCATGAAGCTTGGGCCAATCAAGTTGTGCTTTTGGGCCCAATATCACAATTTCAGTCAACCAAAGCACAGAGAATCCTCAAAGCCCTTCTTCCCAAGCTGTCACAAAGGAGCACAATGACTGGCACTAACTGGTCAAGAAAAATATGGATACCTGGGAATGTAGACTCAGTGATACTGATACCTGCTGTTTTCAGACAATCCTTGACAAAGCATAATTGCAGGCAGCCAATGAGGCCAAAAGACTTGGATTGGACTTCACACAAATGCGGATCCTCACTAGAGGGTAGCTTATTTCCAGGCAAAACGTTGGGCCTAGCTGTCCAGTAGCAAAATAAGTTTTGGTCAGTTCTGACTGAATTTAGTTCGGCAGCTAGAAGCCCTAGATGGTAAAAACTGCAGAGGGTCTCATAACTGCAGATTCTGGGTCTGTTCTAAGTATACAAAACCAGAATGATATTATCATATGTAGGGAACACAAATCTTGTGGTGAATTGAACAGTCCTTTCATGATGACACGTATTCATGCTGTGCTTGGCCTCTATGCACTGAAAAGGACCCAAGATATGGGAAACTGGATACATTCTACCTAAAGAGACATCCTCCCCTCTTCCAAGGGTATAGATTAAAAATGTGTCCCTCACTAGAATAGTGTTTGCCACCATCCGTCAGTCTTCTCATAGCCTGGCAAGGCAGCAGTAGTTGCCGCTACTAAATCGGTTGTGCACATTTTGAGTGTACCACTAGTCCAGCAGAAAGCAGCACCTCATGTGAGTTCATCAATGTTGTGTACACTGGAAAATAGGTGGGCCAGTCAGAAATTTGAACAAAAGGGCTTGCTGGCCCAGCTGACCAGACAACATGGTGATATTGCTCATAAAAAGAGTTTTTAAGAGAGGTTTACAGCACAAAGATAGCAGATGGAATGCTTCAGTTAATCTCAGCAACTGGTAATCACTCTGGGCCACATCCTTGCCTCAGTGTTTTTAGCTCCAGCCATAAGTGCTAGGCTATGTGCCCTCTGAATAGGAAAACAAGCAGCCCCGGATTATCCCATTTTGACTCGCTAGTTGCTGCAGGAATATATGTAAGGGAAGTTGTGTAGTGTGAGCCTGGCTGGAAAGCAGCAGAGTGACTAGGCAGGATCTCATAGATACAGGAGGGATGCCCTTATCACTTAGAGGAATAATGACCTTTTAAGACATGGCTCTAAAATACCTTTCTGAATTGCAGGAGGATGGAAGCTGTTCTGATGTTGATGTAGATGGGGATGTTGATCTAAATCCTGGGTGCATAAATGGAGTAGCCCTGCTTTCTGATTTTTTCGTTCTTAATTTTCTTTGTCTCCAATAGTTTGGCCCTATTTGCCTTGATGTGGTTAATTTAGGGGTCAGGTATGCTATGGTGCCATTTATGATGATATTTCTTCGGTCGACTCTACTCCATCCCTTTGATAGACGGAGATTTGGATGGTGGGATATTTAAAGGGAAGTCTGCTGTAGGGAACTGGCTCATTAGTCAGGCGTTGCTTAGTTCCAGTGGCACAGCGAGCATGGGACCCACGTCAAGCACATCCTTCCACTTAGGGCTGCACATCAAACTCACAAAAGGTGTTGGGAGAAATGGTTGCAATACGTCTAACCACTGGCAAAAGCTTTGGGTAGCATTCCAGCCCATCGTTCCTTTTCCCACCATGCTATCTCAGTTAGGACCCATACACAAATCAGTCTTGACCCTGCTCCAATGGGAACAGTCCAGCATGAACTGCTAGGTCAGCCTACATTCGACTGCAGAGCCCCAGTCAGGGCGGACCCATCTTGCTCCTATGTTTCGGCTCAGGCAAGACCTGGCCTGGTAGTTCTGGCTGAACTGTTCCTGTTGGAGCAGGGTCAAGACTAATTTGCATGTGGCTGGGTCCAAACAGAGATGGCATGGTGGGCAAAAGATAGCGTGACCAGACTTCCCGGTTTTCCACAGACAGTCCCGGTTTTCAGTGGACTGTCCCGGCATCACAATGCTTTTCCTAATTGTAAATACATGTCACGGTTTTTGGGACAAATGTCAACTCATCCTGAAAAGCACAGGTGAAATGTATGCTCGCTTTGCACAGGTGCCTCTAAACCCTGAAATATCTTACATGATTTGTCTTTTTCGTACAACACAGGAGAAGGTCAGCTGCATGCTCCCATTAGTGGTGAGACAGAGTGGGGAGGAGAACAGGGGTGCTCAGGGTGAAAGTTCCGCCATGGGTAATGTTGTGGCTTCCTCATAGTCCATCCACGGCAAGGAAAAGCGGCACCATGAAGTGAAGGTTTTTTACCGAAGGTTTATTTTTAAGCTCACTGTTGTATCTTAGCAATGTGTCCTAGCAACATGTAATGCATTCTTCCCATGGCTACCAGCACCGGGAGTTCTGGAGCTGGATGAGAGGAGGAGGAGACAGTTGCTGATGACAGGACGTGTCTAGGGGTTGTTCCAGTGAACTTCAATAAAGTTCCTACTTAAAATACCTTGTCTGCACTTCTTAAAAGTGGCGACGAGGATGGGATGTATTTTCCCTGAAGGCAGACTAGTTAGGTGACGCTACGTGTGGACAGCCCCTAGATTTTCATAATTAACTGATTCCTCAGACGGTGCCTCTCACTGCTGTGTTAATTACACTGCATTGCCAAAGACGTGCTGCTGTGCGAGGATATTTGGAGAGGAGACTGGGATCGCCCATATTGAAACTGTTACTTGAGTCCTGCCTTACCAAAGACACACCAAAGAAACGCTGGAGTCCTGTCTGCACCAAAGGCACATGTGGAAGTAACTCCGATACGTGTTGGTTCGGTAAGGTTTGTGTTTGTGTGACCCTGCGCTGGATGTGCACGAATCTTTCACCTGAACACTGTGTCTTAACTTCGGTGGATGGCAGTGGACTGTTAACACTTCTGGAAAGACTGAGCCGTGCTGCATTGAAGCGGGTGAAAGGGAATAATATTTCCAAGTGTGTGTAGGCGGGAGCGTCTGACTGCCAAGCTTATGTGACTTGCATCCGATTATCAAGCCAATTGAATGCTGGCCTACCGAATCCAGCCCGAGTCTACCGTTGGATCGGGAGCTCTGATACCTACGCCACTTGTAAACATTGTTAGTGTTTAAAATTCAACTCACCGGCTGCCGCTCGTGTGTTTCGGTCCTGTTCCATCTCCTGTTGTGTGCGTCATTGCGAGTATTCCACTACGGAACTCATGAGCTCTCCGCAAGTCACTAGCGCATTGCAGTGTGGGAGCCACGCTGCGTTGTGACGTGCTATCCATTGACGCTTCCCTACGAACAGTGTGTAATTGTCATGACAACCAAATACGAGTGCTGCAACGCGATCGAGGAAACGGATTCGGCATTTTAAAGGAGCGACAGCAAGCAAATATTGAATAATCAGCGGACCAATTTGAATAGACTAAGTCATTTGATAGGGGCAAGAAGGAGACATTGGTGCAACTTTGAAGACTACTACCCCTGCGTAGACTACGGCCCATTTTCGGCCAAGGGAATTGTCAACAAGTACGCCTTAGTGCTAATTGACTACCATTCAAAATGGCCAGCAGTGGCATTCACTGGAGACATTAAAGCCTATAATGTCATCAAATCTTGTGACCAAATTTTTCGTAGGGAGGGGTGTCCTGACATGTTGGTCACAGATAACGGACCCCAGTTCATAGCAGATGAATTCAAAACATACCTTACCAAAATAGGCATCGCTCACCACACTACCGCCGTTTATAATCCCAAGGAAAACGGCCTTGTTGAGAGATTCAACAGAGTCTTGAAAGAGTGTATCCAATTGTCTGAAGGGTGTGGTGGAGACTGCAAGGAGGCAGTAAAGGAAATGTAATGGAGTTACCGAACCACACCCATTCTGTCAGCAAAGAATCTCCATTCAGACTCCTCAAGGGCAGACAACCAGGAACGAGGGTTGCTCCTGGGTGGATGCTCAAGGGTCTTTCACGACCTGTGTGCAACAGGAGTCTAGAGTGGAGAGTGAAGAAGCACCAGGAGAAATATGTGTGCAGGCACAATGACAAATTTAAAAAAGGGCAATCGTGTATTTGCTGTTGGAGATTGGGTGAGGAAGTATAGCTTAGGCGTTCAAAAAGAGGTCTGTCTAAATGGTCAGTGCCCAAACGCATAACCAAGGTTGTTGGTAGCAGTTTTTATCTGAGTGATGGCAAGAGGTGGAATATTCGAAGTATCACTTTGTGCAACGCTGGGGAATTAAATGATTGGTTGGAAAAAACGAGTGACTGTCAAATGGAGAAAAGCAGTGATGATGTGAGAAATAACAAACGTGTCAGGAAAGTTCCAAAATGGCACAGTGACTATGTAACCCACTGATATACCAGGTGTTTTTTTTAAATTTCATTTTGTTCACTTCAATCTTATGTTCAATGTAGTATCTTAGCAATGTGTCCTAGCAACATGTACTGCATTCTTCCCATGGTTACCAGCACTGGGAGTTCTGGAGCTGGACGAGAGGAGGAGGAGACAGTTGCTGATGACAGGACGTGTCTAGGGGCTGTTCCAGTGAACTTCAATCAAGTTCCTACTTAAAATACCTTGTCTGCGCTTCTTAAAACTCACTTGTGCAAAACAAGAGAAAAAAGACGGTCAACGCGTTTCGGCTTGTTGCCTTCGACTGGACCAGAGAGTCCTATGACAAGAGAGTTGATTTAAAGTGCCTACACCAAAAATGGTCCTTCTATACTGTAATTACCAGTGGTTGAGATTCATTCAAGCATTCCATAAATCATATTTTTATTTTCCTCAGTAGAGCATGTGTAGAGTGATATGCATTTATAGAAAGCCCTTGTGAAAAGTGTGTCCAGGTGAAACCCTGAGCTACCTGGGCTACTCACACCAGTGGCACCTGAAGAAACACTCTTCATGGGTGTTTGGAGCAAGCCTTGCACAGATAGTGACCCCCAAGAATGCATTGGTCCCTCTGGTCTGTAGAACAACTTGGTCCTGCAAATGACCAGGGGGCCCAAGCACCACAATGTTTTATAGGTCACAAAAAGGGTAGTGTAAATTGCGGACCCTGATTAACATCTCTGATAATTAATACGTATAAATGGATATGATGCCAAGAATAGAATCATTTTTGCAGCTTTTTGAGCTCTTCCTTTCACCCAGAAACTGAAAGATGAGGGAATTGTTGATCCTGTCGTTACATACCTCTAAGAACAGCATCAGCACATTTCTCTACACCCAAAGCGGTATAAAAGTAACAGCAACTTCTCAACCAAAACCACCAGTAAAAGTACAGAACATGTATGTACGGAAATTCCTGTAGAAGGAAACCGCGGTTGTATAGGGAGCCAGCCACACATTTAGATACATTGCGGCCGATTTACAAGCCCCTTGAGCCGCCGGTGCATCACGCTGCATCACGCTGCGTGACGCACCGGTGGCCCAGCCTGCTAAGTGATATTTACAAGAACAGGTAAAGTCACCCTGCGTGACTTAACCAGTGCTTGTAAATATCACCCCTGTTCACCCAACACTTTGCGTGTTAGGGGCGTGACATGGGTGTTTCTGTGGGTGTTCCCACGCAACACCCATGTCCACTGATGCATTTCCAGACTTACGAGAAATCATAAATCTGGAATTGCGTCAGAATGCTACGCCACCCTAGGGGTGGCGTAGCGAGATGCAACGAGGAGAAATGTTTTCATTTCTCCTCGTTTTTCTCTCTTTCAATGCGTGCTGCATTCTACAGCACACATTGGAAGAGGAAATCACTCAATTGATTGTTTTTGTGCAGAAAGGTGTCCCTTCCTGCACAAAAACAATCTCCCCACGACGCAGGCATCCTTGCACCATGGTGCAAGGGTGCCTGCGACGGCGCATGCCAGCAGTTTGTGCGCCAGCACAGGGGGAAGCCCAGAGATGCGACATATTGTTGTAAATATGTCGCATCCCTGTGCTTCGAAACTAACGCAGCGCGGCGCAGCAAAATGACTTGCGGCACTGTGCTGCGTTAGTTTCTTGTAGCTCTGCCCCTTTGATTCGCAGGGAGCCCGAAGTAAAGTAAAGCCCTTCCTCTCAGTTGTGAAGTGTAACATTGCCAGTGCCTGCCCAAGTGAGAGACAGCCCTGGATTACAACAGATGAGATGCCAGGCAGGGAGGAGTGAAGTGGGGTGATCTGAAACTTGTCAGGAGAGTGACAATGCTGTCATGGGTAGAAATCCATGGCTGTAATGGGTAAGTGATAGAATACACTCCCGCAGTAAATTCATACTTTAACACCGCACCCAGGATTACCGATAAGATAGTTTTTTTTTCTTTTGCAACATTTATTTATTGTTTATCAGTGCCAAAACAGTACAAATAGGGAACAACACAGTACAGGGCATCCAGAGCAATGGCAACAAAGGACAATAAGATAGCAAAACAACTGGGCCTTGGGGAGGGGCGAAGACAACTACAATAAGAACACCCGTGGTAGAAAATATCCTCCCCCTCGTAAACAAACAAGGAGACTATTCTTCGATACCCCATTTAAGAGCATGAAAAGAAAGCACTATGGTATAGGATCCGAACGGGGTGGGGGGGAGGAGGGGTGCAAGGGAGAAGCAGATTCATGGGAGGGATACTAGGGCATCGCCAAGTGGGAGGAATGGAAATCCATTGGCAGATGAATGGGATGAATAAAGCAGACATCACCTTGAAGATAAGGTCGGTTTACAGTCGTCAATCTACACTGCACAACATCTGGGATAGAAATTGGGAAATTTAGTGCAAACAGGTATACTCAAGCAGCGGAAATAGAAAAGCTAGGCTTCCGTTTCCACCAGGTATGGCATTACCACTTCATTCCGAGTTCCACACATCGCAGTCAGCTGTAAAATGGTAATAGCATGGATGTTGTCTCATTCTCACGTCCGAAACTTAGATTATTTGTGTTGTTCCCTCACACAAATTCTGTTCGGTTTTACCTAGAAAAAGTCACGTGGGGAAAACACTTCATAACCCTGAATCGCAAACTGCACTTTTGAATAAGTTTACACTTTTGAGTAAGTTTACTGCTTTTTGGTATTCACAAATTGCACTTTTTGTTGTAAGTTACACTTTTGTAGTAACTTACACTTTTATAGTAAGTCCAGCACTACACATGGCCAACCACTGGTACTGCAACACCCTCCAAAAGAAATGAATGGAGGTAGAACTTAAAATGAAAACCCCACAGAACATAATATTAAATTAAATTATTTAAAATTGTTAAAATTAATATACATTAAAGTTAAAAAATATAGAACTAGAACACATTTATGATTTAATTATACAATATTTTAATAACCTATTTTGATTTTACAAAATATAGTAACAATAAATTATCTTAAAAGGATTAGCATTTTAATTAATTCTGCACATCACTTTAAATAATAATGAATGCACAATAAAAATATATATATTTTTTTCTTTAGACAGGAATTAATTTTTTTATTTAAATTTCAGAAAAATTAATTACATTTGATATATTTTCATTGATTAAAGTTTTAATTCAAAATTAAGTATATAGTGCTGTAGCATTCTTTTGATCTTCTACATTTAAAGTAAATACATGAAATTAATTTACATTAATATTTAACAAAAATATGTTTAATGTTTATTTATTTTCGAGTTACATACATTTTATTGCATCTTCTCTATACTTTACCGTAGTGAAATTGCACAGTTATGGTGGAGATCTCTGCATGGTAATGTATTGGGATAAATAAAAGGGGGGATGGGATTTTGGGGGGACATGGTGTTAATACCTATGCCGGTGGCCACACTGGTCAACGATGGGAGCGGGGTCTACCTTTCACTCATGGAGAGAGAAATATTTTGCTATATGACTGCAGACTTCAGGTCAGTTCACGGACATCATGCAACAGCAGAGCATGACGGATGGGGCAATTTCCTCAGCTTAGACAGCCATGACTCAGCTACAATGGATCTACACAAACCTTTAATCCTTTAAATCCCATCAGACATCTTTCCACAGTGCAGCGGCCTGATACACTTTTAAAAGGATCTATTTTGTGGACAGTTTTATTTCTCACTGTCTGATAAACTGCAATCTCTTGACCTCAAACAGTGAAAATGAGAGGAAGATGGTCAGGACATGTGCCAATTTTTGGCGGATGTCCGGTTTCTGTCTTCCTCCAAATAGGGGATAAGTATATATTTATATTAAGGGAAATCTGGGGCAGTGTGAATATTGACCAAACAAAAACTCAAGATACGACCCCATACAGTTTTATAATGCTTATGCAGTTAGCCGATGTACTTCAAACAACGTGTATCTTTCGGACAATTTTATCCAATGGTGGCAGGCTAGAGTTCTTGCTTGCTTCTGAAACCTTTGGACCTTGGTCCTTTCACTTTTGCTTTGATTTTAGTCCCCTGGTAAGTGGAACAAAGGTTCGAGCCAGAGTGTCAGTGCATCATTCTATGCAGTGTCTGTCCAGTAGCTTCTCAGGGGCCCTGGATACAAGAGGTGCAACTGAGCATGGAGGTCCAGATATCTGCTAATCAGTCTCATAGCACAAGAATGGTCTAAACACCCAAAAAACAATCACCCAAACATGGACTGGAATACTCAACCGCAGGCAACTGATGGATTTAAGGAATCGGAAAACTTGATCCAAGGTCTAGTGTATCGCTAATGGGCCACTCGGCCCTGTGGATGATGAGAAGTGTTGAACTCTGGTTCATCAATAGACCCGTTACTGCTTTAAGGGCGCACAGCGTACACATGGTACTGGAAATGGGCTAACACCGCAGTAGAAACCTTGGGGTACAAACATCTCAGTCTTCTGTTTTATAAAGAGCCGGGCACTGTTAGACTTTTCGCATTGCAGGGGCACCATTTGATTAAATAATGGTGGATTGTCACATCTACACCAGCCTCAAGATACAGAACATTACGCTAAGACCTACGGTGAAGGGTAACCCCTATTTCACCATCCCACTCAAGTTGGAAAATGGGGTTATAGAGGGTTCCATAAAGTCAGATACAGGTACTATTTGGGTCAGGGTGAAGTAGGCCTACTGCATCCTGAATGTTATTTGTAGGCCATCGAATCCTTTGCAAGCTGAGTGTGTTTAGTCTGGCTCTGGCAAGATGGACTAGGTGAAAGTTATAGTCATGGGCATGTCACTTCCTTGAGATGACCTTTAGCTATGCTTCCTTTAGCTGTGACTTTCTTCTTGTGCTCCTAGCCAGGCATAGCTGTTCTCCATTCACTGTGCAGCACAGCTTCCTGTACACAGCAGCATGTACAACTACAATGTCTTAGGCTTGTTTCCAGCTTTGGTTAAAATAGCAACTTCCTGAATCCTATCCTGGACAAGCATTCTTCTGTAGCGGTGCAGTATTGATTCGGCAGATATCCTGATGAATACTCCCAGTTGGCTGAAACGAGTCATTAGCATGAAGCTTGGGCCAATCAAGTTGTGCTTTTGGGCCCAATATCACAATTTCAGTCAACCAAAGCACAGAGAATCCTCAAAGCCCTTCTTCCCAAGCTGTCACAAAGGAACACAATGACTGGCACTAACTGGTCAAGAAAAATATGGATACCCGGGAATGTAGACTCAGTGATACTGATACCTGCTGTTTTCAGACAATCCTTGACAAAGCATAATTGCAGGCAGCCAATGAGGCCAAAAGACTTGGATTGGACTTCACACAAATGCGGATCTTCACTAGAGGTTAGCTTATTTCCAGGCAAAACTTTGGGCATAGCTGTCCAGCAGCAAAATAAGTTTTGGTCAGTTCTGACTGAATTTAGTTCTGCAGCTAGAAGCCCTAGATGGTAAAAACTGCAGTGGGTCTCATAACTGCAGATTCTGGGTCAGTTCTAAGTATAGAAACCAGAATGATATTAACATACGTGATAAACACAAATCTGGTGGTGAATTGAACAGTACTTTCAAGATGACACGTATTCATGCTGTGCTTGGCCTCTATGCACTGAAAAGGACCCAAGATATGGGAAACTGGATAAATTCTACCTAAAGAGACATCCTCCCCTCTTTAAAGGGTATAGATTAAAAATGTGTCCCTCACTAGAATAGTGTTTTCCACCATCCGTCATTCTTCTCATAGCCTGGCAAGGCAGCAGTAGTTGCCGCTACTAAATAGGTTGGGCACATTTTGAGTGTACCACTAGTCTAGCAGAAAGCAGTACCTCATGTGAGCTCATCAATGTTGTGTACACTGGAAAATAGGTGGGCCAGTCAGAAATTTGAACAAAAGGGCTTGATGGCCCAGCTGACCAGACAACATGGTGATATTGCTCATAAAAAGAGTTTTTAAGAGAGGTTTACAACACAAAGATAGCAGATGGAATGCTTCAGTTAATCTCAGCAACTGGTAATCACTCTGGGCCACATCCTTGCCTCAGTGTTTTTAGCTCCAGCCATAAGTGCTAGGCTATGTGCCCTCTGAATAGGAAAACAAGCAGCCCCGGATTATCCCATTTTGACTCGCTAGTTGCTGCATGAATATATGTAAGGGAAGTTGTATAGTGTGAGCCTGGCTGGAAAGCAGCAGAGTGACTAGGCAGGAGCTCATAGATTTAGGAGGGATGCTCTCATCACTTAGAGGAATAATGACCTTTCAAGACATGGCTCTAAAATACCTTTCTGAATTGCAGGAAGATGGAAGCTGTTCTGATGTTGATGTAGATGGGGATGTTGATCTAAATCCTGGGTGCATAAATGGAGTAGCCCTGCTTTCTGATTTTTTCGTTCTTAATTTTCTTTGTCTCCAATAGTTTGGCCCTATTTGCCTTGATGTGGTTAATTTAGGGGTCAGGTATGCTATGGTGCCATTTATGATGATATTTCTTCGGTCGACTCTACTCCATCCCTTTGATAGACGGAGATTTGGATGGTGGGATATTTAAAGGGAAGTCTGCTGTAGGGAACTGGCTCATTAGTCAGGCATTGCTTAGTTCCAGTGGCACAGCGAGCATGGGACCCACGTCTAGGCACATCCTTCCACTTAGGGCTGCACATCAAACTCACAAAAGGTGTTGGGAGAAATGGTTGCAATACGTCTAACCACTGGCAAAAGCTTTGGGTAGCATTCCAGCCCATCGTTACTTTTCCCACCATGCTATCTCAGTTAGGACCCATACACAAATCAGTCTTGACCCTGCTCCAATGGGAACAGTCCAGCATGAACTGCTAGGTCAGCCTACATTCGACTGCAGAGCCCCAGTCAGGGCGGACCCATCTTGCTCCTATGTTTCGGCTCAGGCAAGACCTGGCCTGGTAGTTCCGGCTGAACTGTTCCTGTTGGAGCAGGGTCAAGACTAATTTGCATGTGGCTGGGTCCAAACAGAGATGGCATGGTGGGTAAAAGATAGCGTGACCAGACTTCCCGGTTTTCCCCAGACAGTCCTAGTTTTCAGTGGACTGTCCCGGCATCACAATGCATTTCCTAATTGTAAATACATGTCACGGTTTTTGGGACAAATGTCAACTCATCCTGAAAAGCACAGGTGAAATGTATGCTCGCTTTGCACAGGTGCCTCTAAACCCTGAAATATCTTACATGATTTGTCTTTTTCGTACAACACAGGAGAAGGTCAGCTGCATGCTCCCATTAGTGGTGAGACAGAGTGGGGAGGAGAACAGGGGTGCTCAGGGTGAAAGTTCCGCCATGGGTAATGTTGTGGCTTCCTCATAGTCCATCCACGGCAAGGAAAAGCGGCACCATGAAGTGAAGGTTTTTTACCGAAGGTTTATTTTTAAGCTCACTATTGTATCTTAGCAATGTGTCCTAGCAACATGTACTGCATTCTTCCCATGGCTACCAGCACCGGGAGTTCTGGAGCTGGACGAGAGGAGGAGGAGACATTGCTGATGACAGGACGTGTCTAGGGGTTGTTCCAGTGAACTTCAATAAAGTTCCTACTTAAAATACCTTGTCTGCACTTCTTAAAAGTGGCGACGAGGATGGGATGTATTTTCCCTGAAGGCAGACTAGTTAGGTGACGCTACGTGTGGACAGCCCCTAGATTTTCATAATTAACTGATTCCTCAGACGGTGCCTCTCACTGCTGTGTTAATTACACTGCATTGCCAAAGACGTGCTGCTGTGCGAGGATATTTGGAGAGGAGACTGGGATCGCCCGTATTGATACTGTTACTTGAGTCCTGCCTTACCAAAGACACACCAAAGAAACGCTGGAGTCCTGTCTGCACCAAAGGCACATGTGGAAGTAACTCCGATACGTGTTGGTTCGGTAAGGTTTGTGTTTGTGTGACCCTGCGCTGGATGTGCACGAATCTTTCACCTGAACACTGTGTCTTAACTTCGGTGGATGGCTGTGGACTGTTAACACTTCTGGAAAGACTGAGCCGTGCTGCATTGAAGCGGGTGAAAGGGAATAATATTTCCAAGTGTGTGTAGGCGGGAGCGTCTGACTGCCAAGCTTATGTGACTTGCATCCGATTATCAAGCCAATTGAATGCTGGCCTGCCGAATCCAGCCCGAGTCTACCGTTGGACCGGGAGCTCTGATACCTACGCCACTTGTAAACATTGTTAGTGTTTAAAATTCAACTCACCGGCTGCCACTCGTGTGTTTCGGTCCTGTTCCATCTCCTCTTGTTTGCGTCATTGCGAGTATTCCACTACGGAACTCATGAGCTCTCCGCACGTCACTAGCGCATTGCAGTGTGGGAGCCACGCTGCGTTGTGACGTGCGATCCATTGACGCTTCCCTACGAACAGTGTGTAATTGTCATGACAACCAAATACGAGTGCTGCAACGCGATCGAGGAAACGGATTCGGCATTTTAAAGGAGCGACAGCAAGCGAATATTGAATAATCAGCGGACAAATTTGAATAGACTAAGTCATTTGATAGGGGCAAGAAGGAGACATTGGTGCAACTTTGAAGACTACTACCCCTGCGTAGACTACGGCCCATTTTCGGCCAAGGGAATTGTCAACAAGTACGCCTTAGTGCTAATTGACTACCATTCAAAATGGCCAGCAGTGGCATTCACTGGAGCCATTAAAGCCTATAATGTCATCAAATCTTGTGACCAAATTTTTCGTAGGGAGGGGTGTCCTGACATGTTGGTCACAGATAACGGACCCCAGTTCATAGCAGATGAATTCAAAACATACCTTACCAAAATGGGCATCGCTCACCACACTACCGCCATTTATAATCCCAAGGAAAACGGCCTTGTTGAGAGATTCAACAGAGTCTTGAAAGAGTGTATCCAATTGTCTGAAGGGTGTGGTGGAGACTGCAAGGAGGCAGTAAAGAAAATGTAATGGAGTTACCGAACCACACCCATTCTGTCACCAAAGAATCTCCATTCAGACTCCTCAAGGGCAGACAACCAGGAACGAGGGTTGCTCCTGGGTGGATGCTCAAGGGTCTTTCACGACCTGTGTGCAACAGGAGTCTAGAGTGGAGAGTGAAGAAGCACCAGGAGAAATATGTGTGCAGGCACAATGACAAATTAAAAAGAGGGCAATCGTGTATTTGCTGTTGGAGATTGGGTGAGGAAGTATAGCTTAGGCGTTCAAATAAGAGGTCTGTCTAAATGGTCAGTGCCCAAACGCATAACCAAGGTTGTTGGTAGCAGTTTTTGTCTGAGTGATGGCAAGAGGTGGAATATTCGAAGTATCACTTTGTGCAACGCTGTGGAATTAAACGATTGGTTGGAAAAAACGAGTGACTGTCAAATGGAGAAAAGCAGTGATGATGTGAGAAATAACAAACGTGTCAGGAAAGTTCCAAAATGGCACAGTGACTATGTAACCCACTGATATACCAGGTGTTTTTTTTAAATTTCATTTTGTTCACTTCAATCTTATGTGCAATGTTGTATCTTAGCAATGTGTCCTAGCAACATGTACTGCATTCTTCCCATGGTTACCAGCACTGGGAGTTCTGGAGCTGGACGAGAGGAGGAGGAGACAGTTGCTGATGACAGGATGTGTCTAGGGGCTGTTCCAGTGAACTTCAATCAAGTTCCTACTTAAAATACCTTGTCTGCGCTTCTTAAAACTCACTTGTGCAAAACAAGAGAAAAAAGACGGTCAACGCGTTTCGGCTTGTTGCCTTCGACTGGACCAGAGAGTCCTATGACAAGAGAGTTGATTTAAAGTGCCAACACCAAAAATGGTCCTTCTATACTGTTTAGTTAAGAGAGACACTAGAGCGTGTTTTGCTCATATATCGTGAAACACAGTCAAATATATGACACCATTTTTTTCTTTGACTTCAAATCATTTACATATATATATTGTCTGCCAAAATAAATAATATTTGAACACTTACGTTTGGTGTGGCTCGTGGATCTTCGAGAACTCAGGAGGGTTCATCTTGTGCTAATATATATATATATATATATATATATATATATATATATATATATATATATATATATATATATATATTTTTATTTTTTTATTTTTTTACAAAACTACACAAAATCCAGGACAGACTCGATATATACCTTGATCATTGTCAGCTTTAGTCCTACTTCTTGTCTTGCCTGTCCCGGTTTTTTGCTTACCAAAATCTGGTCACCCTACAAAAGCATAGACTGCCAGTGTTTAGACTTATTACAAACATTCCTCCAATCACCTTCTGTACGTTTGACACAACCCGTCCCTGCTAAGTGTAATTAGTGTGACGAGAAAAACTACGAATCAGATTACTATGTCACAAACTGACGGAAGAAGCGCTTTTCCGAGTTTTAGGAAATGTCCTAACCAGAGGTTTCTTTGACAGATTGGATTGCAGTGAGCAGAGGGCCCTGCTCTTCCTACCGCCCATGACGCGCGCGCATCTCTTCTCCACCTCCCATGATGCTGCGCGCATTATAAGCTCCCATCTCACATCACTCACATTCCAGATACCTTCACGTTATTGCCTGGAGACCCTGGGGAAGGGCCTGGGAAAGAATCAGTCACAGCTGCAGGGAGGCGAGGACGGCCCGGACGACCTTGCGCACCTCTACATGCACGGCAGATAAAACACCCCCATTTGGCAGAAGAACAAACAGCAGGGGTGCCGCCAAGTGCTTGGACGGCACACTTTGGCCGTGCAGGTTGGCAGGCTTCCAACATGTATATAAAGTTACCTCATGTGTTCAAACACTTCACAGTGGGAGGCCTCAGTCCACCAGCCTTAGATGCAGATGAAAAGAGGTAAAAGTTTGATTCTAACTTTTGTTAAAAGACTCTGGTTTCTTCAGCATGATTCTAAACTCAGTATTACGTCAGAGCAGATGCTTGTTTGCAGTGTCTAGCTTTGAGTTCTGGGCAGGACACATGTTTTCCGATAGAAAGGAGCTAACGACTTTAGAACTGGGGAACTAGGTTCTAGTCACAGCTTCAGCTCAACATCCTGTGATTCTGGGTAAATCACTATGGGTCGGATGTATTAAATTTTCAACCAGTGTGGTATTTTGTACTAATAGGTCGGTTTGCAAAAAAGTGAATCATAGTGGGTCGCTATCCAGCCTACCTCATTAATATTAATGAGGTCCATGGGATCGCTATCTACTCCTAAAAAAAAATGTTTGTCCGTATTCATAAAGGGTTCTTTGAGGACCCGTTCCCATTTGCGAATGAGTTACCACTACCTTTAAGTAGTCAGTAAAATGTTAATGTTTTGCGACTGGACTTCGTCGAGATACATCCCATTACAAATCACTGTTTGGAAAGGACTCTCTGACCACACCCCTTCAAAATATCGATTCAGTATGTAGTCACAAATCCAAATGGCGATTTGGTAATATGCTAGTGGATTACCATTTCGGTTTGGTACATACCGAAAGTCCATCTTGCAGTTGTTAAGTGTCCGATTTTGTGAATCAGACCCTTTGTGACTGCCAAATGCCTTAGTACGTCTGGTCCTTAATCTCCCTGTGACTAGAAACAAAATGAATCTGATCTCTTGTAATGTAATCTGGTGCTCATGTAAAGCTCTCTCATGCCCTTGGGCTATGTTTCCTTTATATAAATACTGCAACAAATAAATAAATGAAATAAATAAAAGCTATTTACTTGTTTTGGGACGTATCATGTGTGAAGGAGTTGAAAAGTACCCTGCAGTAATGCAGTCGAAACTAAAACCAACATACACTCACTGCCACAAAATGAAAACAGGTCCTGATTGGAGTTGGATGTATGCAGGGCCGGACTGGCAGTAGCGGGCACCGGGCGTTTCCCCGGTGGGCCGCCAGGGTGGGGGCCGATTTTGGGCCCCTTGGGTGCCGTTTTTGGTACGAGGGGCCAGCAATATTGGCCCTCTGTAACAAAATTGGCCGAAACCGGCCCTAGCAAACAGCTCAGCCGCACCCCCCCCGCTCCACAGGGGGGGCCGGCCAAGCAGTTTGCCAGGGCCGGTTTCGGTTCCCAGTCTGGCCCTGGATGTATGCATCCTATATCTGGTGTGATACAGTATGTTTTGTGACTATTTTTGTGAGAAAGCTTGTTTGTTACTGTTACCATGTGGCTGATGGCAGTCCTGCTGACCAGAGAAAGAGATTTTTTTGTTTGCGGATTTATATAGCGCAAGCTTGACTTGAAGGTATTGGAGCGCTTTACATGAGCACCAGTTACGTTACACAAGGACACATTCATTTTTGGTAGGCACGGGGAGAGTGAGTGATTTGCCCAGAATCACAGGATGATGAGCCGAGGCTCCAACCTGCTTCCCCAGCTCCAAATTTGGCAGCTCTAGCCTCAAGGCCACATCCTCTCCCCATTCATTAATGGCTTAACAATCTAATTTTGAATAAAGTCAAACTGAGCTGCATCTGAGCTGATGACAAAAGTTGTTAGTGGGGAGATACCCATGGTCGATCCTAGTGTCTTCTCATCACTTCCACTGAAATGAGTGAGCCCATTGCAAGACATGAGGGTGGCCATCAGTTCTTCAGGTCTTCAGGCACCAAGGGCACACCATGGTGTCCCTGTGTTCTTTTACAGATGAACCTGTGCATCACGTTACAGCTTGGTATCTGCAGAGCAATCTATTTTTATCTGATGGGTCCTACAGATATCGGGCATGATTTTCCCATATGCTTCATCTTTAGTTTGAGAGACATTTGGACAATGTACCTGTTTGTAGTGAATCTTATGTTATATTCTTATTCCACCTATCAGACCTGCATGCCTAGCTTACCTTATTTTTGCTTATGAAGCTTTGCAAATGAGGCAAAACACTATTCGAAATTCTTCATACTAGCTAAAGAGTGTATTAGCACATAGCAGCACATAGAAGCATTTTAGAACACACACACCCTGTCTCCATCAGGTCCACGGTACCCAACATTGACTTCCACTCTTTCCACTACACTCCAGCCATTACATTATTGCTTGAGAGTGAAGTTGAGAGAACTGTTTCTCAACGTGCAGGAGTTGCTATCCAGAGTTACAGTGTTACATGATCTAAAAGGTAAATTCCTTCAAAATCTACACCGACGCCATACATATGGAAAGCTACTACTGAGATGTGATAAGCTCTCACGAAACCAGTGCAATAGTAAAGGTTAAACGCGAAATAGAACTTTCTTATGGGTTTCTCTATGTGCAGGTACACATGCTCATTTACAACCTCTGCCTCGCTTAGTAGACAGAGCATCCTGTCAATTCACTTTTCCAGATGTGCAGTATATTCTGCTGCACTAATGCGAGCATTCCATCGCCAAGTCTCTTATGAGCTTTGTTGAGTGCAATCCTTATTGTATGATGCTAATCCAAGACTTGAGAGGTGATAGTATGTAGTTGAACGCAAGTGTATTACTGATGGCTCCCCAGTGCAATTTGCAGGTACCAGTTCCACCACTAATTGCCTTCACATTCCAGCGGTACCTAGCCGGCCCCCATGGATGACAGATGACCTTTACATATCAGACATTGGCATACAACATTCGAATTCAACCTCCTGCATACAACATATGTTCACCCTCTCAAAGAAAGAAAACAACATTGAACAAATCCCTCCAAAAAAACAATAGGTAGGAAAAATTGAGGCGTATGGGAAAAAGCTTATACAACATTTACAAGAGGGTGGAAGTTTAAACAGGATGCAGACTGGAAAAGGCACATAAGCATGCTAATATCTTTTGCAATAAATACATTTCTGTGGTTCAGTGGGTTTCCTCCTCATACCCAACCTACCCACATCTTTGCCCTGTAAATCGCTATGCTCTGGTACACAGAGCTTCTTCTTATGTTCCACCATTGATCCCGTTCACAACACCGCGTTTATTCTAAAGTAGGCTCAACGTAGACTGACCTACTGTTACGTACCCACAATGACAACTTTATCTTAACAACATCTTCTGCAACATTGAGATCTTTGACTTTTTGTACAACCTTTCTTTTTCTTTCACCCTTGCTTAAACTTCATTTTTACTCATGTCATCAAACTCATTAAAGTCTCTCATAGTTTTTGCTAATCTGGGTGTTCTAGCACACTGGGTTTCCTACCTTGCAGCATCTCAAAAGGTGAGCATTGTGTAATGCTATGTTTACTGGTACTGTACGCCCACATAATGTACTTTATATTCGTCAACACCATTCTGCCATTAGCTACAACTAAATGTATACTCTACTTTATTACTGTGTTCAGCAGACATTGGCTCTAGAGTTATCACTGTTTTCTATGGATAATATGACTATTCCTTATATAGCTGACCACTTCTGTAGAACAAAAGTGAGGTCCATTATCGAGAATTATTTCCACGTGGTACTCCTCACTTAAAAACAACTTTTCCATGAATCCGATCAAGCTCCTGCTAGTTACCTTGCTTAATAACTAAACTTCAACCATTTGGAATAGTAATCAACCAATGCTATAATAAACTTTCTTGGAACACCAGCATTGTCTATAAGACCCATTGGGGCAGATTTACAAGCCCCTTTTGCGTCATTTTGCCCATGTTAAAAATGACGCAAAAGTGGCGCAAGGGCCTTGTAAATCTGCCCCATTGTATCTATCAAAATCATGGGCCGTGGCCTCATAGGAATTATCACTGGCTGAAGAGGCTGCACTCTAGTTTTATGTATCTTGTCCTTGTTATGACACCAGTATCATTCTTTCACCACCATCTCCATTTCTTTATTCATGCTGGGCCCCTAAAATGACTCCCTGATCTTATTTCTGGTATTAATGTAACCCATATGACCTTGATGGGCAGTGGTGCTAGTGTTGCTCCACTTCTTGTTCCCCACTCATCTTCGCTTAAGTTTGTCCTTTATATAGTTCAACTCCTCGAAGCCATCATGCTGTCTGGGCAAACCCTTCTCTGATCCATTTGCTAATGTACAATAACACCTTCTCCTTTATTGCTTGTATTCATGATTCCTCCGTCATGATGTACCCCATGGTTACCATTCATTGCTGAGCTTCTACTTCCATGCCAGTTTCAAGACTTCGTCCATTAACTTAACTCTCAATAAGACGTTGGCAATTTATTAATGTTACCAGCAAGAAACTCTATCATGAAATGTAATTCCTCAAGATTAGCCAGCAATCCTTGGTGAAGCCAGACCAGAACCTCTGGTGATCAACAAATGAATCAAAGGCTTGTGTTTGGTACACACCAAAGAAAGGCATATCCTGCAAATAAGTCCTAAATTTCTTAGCTCCCCATTATACGGCCAAGGCCTCTCTTTCTTTGACCGAGTACCACCTGTTGGTATCAGACAAAGTGCATGATTCATTAGCAATTCAATTATTACTTCCTCGCCATCTTGAGCCTGGCTCAAAACAGCACCTAATCCACAGGCATTGGCATCAGTAGTTACTATGGTGTTACAAGTCAAATTAAAATCGCTCAACGGTGGTGCATTAGCAATTATTTGTTTTATATTTACAAATCTGACCTTCAGGCTGTGTTTCCTGTCTGCATGTTTTTATTAGTTATCTCAACATCAGGACGCCTATGTAGGTATACGTGCATATAATTGTAGGCACTAGTGCCTGGATACCCTTGCGGTGATTTGCCGCGCTCTACAAATTCGAGTTGATTGATTGATTGACAAATTCCTCCTGACACGCATTGCTCTATTCAGATTTTGCATTATTGTTTAACAATTCCCTCATTGATTTGGTACTACCATTAAAATTCTTAACAAACTTAGAATAAGATGCAATACTAATACAAAAGAATCTCAATTAATCCTTATCTCTGGAATGGCTGCATTCAAGATATTATTTATTAACTTATCTTTTGGTTTAATTCTGTCCACATCAATTGTACACCCTAAATATGTCACATTGTTCAATTTGAGTTTACATTTCTCAGCTTTCCCCATTCATCCATTTGTCCTCAAGATCTTCAAAACTCTATTTAACCTATAATCATGGATCAAACTAATTTTCTGCAAAGGCTAAAATGCCTTTGCAGAAATAGCAGGAACCATCTGCATCCTGGAAGCCTTCTTCAATCTCTGGAAGACTGAGGATGCTGATGCCAGTTTAAAGGGCATCTCTTTATATTGGTAGGTTCTGTACAGTGTTATAAATATTGAGAAGTGTTGTGGTAAGTGTAACTCAATATGGTGACATGCAGAGGATAATTTATCAATTGTGGTCTCTCAAGAGACTTCTTTTGGATTCCCTGTGTGGGATTGCTCACAATCTGAATCCAGCAGGTGGATTGAGGAAGTAAATTCACCTGTCATCAAAAGACTCACTCAGTCAGCATCTTGTGATAATCTGAAGCACAATGGAAACAGCCTCCCTAATAAGAATAAACACTCTCAGGGGGTCAAAGTATCCAGTTTAGGTTTAATGAGTGCATCACTGCTACAGAATAAAAGTGCCAGCTCCCTGCCACAGTGCACCAACAGGAGGTATATGTAGATGTCCAAGAGAACTTCTTAGCCCTCCCCACCTTCTTATAAGCCTGTCTCTATTTCCAGTTGTTAGACCTGTCAGCCTTAGGTTGGTCTTCCCCCAAACTTTTGCCTGCTTACCTCCTCTTTTTACAGATTCTTTTTGTTGACCTTAGGATTATGAGTACTTTACCACTGCTGAGTGCATGTGCTTCTTCCCTAAACATGGTTACATTTGGTATATCCACAATTGGGATATTTAATTTATCTTTAAGCCCCTAGTAGAGTGCAGTACCTGTGCCCATGGCCTGTAACTTAAATGCTGCACTACAGTGAGCCTGCAGCACTGATTGTGCCACCCAGCCCTTTAAACATGTCTCAGGCCTGTCACTGCAGAGCCTGTATGTGCAGTTTACTACCATTTCGACTTGGCATTTAAAACCTTTTGAGAAAAGCCTTAAACTCCCCTTTTATCACACAAATCACCCCTGATGTAGGCCCTAGGTAGCCCATGGGGCAGAGGCTGTGTAAGTAAATGGTAGGACATGTACTTTTAAGTTTTGCATGTCCTAAATTCACCTAAATTCATTTTTCACTACTGTGAGGCACACACCTCTCATAGGTTAACATTGGGAATTCCTTATTACATTTTTAAACTCGTTCCTGATTAGAAAGGAATAACTCTGTAATGTTGTATATCTTTGGAATGGTAATGACGAATCCTCTTCACTGGTAAAGTTGGATTTGACATTACTATTTTAGAAATCCAAATTTCAGAAATTATTAATTTCTCTGCTCTTAAAGCCTTGTGGGCCTGCTGCCTATCTCCAATACATGTCTGAGGTGGGTGACAGCTTGACGTTGTGCATTCCCTCTAGACAGCCACACATAAAGGAATGTTAAGTGTGTCTGAAGGCACATCTGCATCCTGTTGGCTCATTCTGGGCAGGATGAGAGGGAGGAGCTGACACTTGTTCCTGAATAGGCAGTGTCTTGTCCCCACACAAAGGGTTGATTACACCCCTGTAGTGAGTCTGAAGCCAGGGCTTCAAAGAAAGGACTTGTGTGCACTTCAAAGATCCTTCTTTGAAGGACCTCAGTGCACTTTAAAGATCCTTCTTTGAAGTCACTCTCACTTCAAAGACACAACTGGGTATAAGTATTGGGTCTCTGACCCCACCAAATCAGACACTTCTGGACCTGTAAAGAACCTCTGTCAGAAGAACTGCTGTGCTGCTACAAGGACTGCCTCTCTACTGCCTGCTACTGCTGAGCTGGACTCTGCCTTGAACCTAGAGTGATCTCCAAGGTCTTGTTGGCTTGCCTCCTGTTGCTTGAGACTCAGGGATATCAAAGTCTCATCACCTGCTCCTTTGCCTGGTCCATTAGAAGTGGATCCAGGTGCTTGCTCCAGTGAAATCGACTCATCTCCAGTCTGCGTGTAGCAGGACTGGCGCATCAACCCTATTGCGGGAGAGGAATCGGCGCATCGCAGTTGGAACCAGTGCATTGCCTTAAAGATCCGATGCATCGGAACCAACGCATCGATGGAATTGCAGTGTGAGAAAATTGACGCATCCCCTTGACTGCGTGTAGGAACCTGACGTATCGCCTACAGAACCAACACCTCTCAGCTTGGCGCATCATCTTCTGAACTGATGCATCACCACCACTGCGTGATGATAATCGACGTATTACCTCAACTGCGGGATCGACACGACGCATCGCTCGACTGCACCCCGCATCTCGCTGTTGCGATAATCAAGGTACTCTGTTCAGCGAGACTGAGTGGCTCCTGTATCCAACTTGTGCTCCATCACAGTTGGCCTGAACTCTTGACTTTTCCCCAGTCCAGTGCGACCAGATAACCCCCGTAGGTGCTTATTGCTTCTAAGTGCTATTTTTACTTTTATTCTTTAAAAATTCATATCTCAACTTCTACTGACTGTTTTTTTGTCGTTTTCATCTTGTTTTAATTATGAAAATCATATCTATTTCTCTAACCTGATCTGGGGGCATTTTGTGGTGTTTTCATTGTGCTATTTCCTGTTGTGTTGCACAAATACTTTACACATTGCCTCTTAAGTTAAGCCTGCCTGCTCAGTGCCAAGCTACCAGAGGGTGAGCACAGGATAATTTGTGGTGTTTCACTGACTTACCCTTACTAGGATTGTGGTCCCTATTTGGACAGGGTGCATTGCTCTGCCAACTAGAGACCCCATTTCTAACACCAGGCTACACTGTAGTCCTTGTTAGGAAATCAAACAAAAGTTGCAGAAGTTTATTCTCAGATTTTATACTTTTTATGCTCTTTTCATGTCCCTGTGATGTTGTGCCCTGCAAGGATTATGTGTTTCAGGTGACTCTATGTTCTTCTAAGATTTATGGCCACAGGTTGAGGAAGGAGAGTGTATTTTCGAGCTGACTGGGTTTTGACCAGGCACTACCAACAATTGACTTGGTGACCTTTGTTGTGTCCGACTAGAAAACATTTTGTTGACCCAGTGCTGGGAAGAGGTAAGTCCTGTGATTTTGTTGTTACGGCAGTTGACACTACATACAATTGAAAGTGAAAATAGAAAATGGTAATAAAGCATCACATATTGCCTTTACACATGCTGGGATCTATATTCTTTCTTAACCTTCTCTCTTATAGATGGAGGAATGCTTCTAACTTTGTGGACCTTTGGCTGAACAGCCCTCCTAAGTCCTAGTTTATGTCTGAATCCTTCCAATTTACTCGGCTTGCTTGTACACACCTCTGGGTACTGTTGAATCTAAAAATCCACTTCTTCTATAGAATTCCCCAACGTAATTTGCCCCTTTGTACTGGGCCCTAGTTGCCTGCCTAAAGGAGCTTGATGAATCCAACCTAATAATGGTGACCAATTCTTTGCTACATAATCTCTTCCACTATTATTCCTCTCCTTGAAAGCAACCTCCACAATGAAATAGCCAGTCCTATCTATTCATTCCTCACCGTATCCTTTGAACCTTATATAGGTGGAAAAAACCTTCTTCGTTTCAAATCCTAAAGGTCTTTTGCAATCCTCTTGTGACACAATCATATACCTAGTGCCCGAGTCTACAATCATTTCAAGTTGTACAACATCTATCTCAATATTACGTTTCGGATCTTTGACATGTTTTTTCTCTTTCTTTGTCATAATCAAAAAATTCTACTTTTTGTTCATGTTTTACCTTCCACCTGACGACATCTTCATTAACTACACTAAGCACATGGAGTTCATCCTCATCCGATGTATTGATAGCCTTCCTACTTCTCTTGCTGTCATGACTGGTTTTACCTGTCTTAATGCCCTAATTCTCGGACATTTCATGCACATAGAATTTCTTGGATGGCAATTTTCATCATTAGGCCTATGACTGACAATTCCAAACCTCATGTATATATTTTTACTGTTACATTTTTTTCCTTGTGTCTCATATGTACTATTCCTTCCGTACAGCTACAAAAGGGTTTTGTGAGTCTGGGAAGTCACAGACATGTGGGATTGAACACTGAGTAAATGTTCCCTTGTGCAGGCATACTGTAATCAACTGCTGGAATAATGTGGATGAATGGTTGGCCGCTGGTTGTAAGAGATATATCATATAGTAAACCAAGTATAAAGTCTTTTGTACAATTTGGCTGCCGTTCCTGGATGCTCAGGAGGCCGCTAGTGTCATGGCCAGTTACGGGTTCCTTAACTATTCGCCGAAAAAAGAAGAGTCTTAATGTGTTGAACATCAAGTTGAGCAACTAAACTTTGCATCTGTTGGGGATGTAATGTTGTTTGCTTCTTTTAGCTGTTTTGATTGGTATGAGACTAGGGAGCCACTCGCCACCACTTTGTTGAGTGCATTCCTCACTTTATGATGCTAATTCAAGACTCAGGAGGCAATAATAATAATATGTAGCTGAAGAGAAGTTTATTACTGATGGCTCTCTAAGGCAACTTGCATGTACCAACTCTGGCACTAACTGACTTCACATTCCAACCATAAAAATCCAGCCCCCAAGGATGGCATATGAACTTTCCTAATCAGACATTGAAACACACGCATTCTAATTCTACCTCCTGCCTACAAGTTCTATCTGGTCTGGAGCAATAGGATAATTTTCCAGGGAAAGGCGTACTGCCCATTCATAAATGTAACCATTCTATTTTTGGGAGTGAATGAGTGTCAAAGTGCAATTCTCATATAAAGCTCTGTAGCAGGATTGTCCTTTGAGAGTGAAGGTGCATTCAGCAGAATGACATGTCAAGCCAAGTGGCAACAGCATGTCTAACACGTAATCTCTAAACATGGGAAAATATACACTTCTTCAGCATATGAAATGAACTAGCCAGCTGGGTTCTCATGCAGGAAAGACAGTCTACATTCATTAAAATGCAACATCTCCATGTACAGCAGTTAACATTGGTTAGCATTGTTCCCATCATTGATTCATACTTGAGCTGCAGCTGCCAAGGTTGAGACAGAAGCACCGTGATATACTCCCTTGTCACCCCACTCCACCAGAAGCTGAGTTCTGCAAAATACCATTCTATTTGTTATATCTTAAAAAGCTTGTGCGTGTGCTTCGTCTGAGTTTCACGTGATCTGATCAAGATAGAGTCTGTTGGGTTTTAGGATTTTACCTACACGCTCACAATTCCTCCCTCTTGGCACTTAAGTGCAAACATACACTCACCATTTAATGATATTGAGGCATCTAGTCTCCTTTTGGAGTTCATACTCCCTTTCTAATTCTACTTCTTTGTTCTTAAACCCCTGCTCATAATTCTTGGAATCTCTACAGCACATTCCCACACAGGAACATCGAACATGAGATAGCACCTGAACATGCTAGTAACAATAAAAGAAAACGGCCCCTTAAAGCCCCCAAATCTACTGTCCCCAACTTCTCCCAGAAACCTGGCCTGCTCATTTCTTACCTTTGAAATATCAATTATGAGATCCTGCAAATTTGTATTATCCGGAATAAAGGTGCAACATGGAGTATTTGTAACTTTAAACACCCCTCCTTCTTTAGCCAGGTGTGCTGGTCCGCTGGCTTAGACAGAAAAACTGTGATAAACTGTGATAAACCCCATTATTATCCCACACCACCAGGAGCTGAGCTCTGCCAATAACTGTCTACTGATTCTATTTGTTGAAGCTTAAAGCCTGCTCATGTGCTGTGTCTGAGTTTCACATGATCAAACCAAGATGGAGTTAGTTGGGTTTCATGCTCACATGAGAACCTGAAGTTGAATGTTACTTTTGGGTTCCTTACTTTTTCTAAGATGTGTGGTAGGTATCCTGGTTTTAGTGGCCAATCAATGGGCAATGCTTTGGGTTTTCGTCCTACTGGGACCAAGATTACATTCCTGGCTTATTTCATACATAGAATACTCTCTAGTTAAACTATGTGACCAGCAAGAAGGTGATAATGCTAGGTCCCTGGCTTGATTTCCAGTTGAAAGTTGATTGAGTGTCATTCATATACATTCATCTGTTACTGCTCAAGAAGGTGTACTGAGAGTTATACATTGATATTGAACAATACACAAATTAGGGTTAACCCATGTAGAACTCCACAATCCACCATGCATGAAGTTAGCGCCAAAGATCCTTTTTGTGTTTTTGGACTCAGCTTGAGAAAAACTACATGATCGTGATATGATACTGTTTATACTAATCCATTCTACCAGCCTGCATGTAGTGTGTTGTAAGCATCTGAGAGGTTGATGGTGTAGTAAGGCTGAATTCCTACTTTCATACTGGCTAGGAGGAACTTTTTCCAGATGTTTTATGGGGTTGGATTCAGTACCCTTTTTGCTTAAATGTTGCTTAGCAATCAGGGAGGAGGTGGTTCTGTTCAACATACTCTTGGATTCATATTGATACCGCCCTTTTCATGACCTATCTACGGAAAAGTAGGTTGGAGTTGAAGGTTAGAGTCATTGATTCTGGCCCTGGTTTCTTCAAGAGAAGAGCGATAATGCCATGTTTCAGCAGCTCAGCAATGATTCAAGGTTAGGTAGGAGGCATTTGCCATTGTGACAACATCCACTGTCAATGCAGGAAGGATTTATTTCATACATCAGGCCAGTGGTGGCTGGAAAGCGGTGTGGGGTAACACCTGCCCTGAAAAGTGACTTAAGGGTGGTTCTCCCAGCAAGAACCTTTTGAAAAATATAGTCTAATAGTGCATTTTACAACATATTTTTCATATAAATTTGACACAAAGCTGTAGGTTTTGGAAGGGTGCTCATGAAATATTCCAGTACTTACACTGTGTGCCAAGTAAGCCTCACCCTCCCCAGGAGTGTTGCATGTTCCCCTGCCCTATCATTCTTTTGAGAAATTGGAAACACAGTTCCCCAAAACAATATCTAAAAAGCAATGGGGGATATGTACAATAAAATGTCGGACTGTGGTGTTACGCCAAAATTAGTAAAGCTGCTCTCTGAAATTTGTTAAATGCAGGGATGCGCCATATTTACAAAAATACGGCGCACCCCTGCGTTACCCCTAGCACTGGCGCAAAAAAAGTTACCTAGCACCAGCGCAGGCGCCTTTGCGCCATGTCGCAAGGGTGCCTGTGCTGCTAGGGCAATTGTTTATGTGCAGGTAGGGACACCTTCCTGCACATAAACAATCTATAAAGGTGATTTGCTGTTTCTATGTGTGCTGCAGAATGCAGCACGCATAGACAGAGCAAAATACGAGGAGAAATTACTAATTTCTCCTCGTATCGCCATCCTAAGACCAGGTTGTATTGGCCTTAGTTTTTGGAGCTGCCCCATCCTTGTAACGATGGGGCAGCGTCAAAAAGCAATGGGTGTTGCAGAGGAACACCCCCTGCAACACCCACTGCAAGCCCCTTTCACGCTTACTGAAGCATGAAAAGGGGACTTATTTAAAAGGCGGCGTTAAAGCTATATTAAGTGGCTTAATGCCATTTTGTACATAAGGAGAAGGGGATATCACCACCAGAACGTCACTAAAAGTGACGTTCTGGTGGCGATATCCCCTTGTAAATATGCCCCAATAAGTGAAACAGGTAGTTCCGAAAACGCAATTTCACATTGCCTATCATTTACCATAGCATTAGTCTACAATTCTACTTTTCATACCCTTTAATCTTTGTCTCTCCTTACCCTTCAAAGTTCCCCTTGGAAGGACTGGGGCAAAAAAAAAAAAAGCCCAAATCTCACAATTTCACGCACTGCAGTGGAGCCAGACAGATTTTACAGTGTCAACAAGCAATGCTTTTGCTCAGGTTATAGTCACTTTACAAGTTTGCACAACAGATGGGCTGTAACATTCATAAAGGCTGCAGTCGCAGACAGCAGTCTTCATTATCACTCAGATACCAACTCCTGAAAACATAGGGCCCGATTCACTAAGGTGTTTACGTGCAGTAAAGTTACAAGCGTGGAGTCTCTGCACTCGTGGCGGAGTCACCCCACTCGGGCGGAATCTGAACACTCAGGGCAGAATCTCTGCATGGCACGCTGCAGAGGGCCCGCCATGCGGAGATTCTGGCCCGAGTGCGAACACTCTTCTCTGCACTCGTAACTGTTCTACACGTAAGTACCTTCATGAATCGGGACGTGAATGTAAACATTTCAACCAGCTATAGATTTAACAAATTAATAGAGGGTGATTAAACGTTATGGAAAAACCTGTTTAGTGAGCTGGAGTAATAAGTAAATAGCAGTGACTTCCATTGACTCAGACAGGGTTTAGAAAAGTGGTGAGAAACACAACAGTTTTCCTGGGAAAGAAATCACAGTTGCGTGTATTATTATTCTGCATCATTTGATATGGTGTGTAGTGAGTTGTTATTGTCCTAACCTATCCACTGAGGCATGTAAAAAAACATTGTAACTAGCTATTCAAGCCTTATATGCAGGACTACGGGTTAGGGCCAAAATAGTAAATTGATCAAGGTTGACAAGAAATATCCCAAAAAACACAGGCCTAAAACTAGACTAGACTGTGGGGCTAATTTAGAGCTTGGAGGATGGTTTACTCCATCACAAATGTGACGGACATCCTGTCTGCCTTATTACAAATGCCATTGGATATAATGCACTTGTAATAAGGCAGACGAGATGTCCATCACGTTTGTGACAGAGTAACCCTTCTGCCAAACTCTAAATCAAACATGGTGTGTTGGCCCCATCTTTCTTTGTCTATACTCACCTGTCCCTAAAGCAAGGCTAAAAGAAGTTCTTTTAGGTCTCACCTGCGACACCCATGCACTGCATACACTCTTGCTTGTGAGAGGTATTGTAAACAACAAGGAGCTTGGAGCCCACCTGTTGCTTACCATACGTTGGCTTCATTGCCACTCTTATTTTCTGCCTTCTAATTGGGCAGTGTCTGCCAGCTTCAATCCTCTTCTTTCCACTGGAGCATGGCCAAGTACAGATTGTTTGTCTTTGCTGCTGCTCATGTTAGGATTGAAATTCTTTTTTTTCTTATTACATCTCCCGTGTTGATCTCTGTCACCTGGTCCCCTTTCTGTTGATCTTGTCCGTGTGTTTCTCTCCACCCATGCCCTCATGTTCCAGTGTTCCTTCTGCATACACCCAAAACCCCCTGTGCTGCTTTTTTGTTTTTTGCAATTTTATGTAGCACAAACTCGGCCAAAAGGTATTGGAGCGCTTTACATTAGCACCAGTTACATTACACAAGGACACTTTCATTTTTTTAAGCACAGTGATTTGCCCAATGCTAACGCCAAGACTCAAACCTGGTTCCCCACTTCAAAAGTCGGTAGCTCTGGCCATAACACCACATACTCTCCCCAAGATTGATTTCACATTCATCCCCACACCCTCCATCGTGTTGCTTCTGCGTTGTAAAGTGTTTTTTTTTTTTTTTTCATTAGTTGTGTTAGGTTTGGGCTCTTGAAATTCTTTTCTGTTTAGTAGAGTTTAGAGTAAGGATAGGATGATTGGAATGGAAAAAATATTTTCGCTGCCAAACACAAAGGGGAAGTGGTCTGTTAGGGACCCCTTCCAATTTGCGACTGGCTTACCACCAATTTGATATTGATGGTAACTGCGATTGTTTTGCGACCATATTTGCCGTTACAAAACAATCGTACACCCCCCTGCTACTCATATTAGAAAGGGATTCCCGTGGCACGCCCCTTCCTAATAGCGACTCGCAAACCCTAGAAAATATTTTTTAAGGAAAACGGGCTGCATTTGGAAAAAAGCATTGCTTTATTTAAAAAGCAAACAAAGTAATGGTGGTCTGCTGTCCCCAGCAGACCACAGTCTCTGTGATTGTTGACTATTCCCAATGAGTCACAAATTACGACCTGCCTCATGAATATTGATGAGGCAGGTCATGTGCGACCCCATTGGGAATCGCTAAATGTGTCTGAGACACATTAGCACATTCTGTTTTGTGAGTCGCAAAAAATCGCAATTTGCGACCCGTCAATTGAAATGTTCGTACATCTGGCCCTGAGTCTCTACCACATCAGTACCTTTGGCCCAAATCCAACTTACATTCAGTGCCTCACCTGAACTCCTAACCTTTCCAGAATAGTAGATGATTTCGGCAAACCTAGAATATGAACCTCTAGTCCCCAAGGGAACCATGGAAACAGATCATCACCTTTCATTCTCACTCGTTCATCATGTCCATAGTAAACAAAAAAGACAGAAAGGAAGTTTACAATATATTTATTGAAACTATTGTAGTCTATTTTGAAGCAAGTATGCTGCGAATAGTAAACAGATACAACTGAGCAACGTAATCAACATTACTAGCAGACTTGTTCTAGTATACAATGCACAGCCCAACCATGGCAACTAATATGTCTAACTAGGCCTACCCTCACTAAATGAGCACAGGGATATATTAGTGATCTCTGGGAATAGTACTGAACCCATTACCTGGTGTGTGTAGTTAGCTGGTCCGCATCATAGGTGTAAACTCAGTTTGCGCAAGACTGCTGCCTCTATTCCAAGACCGGTCTGTCTGCTGACAATGTCCTATGTGTGGCTGTGCAAAGCAAAGGCAGCCTAAAACAGCTAATCTGTGCAACTAAGGGAGAACCAAAGGTAGTCCAAGAGGGAAATCACCACACAGGATGCACTCCAAAAACTTTTTAAAAGTAAATATTTACTCGCTGCACAATGGTTGTGCTTTGGTTTCCCAGCTAATGAAATGCTTTGTCGGTCTTCCAACTGCAGTCTCAAAAAGCTTCAAGCCTTCCCAAGCACCCTTCAGGCTTCTACCTACTGAAATACAGCAGCACATCTTCTCCTCTGGATAGATCTCTCCACCTGCACAGCCCATGCTTGCAGGTTTCCAGGGCATTTCTCTCACCAGGAAGACTGCCAGTTGTGACAACCATTTCCTGGATGAGAAAGCAGGCTTTCCTCTTTAAAAGGGTCAATGTTCACATACAGGAGCTTCCTTGGTGGTGTGCTCTAGATTCTTCTTGTAAGGTCAAAGGACCATCTTGTATTGGGATCCAATCAGGACCAAGTAAGCTGTCTCCCTTTGATATCCTCAGGTTCCTTATAGTGGGGCCTACCTGGATGATCTATCAAACTAGAGCTATCCATCATCATCCAGTCAAGCCACAGAGCATTGTCCGTGAGCCAATATATAGAGATAAGCAGGGGGGCAGCCATAGGAAACAGTGACCTTCAGGACATAAGCTTCCATAGACAATAGCAATATCCGCCTAATGCAAGCTCTAGACCTTAGCAACCTACCTGTCGGTCGGGAAGATCGGAGCTAGGAGAGCCTGTTCCCGGGCCCCCTTGGGTGGCCTTCGGCATGCACCGCACCTACGACCAATATTGGAGGGTGGTGCCCACTAACGCCACTGACTCTATGCCACCCAAAAAGACGCAGGCAAACAGAGTCTCCAGCTATTTCTCACCCACAGAGACAAGAGGACCTAGTGAAGGTAGCAGCCAAACGAACGACATGACTCTCACCAAAGAGGACCTCATTGCCTCGTTGAGAGATTTCAAGAAGGAGCTGAGGGGTGAGCTCAAGATGGTACTAGAGGGCTCCCTTGAAGCACTCCGTTCGGACATTCAGGCCAAACTCATGTCCCTGCAACAGGATGTAGACTCAGTGGGCTCACGTACACTGGATATCGAATCCAAAGTGCAAGAACTAGATCGCAGAACAACAGGCATAAAAGATTCAACGAAAACACTTCACAAACAATTGCACGCCACTGTCTTGAAATGTGAAGTCCTCAAGAACAGATCTCAGAGGTACAATGTATGAATCAGGAATCTGGAAGAGGGAGCAGAGGGCTCAGACTTGGAGGCATTCGTCACAGGCCTGTTTAGTCAGGTCTTAAGCCCTGGGAGCATGAAGATTAAGATAGACAGAGTTCACAGGATGGGACCTTCAAACCCGAGTGGAAACAGATGACCCAGAGATATCTTAGCAAACCCAAAGGGGATGATGGACGGAGTGTTGAACATTGCAAGCACTCACCCCCAGTCATCTGATCTGGGTTTAATCCATCATCATTCTTTAGCTCACTCTGCCACCCCAATTCAGACATGGCCATATGCAAATCAGTCTGACCCTGTGCCTCAAGGGAACAGTCCAGCCCGAACTGCCAAGCCATGTCTTCCCTGGACCAGAAACAAGCATCCTGGGACCGGTTTCTGGCTTACAGCCGTCATCAGCCAGGCTATCTTAAATCCAGTGGCAAAGTGAGCAAGGGACCCACGTCTGGGCATACCCTGCCAACTTAGGGCAAACATAGCAAAACCAAAGGGGATGATGGACGGAGTGTTGAACATTGCAAGCACTCACCCCCAGTCATCTGATCTGGGTTTAATCCATCATCATTCTTTAGCTCACTCTCCCACCCCAGTTCAGACATGGCCATATGCAAATCAGTCTG
Organism: Calotriton arnoldi; assembly: GCA_963921515.1. Lineage (NCBI taxonomy): Eukaryota > Metazoa > Chordata > Amphibia > Caudata > Salamandridae > Calotriton > Calotriton arnoldi. The sequence goes on from CAWUFW010008170.1 coordinate 190,346, forward strand.
ACCCTGTGCCTCATGGGAACAGTCCAGCCCGAACTGCCAAGCCATGTCTTCCCTGGACCAGAAACAAGCATCCTGGGACCGGTTTCTGGCTTACAGCCGTCATCAGCCAGGCTATCTTAAATCCAGTGGCAAAGTGAGCAAGGGACCCACGTCTGGGCATACCCTGCCAACTTAGGGCAAAGATTGCAAAACCAAAGGGGATGATGGACGGAGTGTTGAACATTGCAAGCACTCACCCCCAGTCATCTGATCTGGGTTTAATCCATCATCATTCTTTAGCTCACTCTGCCACCCCAGTTCAGACATGGCCATATGCAAATCAGTCTGACCCTGTGCCTCATGGGTCCCTTGCTCACTTTGCCACTGGATTCAAGATAGCCTGGCTGATGACGGCTGTAAGCCAGAAACCGGTCCCAGGATGCTTGTTTCCGGTCCAGGGAAGACATGGCTTGGCAGTTCGGGCTGGACTGTTCCCATGAGGCACAGGGTCAGACTGATTTGCATATGGCCATGTCTGAACTGGGGTGGCGGAGTGAGCTAAAGAATGATGATGGATTAAACCCAGATCAGTTGACTGGGGGTGAGTGCTTGCAATGTTCAACACTCCATCCATCATCCCCTTTGGTTTTGCTATGTTCGCCCTAAGTTGGTAGGGTATGCCCAGACGTGGGTCCCTTGCTCACTTTGCCACTGGATTCAAGATAGCCTGGCTGCTGACGGCTGTAAGCCAGAAACCGGTCCCAGGATGCTTGTTTCCGGTCCAGGGAAGACATGGCTTGGCAGTTCGAGCTGGACTGTTCCCATGAGGCACAGGGTCAGACTGATTTGCATATGGCCATGTCTGAACTGGGGTGGCGGAGTGAGCTAAAGAATGATGATGGATTAAACCCAGATCAGTTGACTGGGGTGAGTGCTTGCAATGTTCAACACTCCGTCCATCACCCCCTTTGGTTTTGCTATGTTAGCCCTAAGTTGGCAGGGTATGCCCAGACGTGGGTCCCTTGCTCACTTTGCCACTGGATTCAAGATAGCCTGGCTGATGATGGCTGTAAGCCAGAAACCAGACCCAGGATGCTTGTTTCCGGTCCAGGGAAGACATGGCTTGGCAGTTCGGGCTGGACTGTTCCCATGAGGCACAGGGTCAGACTGATTTGCATATGGCCATGTCTGAACTGGGGTGGTGGAGTGAGCTAAAGAATGATGATGGATTAAACCCAGATCAGTTGACTGGGGGTGAGTGCTTGCAATGTTCAACACTCCGTCCATCATCCCCTTTGGTTTTGCCAGAGATATCTTAGCCAAGATGAGGGAGGCGGTGATTCGGGCAACAAGGGCGAAAGATGATTTCACCTTCCAGGGATTCACATGCTCCTTATTCCAAGATGTGGCGCCGGCGACATTGATACGCAGGAATCAGTTCCGACCATTTACAGAGAAGCTGCGCAGCGACAACATAAAGTATAGCTGGACATACCCTTTCGGTCTAGCTTTCTCTTTCTAAAATAAACAACTCCATGTCACCACTTACGAGGAAGCGGCGGAGGTACTGGGTCTGCCGCCCAACAACGACCAGTCCTCAAAGAGCACTTCGGATGCCATAGGAGGTAGGCCTATTGAAGGCAAGGGCGAGCAGTGGCAGACCCAGAAATGTCAAAAATAGCAATGGAGGAAAAACACCAGATCGGCAGAGGAACGGTATGTTAATAGGGAGAACTAGGGGGAGTCAGATCGGACAATTAAGAAGAGACTCTGACACTGGTGGCAGAACATGTATGAGACGATGAACTGTACTAGCATACATGGAGACACAGAGTCACTCTGCACCCAGGTCCCGGCATAGCAATCTACGGCAAGGCTAGAGACCAGTGGTAGCCGGGAGAAGCGACAACTCTGTAATACTGTATGTCTGCAGCTAAAGTTAGTAATTATCTAGAACTAAATTGGCTCGCCATATGCGGTAATGGACCAATACTTTCATAATAAACCTAATACAAAGGACTGTTGAGATGAAAAAACTGGTGTATTGGGTCACGTTGGACCTACATGTTCTAATTCAAGGGTATGGGGTTCTTTGGTTTTGGGGTGCATGGGTGCTAACGCCTTCAAAAGAGAGTAGATTGGGCCGGAGCAGGAGTTACACACAGCAAGGTTACCGGGAACGCAGAAGGGGAGAGGTAGGAGGGCACACAGGAGGAACACACGCAATAGAGGCAAAAGCAGACCACACTACACTTCTGGTGACAATGGTATTGACCACACTCACATGGAATATCAAGGGGCTTAACTCACCAGCCAAATGACAAAAATTATGGAAATACCTCTTGGACCAGACACACGATGTGGTAGCTATACAAGAAACACACATGAAATGACCAGAAGAACACCGATTACGACACAGGGCATACCCGCTTGTATACAGATCTTCAGCTTCGACTAACCATAATGGGGTGGCCATATTTTTCCACAACTCCTTGAAATTCCAACCAGAGGGCAGCAAAACTGATAAAGAGGGTAGAATGGTCATGGTCAAAGGCAGGCTACAGGGTCGCCTATGCACGTTTGCCTCCATATAGACACCTAACTCTAATCAAGCCGCATTTGTGACATCTATCCTGTCGACGTTAGGGGGGATTCGCTGAGGGGGAGATTTTTTTTAATGTGGAACTTCAACCTCAGATGGGACCCTGGCCTACAAAGTACACAAACTCAGAGGGCCACCTCAAGTAACTATACCAAAAATCGGAAACCGGAATTCTCCTCTATGGGCCTGATAGACGCATGGCGCACGCTTTGTCCTACTACTAGAGACTACACTTATTTTTCTCATACGCACCGGTCATACTCTAGAATTGATTATATATTTGTAGGCAGGAAATTAGCCCGGTAGTTGTAGGTTGCTTCTATACACCGATCACTATTTCCGACCATGCCCCAGTTACAATGACTCTGGCTTGGGAAGCAGCGCCACCCAAACATAGACGGTGGTTCTTCCCCGCGACGCTGGCGCGAGACCGTCTGCTGCGCAATGAATTACGGAAATCAATCAAAGACTATTTCTTTCTAAATGACCCCAAAGATACGTCTCCAGCTACAAATTGGGATGCCTTTAAGGCGGTGTCCAAGGGAAGATGTATATCTCTCAACTCGACTCTCAATACACAAAGGGCCCGAGAACGACTAGCACAGACACAGAACTACTGGAGGCAGAACAAGCACACAAAATACACCTGATTCTTAGTTTACGAAGAAAGGTAACAGCGCTTAGGGGAAAGTTAGATGCGATTCACAACAACAGGGCTGAATTCATTCTGTTAAGATTAAAGCGTACAACATATGAGAAGGGAAACACGGAGGGGACATATTTGGCTAAGCAACTACGACTCAAAAGAGAATGAGAATATATTGGAGACATTATGCTATCAGGGGGAGGCAGAACGTCAAAAAAATAGCAAAAGGCTCAGGCCTTCGATCATTTCTATAAAACCCTATACCAGGTGGATAGCTATGAAGAGGCAGCACAAAATCAATACCTGGGAGAGGTAGACCTCCCGAAGGTTTTAGCAGGACAAAATGCACAGCTGGGGCAACCAATTGATGCAGAAGAGGTCAGCAGGGCCATTGCCAGTCTTAAACCGCATAAATCTCCAGGGCCCAATGGGCTGACATCCCACTTCTATAAAACATTCGGGGCACAAATAATACCACAACTAGTGAGACTATACAATTTGTTCGCAGACTTGGGGACAGTGACTGCATCTGTGGGGGAGGCCATCAACTCCGTACTGCCCAAGCTAGGGAGGGACTTACACTTATGCAGTTCTTATCGCCTGATTACACTCCTCAATCTGGACGCAAACATATACACAAAAATCTTAGCTAGCAGATTGGAAAACATGCTGCCAGATTTAATACATTCAGATCAGTCAGGGTTTATAAAGAGTGGGCAGACACATGACAACCTACAAAGGGTCTTCCACCTGGTAGAGAAGGCATCCGAAAATCACTACCGGCGGTCTTGATAGCGCTAGACGCCGAGAAGGCCTCCGACCGCTTAGACTGACCCTTTTTATTTCACACACTGGTGAAGTATGGAGTTTGCGACAGATTCATAGTCATGTTAAAGGCCAATCATACCCGTCCAAGTGCCCGGGTATTAGTCAAAGAGGTGACCTTGGATACATTCATACTAGAGAGAGGGACGAGACAGGGATGTCCTCTCTCGCCACTATTATTCGTCCTAAGCATCAAACCCTTTAGCAGCAAAAATATGCAAGACACCCAAAATTCAGGGTATACCGTTTGGGGCAGACAAGCACAAAAATCTCTATTTGCGGACGACATGCTGCTATCGGTAACAGACCCAGAGTCGTCACTGCCATCAGTGATGGGGGAGCTCAGGCGATATGAGCAGGTGGCGGGCCTCCGGGTCAACCTCACAAAAATCATATCTGCTCAATCTCACATTACCTCAGAGGGAAATGGAATCATTGGTGGTATCTACCCCCCTTTAAGTGGGATTTTAAGCATATCTGGTGGGACTGCCCGACTATTAGACCATTCTGGTCAGAAATACTGGCACAAATTAAAGACATCCTGGAATACCCCATACCGGAAGACCCGGGCTCGACACTGTGAGGCCTGAGGTCAGACACTCTCAAATGTCAGACAGTTGGGGATAGATCCATAATGTGGTTATGCCTAGGGGCGGCGAAGATGGCGGTGGTAGTGGCATGGAGGCAGGAGGCCGCACCGTCTATGACCCAATGGCATTCATGCTTGTGGCAAGCCATCACTATGGAACGCGTGGCAGGAGTTATAACAGACTCCTTCAAGAACTTTGAGTACATCTGGGGCCCACTAGTAGAATACTTATCGAGGGGGCTCCCTCTGTGTGCGTGCCCAATGCGGACCCGGGCACTTCATCTCTTTCAGCTCATTGTCACCTGAATTTCTGTATGTGAGAGGCTGTCGCCCATAGAGGACACCTGATACTGTGCATAAGAAGCTTGTACCATGATGATTGCTGCACTGTTTGTTGAAAAACCAAAAATTTAAATAAAAAAATAAAAAACTGTTGAAAGGTGTAGTGCAGCACCCTTTTACCGCATGGAGTTTAATGTAAGCACGAAGGCGAGCTTTTCGTACAATTACTTCTGAGAGCTCTGATCACATCCAAGATGGCCGCATACAGGGGTCACAGCCATGACCTGAAGTTTTATGTGATGGCACAACATTATGGCGTCACAGCGGTCCCACTAACATGAAGGAAGGGCGTGTCCCACTAGAATGCGCTGCTGCCAGGACTTCAACCGTTAATGTGCTAAGGCAACGCACAACTCGTTTTGCCTGTATTCGCCTCACACTTCAGTTTTTTTTCCTTTTAATTCCGTTCAAAATGACAATCCAACAGCAGGAATTTCAATGTAGTGTTGAACTCCTTGGTTGCTCGTTTTTTTCTTTCTTTTGTGCTTTGTAGTCTTAACAGCCTCCTTCTACAGCTTCAGCAGAACTGCAATTCGGTGAACTTCACTGGGTTTTGCTTTCTCCAGGGCTACAACTCATTGCCTAAATTGAGGTGTCTTTCTTCCATAAGGAACCCACAGCATGTGGCAAGCTTTGGCTTTTATTGCAACCCTGGTGCAAGTGACCATCTGCTGCTCCCAGCTCACAGGTCCATAATGAATTCCCTTTCATTTGTACAATAACATTCTAAACAATAAAAAACTTTATAACCACATTCAACTAAGTGCATAACATAGTTAAAGGACCCAACGCCACAGCTGCCTTTTCTCAAATGTACTTGTTTGTGTTAGAGCTTTTGGGCATTTAAATCAAAATGTGCATCATTAATAGTGTGCAGATCTGCACTTGAATTCACATGTGCATAAAGCTATTACCATTGAACCTAACTTGCTACGACATGTTAAAGTGTGTTTTTTTGGCTTAGGCGAACTTGTCCTCAGGCTTCAACGCCATCTTGCTGAAAATGGATGCTGTATCATCATCTTTATTCTCTGTTTATATTTCTGCCTGACACTACATGCAACAAGATGTGGATTGTTTATTTGTAAATAACTTATTAATTTAGAAGGGCTGAATCAATATTCATGTAGTGGGTTAGTGCTAAAGTGATAGGGTTATATGAGGTTTCATAATACTATAACATGATTTGTTGAAAATGTAATTTTTTGCTCACACCATGCTGACTTCGTAGCTTCAGTGCTTTCTTATGGAGAAATTAGGTGTATAAACCCTTGAATTTGGCAGTGAGCCATGACATTGTTTACCAATCTACTAGGGATGCTGCCCAATTTCACTCATTCTGCTGCACATTTTAGACTTGGTCTATTTCTGATTTTCAGTTTTTCTACATTGTTCCTAAAACTGAAAGTCTTTCTGACAATGACTCTATGCATTCAAATGAGACTATTGCTGCATCAGCATTTTACTATTTATGTGTTGTACTGTTGACATTTTGTAAATAAACCTCAAATTTTCGCTAAATTCTGCTCTAGAACTCACTTTTTGTTTGAGCCCTCTTCTTTTTGACAGTATTTTGAAATGCTGTTTGGAACCTTGCCTATGGGACACACTGCCTCCTGATTTGAGGTTAACACCATCCCTAATCCACCCAACAGCTGGGCACGCCATTGAGGAGCAGAATTTCTAGTGATACAGAGCGCCCATATTTGCATCAAATGCCCTTTTTACTGAAACTACACGTGTTTTTTTCGATGTCCTCTGCTCATTAAAGGACCTCTGATGCCTGAAATGCCCTCTGCTTATCCCAAATACCCTTGGCTTCATGTTTGCAGCTAATGTTTGACTCAGATAAGCTTCTTTGTATTCCCACTCTGCTTTTCTAAGAAATTTAAAAGCTATCTACCTGAAGTATGTTTTGTTAGGCCGGGGAAAAACCTAACTCTACCTGTGCACGTTCACATTTGAGTAGAAAAGGGTTTGTTAGGGATGGTAAATATCGACTCTCTTAAATTATGTTCCTGATCAATTGGAAAATTGCCCACATTTTGAGCTTAGACGCCACCTTCACTGAGAAAGTCACTCAAGGAGCAGACTCCGGTTGAATCTGCACAGTATTTTGTTCTGCGGAGTTTGACATTTTTGCTTCAAAAGGATCTCGTTGTTAGCGGCTGTTTATGTTTGTAGCCAACATCCAGAATTACATTTCCGAGTGTGTACTCCAGGACATCAACTTGTGCAGCAGATCTACTAATTCTGCTTCTAAGTTGGAGCTAGAAAATTTGTAAGAATGCTCTTATTCAACATAGGATGGTGGTCTCAAAGATGGATCAATGTTTAACTCACTTCTTAAAGAAGGTAAGGTGCTTATTTTTGACATAGATGTATGTTTAATAATCTTATTAGTTAACGTTTGTCTAAAGTTGATTTGTAGGTTGAAAATAACAGAACAGTTTCACCCAAACACAAAAAGCAGAAGTGTCTCAAAAATGGGACTTTGGTAGATTGGGAGGTGATTTTATCAGGGAACACATGAATGTACTTGGGTGGTTGAGGTAGCTAGAAAATATAATAGTTCAGATGCCTTTAAGCCTTTCGGGATCGCAAGTATAACAATTAGTTTTAAAGAGATAATCAAATACAATTGCAGAGCTCAAAGGAGAATGTTTCATTGCAAAGGGACCAGTAGAGGTCTATGAAACTGCTTGTAAAAAGAAGCCAAACTATATAACAGAAAAAATAAAAGTAGTGGAACTTGGTTTTCATTGTTTAACATTAACTTTTATTTTTGAGCAAACCCTGTGGCGTACCACAACCCTGACATCCTTTATTTTACGGCATTGTGCTGATGTATTTAATAGTCAAAGGGTCTGATTAAGAACTTGGCGGACGGGTTACTCCGTCACAACAGTGACGGACATCACATCAGCCGAAATATAAATCCCATTACATCCTCTGGGATTTATTTTTCACTGAAATATAAATACCATTACATTCTATGGGATTTATATTTCGGCGGACAGGATATCCGTCACCGTTCTGATGGGATAGCCCATACATCGAGTTCTAAATCAGGCCCATATGTCATTAGTTGTGAGGATTAAGGTCCTGGTTTCGGCAGCAGGGTTTTTGGGGCGAGCATTTTGCATGCATTTCTAAGAAGTGGTTTGAATGCATGACCATGTATTGTGAGTGTAGAAGACAGACCACGGCTAAGCCCCAGAAGAGGAGAAGAGGATACATGGCTCCTTCATGTCTTTATCAGGAACTGATGGCAGGTCACTATGTTATTTCTGGACTTAGAGCCTCTTTAGTGTTTGTCGGACAGCAGTGCTTAATTTGAGCCGGTGGTTTCCGGTGCTCGGTACGGCACTTAATTGTCAACAACAGATCTTATGACAGCTGCCACATGGCGGCCCTGTTTGTATAATATAAAGATGAGCACAACAACAGTTGTTCATGTATGAAATAGGCATTAAAACAACTAATAACTGCCTCGCAAGTCATTCTTATAGCTTTCGGGGGCCTCGAACCGTCTGAATTGTCGCACTTGAAGCTGTGTGACAGCTAGTAGTTGTGTATGTACTGTCATTGGCAGCGCTGGCTGTGTAATGGGTGGTGCTGGTTGGGGCGGCCTCGTGACGAGAGCCCTGGCACTTATTGTTTTAAGAATTCAGCACTGCCGGACAGGGTGCTCCGCAACAAATGTGCTACCCTCTCTGCCAAACTGACAGTCCGCCCGCTCTATTTACAGCCAGGATGACCATCATGTTTGCCTCAACAGTGTCCCAGCTGGCTCTGCTGGTGGACACCTTGCATGGAGCGCGCGGCAGACTTGTAGATGTTGGCGTCAATATATCAGACTTAGGGGCATATTATCAACGGCCAGCGATAATTATCGCTGGCCGTGCTTAGCGACAGATTCCCTATCGCAGGCTATCTCTGGAATTTATCGCCCTGGTAGCGCGCTATTAACAACGCGCTTCTCCAGGGTGATAAAAATTCCAGAGATAGCGAGGTTATCGCCGTTTGCAGGGAACATCGCTGGTTTTCCAGCGATGTTCCCTGCAAACGGCGATAACCTTGCTGATACGACCCTGTGGTCGTATCAGCAGAATCCACCCCTATGTTAGGGATGGATAAGTCAGGATTTTAGCAGGCGTTAGATTTTGACGAAAGCGGCCGTTTTAGCCGAAATCTAACCTCTGCTAAAATCATGTGGGCTGCCTTGTAAATATCGCGATGTGAACATCAGCGATATTTGCAACGTAGTCCATCAGTGCGCCCACTTTGCATCTCATTAGAGATGCAAAGATGGGCGTTGGGGAAAAGGGCGATCATGCAAGGATTCACGCGACAGCGTGACCTTGCTGATTAGGCGATAAAATTATCGCCGCTTTTCGTCCGAAAACGGACGCAAAAGCAGCGATAATTGTTTATCGCCTCGTTGCTAATATGCCCCTTAGAGCTTAGGGTCTGATGTATTATTTTTCTGTTTAGCACCGCTAGTAAAAGCCTAGTGGTTGCAAGCAGATACAAATAAATACATGATCCAACATCCTAGGAGAAAACCCCTAGTTGTCAGCGTTATTAGTATTTTGTTTTGCCAAAATGAACTGTCACTTTGGAAGTTTGTGTTTTGTAAAACTCAAAATTTTGCTGAACAGTTTGCTGACCAGCTGCAGGAAACATGGCGGCAGCAAACGTTTAGTGTCTTATGAAGAACTGCCGTTGCAGCAGCATCTTTGATAGCACAGAAATCTCCACCAGGCTAGCAGAGATCTCTAAATATGGCCTTCCTAAATATGGCCTACCAAATTCAAAATGGGCCCTTAGTTGTCAACAAAAAAGGAAAACATAGCCTCGTTGATAAGGCTGCATTCATCACCTCCTCCTGCAGCGGAGGACCCTTGTCCTGTTCAGAGCTGATAGCTGTGCGGCAGGGATCTGTTTGCATCTGCTGGTGTGGTTCATGCACTTCTGTCAAAACTGACAAATAACAATACCCTTCATGGGCAAGCATCTTTCTAACAATGTGTAGGAGCCATTGTTTGTTTTCTCTGCCCTGGTCCCAGACAAGGTAACTATGTATTAGGAATTCCTCCTTTTATAGCATGGATCTCCTAGTGCTGCAAAGGCAGAAGACCGGTCTCTGACAGCTGACAGACAGCTGACAGAGCCGGCAGGGGCTCTACCAGCTGTTCACCCAACTCCAAATACTAGCAGGTGCATTTACATTTCAGTTCTGATAGGACTTAGCAGAGCATACACAATAGTGGGAGTTGTAAATAATTATAAAGTTTCCCTGTAGCCAGGTTAATGGAGACATAGACACAGCTCAACTGTTCACTAGGCTCGTCATGAGGGTTTGCTAGGTCTGCTCTAGGCGCGTCCTTCTGGTCTCATCTTGGGAGGACACAGGTCTTCACCGTCTTCCTGAGTTCCCGATGGTTGTCGATGGTTCTTTCCTTGCTGGAAAAGAGTTCCAGATCTTAGCTGCTTGTATGGAAAAGAAAGTTCCTCACATTGACTACTTGTAGTGCGGGATGATCAATTAAGATGGCAGTCTGGATCTGAGAATTCTGTGTATATCTTCGGGGCTTTGCCATCAGGAAGGCAGGACAACTGCCCTATGCATCATGGTGAGGATCTCGAAGGTTCTGCTTCAAGCAATTGGAAGCAAGAGAAGAGCTTCTATGGCCTGTGAGATAAGGTCAGGTAGGTCTGTGGGCAGTTATCTTTCAATGACGTTTTAAATTCTTTGTAGACTTCTCAGTAAGGAAAGTACTTCTTAAAGACGGAGGTGGTAGCCTGAAGCTTCTGTGGAGCATCCTAGAAGAGGGAAATGTTGTCTTGATATAAAAGGTGCTTTTGATTACTTGATTAACATGTAGAGACTGTGAAAGGCTGGAGTCCATGATCAGTCCTTAAGTTCTTATTTCTGTCAATGCTGTTGGTGGTACTCCAGGTCAGAGGATTGTAGTTCTTGTAGTTCTACCAATCTCTGTATTTGAGGACCTTTTTATGATAATTAGATAGCATCTGTCGATTAATGACTTGGAGACAATGGTCTCGTCCTGAGCTATAAACATCATTTTTCAGTTTCAGAATGGTTATCAGTAGGGCATGCACTATTGGAAGTAGAGAGGGATGCAAGATGAAGACATTTAAATGACTGAATACAGAAGAGGAGACAAGCATGAGAAGTGTGATTTGACAAGCTGGGTAATAAAATAAGTCCTGATGGGGAAGACTCAGGAGTCCATGCCAAGGACCCAGTTTAGAGTTGTGACTAGGCAACAAATATAGCCAGTAACACAGTGAAGTTCTTCTCAAGACTACAGTCTGAAGCATTGTCCACTGACTCCGGAAGAGCAGAAACTCAGTGGGGGTGCAAGGGATGCATGGAGGGTTATTATTGCCATTCATGTAGCTCATTGCTGACCAGTTTGAGCCATCCTGTCTTGATTTGTTTATTAGGTTCTAGTCTGTCTCTAAGACTTTGTGATGTAATCTGCATAGTGTGAGGACAGGTAATAGATGTATGTGTGGCATATAAACCTGTGATCATGCCAGATAGTTGCTGTCTTTATTGAACTGTGTATACAGGATATGAAGCTGGAAGATGTGGCCAGAAGGCAATATGGTTTGCATACACATCATGGGGCAGATTTACAAGCCCCTTGCGCCACTTTTGCGTCACTTTTCCCATGTTAAAAATGACGTAAAATTGGCGCAAGGGGTTTGTAAATCTGCCCCCATGAATGGTATGACTTCTGTCAAATCTTTGATGGCACACCTGTAATTCATACCGTGCCAAAGTATAGCTGCCTATAAGTTATATGCCGGATTTCACACATAGTCCTGTCTGCACCACCTAGGATTTCACATCTAAAGCTGTGGCTTTCAGGAGTCACTTAGATATGCGTAGGATAGTAACATTTTAGCTGCGAACACAAATCAAAGAAGGCTTATCAAATGTTGCCACTTTTTTTAAATTAAAATTACCAATTGTATCAGTGCATTTTCCAGAGTCAAATTGACACAAAAACAATTGTTTTGTGCCAAGAGTTTCCTACAAAACAAATGTATATAAAAAATCTTATGCAAAAACAAATGTTTGTGAGGGATGTTGTTTGTAGGTTAAGTTTTGCGAAGGTGACAAACTCCACATCTTCACAAATGACGAGATTAGAATACCAGAGGCAGCAAAGGGAGAAGAGTGCACGATGAAAGGAGAGAGCAAACTGAAAGAGAAGAAAGACTGGGTTATACGGCTATCTGGAGGGAACCCTTCCCACTTTGCCTTGCCAAAAGAAAGCCAAGGCATGATTCATTTTACTCATAAGGCTCCAGAGAACTCTCTGCAGTGGTTCACCTGCTGATTAACTGAGTATGTGGAGTGGCCATTTAGTGAGCTTGTGTCCTGTTAATAAATTGTCTTTGGTGGTTTAATTTTTCTCGTTTTGGTTGGTGTCGGAAAGACGCTCAGAGAGTTGAATTGCCCTGCTATCCCAATGGCTGTTCAGCATTCACAGAAGCCTGTAAATGCACATTCATGAGCTGACCTGAAATGAACAAGCTTTGCCAAAGCCGGTAGGTATAACATTTGCATGTGTTTGTTTTGGCTTTGTCCAGTGCTTAATTTGGGCCGGTGTTTTCCGGTGCTCAGCACTAGCATTTATTTCTAGACACCGGCACCTATCATGGGGTTGCACCACATGGTGGCGATGTGTGCCTATTCTGCCGACTTTGTCAGTGAAGTGTTTAATTAGAACTGATGAATGTAGCACGTAGTTAATACTGGTACTGGAATTTGGCAGCAGTGGCAGGGCTGGTGCCAGCTCGAGTAGACTCCTATGAAGTGCCTTGGGCCTGGCACTTAATATTTTACAAATCAATCAATTGCTTTGTCAATGCTTTTTTATTCGATTTGCCATGTTTTTGTAAACCTTTATTGTTGGAGCAGCTGCTGAACGCTCAGCAAAATAAAAACAAATCAGCACAAAGCAAAAATAATTTTGTGATCTCAAAAAGCACACACAGTAGTCTCTGGCACTGAGGAAACTACTTTGTGTGCGGATGTGCTCCTTATAAAAGAGCAGAACCACTAAAGGGGGGGGGGTAAATGTCTGATGTGGGCTGATCCATTGCCCCATGCTTTAGTTGGTGGAAGAAGCATGTGAATGAAACAACAACAGACTAATCGTGAAAGAGGGCTGCCTGAAAGCCCCTGTAAATATATTTAATTTTACTAAAATCAAAAGTTCTTTGCTGATGTCAGACCTAAAAACCAAAGCAACAATCCATCCTTGTGCTTGTCCTTGAACTATTTCTGCCTTCTTCATTCCAATGCAGTCTTGCCTACTCTTGCCACGCGGTGTCTGTCCCTTCCTACCTGTGCTCTCACTATGCTAGTGTTGCCTGATAAATAAGGAGTAAGAAGCGACATATGTCTGATCGCATTGTGTGTGAATATGTTGATTAATGGGTAAAGCTGCTACTTTGGAAGATACAAACATGAGTTCTAATCCCGGCATCAGCACTTGACTGAAAACTGTGTGACTCTGGGCAAACCACATAATTACTTATTCTAATGCATTTGTAAATCTGTGAAATGTAATTCGGCACAGGATGTATACATTCTTGTATCATTTCGTAAAACTCCCCATTAACGTACAATCACCCTCAATTCTCACCAGCTGTGATTTCCCCATGGGGACATCATTAGGCAGCACGAGGTTGTGTATAAAAACATAAGGATTATTTACACAAAACATATCAAAAACTGAATTTAAGTATCGGTCTTGCGCATTACCTAACTGTTAGAACTGTCAGCCGTAGGGTAGTCTTACCCCAAACGTTTTGCCTTCCTCCTCCATTTTTCTTGACTCGCTTTTGCTGACATTAGGACTTTGCACACTTTACCACTGTTAACCAGTGCTTAAATCCATGTGCTCACTTCTTGAAACATGATAATATTGGCTTCTCCCCAATTGGCATATTTAATTTGCTTATAAGTCCCTAGTAAAGTTGCACCACATGTGCCCCAGGCCTGTAAATTAAATGCTACTAGTGGGACTGCAGAACTGATTGTGCCACTCACTTATGCAGTCCTTTAAACATGTCTCAGGCCTGCCATTGCAGAGCCTGTGTGTGCAGTTTTTAACTGCCATTTCGACCTGGAAAAATAAACTTTTTGCAGGGCTCAAACCTTCCTTTTAAATACATATAAGTCACCCCTAGCGTAAGCCCTGGACAGTCCAGAGGGCATGATGCAATGTATTTAAAAAGTAGGACATGAACTAGTGAAAAAATTGTAAATTCATGTTTCACTACTGCAAAGACTAGCTCTCCCACAGGATAATATTGGAGTTGCCTTATTGCATTTTATAAGTGTAATTTTCAAATGGGAAGAGATAACCAGTACATGTTTGGGGTCTCTGGATTCACAATTTAAAATCTTAATTTATGGTGAAGTCGGATTTTAAATTGCAATTCTGAAAAAGCCACTTATAGAAAGTTGACATTTTCTTGCCGTAGCCCTTTAATGCCTGTAGCCTGTCTCTGGTCACATGATTGGGTGTAGCTGACAATTGAGCTTTGTGTATTCCACCTAGACAGCCACACATGATAGGGAGTTTGGGTGGGCCTTGATGGGCCATCACTATCAGGATGGGAGGGAAGATGCTGGGCACAGCCCCAATCACACCTGAATAGGCTTTGTCCTGCCTTAACATAAAGGGCTGCATGCCCCCTGCAGTTAATCTGGGGCCAGGGTAGGGAGAGCAGGATGCCTGGGGACTTCAAAGGGAAACTTCTAGAAGCTTCTCCCCCACTTCAAAGGCACTACTGAGTATAAATTCTGGAAAACAGACACCAACTCTTCAGGACACTTCTGGAACTGTGGATACTCTGCCAGGAAGAAGGACTGTTGAGCTGCTACAAGCCCTGCCTCTCTGCTGGACTCCTGCTTTGCTGTGCTGCCTGCTGCCCTCTTGCCTGGGTGAGAAGGGCTGGACCTGCATCTCTTGTACCCAGAAACCAAAGTGACCCAAAGTGCCAGTTGGCTGGCCTCCTTATCTGAAGCCTCAAGGACACAACTTATGCCCCATACAATAATTGCATATGAGAAGATGGTTTAGAGGGATGTAATAAATCTTGAGAGTATGTGAAGTACAATATTTCCAGGTCAGAACGTGAGGCACTCAAGATACTTAAGGGCAATAGGGACATCACTATTTAGTCGGCTGACAAAGGGGGTGCAATAGTTGTACAAAACACCACTGACTATAAAACTGAGATTAATGCACAACTGACAGAGGGAATAAGCTAAACTAAACTTAATGCAGACCCCGCTAACGAGATAACCAAACTTATCAAGATAGTGACTGATACAGGATTGGAGGAGGGATTCCTTACTGAATTGGAACATGACTGTTTAAACAAAAAACAACCCAGACTGCCCACAATTTACACCCTCCCTAAAGTCCACAAAAAACTTGGAGCAACCATCCAGGCGCCCAATAGTCTTAGGATATGGTTCCATACTGGATCCAATATGCAAATATGTGGACTTTTTCTTGAAACCTAATGCTGAGTCCACAAGAGCATACCTGAGAGACACAATGGAGACTATCAGACTGGTAGATAAACTCGCCTTTAATCCAGAAGAACAATTACTGGTAACCATGGACGTTACGTCTCTATTCACCAACATTCCCCGAAGCCAGCGTTTAATGTCATTAGGGGGGTGGGTTTGGATAAGTGGCCTCAACCAGTACATGTTCTCATTGACTTCATTGTGGATCTACTGGAAATCGGCATGATGAAGAATTGCTTCTTTTTCCAAGGGGATTATTTCCTTCAAACTAAGGGAGCACAATGGCGGCCAGCTTTGCAGCAAATTTAGCGATACTCTCTGTATGAACAACTATAAAAATAACTTAGGGCCAGATGTAGCAAAATAGGATTTTGCGAGTCCTTAATAGCGATTTTTTGCGAATCGCTATTAAGGACTCGCAAACTGCTATGTAGGTAGGAATCTGCTAATATTTAGCGATTCCTACGCATTCCTTATTTGCGACTCGCAAATTGCGAGTCGCAAATAAGGAATGGCCTCCCAATCATTCCTATGGGCCAAGAGGCCCATAGGAATGAATGGGAATAGCGTGTGCAATTTCAGGGATGCAAGGGTTCCTAAAGGACACCCTGTTGCACCCCTGAAATGTGCAGGTGTGCACATGTGGCGCACATACATGCCCAAAGGGCATCTATGTGTGCCACATGGCACTTCGAAACATGCATAAAGTTGCATTTCTAAAGGAAATTGCAATTTACCACCAACCTGAAGTTGGTGGTAATTTGCGATTCCTTACAGCAAAATCGCAATTTGCGATGTCTCCCAGAATAGCATTTAGGGAATCGCAAATTGCGATTCTCTAAATGCTTAGCATAAATAGGGAATCGCAAATTTTGCGATTCCTTATTTTATGCAGTGGGTTTTTCATTTCCTACATTGCACAGGGCTATTTTGCGGTCTCAAACGTTGAAATTCTGCGAATTTCAGCGTTTGCAATCGCTATTTCGCTTCCTACATCTGGCCCTTAATCTTTAATGATGATAATCCACACCAGTGCAATATTGCTCTTTGGAGACAGTATATTGATGAAGTCCTCTTGATTTAGACAGGGAACGAAAAAGACCTCAAGCATTTCCATCAGTGGCTTAATAAGGGATCCCAAGAGATCAAGTTCACTATTCAATATAGTTCCACCAATATTGATTTCCTTGACATTTCCATTAAGGCTGAGAAGGGAGAACTTTACACCACTCTATTTAGGAAAAGTAGTGAGAAAAACACCCTCCTACGTTACACAAGCCACCATCCTAGATATCTGAGGATCTAATTTGCCTTATGGGCAATACCTCAGACTTCAAAGGAATTGCTCATGCAAAGAGGATTACTTTAGGGAGTCAGAGGACCTACTAAAGAAACTGGCGGAGAGGGGTTACCCAAAGAGCTTACTTAAGAAGGCCCAGAAGAGGGCTTGGTTTAACTCAAGGGAAGTCCTGCTTGAACCCAAACAACAGGCTGGTGACACACGGAATAGGATGATATGTGTGACGACCTACTGCACTTGGAGTAATGAGATAAGACAGGTTATTAACAGGTACTGGGCATTAGTGGCAGATAAGATCGACATGACGGAGCCACCAATGCATGCGTTCAGGAAAGGCAAGAGCAATAGAGATCATGTAGTGAGTTCCTACTTAGAAGGCCCTCCTAAACCCTCCATACTTTCACTGGAATTTACCTCAGGTCACTGGCCATTGTAAATGTGGGAGTTGCAAGGCTTGTGATTTGACGATGGAGACAAAAAGATTCAACCACAATGAACGTACATTCACACTGATAGGACACACAAACTGTAATAGTGTAGATGTGATATATGTTATGGTATGTCCTTGTGGATTTTTGTGCATTGGCCAGAACCAATAAAAAGTGAAAGCACGCATACTTCAACACTGTAGCTGCATCAGGTGCAAGGTTCAAGGGGCGCATATGGTGGAACACTGCCATACTTTTAATCACCTGGCTGAAGACTGAGATGGATAGTGTTAGAAAACCTCACTCTGGGCCCAAGGAGTGGCAGTCTGGTTGACATTCTCAATTTGCGAGAATGCAAATGGATGCACATCCTAGGCATTATGACCCATGGGTTGAATGAGTACGAAGAGATTACAAGGCAGGTGTCTCTATTGAATAATGGCTGAAATAATGATCACACATTGTGACTATATCACAACTATGGCAATCGGACGCTGGTTTTTATTAACTGAGATGTACAAACTAGGTGATTGTGAGGGTAATTATGGGTCGAAGCATTCACACCTTGTTCCAACAATGTGATCTATATTACCTTGCGACACTATACGACATAGTAATTAATCAAGTTACATTTGGAATTTCTGAGGGGTGGTTTTACTTAGGGGACATTTTTAACAACAAAGATCTTTTGTTCCAAACAATTGTATTTCTGTCTAATTATAACAACAATGAACAATTAGCGTCTCAATTTAATTTGTTCCATACAAGAATGACATTGTGACTCATGAACTATACTTTATTTGTTGCCTGCTATTACATAACATTATATGCCGTGTAATAACGCAGCATAACTTACAATAGATCAGCGATTGATAAATACTGTTGTCACTGTTTTGATAACATATAGATAGGTACTGAATAAAACATTAGAACAGTCCTGAGTGTAGATTAAATTGTTCTTTGTCAAATTTAAGGATCAATAATAAAAGGTCCTTGTATCATTAGACCTAGACAGAAGCACAACAAGGATAATTCTCCCTGTTGACTTGCCCGGTTGCATAACCTCAAGCTGTCCATTCGGCCCAGAAGGCTCATCCGCTGACGTGTGCTACGCCGTGACGTATCTTTAGATGCAGTATGTAGTGACTGCATCAATGACGTGTCCAGGCGTTTGATCTCAAGCTGTTCTGTTAACCCAGTAGGCCCATTCACTAGCTTGTGCCGCGCAGTGATGCATCGTTGGATGCAGCATTCAGCGTCTGCACGCACTACGTGAGGCCAGCCGCGTGCACGCTGACCTCACTGAATTGGATTTAAGACACCAGATACGGGCGGTCCCTTCTTTCCCTTATTTAAATACCATGGAGTAGGTTTTAACGCAAGCATAATTTTATTTTTATTTTAGAGTCTGAACCTTCAATAATCTGGACGACTCGGTGTATAATTGCTAATATGACAAGTTAATAAGTCAATGAAGCCCTTCACAACAGGGGGAGTAATAGTGCCGGTATGCAGTCCTTTTTACTGCCACCGTTTTTTACCTTTTATTTATTAGACATTAGACATTTGTGCTATTGCTTTCAGCACAATCACATACTGTTTCTATTCAGACCAATATAAAGGGGGGCTTGCATTGTCTATAGATGAGGAGCAGGTTGGCCTTCACAGCTGATATCAAATCTAAGTGACTGAATACGGTGGAATTAATGTGAGCCTGGCCACCGCGGATTAGTGTCTCTTTATATCACAAACACCTTAATTCGGTTTCTGAGTAGTGTTCTCCTCCCCATCTTTTAGGTTGCTCCTAATTGTCCTGATTGGCCTTTCATCATCTTGGGTCGAATCTTTGACATTCTTTATATGCGTGGTCTGTACTGATATCACTATCCACAGGGGGACAGCATTGAATTGTACACTGTACGTATGCATTATGGATGTAAAATGATCTAAACCTAAAATCAGACAGGCATGATTACTATCTGGTTGTAAATCATTGTACTGTATCTCTTTATCTTTCCTCACTTATGCAGGAGCACGTTTTCTAGCACTTGCTATTCAACGTTTGGAGCGACAATTGTAAATAAAAAGTATATTATGTGTATATGTTTAAATGTTATTACAATTTTGAATTCATTTCAATTGGACTTGGTGCTTTTTTTGTGTTGTGGTTCTTGTTGAGTAATATGTTATTCTGTGACTTCTGAACTGGGGGTATTTGACTACCTTATTGGAATCTAGATTGGCTAGTAATGTTGCCATATCTGCACAACCTCCGTTAGAACCAATTTTATCTGTATCAAACTGTACCCAGGTTCTACGGTATACTGGGTTTCAAGGACACAACAGGCTTCCAACAACCTTGCACCTAGACTCTTCAATCTGTGAGTATACCTTACCAAGTGATGCCACCCCAGTCCTGGACCCTTGGAAGTGGGCTTAAGTTGCTTAACAGCCTCTGTTGATCCAGTGGATCCGATGCATCTCCTCTGCTATGAGGCGCAACCCCGAGTAAAACCAACGCATCTCCGCTATTGCGTGGATTGGACCTGTGACATAGACCTGCATCACCGCCACAACCCGCATCGCCTTCAGAACTGCCACTGCGCTACACATCCTTGGTGCTGGCCCTCGCATCACTCTGCATCGCAGCCTTGCAGCTCTTCAGAACCAACACACCACCCTGCCTGCACACCCTATCCTCGACACTGGATTTTGCATCGCAAGCCCCATTGACAGGATCTTCGACGATGACACAGGCCCTCGCAATGCAGCCTCACCGCACCTTGGAACCGTTGCATCATTACGGCTGTGCGGATCCCCGCAACACTCTGCAAGCCAGGATTGAAGGTACTCTTGTTCAAGTGGCCTAACTGGGTCCCTTGTAGCCGACCTGAACTCAATCGCAGTCGGCCATGAACTTGTGACTTTGTCCCAGTCTGCCCAACCAGATATCCACAATTGCCGCTTTACGCCTTTTGGTGCTAAAAACGTTTAAGTTATATATCTCTGTTTCTACTAATTGGATTTTTGTCTATTTGGTCTTGTTTTATATATTAAATTTTGCTCTATTTTTGTAACCTGGTGTGGGATTTCTATGTGTGGTGTTTTAGCTGTTTTACTGTTTGAAATGTTGTACAAATAGTTTAAACATTGCCTCTGAGTTAAGCCTGACTGCTCTGTGCCAAGCTACCAGGGGGTTGAGCACAGGTTAATTTGGGGTTTGCTTGTGCCTTACCCTGACAAGGATCGTGGTTGCTGTTAGACCAGGCTCACACTCCAGTCAACCAGTAACCCAATTTCTTACACTAACTCTACAGTGCTCCTTTTAACAACAGGAAGAAAGGCTGAGTCATCCAATCGCGAACCCATGTTTCAGATCTGCTGGTTAAAGATAGAGATTGGCTTTCAATGTATTAATCCACTGTGTTACCTTACTAGAATAGAAACCTCTAGCCTGCAGGTTACACACAGATCTCTGCTGCAGCAGGCATGTTAGTCACTGTCTAGGACTCACGCCTATAACCTGCAAGGTGTCCACAAGCCTATGCCATTTGTGCATTAACTTCTCTGGTGCACGGATTAGAACCTCATACTTTCAGTATAAACAGAGATGTCTGCACACCAGGCCCAAGCTCACACTGGTGTTTCCTTCTGGTTGCACACAATTCTTTCTCTTCCGTGCATGTATTAGTGCAATGATCTATATACTAGCACATCCACCTAACGAACAGATCTTGCTGGCAAGGATATTTATTGGGTTCAGTGGGAAACCTGACGTTGACTGCAGGCTGACTCAATGTTTTATCATTCTGGGGTTGATAAAATGAGTGATAGCAATTTACAAGACTGTGGTAAGGGGCATTATGTAAAAATGCCAGATACGCTATAGAAGTTCATGTGAATGTGATATTATAGTTTCCAATAGATGTTAAGGCTCGTTTACTCGTTTGAATGGTTCTATATACATATCAGAAACCATAAACATACCAATGCATTACAGTGTGCTTACACATACACACACAGCCACACTTGCTTACACACACAGTTGTCACTAGTGTCAATTTACGTATGTATACATTGCACTTTCTATAGGAAATACCATTTTTTATTTGCTATTAGTCGACTCTTTTGGACAATCCTGTTCGAAATTTGACATTCCTCTAACAAAGCAAACACAAATTCCACACCCATCAGTCAGGAAAAGCACACAATTATTTGGGGTGATCCAAAAGTAGCATTTCCCATTTTAAATTCCTATGTATAGTTGTTCTCTCTCCAACAACAAAAACAGCTGCACTGGTTTGACTCAGAAAAGGCCCATTTTGTAGTCTGGTGTAAATAAATTAAGTAGGTTTTGAGTTAGTTGTGTGTTAAAGAAAGGTACTGGTGAGTTTTAAAGGGTTAATATTATGTGTATATTGGCTGTTGGCTTTGATGCTGGTCCGAGAACCAGTTTTCTATTATTAAACAAATGTAGTTGACTGATAGAGCTGTTTTTCCTGTTGTGCTTGTGGCTCAAAAAAAGCAGCACTCTGACTGACTGCAGCAGATTGAAGATTTGACTGTGGCTGCCATTACACGATGGGTGCGGATCACGAGACGGTTCTGAAATCTGTGTTGGACAATAATCACCAAGAGACACGTGGCTGTATGCATTTTATTTGACGAAAAAAGTTTCAATCTGCACTCGACCTGTCCATGGCACTGAGACCGCATTGGTCTGTGCCACTGATGAAATGAGTAGGATGACAGATAGCGGGCACTCAGTGGTACATGTCCTCCTTGACCTGTTAGCAGCCTTTGACACGGTGAACCACCACACTCTACTCTCTAGACTATCCTTAGTGGGTGTCAGGGCCGGACTGGGAACCAAAACCGGCCCTGGCAAACTGCTCGGCCGCCCCCCTGTGGGGGCTGAGGGGGTGCGGCCGAGGTGTTTGCAAGGGCCGGTTTCGGCCGATTTTGTTACCGGGGCCCGATATTGCAGGCCCCCGCTAACAAAAAAGGCCCCCCAGGGGCCCAAAACCGGCCTCCACCCTGGCGGCCCACCGGGGAAACGCCCGGTGCCCGCTACGGCCAGTCCGGCCCTGGTGGGTGTTGGTGGTCTTGTGGCAAAGTGCCTAAAGTCATATCTACAAGTCCGCTGTCAGGCTGTGGCTATGCCCCCTTTCTGCTCTAAATTCAGAACAATTCAAAATGGCGTCACCCAGGGATCCTCACTCAGTCCAATTTTGTCTAAAGTCTATATCAAGCCATTAATCTCTCTCATCAAATCCTATACGATCAAGGTTATCAATTATGCAGACGACGCTCAACTGATTCTTTTACTTAACAACAATCCGTTGGACTCAATCAGTAATTTTCAGGCCTGCATATTAGACATTTCTAGTTGGATGAGTGTAAATTCCCTGAAGCTAAATGGAGGTAAAACCGAGCTCCTCTGCTGTTCTCCCAATAAAATCCCAGTATCTGTACTCTCTAACTTTTGGCCTCTCCCCACAGAGACCCCTCTTGGTGCCTTAATGATGGTCCGGAACCTGGGAGTAATGCTAGATGAAATTCTTTCACTTAAGAAGCACGTGAGTAGTTGGGTTTTGCTTCGCCCTTGTTCGGGGTCTCAGGAAACTGTACCCAATGCTACCTGCCCAAACAAGATCCCTCATTTCCAGGTGCGTAGTACTCAGTAGGTTGGACTATTGTAATGCTCTCCTTCTGGGAGCCAATAACTAAAGAAATTGGAACGATTCCAAGTAGTCACAGCCAAATTAACATTAAATAGACCTCGGAACTCCTCCACCTCCAGTACTCTTAGAGATCTTCATTGGCTACCCATTGAACAGAGGATTATCTTTCAATCACTCTGTATTGTTTTTAAAGCTCTGCAAAAAAAGGTCCAAAGCTATTGCAGGCTAGGCTGAGGAAATACACCCCAGAGAGGTCACTTCGCTCAGCCGCACTCAATTTTGTCTAAGAACAGAGATTTAGCAAAGTGTGCCAAGGAGGGCGTGCCTTTATCGTTAAAGCTGCACAGTTATGGAATAAGTTACCATCTCAAGTAGGATCTCAGACTGGCTTGCTCAAGTTCAGAAAGGCCCTTAAAACTTGGCTCTCCCCTAACTAACTAATAAAACAAGGTTGACACTGTATTTCTTTTTTAATTCAAGTCTTTATTGACACCCACCGGAGGACACCAGCAACAGCTGACCAAGTTGTACCCACTGTCTTGTTGCTCAGCTACCCCTCAATGTTCTGGTGATGCACCTAGCATTCTCTCAGGTGCATCACTGTTAAAGGGCAAGTTACAACACATCTTCCTCTTCACATATAATAAAGATGAAAGAATTTGAGGAAGGGTAAAAGAAAAAAGAAAGAGAAAACATTACAATATAAAGTGTTACAGGGAAAATTCAAAGCAAAAGGAAAAAGAATCAAACTATCACTCTAAGATATAATCATGAAGATACGAGGGTGATCTCCTCACCCTTTTTCCATGACACCTTTGTTCCCTTTGAACCTCATCGTGTACTTCCTCTCCACTACTAGAGTCCACAGCCTCTCTACATCTGGAAAGGCGAGACATACTCCAAACATCTCCACCACTCAACATCACAACATTCTTCATGACCTTGACAATCAGTTTTGGATCTAAAAATTTAGTTTCTCCTTTCGGAGACCACACAGCTTTCTTAACAAACACCATGCCACCAACTTTCAAATCACATTTTTGCGCCCCTCTTTTGTCATCATACCTTTGTTTGTACTTCTTCTGATATCTCTTCACTCTCAAATCGATCCCACAATCGTTTATTTTTTTCCCACATAACTACAACGGGGTGAGCTTAGATCCAGCTACTCTACCTCTGAGTTTTTTAAATGGTGTTACACCTGTCACACTATTGGGCGCATTCCTGTGTACTCACAGCTTCTCACGCAAAATGCTTTTCAAAGACATGCTTGTTTCAACAGCTGTCTGTGCACATGCCCTTACAAGCCTATTCATGCTCTCGACAAGTCCATTGGCTTGCAGTGCATAGAGAGCTGTGCGATGGTGAGTAATGGAAAGATCCTTTAGGAACTCCACCATCTCTTGAGAAGTAAATTGTACACCATTGTCAGTAACCATGACATCAGGTATGCCTTCACAAATAAACACGTCCCTGAAAAATTCAATGATATTCTTAGTGACCACAGAACCCATGCAACAAGCAGACACCCACTTTGAAGTATAATCAGCCAAAACTACAACAAATCTCTCATTGGGTGCTAATACATCAAAAGGCCCCACAATATCCATAGCTAACTCGGTCCATGGTTGCTCAGGTAACTCAACAGGGGAAAGTGGTGCCGCTCTAACTTTTCTGGATTTATCATTATTTGCACAAAGAATACAATCCTTAACTACTTCCTCTACCTGTCGGTCCACTTCAGGCCACCAATAGAATTCTCTCACTCTGGACTTAGTCAAACTGCGTCCAAGATGTCCTTCATGTGGCAGATTGATAATTTTCTCACGCACACCAATGGGGGGAACTAATCTTTCTCCCCGATAGAGTTCCTCTGCTACAATGCACATTTCATCACGTACATTCCAAAATCCTTTAGCACACTGGGGAACATTTGTGAATAAAGGCCACCCACTGACCAGGAAGTCCATGACAATCTTCCTAGAGTTGTCATTGGCAACACCAGCCTCCCATTCAGATTTGTTAAGTGCTGGTTCTTTGACCCATGACACAGACGGTTCAGTACAATCTGGACCCAACCTGTCCAAAGGCATTCTGGATAAGTAGTCAGCAGGAACATTTCTCAACCATGGTAAGTACTGCACAATGAAATTGTACTCCCAAAGTCCCTCAATCCATCTCTTTATCCTGGTGTGGTATTCTCAACATTCCTGCATGCAAACATCTGGACCAAAGGTTTGTGGTCGGTTCTCACAAGGGAAGGCAAACCCCAAAGATAGGGGCTTATTTACAAGGCCCTCGCGCCACTTTTGCGTCATTTTTAACATGGGAAAAGTGACGCAAAAGTGGCGCAAGGGGCTTGTAAATCTGCCACATAGAATCTAAAATGATTGATGCCCCACATACTTGATAGCGCCTCACGCTCAATTACAGAGTAACGTTCTTCTGCCCCTTTGAGTGAGCGCGATGTATGGCCATTTACTCTCTCATTGCCATCAATTATTTGCGAAAGTACAGCACCCAGTCCTCGCACACTTGCGTCCGTGGTTAAGGAGGGTTTTTTGACACATCAAAGTGCCCCAATGTTGGCATACATGAAATTCCCCTCTTAACTTTGTTAAAAGCATCAATACAATCCTCAGACCATACAAAGTCTGCACCCTTTTAAGCAACAGTCTCAATGGCTGCACAACACTTGCAAAATTCGGAATAAACTTTGAATAGTACTCCGATAAACCAAGGAACGATTTAACTTGATCCTTGTTTATCGGTGTTGGTGCTTGTGATATTACTTCTGCCAAGTCAATTTTGGGGCTGATACCATTGCTAGAAATAGAATGACCAAGATAAGACACAGAACCAACCCTGAATTTACACTTTTCTCTTTTTAGAGTGAGCCCTCGCTCTTCAAGTCTTGACAGAACCATGTTCAGTACTACATCATGACCAGCTTTGTCTTTTCCAAAGACTAGTTTATCATCCTGGAAGAAAAGAACTGAGTTTATCCCCGCTAAAACCTCCTTCATCAACCTCTGGAAGCAGGCAGCAGCAGACGCCAACCCAAATGGCATCCTGATAAACCTGTATGCTCCCAGAGGTGTAACGAAAGAGGTCAAAGCTCTTGATTCTTCATGTAACATAACTTGATGGTAAGCCAATGCAAATCCATCACACTGAAAACACACCACCACTCAGTTTCTCAAGGGCCTCATTTATATTGGGCAAAGGTTGTCTGTCAACCCAAATGCAATTATTTAAACTCCTCTAGTCCATACACATCCTGGTTTTGTTACCATTGTCTTTGGGCGCTAAAACAATCGGAGCCAACCACTCAGAGGACTCTATTTCCTCTATAACTCCCATCTCTAGTAGTCTATTGAGCTCCTCTTGTAACGGTCCAACCATGAGATTCGATACCTTCCTTACTTTGTGAACTACCGGTTGTGCTTTTGTTTTCAGAATTATTTTATGCTTAAATCTATTCAGGAGACCAAGCTTCTCACTGAAAACTCCAGGATATCTTTCAATGATGTCCATGTTTTCACTCTGCTGCATGACTAACATTACTTGTTCATGTGCGTTGGGATTTAAAATGATCCCTAGATCTCTCTGGTGGCGTCATCCTAGAAGATTATCACCTCTTTTAGCAACGTAGATTTTCCCCACAGCTTCTCTTCCCTTGAACGTGATAGTCTGAACAGAATATCCGATCAAATCAATACTCCTTCTCCCATAACCTACGGGATTGATATCAGGAGGCAGCAGAGTAATATTATCATTACCAAATATGCAATCCCAGATCTTATCACTTATTAGTGTGTAGGGGGAACCCGAGTCTGCTAAAACAGAAACAGGCTTGCATCCAATGTAGATGTCACATTTCGGCATAATCACAACATCAGAGTCAACACCCTTCACATCCTGTACCACAACCTCTGTTACATGATGAATAGTTTGCTGTGGGTATGTCACCTCCTCATCCACAAAATGTACTTTAGCATTTCTGCACATCTGCGCATAATGCCTTTTTTTGCCACAATTTCTGCAACTCACGCTTTTAGCAAAACAGTTAGGATAGTTGGGGCCATGACTCTGACTTCCACACTTTGGGCATCTCAACTTTGCGTCTCTACCTAAATAAGCATTCCACTTTTGTTTTTCGTTTTTTCCAAACACCTTCTCCTGTTTCCCAGTAATCTTATGGATCACTGCTGCATGTGAACTTTGATCAATACCTTCAGATTCACCACTATTCACAACAGAAATAGAGTCATTAAGCGCAATAGCACTCCGCATTTCCTTCACCCAACTTGATGTATTTTGTTCACTCTCAACAATACTTATTGCTTCCTTCAAATTTGGATTTTTTCGCCAGCAGTTTCTCCTGAATTTTAAAGTCATTCGTGCAACGGACCAGTTGGTCCCGTATGAGTGAATCCGTTAGCTGCTCAAATTCACAAGTTTGAGCCAGTGACTTAAACGCTGCCACATAATTGCCAACTCTCTCTCCTTTAGTTTGTACGCGCATGAAAAACTTGTGTCTCTCCATCACAACATTTAATTGGGGCCCAAAATATGTTTGAAGTAGCAAAACAGTCATCTCATAAAAATCACCAGGTTCTCTAACCTCTATTCCGATTGGCACTGGATCGAAACTGTCATAAATGTTTCTCCCTTCAATCGCAAGGTTGTGGAGTAGTACGGCTTGTTTCCTAGCAGCCGAGAATTTTTCTCCCCCAATAGCTATTAAGTACGAGTCAAATAAAGGCTTCCATTTCTTCCAAGGAAGTGTTGGTTCCCCACGTTCTGACAAGAAGTGTGGTGGTTGACTCATTCCACTTGACGCCATGCTGTAAGGTAACTCAACTTAACAAGCTAACAAAATAAGCTAAGAGAAGAAATTAACACAGCAACCATAAAATAACAATCTAACACAATAAAGTAAAATAAAAAATTAGAATAAATACGATCTTACTGTGGATCACTACTTCTGAAGAATGTTCGTTGGATATGTTGTCTGTTGAATACGCTTCTTTTGACCGTAAAACTTGACTTAATACCAACTTGACTTAATACCACTATGTCTCGTATTACCAGACTGTTCTACAGGTATATTTTGTCAAAATCAAGATGCAGGAACAACTTAAAAAAAAAAAAAAATAAATAAATACAAACGGTATGCAGAACGTTGTAAAAACAACATACCAAAACAATAAAATAGCCACGAAGATTTCATAATAGTTTCTCCTTCTGCCCCAATCCAAATTGATGCCTCTACAGAGCTTGGAAATTGACGCACTCTGAAACTCCGCTGCACATTCCAGACTTCTTCCGGATGCTGATGTGTATTACTGTGAAGTAGTCCCATTCACCGCAATTGCGTTACAGGCGTCCTCACGTCTTTACAGTCCTTAGTTTGTGCCGACAAGCACACGCCCTTGTGCATTCGCAACTGAACTCGACCCACGCGCACTGTAAGCGGTACCACGAGGTGAGTTTAAATACTGCTAGGTTCTTCGCACTTCAACGGTCGCAATGTCGGCTCTTAGCTTACACTCCGCTTAGATTAAGGGTTGCCGTTGGTGGTCTAATATTTCCAGCACTCGTTCAGACTGTTACTAAACTGCCTCATAGTGCTTGTACGATTTATATAAAATGAAACTGACCTATTCTTGGAATAACTGGAATTCTCTTAAATGATCTTCCAACAGTATTTTCTTCGCCTTTCATGCCGAGTTCTTTGGTGGGTGTAGTTCGTCGCCAGTAAGAAAACGAGGTTGACACCGTATTTCTACTTTAATTGAAGTGTTCATTGACACCCACCGGAGGACACCACTAACAGCTGACCAAGTTGTCCCCACTGTCTTGTTGCTCAGCTACCCCTCAGTGTTCTGGTGATGCACCTAACATTCTCTCAGGTGCATCACCGTTAAAGGGAAAGTTACAACACTAACATTGGGAGGACATTTGGACTACCGTTACTGCACTTTTTCCTCTATTTCTGCCTCTCCTTGACGAGCTTAGCAATATTAGCGCCAGGATACCATTCTGGTCTCAGTGCGCTCTATAAATAACAAATACAAATACTCTAAGTGAGACAATCAAAAATGATTCTCGTATGTGTTTGAGAAGTGCAAGTGTAAAAGAAATTAACAAAAACCAATAAAAATAGGAACCCTCAGTCTGTGTGTAGTCGCAGTGGCTGGGTGCAAGCTATTTCCAGAGGCCATGTCTTCCTCCCATAATCAGCTTTGCTAGACCAAAGGACATTAGTTGTTCCCTGTGGATCAAGGAGTTGGCAGGTCATAATGAACAGAGTACATTCCTTGTATCCAGAGCCAGCTAACTCTGGCTGAAGACTGGTGATGTGATCTAAGATGTCATTTGTGATGTCATCTATGACCTCATGTATGAGCTTATAAGCAGCGCATTTTGGAGGTGAGGTATTGTTGTGCTGCTCATGAAAACTGGAAACTATCATGATGTTTAGGTTTTAGTAGCCCTAGTGTGGACATAGCCTACTGCATACGTTTTTGCCATGCACAGGAGGGGGTGGAGCGGGAACTTGCTTTTGGACTGACCTGCCTGTGATCCTTGTGCCTTATGGGTATGTAACAAATGGCACAGGGTGCATCATAATTTTATATGTGTGCCTTTTATTTATTTATAGGAAGTCTCATGCATCAGGTAAAGTCCACCAATGTGAATTCTGCCTCGCTCTTCTTTACAGGTCTAGGCTTCGGAAATTCCCAGCCCGTCCCTCAAGAGAGAAGTGAAGCAGAAGCAGGTACGTTTTCTGTGTCTTTATGGGTCAAACCTTCACCATGCTCTAATGTGCAGTATTCTAGAGTTTAACAGAGTTAGTGCTCGGTTCGGGATTTAATCCCCAAGAGACGGATAGAAAGAAAACCCCATGTAACTATAAATTGTGGGGTAAGACAGGTTTAAGCAATCCACTTGTTATAGATGCCATAGGGTATAGTCATGGCATGAGGGGAGAAAGAATCTCAAAAATGACACTAAACAAAACCACATAAAAAAGCACAACTCTTGACTGTGACAGCCTTTATGAGCGACCGCAGTCTCAATCTTTTTTATGCTGCTCCCTCGTCTTCCCCACGCCCTGACCCTGTCATGCACCTGCATAAGTCACGCTCCTCCTGGAGCGTGGCTCGGACAGCTGGCCCACCGGCAGGGTTCTTGGCTGGAAAAAAGTACACGGTCCTTCCTTGTACTGTCGTCGACTCCTTCGGAGTAGTTGGGTCGTCCTGCCTCACCTCCGCCTTCTTCTGGAGTCACAACTACTCTCTCGGTCCCTTGCTAATCTCGTAGTGTTACTTGTCTTGCGGCTTCATCCTCTTTGGCGTCTCTACCGGGTTCCTTCCAATTTCCGGACTCTCGCTCTTCATACTCCACCGCCAATGACGCGTCCTGCTTCTTTTTGTATTGGAGCTGTCTCTGAGGCCAAAATGTAAGGTCCACCTCCCCAGTCTCAGGAGGATCGCCATTAAAGGGACCGGTGGCAGCCTGCGAAGAGAAGGGTTTTCGTATATGAGCTCCTGGCAAATAGAGCTTTCGATCATATATGCCCTCTCTATGATTTTCCCATTTGGTGAAAAGGAGAAAACGGGAGCGATAGTCAGCATTGCCTTGCTCCTTGCCTTTCCTATGTCTGACTTCAAAATGAAAGGGTTGTAGAGATAGGAACCAATGTACAACTCTGTCGTTATTACCCTTATTATTGTACAACCACATAAGAGGGGCATGGTCCGTATAAAGAACAAAGGGTCACCCTTCTAAGTTGTATCGAAGTTTTTCTACGGCCCACTTAAGGGCAAGACACTCCTTTTCAATAGTGGGATATTTTTGTTCACAGGAGAATAACTTCCTACTAATATAAACAATTGGTCTTTCATTGCCATCATGCTCTGTTTGTGATAAAACGGCCCCAATAGCTACACCAGAAGGGTTTGTTAAAGTCAGGTGATATTAAAACTGGACTAGTCATGAGGACTGACTTTAGCTTATGAAAAGCTTTGCCGGCTGCAGTTGAAGGTTGCTCAAAAAGTTTTGGGTGGCCTGATTTCTTCAAGGGGTCTGTTAGAGGTGCAGATAGATCAGAATACTGGGGAATAAAATGCCTATAATTACCTAATAAACCCAGGAAAGCCCTCATTTCTCTTTTAGTGTTTGGAAAAGGGGCATCCGTTATAGCTTTGACTTTCCCTGAGGAGATATCCTAAATATTTGACTTTGCAATACGCAAATTTGGATTTCTTTGCGTTAATGTGGAGGTTAGCCCTTTGTAGCTCTGTGAGTATCAAGTGAAGATGTAGTGAATTTTATTCCCAGGACTTACTATATACGACAATGTCATCCAGATAAGCTGATGATAACCCTGTTGTTGTTGTAATAGGGAATACATGAGCCTCTGGAAGGTAGCTGGGGCCCCATGAAAGCCAAAGGAGAGTATGGTAAAGTGATAGAGACCATCAGGGGTAGCAAATGCTCTTTTCTCTTGGTCACTGGGATGCAAAGGGACCTGCCATTAGCCTTTCGTTAAGACGATTGTGGTAACATAATGGGCTTCACCTAATTTCTCAATCAATTCGTTGGCCCTCAGCAAGGGATAACCGTCTAGCTTAGAAGCCTTGTTGATAGTTCTAAAGTCAATACAGAAGCACAAACTTCCATCTAGCTTCGATACCAACACTATCGGGGAACACCAATTGCTGGTGGAGGGAACTATGACCCCCATTTTCAGAATTTGCTCAATTTAGAATTGGAGTGCTTTGTGACTGGCTTCAGGCACTCAATAGGGATGTTATCTGATTACTACTGCTTCTGGGGTATTATTAGGATGTACAGCAAGGTGAGTCCTACCAGATAGATCTGAAAAGGTGTCAGAGAAAGTTGTAAGAACTTTGGTTAGGGCAGTTTTTTCTTCACAGTTGATGGCATCATTGATGTTGGTTTCCCCAAGGGTATGACTGGGTGACAGTACATGTATGTCCTTAGCAGGTAAACGTTACCATTTTTTTAGGTGATTGATATGATAGATTTGTTTATTATTGGGCACTAATTGCAATTGATAAGTAATATGTCCGATTTTCTTTAATATCTTATCGGATCCTTGCCACTCAGTTTTCATTTTGGTCCTGGAAGATGATAACATCACTAGGACCTAATCACCTACATTAAACTCTCTCCATTTCTTCCAACATTATAGAAGTATTTCTGTTTTTGCTGACTTTTCTCTTGTTTCTCGTGGGCCCGGGTCCGTAGCTTTCTCAGATGGGATTTTAATTGACTGGCTTAGTATAGGACAGAGTCTGTTTCATCATCTGTATCCTTTTGCCACATTTCGTTCATAATCTTTAATACCCTTGCACCACCACGGATGCGTCGCATTTACAATGCGGCGCACCGTGGCGCAAGGGTAGACAGATGCGTGTCGCATCTTTTGTCGTAAGGGCAGCGCATTGCTGGAGTCGTGTCGCAAACGCGACGCAACTCCAGCAATGCTCAGGGGCGGCCCATACTTATTGTGCTGCGTCACTCCTTACGCCTGCCAGGCATAAGGTTTTGACGCAGCGGCGTCGTAAAAGTGACTTTTACGAGGCTTTCTTGCGACGGAACGCCCACCCTGCATACATTATACCTGACGCAGGTATAATGTAGCGCAGGGCTTTACAACGTGACGCATCTCCCTAGATGCGTCACGTTGTAAATATGTTGCAATGTGGCGCATTGTTTATGACGCCGCTGCGTCACAGAAGTGAAGCAACGGTGGCGCAAATGTGTCGCAAGGGGCTTGTAAATCTGCCCCTAAGAGACTATGAGGTTGTCGGCCAAAAAGGAGTTCAAAAGGGGAGAACCTTAGGCTACTTTTTACTTGGCTACGGAGAACAAAAAGTGCTAAAGGTAGCAGTTGGTCCCAGTGTTTACCATCCCCAGACAGCATTTTCTTAAGGGTTAACTTAAGACTGCCATTATATTGTTCGTCCAGACCGTCTGTCTGGGGATGGTATACAGATGTCCTCAGGTGCCTAATATCCAATTGCCTACGTACCTGTTTCATTAAGGTTGAGACAAAAGGGGTACCCTGGTCAGTGAGAATCTCACCAGGAAAGCCCAGGCGGGAGAATACTTCTATTAGATAGTGGGCGATGGAGTTGGTGGTAATTGTCCTTAATGATATAGCTTCAGGGTAACGTGTTGCGTAATCCACTAGGAACAATGCATGCTGGCATCCTCTGGCTGTACACAGTAGAGGACCAATAAGATCCATGCCAACTCTTTCGAATGGCTTCTCTATAATAGGCACGGTTTGTAAAGGTACTCGTGGAGGTTGATATGGGTTTTTCTTCTGGCATACATCACACTCCCGACGATACTGTTTAATTTGTGCATAGATGCCAGGCCAATAGAAGTGTTTTAAGATGGCATGACTGGTTTTCTCTAAGCCACTATGTCCAGCTAACAGGTGCAAGTGGGCAAAGAATATAACATGTTCTCTAAATTCCAGGGGACAAGTAGTTGAGGCTCCTCATCCGCATTCCCAATACGGTATAGTAACCCATTTTTTATACTAAAATGCGGAAAAGGTTGACTGGGGTTATCCTGAATCCCTTTTGCAGCCCGCCACACGTTTTGTAAAGAGGCATCACTTAATTGGTCTACCCTGAACCGCCTATCTAAAACCCAGGGCTTCGGTTTCAGGAATGTTGCCTCTTGAGGTTCTTCTACCGGGAACTTCCTTCTTATGTTCATTTTCAGGTCATCCTGCAAGAGCTCTAAGAAATAGGGATTGTCAGTTCCCAATATTATCTGTTTAGGAAGGGTAGTGAGTACCCCGATTCCGGCCTAGCTTTTCTGTCCTGATTTATTAGTCAGATAGGGGCGGTCTACTGGGTAGGTTTTCATATCTCCATGTACATAACGGATGCATACTGTTTTTCCCGGGACAATTTGGGATAGAGAAATTAGGTCATCCTTAACCGCAGATTGTCTGCACACTGAGTTTAAGAGAGCAGTTACCCAATTATCATATATATATAGACTCACATAATAGATGGTCCCTGTCTCTTGATCATATAGGATGGACCGAGGGGCATAACTAATGCCCATGGGTTCGTCATGTGGTTTCTCTGCTTTATTTTTACAAAAACGGCCGATATGGCCCACTCACCACATTCAAAGCACTTGGGTCCAACACTGATATTGGAGTCCAGATGGACCATTTTATTTTTAGAGGGTACGGAAATCACTTTATATGGCTTCTTTCCATTCTTGGACCCAGAGAGTGAGGAGGCTATAGCTGTCTTTTCGCATTCTGTCGGTACATTGCGTGATTGTGCTCGGGCAAATGTTGTGACCATTTCCACTGCCTGTTCAATCGAAAGGCCTGCATTTTGTCTCAGCCACCTCCGAGTCTGATAAGACAATGCTTTTAAGATATTGCTCAAGATAAATCTAATTAATGATTTCTTCTTTTGTCTAGTTCTGGGGTTTTAACCACCGGTCTGCGGCATCTTTCATTTTTATAAATTATAGTCTTTGGGGTGTCTCCTGGTAAATCCCTTCCTTTCCTGAATTTATTTCTATATGACTTGTCATCAACCCCAAGACGATCCAAAATAATCTTTTTTATTTCGGTGTGTGTGGCAGTGCATTCTGCGTTGGCAACTTGGTAAGCGGATTAGGCTTCATTAGTCAACAAAGGGGCCAAATAAAAAGCCTAGTCTTCCATTGGCCATGAACTAGCCCTTCCAGCGCATTCGAAAGTTAGAAAAATGCAGTCAGATCTTCTACGGTAACGCCTTTCTGTAGGAGTGCCATGGGACCAGGTGCCGTTATCCCTCTTCCTTGAGCTAGTCCTGCAGCGAGTTGTACCTGTCCTCTGACATCCTGGTCAGGTTTTCTCCTTGTGCCTGAATGCCGTTAGTGAAGACAGTACGATTCAGTTTGGCTTGAGCCATATGTTTCTCAAGGGCCCAATTGAGGTTCTCCTGACCATCTCTGAGTTGGTTTAAAAGATTCTCCATCTTGTATCAGACGTCACTTTGCCAGCATTCTCCACCACTTGTGATCCTTGTGCCTAATGGGTATGTAACAAATGGCACAGGTAGCATAATCATTTTATATGTGTGCTTTTTATTTCTATATAGGAAGAATTTTGCATCAGGTAAAGCTCACCAAAGTGAATTCCGTCTCCCTCTTCTTTACAGGTCCAGGATTCGGAATTTCCCTGCCGGTCCCTCAGGAGAGAAGCAAAGCAAAAGCAGGTACGTTTTTTGTATCTTTATAGGTCAAACCTTCTCCTTCACTGTGCTCTAATGTGCAGTATTCTAGAGCTTGACAGGGATAGTGTTCAGTTTGTGATTTAATCACCTGGAGAGGGGTGGAAAAAAAGCCCCATGTAACTATAAAGTGTGGGGGTAAGACGGTTTTAAGCCACCCATCTTGTTATAGGTGCCATAGGGTATACTCACTGGGCGAGGGGAGATAGAGTCCAAACAAATACCCAAAAAATACAACTCTTGACTGTGACCTCCTTCATAATCTCTTTTATGCTGCTCCCTCGTCTTCCCCACACCCTATCACCCGCCTGCATAAGACACGCTCCTCCTGGAGTGTGGCTCGGACAGCTGGTCTGTCGGAGGGGTTCCAGGCTTGAAGAAAGTACATGGTCCTTCTGTGTTCCGTCATGGGCTCCTTCAGAGTTGTTGGGTCATCTTGCCTCTCCTCCGCCTTCTTTTGGAGTCACCACTGCTCTCCCAGTCCCTAGCCGATCTCGTAGCGTTCCCAGTCTTGCTGTTTTCTCCTCTTCGGCGTCTCTCCGCGATCCGGACTCTCGCTCGTCAGACTCTGTCTCCAATGATGCGTCCTGTGTCTTTTTGTATTGGAGCTGTCTCTGAGGTCAAAACGTAAGGTCCGTCTTAACAGACTCAGGAGGATCGTCATTAAAGGGGAGGGACGGTGGCAGCTTGCGAAGAGAAGGGTTTTTGTATATGACCTCCGGGATAGTATGGCTCCTGATCACACTACCCTAAGCTACAGTGTGGCTGTATCCAAAGAAAAAGGCTCTTTGATCATGCACACAAGTGGCTAGTTGCAGGGCCTAGCCTGTGGATAAGGCCTTACATATTCACCCCCATGATTTCAAGATTGGCGATAGGGTCCTGGCTTAATCTGGATATAACTCACTATTAATATCCATCAGCCTTGTGCAATGGCAACCGAGCATATGGCCAGGACCTCACCAGCCTCTCTACCTGACCGATGTTAACATGGCAGAATGAACATGGCCTTTGACATGTCCAGGAGGGGATGGAAGCTGGCCCTGTCCTTTAGCCTACCACTGCACCGAGACCCTCTGGATGTAACTCTATGATCAAGGCCTTTTCTCATGCACCAGAGCTGTTGGGTTAAGCGCCTGGCCTTTAAATAGGCCTTGCTTTTAGCCTTTATTATTAACACTTATAAGTCACCTCTAAGGTAGGCCCTAAATGCCAATAGCACAGGGTGCAAGTTATATAAAAAGTAGGGCATGTAAGTGTAATGCTTTAAATGTCACCTGACTTTCTGACGGCTTCCCTTTGGTGAGATGTTGTTTGCCCGAGGACAGTGGGCAAAAGGACTTGGGTGTGTGAATGTGTTTTTCTTCCATGAACAGCTTGGCCTTGTGGCTGTGTCCAGCCCCTTCCTGAACTTCAAAGAATGCCTACCCTGTTACTGGTAGGTGTTGCTCATACTTGGGCCTCTCTCTCTTTTGTCTTACTAGCCAGCTTGGCCCCAAACCCAGTGGGAGGGGCAGCTTCCCCAAAACTGATTTGAAGTGATCAGAAGGGATGGTTTGCTCATTAACATAGCTGCATTTCTGCCTGGGCACAGGGAGCTCTGACTAGGGGAAGAAAGGTTCTGCCATGTTGAACTTAGTTAGAGAGGGACACTGTGGGATAGTTTACAGTAAAACACAGGAAGTGCTGCAAAAGTGGGTAGGGTCACTCATGGAAACTTTTACCCCAATGGTTTGGGAGTGGCAGGAGTTTTGCCGACTCACAGGCTGCCACTGGGCATAAATGTGGCATCCCCAGTACCCTCCTCCGAACACTCCTCGACCAGTGAATAATCAGAAGGACTGCCCTGCTGTTTGAAGAACCTTAAGGAAGACCAGACCTGCGTGCTTTGAACCCAGTCCACCAGAAGTGACCTGAATGGTCAGTTGGGGGATCTCCTGTTTGAGCTGGAGTGTTAAGAGGCTGTTGTTATTTTACAGCTCGGCATAGATGGTTCTAGCTAATCCTATGCTTAAAGACTTTGCTGTAGAAATGGCAAAAAACTTTGCCCCTTTCCAGCTTGGCATGGATGGCACTGTGCTAATCCTATGCTTAAAAACTTTGCTAGAAAAACAGACATTTGAGGTAAGCTGAATCAGTGTGGTGTGGTGTGGTAAGCTGGTGTTGTGGGTTGCTCTACATAGGAGCTGCTCTCCCCCTAAACGTAGGAACTACCCGGAGTTCTCTGCTTTTTTTCATAATTTATGTGGTACTCTAAGCTTGCAAGGGTATTGTTTTGACTTATACTGGATGCTTCTTGTGTCTGGACAAAACTAAACCTCTCTGAAGAGCTGTTGTGACAGCAAAACACGTGGCAGGTGTTACTTTTATTCATTCCATGTTAGCTTGGATGGTATTTTACCAATCCAAAGCTGTAATACTGTGACTGGAGTGGTAAAAGGTTTTTGTCATTTTGCAGTTTGGCATGAATGGCACTAGCTAATCCTATGCTTAAAGACTTCTGTAGAAATGGTATATATATTTTTCACTGAAAAAAACAAAGGTTAAAGGAATGTTAGAGTTAGGTGAATATGTCAGTGACAACATTAATGTTTTGAACTCTAAAAACCACAGAAATTCACCAGAGCTAACTATAACTTTCATCCCCGCCATGCACTGCTTATGACCTCACATATTACATCACTCATAACATTTTCTATGACATCATTATGACATCACTGATGACATCTCGAATGCCATCACTTATGACATCATCCAAAGAGTGTGCTAATTTATTTTATAGTTCAGATAGTGGTGGGTAATAGTCCATATTACTTCTCTACCTAATTAGGGACTGCCTGTGTCCAGCTAATGGGTGTAAGAGGTTAAAAAATACATCATAGGAGTGTACAGGTAATGAACACCTTAAAAATCTTTGTATTGAAGGGTATCTCTGTGTGCAGATGACAGGTAACAACTTATGTCAGTATGTTCCACAGAGGTTTTTGGTTCTGCAGAATAAGTTTCCAAAAGGGCAAATATTCTACAAAGTAGCTACTAATTATTGTAAGCAAACTTGAGTTATTAGACCGAATTATCTAAGCATGATCATTTCTACATAACGTTGAAGACTGTGTGCACCAGGTACTAACCTGTGTAT
The DNA here is from genome assembly GCA_963921515.1 of Calotriton arnoldi. Lineage (NCBI taxonomy): Eukaryota > Metazoa > Chordata > Amphibia > Caudata > Salamandridae > Calotriton > Calotriton arnoldi. Next base: position 228,782 of record CAWUFW010008170.1, read on the forward strand.
ATGTGCTTCTTTTGCTTCAGAAGACGGCCTACTTGTTAAGTTTTCACCACCGTATGAAGGCTGTAGGTAGTATAATCTGACCATGGTTATTTCAGGTGAGTAATGTATTTTTTGCAAGTGTTGCTTAGAGTGTACACTGTTCTTAGTAGATACTTTTTAATACTCTGTAGTGTAGCCGGGTCTGGTGGCTAAGTAGACTAATGCGTCCTCTGTAGGAGCCTGTGTTTGACCTCATGGTTAAAATCCCGGCGTGCCCACTCAGCCTTTCATTCTTCTGAGGTCGATAAATGAGTACCATAGAGTTGGGTAATAAACATCTGTTATTCAGCACCAAGATACCCTTCTGGGTGAACATGCACTTTACAAATACATGTTATGTTATGTATCTCTCATGAAAGTTTCACTGTCGGCAAACAGTGTAGTACAGAGTAAACTCTCTCCATAGAGTAAACACTGTTTACAGTACCCATTTTTCTACTCATATTCACTTCATTTCTCACTGTAGGTTCGGTGACTGTGAAGGGTTTGATACAGCAAAAGGCTGTTCATAGTAGGGCATTAGTTATGAAACAAAAAATTGAGAATCTGGAGGAACTTGTTTTTCTCTGATCAGTTGTATACCGAACCAACACTGTGTGCAGTAGGGGTCTATCTGTGGTTGATTGTTAAGGTGAACTAGGCTACCCGTGTAGTGTATGGTATAGGGTCAATGTTGCACATAACACATGATTGCTACTAAGGGAGTTGTATCCGTGATGGCATTAATGATGGTTTGTATTATTTTGGGCTATTTAGTACTTTTTTCAGGTCTCTAATGCCATGCTAGTTTATAGAGTACTGTGTACAAAGAAGCTTGGATGATGTCATCAGTGATGTCATCCATGATGTAATTTGAGATGCCATCAGTGATGTCATAAATGATGCCATAGAACATGTCATTAGAGTTGTAATATGTGAGGTCATAAGCAGTGCATGCGGGAGGGCTAGTTATAGTTGGCTCTGCCAACTATAAATGGTGAATTTCTGATTTCTTTTGAGTTAATAACGTTTTGCCACTGACCTATTCACCTAACTATAATGTTACTTTAACCTTTTTTTTTCCAGTAAATTTCTACGTTTTATTTAAATCAAAAAAATTTTTAATCACACTTAACTGTAACGATACTTTAACCTTTTTTTCCAGTGAATTTCTAGTTTTTTATTAATGTAAATAATATTGTATTATCATACACAAGCCAACTCCCCCCCCCCCTCCACCCATGGCTTACGGCAGTGCGCGGTGGAGGGTTGTCTACAGAGCCTGCATAAAACCCTGCAGAGGCAGCCAATGCCACCCTGGGCCAAAACACATACATTAAGGGGAGGGAGGGTGCAGCCCCCGACCCTTAATTGACCTTGGGGACTCCATCCCTCGGGTCCAAAGCCAATTAAAAAGGGTAGGGTTGCTGTGCAGCTCCCTTCCGCAAGCCTTATAAGGCCCCAGCGATCCAGTCCCCCCAGGGCCAAACCAATAAGGAAAGGGAAGAGGGCAGTGTGGCCCCCATTCTTGAGCTTTCATAGGGCCCAGGGACCCCAGCCCGTTTTTCTTTAAAAGGGATGGGGGGCTGCATCCCCCCTACCGAGCTTTATCAGGTCCCGGGGACCCCATCCTCCCAGGCCAAAGTCAATTAAAAAGAGGAGGAGGAGTGCAGCCCCCTTCCCTGAGCCTTATGAGGTCTGGGGTCCACATCCCCCAGGACGAGTAATTAATAAAGGCAGGGGGCGCGCACACCCTACCTGTACCTAATTAGGTCCGAGGGACCCCGTCCTACTGGGTTGAGTAATTAATAAAGGCAGGGGGCGTGTGGCCCTCCCCTCTCCGAGCCAACTCAGGACCCAGGGACCCCATCTGCCCGGGGCTGTCTACTTTTTTAAAAAGGGGAGGCACATAGCCTCCCTCCCGACCCTAGCAGAATCCATTTATAAAGGAGCATTATTGACACCATTTTTTCATCAAAGTTCATCCTAGTCTCTTAATTCCCAGTACTTAAATATTGTTTCGATTCCTCTTTCCCCTTTTCCCTTCTCAATGTGGAGTCTTATCGTTCATATTTTGTTCACGTCACTTAAATATCAAAGCATATCAGTTCTTGTAGAGCACTTGGTCATTTATAAGCCACAATTCTTTATATATTATTTTCCATTCAAGTGAAAATAATCCTTCCATTATCATCCATTTGCATATTTACACTCTTTGCTCTATTCATATTAATTTCTTCAAGGCACTTTTCTGATACTCCTCAAGATAACATATTCTCTATTTTTAAGAGTTTTATGTGTAGTCATCTATTTCATCAATGTGGGATTCCATGACCTTTCTTATAAGTTCATCTTATTTTACTTCATGGATGGCTGATTTATTTATTGAGACCCAAATTTTCATTTATGTCCTTATTCTCATGTAATGGGAGGAGAAATTCCTTTTAAAAGTGTACTCTGGCTGTTGGAGGCCTTTATCTGAAGCACTCTATACTGTAAATGTACATACAGATCTGTATCTTTGTTATGGCCACAGGGTTCCTCTGTGCCCATCAGGGTGATCATTATACATTCTGCTTTTCTTCATTTTAGTTCTCTGTTACCTCGTCTCCATGAGTTGTCGATATGTGGAATCCCCTAGTACCTTAGATACTCTGTATACCCTGCATGTTTATCCCAAAAGTGTTTAGTGATTGGGTAGCTGACATCCCTGTTTTTTATAGCTCTAAGGTGTTGCAGGTTCTGAGTTTCACTTTATTTGTGGTGCTTCCTACATATCGTTTTTTTGCAAGTACTTTGCAATACATATAGAACATGGTCTGTTTCCCAGGTACTATATGTTGTTTTATAGTTTTCATTTTCCCATTTGATAGTTCAACAATATTTGTATTCATGCCATGTTTGCATGCCTTGGATGTGGAGCATTTCCAAAAGCCATTATTGTTCTGTTTGGCTGACAAATGAAATAGTTCCTTTCGTATAAGCTTTGAATCACTGGAGGTCAACATATCTGCTACTGATGAAATTTAGTGATTGTCATTTGTGGAGAGTTTAGCAGTTTGTCTCTTAACTCATCATCTATTATCAGTATTTTCCAATTTCTCTGTACAATTTTTTAAATCTCTTTATGCGATTTATTAAAATCCATATTGAGCCTTATTGTTGAGTGTAGGAAAGTGCCCCTTTTGCCGCCGGCCACCTCCAGCATTGCGTCTCGTCCTGTCGCCTATACTCTTCTTGTCTGCTGGTCCCTGCAGCCCCTGGGACAGACTCCCTGTCCAATCCCCGCGCTGCAGAGAGTGCAGGGATTTGTCTGAGCAGGCAGGAAAGACGCCCTGCTCAGACCAGTTAGTCTGTGGGGTTTCTCCAGCCTGGCTGCTCAATGCAGCTGGGCTGGAGAAAACCGAAGTGCACATGTGTGTTTTGGTCAGCTGAGACGGCCGGCCAAACACATATGCGCACTTAGGGAGTGGAGTGCACTAGCACTCCTCTTCCCCCTCCCCTACCTAGGCCCCGCCCCTCCCAACACTGCTGGTTAAGAGCCGGCAAATGTAAAATAAAACGATACAAGAATATTGTTTTATTTTACATTTGCTGGCTCTGAGCCAGGCAGTGGGCGACTCTCCTCCACCATTGCGGAGGAGCCGCCACTGCCCTTTTGACATGGTTACCCCCCACTTTTTGCCTGGTATCTGATGCAGCTTTGATGAAAGTGTACTGGGTTCTTGCTAACCAAGTCCTCAGTACCAGTGTTATTTCCCTAAACTGTACCATTGTTCCACAATTGGCACCACTTTAGACTCCATGTAAGTCCCTAGTAAATGGTACCCCTTGTACCTAGGGTATTGGGTCTAAGGAGGGCCCCTAAGGGCTGCAGCACGAATCGTGCCACCCTATGGGACCTCTCACCAAGCTCATGCAAACTGCCATTGCAGCCTACGTGTCTTGGTGCAGAGAAAAAGCAAAGAGTTGACATGGCACACATCCCTGTGTGCCATGCCTGCAAAGTACTACATTTGGTATAGGTAAGTCAGCCCCTACAGCAGGCCTTACAGCCAAAGGCTGGGTGCACTGTAACCAGGTGTGTCCCTGTGATATCTTAGTCCACTCTTAGATACCACAAGTGCCCAGGGAAGCCATACCAACTACATGGGCTGGACACTTGTGATTACGGGTTCCCCAGCTACATGATGGCTTCACTGCACGCCCAGATGTTTGGTACCAAACATCTCGTCACTGATGCTACTGTTGGATACATTAAGAAATGCCCCCAGAGAACATATTAGAGGTGCCCCCTGAAAACCTACAGACCACTAGTGTGTTGATTCACTGGTCTCAACCAGCCAGCCACCCTAGACAAGTTTCTGACCTCCTGGGGTGAGAGCCATCGCTCTCAGAGGTTGGGAACAAAGCCTGCTCTGGGCGGAGGTGTTTACACCTCCTCCACGCAGGAACTGCATTCCACTGTGGGAAGCTTCAAAGTCTGTGCCACCTTTGTGATGCGACCCAGTCCTCTCCAAAAATAGCGTAGATGCCAACCCCTCTGTCCTGACCCCACTTTTTGGCAGCAAACAGAGGGGAAAATTAGTAACATTAGGATGTATGCCCACACCAATCCAGCACCACCACTAAGGTGGACTAGCTGATGTGGACACCATCTTTTCAAATTCATCCATCTTGTTTTGGTTGGAATTAACCTTCTAGGGTCAGGATTATGCCCACTTCCCATAGAAAGAGGTCATACAGAGGTTGTAGATACCCTAAAGGTAGGTAGCCCATTGGCTACTACCTGTCACTCTCCTTAACATCCCTAAATTGAGTATTTAGGTGGCGGCCCTGAACCCAAGAACTCATATTGAATGGGTAAGAGAAGAAGGGCAAGAATAATCACTGCCTGGTGAGACCAGCAGAAGAGCTGTGGACATTTTGGCGCAAAACCCTGCATGCTCACAACTCTCTCGACAATCACGACAGAGTGGCTTGTCCTGCAATCTGGAACACTACCACAGCCTTGGGTAGCCTGCCAGCACTTCGAAAATTGCCTACAGTCTCCCTTGGAGTAGAGGACCTACTACCCTGCAACCCACAGGTACCTACAAGCAGAGTCCTGTCCACTGCCTTGCAGCCTTCCGGCCTGACCAACACCACAGACAACCAGGAGAAGGTACTCATGCTCTGGAAGATCAGATATCTCTCCTCACCGAGTGTGAAGTCACCAGGACCAACTGGAGTCATTCAGCACCAATTCCCTGGGGACCGGATGCGCTGCACCAAACACCAACAGTGAGAGTCCAGTCTGGATTGTCAGTGCACCATGACTGAGCAGCCATTGAAGGATGTCAGCATCACTGAGATCCACTTCATGAGTGGCCCAGCTGTCCTGAATTTGCCCCTGTCAGCTGTTTGTCCCTAACCACAAGGAGCATCTTTGCACATCCAGCCCAGCCAACCTAACCCCTCAGGACCTGAGCCGCATGGCCTGGGGACCAAAGTACCAACAGTGGCTCCCTGCCCCAACACCCCAACACCCTAGCAACCCAAGCCCCCATTTGGGAGCTCTCAGACTTGTCACTGAGTCCCCCTGTGCAGCCTGCTTTTAGGTGCCCCACGATCACCGTGCCTAGCTACAACCGCACCAGCACCTCGCTCCCTTTGAAACCCGGGCAGCTCCCGAAGAACTGCTGGTAGTACTACGGACCTTGGCCCACTATACCTGGAATCCCAGAAGGTAAACCCCTGAAACTGATTGTACTCACCTTTATGCATTGATGACTTTTTCCTCCATAGTATTGCATTATGCGTAAAGGCGCACAGGTTTGAATGATTTACTGACCTCTAACAATTGATAACAAAGACTTACTTTCGAACGAAGTTCTTCGTTTCTCAAAACATATAATAATAAGTGTTATTTTTCTAATGTGGTCTCGGATTTATTCTCCGAGTGTGTGTCTCATTTATTGCCTCTGTGAGTACAACAAATGCTTAGCATTAGCCTCTGATAAGCCTAACTGCTCGCCCACACTACCACAAAAGAGAGCGTTAGTATTATCTACTTTAGCCTCTGTAAGCCAATTGGGGACCCACTGGACTCTCTACACAGTGTACTTCTTTTCAGTGCACTATAAAGAGAGCCAGCTTCCTACATTGAGTCTTCCTTCATTCCCTTTTGCTTACAATTTAGTAATTCCTCTCTTCTTTTCTTTCTTGATCTTTGTAAGGCATCTTGGAGGACCGAATCCGGATATTCCCTCTCCATGAACTGTGATATCATTCTATATGCTTTCTTTTCAAATTCAGTGTTCTCCAAACAATTTCGTCTTATTCTCAGTAATTCCTCATAGGACATGCTCCATTTAAGAGCTTTTCGGTGCCCACTGTTTGTATGGAAAGTGGAAGTACTGTATGTAAATTTTCTATGTATTTTGGTGCAGATCCTTCCCTATTCAATGTATATATTTATATCCAGATAATCAATTTTCTCATTACTTATACAATGTGTGAACCGTAAGTTGTAGTTATTGTGGTTCAACATAGCTATAAATGCCTCCAAGGAGTCTTTACTTTCTTCCCCATATTTGGAAATCTGACCCATATTTTAATTTGTTTCATTGCTGTTTCATTTTCCTCTGCCCACATTATTTCTTTTTACAAAAATCCCATCAGTAGGTTGGCATATTTAGGGGAGAGGATGTCCCCTTGGCAGTGCCCTGCCTACTGGATATAGTGGCTTACTTCGACAGATGAAAACATTGTTTTTTAAAAAGAATTCCAACATCTCTGTGATTAGTTCTGTGTGTTCCAGTAGACTAATTGATTTGGTCCTTAAAAAATGCTTACACGCATTGATCCCATCCTCACGTTTGATTGATATGTATAGTGCTACTACATCAATAGTGGCCATAAGACAACTCTTTTCTTATGGGATTTCATTGATTCTCGAAAGAAAGTCTGCAGAATCCTGAATATATGAAAGTAGTGAAGTTACAGAATGAAAGAGAAAGAGATCTATTAATCTTGATCTGTTCTCCTATAGAACTTACTATTAACATGCCAGGTGGAACTTTTCTGTTTTTATGGATTTTCGGTAACAAGTATGTTACAAGTGTAATTGGGTTATCATTTCTCAAATAGTCGTATTCTTCATAATCTAACAGATCTTTCTCTTTCCATTTAGAAGATTATTGTTGTATTTTGAGGCAATTTTAGTCGGATCTCAAAAGTGTGCTTGATTATCCAGGTGCCTTCTAGCTTCTTTGATATATTGAATACAATCACTTATTACTTTAAAAAAAAAGATCTTTTTATTTAATCAAAACACTGGCTTTGAGCATCACAGGACAGTAATATGTTTGAGTAACAATGCTAATACAATGGGCCCTGACAAAGCACACTACCCCCAGCACTGTGAATAATTGTAGATACGGCGCTTTTACGGCCAACACATCCATACTTACGTTGTTCCCTCTCCCACCCTGTATCCTATATTCCCTGCCACACTTCTCTAATCACCCTTACCCTCTGTATGTTCTCCAAGCCCCCATACCTTTTCCCATTTTTTAGGACACCCTCTCGCTTTATATACCTCCCGTTCCGCCCTCTGGCACCAGTTCAGGACCCTCTCCCAGTCAGTGTCCACCGGCATGGCAGGTGACCCCTACGTCCTCGCTATAATGTGCTTAGTGACTCCAGCTGCCAGTTTCAGACAAGTTTCGGTGAACCCAGGCAACTCCTGCTCCCCATTAATGCCCAGGAGCAGCCATTTTGTGTCTAGAGGGATGTCCAACGCTACTACCCTGGTCATTATCGCTGTCACCCTTACCCAATATTCCCGTACCAAGGGGTAGTCCCAAAGGGTATGAATAAAGGACCCCTCACTCCTACAGCTCCTCCTGCACAGCAGGGGTTTTGCTCTTCCTATTCTGTGCAGGAATGATTGTGCATAATAAAGCTTGTGTAGTATTTTAAATTGGACTAGCCGGAATCGCACCCTGATAGCCACCTCACGAGGTTCCTGAAGGGCCTTCGCCCAGTCATCATCCTCCCATGCCGATCTCAGGGATTCCAGTAGGTCAGAGGAATTGTTTATTATTTTCCTGTAAATCAAGGATACTCATTTGTGCTGTAAAACCTCAGTCAGTATCCGGTCCTCCACCAGTGAGTCAATTTTTCCCCCTCCATCAGATGGCATTCCAGAGCGTGCACTAGCTGTAGGTACCGGTATCGCTCAGTCTCCGCCAGGTCGAATTCCCTCTGGCTCACCCCCCCCCTCCCCTGGCCAGATTTATGTCCGCAACGGGACTGGCAGATTTAGGAGGGAATACAACCCTGAGCACCGCATGGTAGCTTTTCCAGAATAGATTACATGCTCACGCTCCGATCCCAGGTGACGTGGGTTTTTTCCGCAATGCACCTGGCACAAGGAATGTCGATCCATGCCCGCATCTAAGACATATCGTCAACTATCAGCAGTATCCTGGGGGGAGATTCAGAAGTCGGCCCCCCCAAGTCAGGGAGAGTCGTCCCCAAGAGCCGCTGCGGCGCATAAACCGAGCAGATCATTATCGCAGTCCCCTCCCATGTCCCACTCAGGACCACAAAGTGACCGTAATGATCATGCCGCACCTCCTGTGGAACGAAGGGCAACGATTTCTTTACCAGGATACCCACCCCCCTGGTGTCCGAGGTATACCCTGCATGGGCCTTCAAAACATATCCCATTCTATCTAAAGATTTGTAGTGATTGCCCCGGAGATGAATCTCCTGCAACATCACCATATCAGGGCTGTGGTGTCGTAAATATTGTAGAACTGGCGTGCGTTTAATGCCACTCCCCAACCCGTTATTATTCCAGCACCATATTTCCAGTTCCTGGGAAGCATTTTGAGAACCTCTCGACTACATCCTCTATAGAGCATCCCAACAACCTCTGTCAAATGCCCCCCCTTCCATGGTATCCTCCCATGGTATCCGGGGAACGTCCTGTGGGCCAAGACCCCCTCAGATCCACCATCACCAGAATAAAAAGCACCATACTGTGAAGCCTTTGTAAACCATAAACTAAACTGTAAGCCCGCTAACTCCCCCCACCCCGCTATCCTGCTTTATGGACATAGAACTACCCACTTCCCCAACTCGCAGAGCACCTGTCACCCCAAACAAAGCATCCTGTAGTAGGGGGTGAGCCGCGGCCGCCCAGTCAACGGCCTCACGGATAATCAGTATATCGTTTGAAACATCCCCCATGGATCACGGGTGAAATGTGCACCCCCTAACCCAACATCGAACATTGCAGTGCCAGACTTTTTGTGACCAATCAGTCCACATAACCTCTTCCCACACCCGCCCGCCTTTAACCCATCCCGTGCGGCACTCCTCAATATACATCACATGGCATTCTTTTCATAATAGTCTGCCAGCAGGCATGCTCACGTGCCCAGCAAAGGGAGAGGCAGGTCCTGCCGGCTGTCTGGGGGAGGCATCCTCTTCTCACCAGGGCCCCTGTGTCAATACTTTTTCTTGCCGCCGTTGGCCCCCCTTCCAGCCACCCTCCAGCCATCCAACCAGTCCCACGCCTCCTCAGGGGTGGCTAAGTGCCATGTTTTTCCATCCGTGATGACTTTCAGTTTGGAGGGGAAGAGCATTATGTATTTTAGCTCCTTGGCCTGCAGTGCTCTCTTCACTTTGTCGAAACTCCTTCTCTGGCGCTGGACCTGTAAGGTAAAATCCGGAAAAAAGCAGATCACCGCATAGTCAAGATGTAGATCCCCTTGTGTCTGCGTCTCCTGCAGTATCGCATCACGATCCCTAAAGTTCAATATGCGGGCGATTATCGTGTGCAGAGGGCCGCCCGGTTTGGGGGGGTGTGGCAACGCCCTCTGTGCTCATTCCACCGAAAAAAAGGTTGAGAGGCATTCAAGTTTTAATTTATTAAGGATGAGATCTTCTAGAAACAAATCCGCACTGGGCCCCTCTGAACCCTCTGGAACGCCTACCACTCGTATATTATTCCGCCGTGCTTGTCCTTCTTGGTCCTCCAGCCTGGCTGCCATTACCGTGCTTTGCTTAGTCAAGTTCTGTACTTGTTCTACCAGGCATTTCGTCATAGAGAGTAGACCCTGTATGTGTGTCTCTGCCACCGCCACCTTTTCTGAGACTTGTGGAAGTCCGCCCGGAGCAGATTGACATCCACTGTTTCAGCATCTAGTTTAGGTACCAGAGGCACTATAGAGCCGTGCAGCTCCTGTAGAGCAGTTAGTAATGTGCGCAAGGATGGTTCTCCTTCTTGCTGTTGATCACCTCCAGAGGCCACACTGTCCCCTCCCAGCTCAGCGCTCCGGACCCGCACAACCTCACTGCGTATTTGTCCAGGTTATTTTGTTGTAGGGGCCTCGGGGGACGCCCCTTCGTCATTGCCAGGATTCCCCCTCACTTGCACCCTGCTCAGTATGTGCTCAGGCAGGCCCCACACCTTTTTCACTGGCGGCTACACCAGACTTATCAGGCTGTCTCCTCATTCATTTAGGCACACGGCCAGTCCCAGGAGGTACTCCAGGTCCCATTGCATTGCGCCCAGAGCTCCCTCGGGTGCCACCTATTCGGGTGACCATGTCCTCCCCTTGCAATCCAGCCCCCGTCCCACCCCCCGCAGCACACATAAGGCCTTATGGGCTGCCCTCCAGCATTCAGGCCCGCACTCAGGTCTCACCCCTCTCCTAGGCTGACACTTCAGGCAGGCATATGATGACTTCCCACCGGGGTCGCTCCTCACACCTTGCCAAAGACGCCTTCCGCTCTTCGTGCACTGTGCAAGCTCAGATATGCCGCTCGCCTGCTGCCCTCTTCAAGCACTATTGGGCCTCACCCAGGGCCCGCCGGCCACCGCTGTAGGCACAGGGAAGACGGGATCCTTTGGACGCCCCTTGGGTCTTGGTGCACCTCCTGCAAGGCCCCGGGTCCCACCCAGGATCCTTTCGGGCTGTTCGATCGCGACATTCCGGGTCCGACACCTCCCCGGAAGGCGATCTGTTCCCCGGAGCACCTCTCCCTGGTACTGACTGTTCTAGGCTGGAAGCAAGGGACCGATGCCCCCTACCAACCGAAGAGCTTTGGATCGGCAGGGCCGCGGCCGCCATCTTTGCTGAGCCGCCCTGTCAGCCTCGGGTCAGCTCCACTTCACCAAAGGATCCCTCTCGCGCTCTTGCTCCCTGCCACATTGCCACCTCTACACTTTCCTCTCCGGGTCGGGGTAAACACCACAGCATTGTGAGTCGGATGTCAGGGGTTTTCCCCGGGTGTCATGGAGCTCGCTTATTGAGAAACCATCTTCCTCCGCTACAAGCCACGCCCCCCCCCACAATCCATTATTACTATGGTTCTTCCCTTGTCGGATGCTTTGATGATTATACTTTAATTACCAAACAGTTTATTCAAAGCCTTCTATTCTTTCAATGTTAAATTCGACTGTTTCGCCTTTCTAAAGTTGCTTATATCTTCTGAGAGCTTCGATATCCACCTCCTGGAAAAGGTCTATCTTGTTTACTGGCGGAAGTTGTGGGCAAAATTTCAATTTTGGTTCGCACCCATTTGTCTTTGCTTATTTCACTTTTTGGGCATAATTCCAAATCTGTTAATTCATTAGTGTCCTCCGTATATTCTTGTAGTGTCATAAGGGCTCCTAAACATGGAATCTCATGGATATTCAAATATGATATTTCCATTTCTTATCCCCCGGTTTCAATTCCAGGGTGTTTTATAAAGTGTTTCTTTAATTACAGTTTTCTAGTAAATTTTAAAAGAATGATTCTTACATTTCCTTCATTCAGCATAGTATCCTGACAAAAAGAGACACCTTTGTTTAAGAGGCTTATATGATCAATGAGTTTCTTTGAGGAAATATTAATCACTAAATTATCCATTCTTTTGTTTGCCTTTCCGCCTCTCTTTAGCCTTTCTCCTCTTTTTTGCTGCTTTGTTTCCGGTTTCTGGTCTTTTCTATCTATTCCTTTTCCCTTCACCTGGTACATGTGTAGAAGAGTCTTATCTCCTCTAAAGGGGTAAGTTTAAATGGTTTCCCTCCTCTGACGAGGATCGGCTTCTAAACTTTCTTCAGTTTCTACATTTCTTGTCTTTATGTATAGATTTCCGCCCATGATTTTCCGTTCTTAATATGAGCAAATCTCCTGGCAACTCTATATATTCAACCATACAGGTAATCCAACTATAACTATATATATATAGTTATTTTTTCAAAGGTGGTGCAGTCTCCACGACCAGGACTGGCTGTATAATGTCGTCAAACCGCTGTTGTCCCCTGCCTAGAGACGCACTCAATGACCAAGCAGGACCCCATTTTTGACAACAGAGTCCTTTATTCAAGCACAACCGGCATGCGTTTCCAAACTTCAATAAAAAAGCCCTACGCGTTTCGCGGCTCCTTGCCGCTTGTTCACGGGCTAGCACATGCGGTTCTGGCAGGGTTACGAGAGAGCCCAAATCCCCTCATTTAAATACCAAATTACCGCCCCCTGGTGGACTTGCTCCGGTGCATTCGTCTCAAGGTATTATGGGATTTGTAGTACTCACTCGCAAATGTTATCTCCCTTCAGTGTGTTCTGCCATCCACATTATTCAGTGCATAATTATTTTACCCTCCAGTGGGTCTCTGAAAAGGCATCCGGTTTCAATGGCATTAAAACTTGTCATTCTGCTAACACGCAGGTTGCGAATTGCAATTAAGGAATATGTAGGAATCACAATTATTATTGCGAAACCTACATACATTTCATTTTGCGAGTCCTTAATAGCGAATCGCTAAAATTCGCTATTAAGGACTCGCAAAACGGTTTTTTGATACATATGCCCCTATGTGTTTCTATTCTCCATTGTGTGGTTCAGGTCTCCAATTTTGCACTCTAGAATTGTAATTTATATATATTCACTGAAAAAAACAAAGGTTACTGTGACATTATAGATAAGTGAAAAATTCAGAGACAAAGTAACTTTTTGAACTAAAAAAATCACTGAAATTCAACATTTATAGTTATCGCTAGTAACTATAACTCATGCCCTAAGTTAACTATAGCTCCTGCATGGGGTTGCCCAACCTATATTTGTATATAAATTATTGGCGTTGCCCCCCTGCCCGAGCCACTTCAGGCCCTGGGGACTCTTTCCCTCCGGGCCTTTGTTTTTTCAGTAGGAGAGGGGGTGCGCATCCCCCTTCCCCAAACCATTAAAAGACCCAGGTATCCCATCCCCTGGGGATTTTATTTTTTAATTAATGGGAGAGGGGGGGCGCACGACCCCCATCTCATGCAAATAGTGGCCCTGGTGACCCCATCCCTGGGGCCCAAGTGAAATTTGGAAAGGGTAGATGGGCGTACAGCACCCTCTCCTTGAGCCACCAAGAGCCCCAAGGACCCCATCACCCGGGGTCAACACATATACTTTAAGGGGAGGGGGTGCACGGCCCCTCTCCATGAGCGACTATAGGCCCTGGAGGCCCACAACCATCAGCCTTCTTCTTTTATAAAGGGTAGGGCGTGTGGCCCCCATCTCCAAGTGTATTGTGTCCCTAGGGACCCTGGGACTCCGGTATTTCTAGGTGAGTGCCCTGGTGCCCATCCAAGGCACCCGCCAAACTTTACGTTTGGCGGTTATTGGGGGTGCCCTAAGGCTCCCGTGACCCTGCCAGCTCCCTGCATGCACCCATTCTGGGTGCCGCAGGAGCTGGCATTGCTCTGCATCCTCGTTCCCTATTAAGTATATCGGCCCCGGGGATGGGGTATTCAGAGCCTATACAGGCTCAGGGAGGGGGGCTGCGTGCCCCCTTCCCTTTTTTAAAAAGAAGTGGCCCAAGGGAATGGGTTCCCAGTGGCCTCGAGGATATTCTACTGCTGCTTCACCACAGTGTTCTTATGAACAACTAGAACCCTAATGTTCTGTTTTTATGACAAAAGTATGGGACACAGAATGCCATCTTGCTGGATTCACAGCTGTACGACTGAATACATCTCCTTTAGCAATTAATAAAATGAGGGACTTCATTTTGTCAATGAAATTATGCTTAGTGCACTAAAAGCCAAATTGAGAACAAATGTTCTCTAAATCTTCAAATATCGTCCTTATCAATGTCAGAAAAATGTCTCTTATTCTGAGTGAAACAGTGTTTTAATGAACAACCAGAGCACCAACTTTCTGCACTCCTGCATTTGCATATTACAATACTCATAACATGTTAAATGATATCTTTAATCGCATCACTCGTTACATATAAAGAAAAATATTGTTAAAATTACTAATGAGTACCACAGTCCCGAGATGCAGTCATAAGGTGTGCGCGCGCGCACAGACACACACACACACACACACACACGCACACACGCACGCACGCACGCACACACACACACACACACACACACATATAACGGGTAACTGTATAATATTGGCTTATATTGCACTGCCATGGAGAGTGTCTGGGGCATCATAAACCAAGAGGTCGAAGGCCTGTAAATGTGGCCTGTAAATATCACCTTAACCCTGAGATGACTAAAAGGGCACTTATTCCACATACGTATTTTATATTAAATAATGTAATAATTGATTTTACTGCCCTTCAGAAACATTTTATATGCTTCATCCTCAGTTTAATTTTTAGTATTCAATGTTTGCCTGAGACTGCAGATATGTCTGTCAATGTTTTGAAAAATGTGTATTTTTTGTTGGGGAATAGATAAAGAGCTAACATTTAAAATGCAGTTCCATGCAACAATGTGGATTATTTATGTCAAATCTTAAATGTAAAGCAACATTCTGAAGAAATAAAAACATGTATTCTAAAGTGTGCTTTTATTTTGTAGTACACTGGTAAAATAAAGTATGTTCAACAAGATTGAAAATGGGAAAATAAAGTGCAGTGTGGGACAGTGCGTTTAACATTTTTGCTGACACGGTTCTGCGTTTACAGTTTTTATTTTCACACATTGGGGAAGGATTCATAAGTACATGCTTATATCAAGGATCAGCCTGCAAGGATGAGCTTATCAGGTGTGCTGATTAATGCTCTGAGAGTAGCTCTGCCAATGTGAAAGTGTTTTTTAACCAGCACTGTAAGAAAGAAGATATGCCTCATTGAGAATAGGAGACTCAGGATCGGAGGTATTCAACTTTGACTCTAAAATATAGAGGTAAAAAAAATAAGACTCAAATTAAGATCATTTGAACTGTCAAATGTATGGTTAGCGCCCTTGAAAATCATTTGTTTTTAAATCTTAAAAAACAGCGGTACTCATTCAGAGTTGGGTAGATGCAGGACATTTGCACTAAAGTCGCAGTGGCTCTACCCACTGTATTAAAAAAGAACATTGTTGTCAATGGCACTATAATATATGGTGGACGTGGCATTCGCCACTTTTTAGCCGAACTCTAAATAAATCCCAGGGTGGTCACTGCAGATCAGGCACCGAACGAGAAAGGCCACTGCCATGAACTGGCCTCAACCCTGCTTAGGAGGGAGCACCCTCACTAAACACCCAGTCACCCCTCTTCCACTCTGCTGAGGAAGTGTACCTGTGTTCCAATAAGCACTTACAATGATGGTCATTCTAGTGAAGTGCACACCTGGCAGCTTGAAAAGGAACTAAAACCTCTGGTTCTGCTCATAGAGGGCAACACAAAGGGCCATTCAGTGGAATTGTCTTCTTCTCACTAACTGGAACTCTAAGAGTGCATGTGTTAAGGTGACCACTTCACTCCATGTCATGGTGGACGCTGGGCACTACAACCACATATGACTGGTACCAGGCGTGTTACTCTGATTAAGTCAATGGAAGCAAATGCAGGCCACAACATCCAGAATGACGTAGGTTGCCACACGAAAGCCCAAGACAGGAAACAATATCCTTGATGACATGTCAAAGAGGCACCATCTTTCTATTAACAATGCTGTCAATTACAGTTCACCAGACTAAGGTGCCAGATCATGATGGGTTATGGACACCATGCCATGGTGTGAAATTATGATGGCTCCTTGACAAGGATTCATAGTTAACCCGGCCTTGTAATTAAAGAGGCTGGCCAGTGAAAGGGAAAGAACAGTTGTCTTTACCAAGACCTGCATCTCTAAAAATCACCATTAATAAACATTCTGGAATATGTATTCGTTTGATGAGGTTCTGAGACATATTATGACATCATTCATCGGATGGCCCCTTCAAACGTTCTTTAGAACAGTTGAACCAACCGGTTGCCACTCTGTTATGAAGATTTTGACTCCACTGCATTAACCAGTGTTTCATGTGTCCTATACCAAATAGATTTGTAAGTCTTAATTCAGTAATGTGTCTAGACGTTTACTTTTCTACTGAGCATGCGTATATCCCTTTAACACCTTACCTCCATGAACGTGAAAAGGCTCAGTTGAAGCATAAAAGATGTACCACCTTCAAAATTAGGTGAGCAGCCCCTGAAATTGTGGCATATCATAGGTATTCAGCGCTCCCAGGCTCAGCAGGGCACCCCTTAATGATGGGCCACGTGCACCGCAGGGCCCTTGGATGCACCGCTGGCTAATTTGAGTCTTGGCACAGCGCATGCGCACGCTCCCACGTCCTTGTCTGCGCTCCCCGGCCATGGGCCCAGATAAAGCGTCACAGCCTGTGGTCGGGCCCGACCGACTATGTTGAGCAAATACATGCGCCGCTTCCTTGTCATGCACCTCGGGTACACCTTGGGCGCAGGCCAGGAAGCGCGGCCACCAATTCTAAGGGAACAAAGTGTTTTCTGAATGGGCCCCCTTGCTCAGGGTAAGAGGGGTTGGGCAGGAAAAACAAAAACTGACAAAAACACAAGAGACGTGTGATTTTCTTTTTGTTTTAATAACTCCCAGACATTTCCTATAACAAGCTCCGTTTCCCTTTGAGCCGGCTGTATTAAAAAAAAAAAAAAGTCTAAACTAATCTTCCAAAAGTGTGAACACTGCTTCTGTGGTTTGTCGGGTTTGGCTCCGGAGAATAAAGCAGGATAGATGGGCTAATTGACTAGAACACGCATTTTCAGTGATTTCTATGCTCTGATTTTTTTTTCTTCCCCTCTCTTTCAGTTTGTCCCAAAAAATTCAGTGTTCGTTTCCTGCAAGACCATTCTTAAGGGCCTGTCGGGCAGCGCCGCGTCTCTTGAAGTGATAGCTAATTGGCGAAATAAAAGGCGCGATTGTCTGCCCTGAGCTGCAAACTGCTGCGTGTGCTGCTGAAAAGAAAAAGGAAAAGGGAAAAGAGGAAAAAAAAGACGAGGAGGGTGCCCAGATTCGCCGAGCAGCTGCCACTGAAGATATTTTGAGATTACGTCAGCATCGGAAAAAAGGAGGGAAAAAAAGTCTGAACTTCAGAGACATCAGGGGTAGGGGGCTGGAGCGGCTTTATGGTCTTATTTCTTTTTTTTCTCGAATTTCTACCGACAATACAGTCATTGTGAGTGGGAGAGCTGTTAATTCTTTATGAGCGAGTTACTGGGGCCTCTCTGGACTTCATGGTACATTACAGGTCCCAAATCTGTCAGCTGTACTGTTATATCACATGTAGGGAGACCATTTTGGAAATGTACAGATCTGCAGCGTTGTGGCCTTCTAGCGGGAACGCTCTGTGGTAGAATCCAGTCTTCCACCACATCCCCTATATACCCCAGTATGGAGTCTTCAATCCTGATGGGCTTGCTGGTTTTCATAATCTTGACCCGCTTCATTCTGTGGTCTTGTCTCAGCGCCTACCTTGACTGCAGACTCGCCAAGAGGTTCCCAAAGCAGTCGCTCAAGGGCCCGAAGGAGGACTGACTCGCCGCACGAGGTTCACGAAGGCCACAGACACTCTTTTGGGTAAAGCGTCCTCCATTTTAATATGTTCGAGAGCAAATCGAAAGAATGCCAAATACGGTCTGCTGTGCAGAGAACATTTTCGCAGAGTGGCCCATGCTGAATAGCTGAAGACGAAAGAGTCCGGCGCTCATCAGAGCAACTTGTTAGTTAGTTATCACCACAATGTGTATAATACAACACATTCCAACGGGCATTCAGAGCCCAGAGCGCCTTGCTTCTCCATTGTTACTCCACCGTGTCCTTTTATCAGCTTATCGGGTAATTATTTGGTGACTATTCAGCGTTATTCTTAAGATGGCGCTGAGCAGGCCATTCAGCATAGTGCAGATAAACAGGATTTTGGGTAGGGTCTTATTGGGGAGCGGGGCATCAAGGCAAACTGGAGCATCTGTAGAAAAAAATCCAGCACAAAAGGGCCCCCATCTCAAAAGACTGTGCTCACAGGCAGTGAATAGACGAAGGCTATTGAAAATGAAGCCCGAAACAGGGGTAGCGACAATGGCGAGTGCGTGTTTTTCACCCCAACCCTCTCCTTGTCACAGTAGTCAGGGCTGGTGTGCTGAACTAGCGTGTAGAGGCCAAAGGAGGCTAGACTTTGGAAGGGACAAACTCAGCACTGACTGTTCAGATCTGTCACTTTCTGAGAAAAGATTATGAAATGGGAAAAGGATTCTGTCCCCACTATAATGTGTGCACGTGACAGGGCATATGTGAGTGTACTATAGGGGGAGAATCAGTTGAAACAGAGTTTGTCATGTTTAAGTTGTAACTTTTTTATCTCTACTAACAGTTAATAAAGATCACCTTACTGTAATGGAATCTAGACCATGGTTGATGATGAGGTGATGAACACTTGTATAATGCGCTAGACTCAAACACTTCTCTAGGCGCTACACAACTTAATGTCTGCAAACTGTTGAGGAAGGATTAAAGTAAAGAATACTGGCAAAGTCTTTGCAAAGTCTAAACATTTGTTAAAAATACAGCTGAGAGGGCATGATGGAGCTTTAGGCGTAAACCAGTCACTCCGTCAAATGGCCCATTATCGATAAGGCATGTACCTTGTTGGAAATTGTAAGGTAAAGTTGCATTGAGAGTGAAGCATGTCCTTGGTTTCATGAACGATAGTCTATCGCTCCTAAAGGTATATGATTTCAGAGTGCTGCCAACACAAATGGACAGAAATTGATGCAATTCCTACTTCACAATTTACACTTGTTGATGACAGTTAATGTCATCAATGCAGGAGGTACTGACATACAGAATGAGGGACAGGTGTGACTAATGTACTTCCATGAGGGAGGAAGCAACCACTCACTTAGGATATGCTTGTGTTGTGAAGAATATACAAATGAAGTTATTGATGGGATTTAATTGTGTGCAGGTTATTATCAAATTAACCAACAATAGCTCGTTACACAAAAATTCACATTAGGGCTCAGCCCCATGAATGATATGTTTAAGGCAGCATCTGAAGTAGTGGGCAGAGACTAAGCAAAGCAGGGGTGTGTAGAAGCTCTTATTACAACTATCAGATTTGTGTTTACCAAATCTGGGGTCCTTTTCCCTGCAAGTGAGTGGGAGAGTATGAATGGAGACAAGACCTGAGAAGATAGGCAGTGTGCAAGGACTGAGCCTGGTGTGACTGATGCTCTCTGCCGGGATGTGTTGGTTGCATAGCTGCAGAGGTATTGCAATCAATATTCTGAAGCATAAAGCGTCTGGAGAAATCTAATTGCTCTAGGATTTTATGTATAATGTAGGTCAAGAAGACTATTGGTTGAGCCCTGCAACCTGTACTTCGGTACTGCTGTACCTTGAAGCTAGCATCATGATGCTATCTGGGAGGCCCTATAGTGAGAAAGCCTTACCTAAGAGACTTTAGACCGAAGAGTGGGACAGGCACACACCGGGCTGACTGAAGCCACCAATGATCACCTTGTCTGAGGCAGTGGTTCCCATACTTTCTAGAACCATAACCTACATTTCAAACAACAAACGTTCACAACCCCACCTACCTTTAATGGACACGAGGAGGGCAAATTTTGAAAATAACTAAAGCAACGTGTGGTAGCACATTGTCATTTACAGACACCACATTTTCCATTGAAATGGCCACTAACTTTGCTGAAACATACAGATTTACTGATAAAACAATATAGCACACAAATGATATGTGGAAATCAGGTTTTTTGAATAATTATCGTTTGTGCATCACCAAGTTAAGTGTCTTGATTGGTTTTGATCCTATTAAAATCTGTGTGTCCAGAGCACTTCAGAATTACAAAACAAATGTGCTTCATTTTTGCTTTCCTAACTGCTGAATACATATAGTTAATCTACAGGTATTTACATTTTGTTGCGTGTTGCAAAAAACAACAACCTACAGCCTTTCCTTTTACGCTCCCTGTATTCCAGCATGATTGTCATATAATTCACTTTTAAACTCCTCTCACTTTGCGGTCTGAGAAAGAAAAATAAACAGCAATCCCTATGTTAAAAGAATAATGCAGCTTTTCCTGCAACTCCAGAATCTTAGAAAGACATAGGAGGGTAACGCATGACAGTCACCATGAGAGGGCCACCTGCGTGAGTGGGTAAGACTCAAACCGGCAGGTTAGGCGGGCCCTACTTCAGGAAAGAGGGGAAGTGCACTGAACCTACCATGCACACAGCTAGGCATATATTTGCATGGTAACCACGCCAATGGAATATTAGTGTCAGGCTAGGTTCCTCGAAAGTGATTCTCTCAAGATGCCCTCCTCTAGCAGCATCAAGTCAAAATGTTATATTCCACCAGAGAATTGATGTTGTCAAACGAGGGGGAAGAGTAGTTAGGGTGGGTACTGCAGGGTAGAAGACCTGAAAAGAAAAGGGTTAGTCAACAATCCATTGTTCTACTTTTACAAATCATTATTTTTCCATTTCAAACAAGAAAACACTGGTTGTTTACACTAAGAGAGCAAAGTCCAGAATTACAGTTGCTTATGTTAAATAACACAAGGCTCTTCATATTCCTGATTGAAAAGGTGTGACAGTGCTATTTAAGGTTCATTGCGAGTTCCCACAACACGCCTTTATATACAAAGACAAATCTCTACTGAGGGGGAACTAGAAGTAAGTTTCCAATGTCTCTCTCATGCTATGGTTGATTGATCTCCCTTCACCAACCACTAGCGCAGACATAAACGTTCTGCCAAACTCTCCACATTACCGGAGTGCTGTTTTTTCCCAACTCACCAGAAGAATATCTGCTCGAGCACCAGAAGGCGGTACCTCATCAGAACATCTGAAGGTGAGTGGGTACTGAAAGCACACTGTTAGAAAACAGTGTCAGGAGATGTGCAGCCTTGATCTGTAGGTAGACAGGAACAGCTCTCTGAAATCAAGAAAACTTCTTGGGTGTATGGCTCCTAGCAGTGACAACTCCTTTCAAAACCAAACATGAATAGCAAGCGCAGCTCAAAGGACACAACCTCCTTAAATAGGGGTGCCGTCTCGGAAGCATTTTCTAGAACCTACACCTACATCCAAAAGGAAACAACAATGTAGTCATCAGAGTCAGTACAAACAGATGAGTCATCAGGGTAAGCAGGTCATTTGAGTATGTTTCAGAACGTACACCTGTTGCTAAAGGGAAACAACAATGAAGTCACCAGAGTCAGCATAAACAAATGAGTCATCAGCGTCAGCAGGTTATTAAAGCATGTTCTAGAACTGACACCTGCTGCCAAAGGGAAACAACAAATGAGTAACCCAAGTCAGCACAAACACATGAGTCACAATGTGAAGCTCCATAATGGCATGAGTGCTAAAGTACACAAAACAATAATAATAAAGACATTACAGTAATACAACATATCTTATTGTTTAAACATTGAAACATTATTGGTAAAAACATGCTGATGAGATGGACTATTAATACTTGTTCTAATACTTGCAGCAAGGAGTTTGTGACAAGTAGTCTCATATATGGAGTAACCTAGACTAAGTCATAGACCGGTTGATCCCTTTCACCTTCTCACAAGACTCATCGCTGCCAAAATTATTACCCTTATTGTAGGAAAAGTGAGACAAGCCTCTGGGTACATTTGATGGGGTCGAGGTACTCCATTACCTATCTCTATGAGAAAACCCAACAAACTTGGTGCAGTGAGATTTACGATCACTAGGAGCCAGTATAACTGATAGAGATGTGTGACCCCCCATGTGAGTCCTACATCTTGGGTTTCACATTTCGATCTCAATGACAGTGTGTGAATATATTGATTCTTGTACAACCAGCTAGATGGCCTGAGATGGATGCACTTTATGATAAATACTTGAGCACGTCATATAGCCAACTGGGTGAACTTTTGTATTTAAGTCATATGTAGTTCCTTGAAATTAAGAACCAGATAGAGTAATATATGGTTTGTTATCATATTTATTTATTTTATTTATTAAGGAGTTTTATATAGCGCTGGCCTGACCCCAGGGTATCGGAGCGCTTTACAACAGTTTTTGTGCAAGAGTCATACAATAGAGCAGTATTATACATATTGGTTCGGAAGTCCAAGTGTGCTGAGCAGCATTGTGGTAGTACGTGAGTCCTGAGATAACCTCATTGAGTGCACGTTGTCTTGGGTTGAACCTCTTAGGGGGGTAGGAACAGGTAGCGGTCAAATAGCAAGGGGGAGGTAGGTCTTAGTGATACAGTGTCTGGGAGCAACGGCGAGCAGGAATTTGCGTTTAGGCGGCGGCTATCCATTCGGGAGGGAGCGGTTGAGGAAGAGGACTTTTAGGTGTTTTATGAATTTTGTGAAGGACGAGATAGTCCTGATATCTACTGGGATGGAGTTCCAGATTTTGGGCGCGTTTCCGGCGAAGGACCGTGCGGCAGTATTTTATTTGCGTGTTTTCATAGGGATGAGTAGTAAGGTGCTGGAGCTCCTGAGGTTCCTTGTCTGACCAGCCCTCTTGAGTTTAGCAGCCAGATAGTCAGGTTTTCCTGTGTGCAGGGCTTTGTGCGTGAGGCAGGCAGTTCTGAATCTGCCACGCAATTCGACTATGAGCCATTTTAGTTCTCTGAGTGCTGGTGAAATGTGATCGTATTTCCTAATTCCAGTGACCATTCTGGCTGCTGCGTTGAGAGTAGTTTTGAGGGGAGCTAGGTGACATTTTGTTGTACCAGTGAGGGTTGCATTCCCATAGTCGAGTATGGATAGCACCAGTGATTGGGTGGCTTGTTTGAGGTCTTTGGTTGGGGTGAATGGTTTTATTTTGTTGAGTAGCTTCAGATTGACGAAGGCACTCTTTGCGGAGTTCTTAATGTGTTTGGCCATGTCGAGTTTTGGGTATAGGGTGATTCCTAATGATTTTACGGAGTTGATCAGAGTGCGATTGCCGTCGAGAGCATCCAAAGCTTTTAGCCATTCTGAAATTTGAGGGTTCTCTTCTTTGTTGGAGATGAGGAGGATCTCAGTTTTGTCTTGGTTGAGTTTTAAGTGGTTAAGAGACAACCAATGTTGGATTTCTTTTAGAGTGTAATTTAGTCTGTGAATGTCATCTATGGAGGAGGTTTCTAGATAGATCTGGGTGTCATCTGCATATAGGTGGAAAGGGATGTTGGCATTTTTAAGTACGGTGGTGAGGGGTTCCATGTATATGTTGAACAGTTGTGGTGAGAGCACTGAACCTTGGGGGACGCCCCTGCTGACAAGGTGTAGGTCGGAGGTAAAGTTTTTTATTTTTATCCTTTGTGAGCGGCTGTGTAAGAAGGAGGAGAACCAGCGTAGGACCACCTCATCAGCACCTACCCTTTCTTGTAAGGCCTTGATGAGAAGTTGGTGATCAACCGTGTCAAAGGCTGCCGATAGGTCCAGGAGAATGAGGAGGCAACATTGGTCGGTATCGAGGGAGTTGTGGATGTCATCTGTGATGTTAAGGATCGCGGTCTCGGTGCTATAGCCTTTTCTGAAACCCGATTGGTGGGGATCAAGAAGGTTGATGCTGTCCATGTGCTGAGTCAGTTGTAGGAGGACGCATTTTTCGAGGATTTTGGATAGGAGGGGGAGATTGGAGACGGGTCTGAAGTTATTCAGTTCCTTGGAGTCAAGGCCTGTTTTTTTTAGTAGTGGCATGACTTGGCCAACTTTGAGGCATTCAGGTATGATGCCGGTTCTCAGGGAGCTGTTTATGATCTTGCACCAGAACGGGGCTATGGAGAGTTTCAGTTTTTTGGTCAATTGGGTGGGTATCGGGTCAAGGACGTGAGAGGCGGGTTTGGAGGTGGAGATCAGTTTGAGGATCTCGATTTCCGGGATGGGGTTGAAGGACTTCCAGGTTTTCGTGGGGTGCTTGAGCGTGGTGTCTACTGTAACTGGGGGCAGGCTTTTGCAGTCGGGGTTGATGTCCAGTGAGAGCTCAATCTTGGTGATTTTTTCTTCGAAGAAGTTGGCGAAGTTTTCGCACAAGTCCTTGGAAGCCTGTAGAGAGGATTCAGGGGGCTTGGAGGTTTGCTGCCTGATGATTTTGAACAGTTCGTTGGGCCTGTTTTTTGCGTTATCCAGGGCGGCGCAGAAGAAGGTGGATTTTTCGCTGCTGATGTGTTTTTTGTATTTCCTTCGGGTTGCTTTGAGTTGTTCGTGTAGGCTTGTGGAGGGGTTGCTCCTCCATAGTCTTTCTGTAGCTCTTAGTTGTCTCCTTTGAACCGTGTTGAACCAAGATCTGGATGGGATGTTACTGGTTTTTTTTAGTTTCAGGGGGGCTACTTGATCTAGAATGGATGTCATGTTTGTGTTGTAGTGGGCGGTGAGTTCTTTTGTGGATAGATCATCCGTGGAGGCAGTGAGGAGAGAGTTAACCCTTTCCTCTAGGTCAGTCATGTTAATCTGAGTAAGGTTTCTAGTCCATTTGGGAGGGTCTTGGGTGGGGGGTTTGAGTGCGATCGGCTGAGTGAGTTGGAATAGGATTAAGTGGTGGTCAGACCAATCCACGGGCAGGGTGTGGTCTATCGTGACTGTGTCGTGCTGGGCGATAATGGCATCTAGGATTGCTCCTCTGTTATGAGTTTTCTCTGAGCAGTGTTGGGTAAGGTTGTTGCTGTGTAGCAGCTCATTCAGGTTCTGGATTAGCGGGTTGTTTTCTTCATTCCAGTGTAGGTTGAGGTCGCCCAGAATTAAGTTGTTCGCGTCTCGGAGAGAGCAGTGGGCAATCAAGTCTGACAGGTGTTCAGTGAATGTGGTGGTGTTGCCTGGGGGGTGGTAAATAAGGTGGCAGATTAGTGTTTTGTTGTTGCTAGTGTTGATGTTGGCGGTTAGGCACTCAAAGTACCGATCATATCGGGTTGGAACTGACTCTTGTCAGACATACTCATGTAGAAAACCTGCCTGCACATAACACTCAGGCTAATTAACCCACTCGACCCACACACACAAGTTGATGGCAAAATATCCTCACAAAAAGTGTGCACCACACATAGTAATAGTGCTAGATATTGGAACATGAGGGTTCAAATGTAGAAGGCTAAAGTACACACAACAGCCCTCTACGTGACTACTTTGTTGCAAATGACAATAAAAAAGTGTGAAGATCAAGTAAGGCAATATCAGTGCTCCACTGGCAGTAGATGTGACGTGTATCAGCAGAAGAATTCCTCTATTGATGTTTGTGGTCAAAGACAGAGTATTTGCGTTAGGGGCAATTGTTCAGGATTGCCATACTCTTGAATTGCGAGTTTTGCAGTGTGAGGCACATGAAACAATTTTTAGACATGCACACAGAAAGGAAAGTGCAGTGATCAGTTGATAAAAACAATACTTTGCTTGCTAGACACAACTTTAAAGAGATAGCAAGTGTAGCATTGAGTGAAGGGAATTATCACACCACTTGAGAAATAATTAAATGATAGTAGCCATAAGCATAAATCAATGGCGGACTAGGGAGACCGCACCTCACTCAAAGTTCCAACAAATGATGGCCCTGTGCACTTCTTTTCCGGTATCCGCTGTTGTTCAGTACCACTGTCCATCAGAAATGAATTGCAATTGCAAATGGAAAAGTACACCGGAAAGATTATAGTCCATAGAGATCACGTATATGTGTCAAAATATATGTTTTGTTCTTTCTTTGCGTCCATAAAAACATTTTTCTCATACACAGAACATCCAGCCAACGCGTTTCGCTCAAACAGGATTTTGAACTTTGTCAGGTCTCCTGCATGTGTGTTTGCTTTACACTCCAATATGGAGAATTCTTTAATCTTCTTTATGAAATCCATCCAAGTATTTTGGATAAATGTCTAATGTAAGATATATCTCACATCTTCACGGATGAGATCCATCCAGGCAGATACATTTGTGTTATCAGAAAATATTCTGGGAGGGAGCAATCTAAAGATGATACCTTCATCCGGATCTTTTAACAGGTGACGATCACGATTAACCCGGCACCTGTTAGAAGATACGTATCAAGGTATCATCTTTGGAGGGATCCCTCCCAGAATATTTTTTTATTTCATATTAAGAAGTTTTGTAAATCATTTTATTATTTTTATATCATAACTTTAGTAGTTATGCTTTTACTCTGCCTAGATCGTTCTTGATGTAGTCATGCTTAAAGAAATCTGATGACATTCAAAACCTTTACCTGTGACACATCACTTTCAAAGGCTAGATCCCAATTTATTTAGTTTTTGTCTTCAATGCCCAACTTGTTTTCAGAAATGATGCTCATACTCTGAGAATGTCGACCCTTGGCCACCCCGGATATAGCGCTTTGGTGATCCTCATGCTTTAGAAACAGTTCCTTGGAGAGAGTGAGCATTCATTGAATGAAGGGCTTGTCAATTGTTCACTAAAAGAACCGAGAAGAGAGCCCTCAAGTAGCCTAGTTAAGAAGAACTGGTTGACCCTGTTGTTCACTGAAGCACTTTCTCCACTGTCCTCTTTCCTGTGACGTGTTCTTGCATACTTTCTTTATTGATGTTCGTTCTTTTCTTTCTTCTTCATCCCTTTTAGTTTTAGAGTGCTTAAGACAAGCATTGCTCGTGTACACAACCATTTTACCAAAACAAGCAAATACGTAATTAGGAAATGCTATAGTTAGAGAAGTGCTCCGGTTTCCAAGCTTAGTCTTTCTTATTTTACCTTTTATGCCAGGCATCCTCAAATGTTAGGTGCTGATTAAGGAAACTCTTGATTAAAGGAAAGGGAGGATGCTTATCTTCTCAATACAGCATCTTACAAGTGAAAGTAGTGTAGTGTTGAGACCACAAATTCTATCCTGTGAAAAGGAGAGTTGAAGTGGATCTCAAAGTACTGATTCCCCTCTAAACAGAAAGTATCATGGATGGGTGGAGCCAACGTGAATGAAAAGAAGAAACAAGGAGAGCATGCTCCGTTAGGAAGCTTTGCCTAAAATCACACATGCTGAATGCTGATTTTAAAAATTACAGTTTTCTGATGACGTTGCCATATGGGTTCTAGTCTCCTGCTCCTGGTTTAGGAGCTCAGCACACCCTATGCCAGTCCTAGAAATAGCCCTGGTATACGTGATCCCTGGTTGAAACCATCAGTCCTAGAATATACAGTGACATGTGCCTGTTGTCACTGGATGTGCTCAGAATGTTCCCTTCACCATTTGAAAAGAATGTGATGCTACAGTGAAAGGTGCAGTTATTAATTCATGACCAGATACTGCAAATTCTAGATGGTGACATCCTTTCTCTGTTTAATACCTACGTTTGGGGTACCAAAATATTATGGGGGAAAACTGGGAAGCGTGCACACAAGTAAAGATTGTAAAGGTGATACTAAGGGAAAGGTATAGCATAGGTGAAGGGTTTACTTTAAAGGGAAAATTGAAAGGGAAAGGGGCAGGTGGTACTAGGGGCTTTCCTCTGAGTAAAGGAAACATAGGATTTAAAAAAAACAGAAGGCTACAAGTAAAAGGAAGGAAATAGGTATACAGTAAAGGAAGAGATGAAGGTACAGGAGTGTACCTATCCCGGTAAATAAAAGCAGAAAAAGAGAATTCAGTATTTAAAATTTACAGTGTAAATCCCCAAAATAATAAAAACTGAGATTAATGCACAGTTAATAAACTGAGATTAATCAGCATGAGTAATCTCAAAGGGAAAACATATAGAACCTCGTGTATGTGCTAAAGTGGCAAAATCAAATTGGGCAACTTTAAAAGTCACACAGCCTAGCCATCGAGTTAGCAGTGAGCTTGAGAAGGAGGAAAGACATTGGGGCATATTATCAAGAAACGGCGTTAAAATTATCGCCGCTTTAGCATCAGAAAACTGCCGCAAAAGCAGCGATAATGGGCTTGATAATATGCCCTTGAGAATTCCAATAGACGTCCATGTTCTGGTGTCAACATGGGCTTCTATTGGAATTCTCAAGGGCATATTATCAAGCACATTATCGCCGCTTTAGCGGCAGTTTTCTGACGCTAAAGCGGCGATAATTTTAACGCCGTTCTTGATAATATGCCCCCTTGTCTCTATACCGATAAGGATAGAATAACCTTTAAGGTTTTATTGCTCACCTACCAATACGAGGTGTTGGGGCAAACTGTTATGGTAATATTGCACCGAAAATTACAGATACTGCAGGGTACTGTAATTACAGTGTGGGATACCATCGCACCACTATTGGTTTTGACACAGAGTTATGCAGGTTCTCACTCATTCTAGGCACTTTAGCCCGAAAAAATTCTACCTTCTTCTACCTGAGAAAGTGTAATTGAAGGAAAAACTTTAACATGCATGTTACTCCTCCCATCTCATAATCTTGACTCAGTTGGAAACTCCCTGTTGGACTTGGCCCTTTCAGCAGGGTCATCCACAAATGTTTTGCTTCATCCTCATGTTTTCTGAACCCGCTTTTGTCGGCTTTTAGGAGTCTGTGCACTTTACCACTGCTAATCAGTGCTAAAGTGCTTGTGCTCGCTCCTTTAAACATGGTGAAATCGGCTTACACTGAATTGGCATTTTTAATTTATTTGTATGTACCTAATAAAGTGGTACTACATGTACCCAGTGCCTGTAAATTAAATGCTAGTAGTGACCCTGAAGCACTGATTGTGCCACCCATGTAAGTTGCCTTCTAAACATGTGTCAGGCCAGTCATTGCTGCTTGTGAATTCCGTTTTAAACCTCCAATTCAACGTGGCAAAATAAACCTTTTGCCAGGCCTCAACTTCCCTTTTTAATACATATAAGACACTCCTGGGTTAGACCCTAGAGAAGGGTGCAGTTTATTTAAAAAGTAGGACATGTACTTTTACAATTTACATGTCCTCGTAGTGAAAAACTCGTAAATTAGTTTTTCAGTACTGCAATGCCTAATGCCTTTCCCATTGGGTTACCTTACTAGATTTAATAAGTGATAACTTTCAATTGGGAGCTGGTAGGAAGGACAAGTTTGGTGTCTAAAGAATTGTGATGTAAAACTCGCTTTATTTGTAAAGTTGGATTCTCAGTAATAATTCTGAAAAGGCTGCCTTTAGAAAGATGGCATTTTCTTGTCCCAACTATTTGGTACCTGCAGCCTGCATCCTGGGTCACATGACTAGGTGTAGCTAGCAGTTGGTCTTTGCGTATTCCTCCCAGACAATGAGACAAAGAGGGAATAGGTGTTTGCAGGATGGGCTATCTCTGTCAGGGTGAGGGGGAGGTGCTGACACCTACCTCATTTGCTGATCAAAAAGACTGTGCCTCAGCACATTCACAACAGGTTTCACACTAGTCATTTGTGCCCCCAGACAAGCTGGGGCAGGGAGTAAAGAAATTCCAAACACCTTTGGGGGTGGAAACCTCTAGAAACATCTCCTACTTCAAAGCTGACACCTAATATAAATATTGGACTCTCAGACCCAACTCTTCATATCACCTATGGACCGGTGGACTCTGCCAGGAAGGACTGCCCAGCTCTGAAGTATGCCATGCTGACTTGCTTGCTGACCAAGGACTGCTCTTCTGCCCAAGGCCTGCTGGTGCTGCACCATCACTCTTCTGCTGTGAGCAGCATTGCTAAATCCAGCCTGCCTGTGTTGTCTCCGGACTCCAAAGATCTCCAAGGGTGAGTGAGCTGCCCTCGTGTTCAAGCCACAGGGACACAACAGGCTTCTCTGCACCACCCAACTTGACGCAGGACCACGCATCACCTTGGGGGCTCCGCAAGACCGACGCAGCGTGAAGCAGCTCCTTGCAGGCTGACGCAGAACCATGCATCGCAACTGCTGATCTGTAGCTTCACAAGCACTGACCCAGTGCGCCACATCTGGACACCGACAACCGGCCTGGCTCGATGCAGCATGACACATCTGAAGGCAAATCCTCACAAGCCGCAGCTGCTTCTCCAGCGCCGCCCCAGTATGATGCACCTCAACCACAGGACCAAAGCACCACAGCACCAAAGCATCACAATGCAAGTCTTTGCAACACCCAGCGGCTTTCTCAACGATGAAGCAAGCACTTCATTGATGGATCTATACTCCACTGTGTGATGCATCTTGACATAGCAACTAACATCACAAGCTCCCGTCACGATTCCTCAGCGCTGGCGAGCCTAACCCTTTGGAAGGGCTTCGTATCTCCACACCCAGGCACAAGGTACTGTTTAGCTGTTGGAAATCAGTCCTGTATCCAGCCCGTGTTCCATCTCGGTCGGACAGAACTTGTGACTTGATCCCAGCATACCACAACCAGATCACCACGATTGGTGCCTTTTGCTTCTTATCGATGGATTACTACAAAACCTTTACATTTGCACATCTTCTGTTCCAGATTTTCTTTTGTTGTGTATTCACTTTGTTACTGATTGAAGCGCTGCATAAATACTTCACACATTGCCTCTAAGTGAAGCCTGACTTTTTTCATGCCAAACTACCAGAGCGTTAACCACAAGTTAATTTGGGGTCTGCTTGTGACTTCACCTAAACAAGAGTTTTAGTTCCTGCTGAAGTAGGGTTTCACCCACCTCAACTAGTAACCCCATTTCCTAACTTCCTTTCATCTCCAAATTTAGATTAATTGGATACTTGTAAAAATTGCCTAGCTCTCATCTTTCCCCCTTCTCTCTACTTGATCCAAAAAATTGATCCCTATTTCTGTCCCACATTATGTCACCTACCGTCCTCACTCTACGTTATCCGTTCTTTTCATTTTATTTGACCTGTTGGCAACATTTGATGACCCATTAGTCTTTTTCTCTCTACACTGCAGTTCTACACTGATGAATCGCATATCTTTGTCTCCTTTTCCTCCATTAACTTGTAACATCACCATTTCACCTCCTCCTGCCTTCCTGTAATTCAATGTTGGCTGACCTCCCACTTTTCATCTGAGCTGTAATTATGTTCTTTCTTTCGCCTTCTCCTCATGCTTATCATTCTCCCCCATTGTATATTCTCTATACCCTAACTCTCCCTCACCCTCACCTAGTAAAGAGGACAAAAACTTTCGCCCTTGCCTGTCCTTTCTCCATCCACATTTCCATGACTACACGTACTTGTAGATGTTAACTGTTGAACATCTGTAATATTGCTTCCCTATTTTTTCCCTTACAAGCAGCCATGTTTCATAGCCAACATTTGTATTCCCCTTTCTAGATTAGTGCTCCTTTCTCCATCATCTCCAATCGGCCTTCCGGGCTCATTTGCCTGCTCCTTCCGACTGCCCACATCTCTCCCTCTCTTGTACCCTTCACTGGCTTCCATTTCCAACACTCCTTCAATACTGCTCACTTGGTACCTTCTTCAAATGTATCTATTGTATTACTCCCCCAATTTCTACTCTCTCCTTAGCATCACTATTCCTTCCTTTAATATATGCTCAACCTTTGGGTTTCTCATGTTTGTCCCCAATCTCATGGTGTCAATCCCTGTTTCGTTATTTGTTCGTTCAGGCATTTAATATGACTTTTACATACATTTTAGAGATGTGTCAATTTTGAACTGGGAGGCGTGGATAATTGGCTGAAAGCATTAAGATACCTGCAGATGCAGAAAATGGTAAGCTGTGTTTTTACACATTCTGTCACCTGGACAGTGAATGTATTTCAATAGATGTGCATACAAATTGATTGGACACTGCAATTCCATTCAAAACTGTCTGGGCTCCATAGATTATTGGAAAAACATTACAGTCACTTCAGAAAGGAGCTTGCCTTACACAAACATTCGTTATTTGGGTCCACGTTTTCGAGTATTTATTTTGTGTCGATTATTTGTTTACATGTTATCTCTTGAGTCTCCTCTTTATTTTCTTATTACTTCTCTTCATTCTTTCAGTCACTGTGTGCAGTAGTTTAATTTATTCCGATTTTAATTTAAGTTTGTATGTTGATATCAATATATCTCCAGACTAACTTCTGCTCTTAAGGAAATCTCATCACTCTTTTTTGTCTCTTGTGCACCAGACTGTTCCACCTTCTGGGTAAGCCATAGTTTTTTTATTTGTGAAGTCTACCCATTCTTATGATACTTATCTATTCATTAACTCACCTTTCCTTTTTAGGTCGAAGCGAACCAGACAGCACAGATGTCTGGTTTGCTAAAGACTTCTTGGGGACATTCTGAAAGCTTTCCTGGGAATGCATACCACCCATTACTTACGATTGGCTTTGTGTTTTGTAGCTCACAGATGCTTGCTTTCTATTTGCTAACTTTATTTGTTTTAGGCTGTTCCACTTGAGTTAGTCCCTCCCATGGAGCATAGCCTGTTTATCTGGCGCCTTGTATTCTTCCATGAGTGCTTGCTTTCTGTAAACAGGTCTTTATATTTTGATCTTATCTTTTCGCATTTGCTGTACATTCAAAGACAGAGATCAAATGGCAGGCTTTGCCTTCTGAGGGAGATTGGTGTTTACTTTTCTTTCTCTGACTTCAAAGTGAGAGGACTTATGTGACACTATTGATGTCTAGATGTCTGGAAATTAACTGTGCAGAGATTTCAGCATATATCAGAATTAGGAAAGCACAAATGAAGCACTTTTATTGTAGTTCTGTGTGGTGGAAACAAATATTTGAATACAAACAAAACAAATCAATACACTAGGTGATGCCATTTCCACACATCATAATTTGTGCGCTGTAGTTTTATCAGTAAAACTGTATGTCTGTGCAAATGTAATGGTCATTTCAATTTAAAATATGTTGCCTGTAATGGCTACCACACCATGCATACGCCACACTATGCCACTCCACTCTACACCACTCTATGCCACTCTGCACCACTCTACGCTATCCAGCGCCATTCTAAACCACTCTACGACACGCCTCTCCACTCCATGACACTACACTCTATGACACACCACTCCACTCTACGACACTTTGCTCTACTCTATGACACTACTCCCCTCCACTCTACGACACACCATTCCACTCTACGGCATTACACTTTAAGCCACTCCACGCCACTCTACAACATGTCACTCCACTCTGTAAAATACCACAGCACTCTGCGACATGCCAATGGACTCTATGACATGCCACTCCACTTTACGACATGCCACTCCACTGTACGACACGCCACTCTACTTCACTCTATTGCCCTCCACTCTGCGACACACCACTCCGCTATACTCTATGACACTCCACTCCACTCTAAAACTCGCCACTCCACTGTACTCTATGACACACCACTTCACTATATGCCACTTCATTCAATGCCATGCCACTCTACTCTACAACACCTCACTCCGTGATACTCCACTGTTTTCTATGTCCCTCTACTCTACACCCTTCCACTCCATGCTCCTCCACTCTATGATGTAACACTCTAGGACACAACATTCTACTCCACTCTACAACACTCCACTCTATGAGACTCTACTCCACTCTACTCCACTCCACTCTATGACACTTTACTCCAATCTACGCTACACCGCTCCACTCTACCTCACTCCACTCTACTCTGCAGCACTCCACTCCACTCTACTTTACGTACCTCCACTCTGCGAAACGACACTCTATGACACCACACTCTGCTACGAAACAGCACTCTATGACACAACACTCTACTCTACAAAACTCTATGCCACTCCACTCTACGACACTCTACTGCAATCTACACCACTCCACTCTGACACGGTACTCCATTCTGCGCTATGCTACTGCACGATACTCCATTCCACTTCACTTTACGGCACTCCACTCTATGCTATTCCACTCTACCACACATTACTCCACTCTACACTACTCTATGCCACTTTACTCCCTTCTACCCTTCTATGCCACTCTTCGCCCCTCCACTCTACGGTATTCCACTCTATGCTACTCCATTCTAAGACACTCTGGGGCATATATAAAATGAAATGTCGGAGTCCTGTGCTATGCCAAATTTGGCAACGCCACAATCCGACATTTTTAGAACATAGGGTTGTGCCCTATTCACAAGAATATGGTGCACCTCTGTATTTCCCCTAGCACTGGTGGAAAAAAAGCTGCCTAGCACCAGCGGAGGCACCCTGCTGCCATGTGGCAAGGGTGCCTGCGCTGTAGAGGCGATTGTTTATGTGCAGGAAGGGACACCTTCCTGCACATAAACAATCAATAATGGCGATTTGCTCTTTCTATGTGTGCTGCAGACACTCTTTGCCACGCCACTCTATGTAAGTTTACTCCACTCTATGCCACTCCACCCCTATAACACTCT
The DNA here is from genome assembly GCA_963921515.1 of Calotriton arnoldi. Taxonomy (NCBI): domain Eukaryota; kingdom Metazoa; phylum Chordata; class Amphibia; order Caudata; family Salamandridae; genus Calotriton; species Calotriton arnoldi. The sequence goes on from CAWUFW010008170.1 coordinate 263,314, forward strand.
ACAAAACTCTACTCCACTCTAAGCCACTCCACTCTATGACACTACTCCACTCTATGCCACGCCAATAAACTTCACTCCATGACACTCTACTCCACTGCATGCTACTCCACTCTACGACAATCTACTCTAATCTATGCCACACTAATCCACTTTACGCAACTCCCTCTATGCCACTCCATACCACTTTCCTACAGTCTACTACACTCTATACCTCTCCGCTCTACTCCACGCTACTCTATGACACTCTACTCCACTCTATGCCCACTCCAGTCTTTCAAACTCTGTACCACTCCACTTTACAATACTCTATTCCACTCTATGCAAGTCTACTTTACAAGACTCTATTCAATCTACGCCCATTCATTCTATGCCCTCCACTCTACTCCACTCGATGACACTCTACTCCCTCCATGACACTATATGAAACTCTACTCCACTCTATGACAATCCTCTCTATGCCACTCTATCACCCTCCACTCTATGTTACTCCACTCAATGCTACTCCACTCTATGCCACTCCACTTTACTCCACTCTATGGCCCTCCGCTCTACGACACTCTATGCCACTCCACTCTACAACACTTCACTCTGTGCCACTCTATGACACTTTACCCCACTCTATGATGCTCAACGCAACTCCCTCTACACCATTCCACAGCACTTTACTCTACTCTACTCCACTCTACACCACTCTATGCCATTCTACTCTACAACACTCTATGCCACTCAAATCAATGGCACTGTGCTACTCTCTACACCACTCTACTCTCTGCCACTCTATGCCCCTCTGTTCTATGCCCCTCTACTCTATGGCATTCTACTCCACTCTACCACAATCGACTCCACTTGGTGCCACTCTACTCTACGACACTCCACTCCACTGTTCATAACTCCCTCTCTGCCAATCCACTCTACTCTAGTCTATGCCACTCCACCCTGAGACACTCTATGCAACTCCACTCCAGGACACTCTACTCCACTCCACGACACTCTACGCCACTCCAAGAAACTTTACGCCACTGCACTCTACTTCACTCTACTCCATTCTACTCCACTCTATGTCACTCAACGCCACTCTACTCTACACCACACCATGCCCCTCTATGCCACTCTACACCACTCTGCGCCACTTCACAAACCTCTGCGCCACTTCACGACACTCCATGACAATTTAAAATACTCTGCTCTAAGACACTTCACTTCACTCCACATCACTCTCCTCTATGCCACTAACTTTAAGCAAGGCTGAACAGCAGTCCCGCTGGTATATAACATGGCTAAAACACATTGGCAAAGCCAATAGCTCTTGCATAGGTGAGCTCTATTGACTTTTCCAATGCTTCTTTAGGCCTATTTCTTGATTGACTCTTAGGGGGATATTCACAAGAACGTGTAATAACTACCGCAAAAGTAGCTTAACGCAACTTTCCACATCGCAGTCTATCGCGTGAAAATAACACCGTGGTAACGCGGCATTCCCAAGCCGACGGCACCATGCGATAGGCCCACGATAATGCGTCAAATGTCCGCGATGAAGTCAACGCAACACCGCAAAAATGCGAAACGCAAACGCAAAAAAAGCAGCGATTAGGCCAAGCGCGATACAAAAATCTGCGAAAACCAGCCACAGGCCTGCAATTCCCACGCGTCATGCGGGTAAATGCACTATAAAAGGAAAAAAAAAGAACACACCAAAACCAAATCAAACTGCGTAGCACCATGGATGCACCCGGACCGAGTGCAGAGGACAACCCGAACCCCACAAGCCCCACGGAGGACCAGCCAGGAACCCCGTGCTCGGGGAAGGGCAAGGAGAAGAGGAAGAGGAAGACGGGGTTCAGTCCGCAGGAAGACCGGATCATCGTCACGGAGGCGATAGAACACTACCAACAACTGTTCACCTCCACTACGTCATTGGCAACACAAACGGAAATATGGCAGTCCATCGTCAACAATGTGAATGCAGTTGGAGTGTCGAGGAGGTCAATGGAGGAGGTCAAGAGGCGCTGGCATGAAGTGCACAGCCAAACCAAGGAGAAACTCGCTGCCAACAGGAAGGCAGCAAAGGTGACTGGAGGTGGGACTCCTGCGCCACAGGAGGAGCTGGATGAGCTGGAGGAAATGGTGGCCACAGTCATCAGTGCGGAGACGGTGCAAGGAGTTGGTGGACTGGACACAGCTCGATATGACCTGACCCAACAGCAACAGGGTGAGTAACGACCAGAGCCTGGGGCGACGGAGGGAAATGGGCACAATGGCACACATGCACAATCATGCGCAGCACACTGCACACCCACAATGAGTGTGGAACATGTCCCTGATACCCTTGGCACACTGCAGCACACATAGAAACACCAAGTAGGCCCACGTCCACTATGTACACAAAGTGGCCCCCCTCCATCTCACCAATGCCACAACCTACCCATGCACATGTGCTGAATCCAGAAAAGCAGCGTCTCAGTGAGCCACACGGACTATGCAAGTGACACTGCATGACAGATAGCATGGCTGCAGTCACAACACATGACATGGTGCACGAGACGACTTTGAGGTGGCTGAGTGTGGACCACATCCATAAAGGAGCAGGTCACACTCTGACACATCCACGTGCACCTACAACCCATGACGTCAAAAACACATCTGCAGACAAGCAATGCACAAGAGTACAAAATATGTCCAAGAGCACAAATGACCCAAGTCGCAAACATCACAGCACCCGAAAAGCACACAAGTCAAAGGCACACCGACTCAAAGGGATGAGGGGCCGCCAAATCAGAGCTGCAGGGCCGACTCGCCAACAATGCAGCACACACACATAGCAATCACAGCACATCAATATTGACGACAATGTGGTACAAAGTGCAACACTTACACAACAGGACAGAGGACACAACTGGTGCCGCTCGTGCGTAGAAAATGGCCAATCACATCTGGCATTGCATGACACTGTGAGATGATAATGTACGAGTACAACCTCACATCCGTCATGTAGTCGAAATGTCCACTGTCACCCATCAAATAGCCAGTTCCTCCAAAACAGTCACAATGTATATTGTCATGCAGTCTGTATGTAAACATGTACAATGCGTGAACATACATGGAACACACCGTTAACCTGCATCTCCCCGTTACATTGCAGAGGGACAATCAACAGCTCCTGCAGAGCAGACCACACATCTCTACAGTGATGATGAAGAGGACACCCTGCACATCTGCCCAGACACCCTCCAACGGCTCGTGGACAGCCTCCGCACCCCATCCCCAGGAGCAGGGCAGCCCAGCTGCATTGCGGTGAGCCCACACCCTGCACAGACCACACAGCAGGAAGCACACACCACCACGGCTGGCCCACAGGACCCACACGACCAACACATGGAATACCAACGCCGTGTGTTAGCGTGCCAGGAGGAGTTGGCTGATCTGCTGTGGGTGGGTTTCCACCTCGTGGCAGCCAAACTCGATGCCATGCGTGGGTGTCTGAGTCCCATCAGGGACCACGTACAGTCCCTAACGGACACCCCCTGTCCGCACCATGCTCACCGACAATACCTGGCTGACCTCGCTGGGGCCATTACTCGGATACAAGAACTGTCTAGTCAGACAGGCTCCAGCGATGACAGCACAGAGTTGGCACAGATGCGGAGGACAATGGAGACCATGGAGCGTATGCAGGCTGGAAGTAGGGCTGCCACGGCTGAACACCAGCGAGATGTATCTGGGATCTTCCAGGCCTTGCAGATCCTCATCTTGCCATTGCTGCCACAGAGCCTGTACCAGATGACTGCTGCAGGAACTTCGACACACACATCTCCACCCCCTGATGTGTCATTGGCACACAGTGATGCGGCCATTACACCACCACACACACCTGACACACCGGACACAGAAGACGTCTCAGAGGAGTAAGATGTCGAGGGTAATGACTGTGTGAGGAAGGAGACAGTAGCATCCGTACCCGCCACATGGCCTGTCCCTGCATGGTTCAGCCCTATGCATCATGCCCTGGATCAACACCTCCCACTGTCCCCCGGAACACTCTGCGACATTCACCTGGACCCTGACATGGACTGCCATATCTGCTCTTGTACCAATGACACAGCAATCCGGCTGAGGATTAACTTTGCATTCCCCCAAGGACTCTGGTTGGCCCACCAATGGGCAACCACTCAATGTGGGCTTGAACTGGCCATGTACCCCTCCAGCTCCGAGACTCCCCAGAATGTGAATAAACATTTCAAATCACACAGATGTGTCATGTCTATGTTCACTCACGTGTACAAGTACGGAGGAATATAGGGACGTTGATTGCACTAAAAGGTACACCCTGGTAAATGTCATCAATGCGCATGTTTGAGCCTGACCCACACGGCCAATCAGTTGAATGTGGAGGTGTGAACTAGCTGTGGCCTCATTGCACATGAACAACAATCTCTCATCCCCCAACGTAGCCCAACGTCCATGTATCATTTAGGGCTGTGTGTGTAAATGTCAGAATCGGTAGCCCGCCTGAAGTAGTGTCCCCCATCGCATGTGGCTACAGAACATCTCTTCGCATGGCGTACTCACACACATCAGTGTGGACACAGTCTGTTTGAATGGATCATATTGATCCACATGGCAAGAAGTTGGACACCATACTCACATTGCTGAAGACACGTAAGAGCACAGGTCTACCAGCAACTATCCCAAACACAACGTCTGGCTCACAGAGGTGGAGCTGCCAATAGGGATCCACCACCTATGTACCAGAGGCAGTCTGTCCCTCCCTATGTACGGACAATGCTCATTGAGGCACACGATTTGTCATACTAATCAACACTCATCACAGTTGTACACTGGTGAAGTTGCGTAGACTTTATTAGCATGTGCGTGTCAGTACGGGCAAGTGATGGGCCACAACAGGCAGACAAATGCTTAAGACACTTACAGGCAGAATGGGCGAGGTGCAAGGAATGGGGTGGCAAAAATGAACACATATCCTTTCGGTTGGCAACGGTCTCAGCCCACCTTGCCTTGCTGGTCGAGTCATGTGATGTTTGGCGTCTGCTCATTGCCCCGTGTCAGGGGACATGACTCACAGCCCATGGGATCTGCATGGAGCTGTACCACCGAACTGCGCCAACTGTGTGCTCTGCTGACAGTGAGCAGGTGAAAGGGACCAACAAGGTCACATGTTGTGCTACATTGCCATGTGTGTAGTCTCCCTCCAGCAGTATGTAAGATTTAGGAACTTTGCCAAGCGACGCTGTGCAGCTCCGCCCATGGGGCTGCAGCACCTTGCACAGGTGTGTGACAACACGCGTAGGTGCACGCACATGCATTCTGAGTCCGAGCGAATGCAGACATGTCCACTGTTGTACTGGCTTATGGGACCATTCCTCCATGATGCAACACGGTGTTGGGACCTGTGCTCTGAGTGTCAATCAGTTGTGGCAGCAGGAAGGTAGTTACTCGTCCATGAATGCGAGCGCTGCTTCATAGGCAATCAGTTCCAGAAGTTCGTCGTTCTCGAATTCAAGGAACACGAGGGAGAGCCAATCCATTAACTGGTCCGGACAGATGTGCTCCGACCACGCAGTTTCACCAATCCACAACGCAGCCCAATAGGGGAGCGCCTCGATGTGGTCACTGCACACGATGACTTGTGCAATCTCCCATCCACTGCTGCCGGCACAGACACCACATATCAAGGCATCCCATGCCCGGGTATCCCGGTTGCACTCCTGTTCGTGGGCCAAAAGGGGACGCACACACAAGTCGTAATCCAGTTCAGCTACCGTTGTGTTGGATAGGCAGACCTCCATGGGCCACTCGAATGTGCATGATCGACAGTGGAACCATGGCTGGACGCATGTGACGTACGCAAGCCGGAAACTCAGACGGTAACTGATTCGCAAAACTGCCATTGGCAGAGCTCCCAACAGATGCAGCATTCGTGCACGGTACAGTTCCACGTGACTGGGGTTGTGCATGTGCCCGGGATACCCGCCAAACCTATTGAAGGCAATTAGATCACTATATGAAGGCACCTGGGTGCGGGTTAAAACCAGCTCCAGCACAGTGTCCCCCAAAATAACAACAAATAACGGGTTGAAACAAGGATGCGTGCTGGCCCCCATCCTCTTTAACCTATACACGGCGGATATGGGGGACGCCCTGAAAGGAGCCAGCCTAGTAGCACCAAGATTAGGCAGCACTAGGCTGCTGGTGCTACAGTATGCCGACGACACTGCCATAATGGACCACACGAGGGTGGGCCTACAGAGAGCCCTAAACGCATTGAACCAATTCAACAATGATAACAATCTTACAGTTAACCAGGGGAAAACAAAGGTGGTCATTTTTGGGAACTACCACCTGAAAAAGAAGGCGCAATGGCTAATGGGAGATCTGCAAATCAGTACAGTAGCATCCTACAACTATCTAGGGGTGTGGCTCACGGAACGGGCCAAAGCAAACGTCCACCTAAAGCAACAGTCCTCTAAGGTTAATAAAATTATATTCCTAATAAAGCAGTTGAGCCTACATCTGATCAGCCCCACTGCCGGACCAATACTGATTGCCCTAAAGGCAAAATTGCTGCCAGCCATTAGTTATGGTCACCAGGCTTTCCCGGGGTCGCAGGATGCCCTTCTTACTGCAGCTCAAGCCAAAGCGTATAAATCAGTTTTCTCCATCCCAAAGTCGGCAAGGAAGTCAAGGCTAAGACTGGAGCTAGGCCTGGTTAGGCCCGATCTGATGTGCCAAGGGGAGATTATAAAATTATACTTAAGGATCTTAAGGGCCCCAAGAAACTCCCTAAGACAACAACTGAGAGTCATTTTTGAGGGGCCAAGCTCAGTATGGCATACCAGCCTCGGCAAAGCGATCAGTACATTAAAGATCGAGGAAAAGAGCATACCATTGCCGGAAATTCCATTAAACACCTGGAAAAAAGCCATAAATAGACAAGTCCGCGAAATCTCATTTGAGCTGGATCTTAAATCTCCCCGTTTTGGCTCCCATTTTGTCCAGTTGAACAGCTCCTATATGGTAGGCAAGGCACAACCCTACCTAAATGAGGCCCTGACACCACAAGTCCGAACCAAAATTCTCTCCATGAGACTATGTACACTAGGAATCACCGATTTTAACCCTGCATGGGCTCGCAAGGGGGAATGCACAAACTGCAGACTGTGCTCCTACATGAGGGAATCTTGGTTACATCTTCTATGCTGCTGCCCTGCCCTTAGGAACGAACGCCAACGACTGCTTCGCCCAGTCTGTATCTCCAAGGGAACTAAGACATGTAGTGAAGCACCAGCCTTGTGCTTTTCTAAAACAACCACAATGACCTTGGCAAGACTGGGGAAATTTACACATCAGATAAGGATTGCTTTAAAGGCCGCAAGTGAGCATAACGAAATTACGGCGCCCAGTACAGCACATTAAGGGGGATAAAGCTGCTTTTTCCCCAAACAAGTATAGAGCCCTGCACCCACTCACCCGTCCTACTGAGACTGCATCATACCCGAGGTTCGCAATGGAAGGGCCAAGGAGTTCGGCCTACAGATTGTTGAAGTAGAAAATTACCAAGGTTTATGCAGGTGCCTAAAAAAACTTTGTGCAAGGACTCATGACTATGACCACCGGCGCTGGCTGATCGAGTGGGAACCGTGGGGAGGGGAGATGGCACATTAACTAAATTTTATCTGATGCTTCCATACTTTTACTGTGGCTATTTTTTTTTTTATTTTTATTTTATTTTATCCGCTCGCTTTTATGCTTTTTACTGTAATGATTTTAATTAATTGTACAGTTAATAAATAAATACAAATACAAATGTGCCCGGGATTGCTTGCCATTGCGTTTGTTGGTCTCGTACCACCGGAACTCCTCAGACCGGTGGCAGTTCTGTGGACGATATGCCACAGCTCGGAGTAATGAGTCGTATGTGTGTTCAACGTTTGGACGTATGGGTTGTCTTTTTTACCGATGTGTTGGGGACATGCCATGCAGGTGTAGCTCGAGCAGGGACAAGTGTGTGTGGGGTGTGGACACGTTGCTCTTTCATTAGCGCAGTTCGTGGTGTGGGAGTCGCCAGAGTCTGGCATGGTATCTCACTCAGGTGGTGCCGGGCGCATTGGAGACCAAGGTCGGAGGTTCGGATGTCCTTCCGCCTTGTGTATCGGGACAAAGGAGCCTTCATGCCTGATTTTAGTCTGACTACTGCTTGCATTTCTGAAATGTGATGTGGCCTTCGTGCTGAAATTGTTGCCAGGCCTTGGATTTTGGGTGCACCAATTGCGAGACACACACAACAGTTGGCATGCATGTGCCAAGGGCCCGATTGTCCTTGCGCTCCTTGTTCAGTCAGTCTCTCTCTCTCTTTCTCTCTCTCTCTGTCCTTTGTGAGTGCCTGACACACCTTCTTATCTGGGATATTGTCTTGCAGGCTGTCACTTACGGATTGTCCAGGGATGACCCGCCATGACTCTTCCAAATAGTTGTTTGGACTCTCATTGGTGAATGATTGATTCTGCTTTTTCTGTACTCACATGACTGTTAGTTGTTGTGATTCTGCGGCATCAGGCGAATGGTTTTGTTCATGATTTCGTGACGTTGATGTGAAATCTCTTGGTCCGGGGGAGGTGGGGGGTGCCCGGGGTGGGGCCACGGGGGGGTGGTACGGGGGTGGGTGGCGGTGGGTGTTGTGGCCCTCTTGGGTGTCCGAGCTGCATGATCGTTGGCTCCATGGCATCTGTTGTTCTTCAGGTGTGGCTCTGGGCTGTGCTCCCTTTGATGGTGCAGGTTGTAGTCCGACTTTGCACAAGGTCAGAGCAGGTGTTAATTTCCTGCAGCTAACGCGCCTTGTCGCATGTTTTGTGTTCTCATCGCCGATCTGGCTGGTCTTTGAGAATGTTGAGGTGTGGTGTTGTCACGGCTTTTTGCACGGGAACGCCTACTCTGCATCTCATTAGCGGTAGTTGCCGGGGTCATCCGTGGCGATGATTTTAGCGGCTGCTATCGCAGGTAAACTGGTGGTGTCGGCTGTTTGCACCAGCTTGTGAATGGGGCGGTAAATTTATCGCGACTTTGGCTGTGATAAAGTGACGATAACTCGGCGATAGCTCCTTGAGAATATGCCCCTTAGTTCCTTTTTGCGTGTGCATCGTGCTGCACTGTAAACATGCGAGATGTTGGTGCCTACCATAATTTATTCTCTGTTTCTCCATTGGGTTGCTAGGTGGACTCTCTTTTTAATGTGATTTATTCTGCAGTAAGAATTTTATCACAAGTGTTCACTTCAATTCTCATGGGTCGCCACAATATTCAACTCTCCGTTCTGTACATAGGAAGCCTTTTCGATATTTGACCATTGTGGCTTATTCAACTACTTAGAGTACTGCCTCCAACCCTATCCAAACATGTAACTAACTTACCTGTGACGTACCCTCCCATTTTTTGACCTTTGAGGCTTTCATGTACCCAGCTGGGACACCTGATTCAGTAAGTCCTTCTCCATGCCATTTTTCTCCCCACTGTTCCCTTTTTCTTCCTTTTTTCCACTCTTTTCTCTTCTCTCGTCTTCTCCTTCTCTCTCTTACTTTTTTTCTGTTCTGTTCTAGTAACTCATCTTTGGGTCTCTGATTCTTTCTAAAGGTCCAGGTGTACTTTATAAATTATACATGTCCTGATGATGCTCCCATTATTCATCAAGGGATCGAAACGTCATTGACACATGGGATTATTGGCTGATAAAATGTTGTCATAGCACGCCAGAGTAGAAACACAGGCATACAAAAAATTGCTTCTGTATGCACCCTGCCAATATTAAAAATTCAATTAAAGTGCGCTAAGGCAGGAGAGAGAGCAGTACCACTCAAATACGGGGGCCCCTGAAGTAAATACAGGTAGAGACCGGCAGGGGAAATACTAGTGAACTCAAACAGGGGGTACTCTACCTATCTAGTTCTATGAACACAACAGATGCCGGGCAGATCAAACGGGTAGGCCAGGCCAGGGATGGTTTAACCATCCCTGGCCTGGCCTACCCGTTTGATCTGCCCGGCCGCATCTGTTATATCGATATCCTTGCATATCCGCTCGATTTGCGGCTTTCTTCTCTTTCACCCGCGTCTGGGAGAGCAGTATATTTAACCATTCACTTTTGATATTCATCGTCTCACGTGGCATTGAGGACTTGCACTTGAGCCTAAGTACGTTTCCGGGCCTCAACGATTTACATCCCATAAGGAACTCTTTTCTACGTATTTGTTTATCATTCCACTGTCTGCCTGTGGTGAAGGATTTTCTCTACACGACGGGCGTTGAACCTCGGCCCGTTCGTTAGGGTTCTGTGCGACTCTGCGATTCATCAGCAGTCGTGTATTGTGCATCACGATTACAGCTGAGACTGTCAGCCCATTATGCACCATCAGCTTGCCTTTCGTCTACACACTAGAATCGATCGTCCGACTCAGGCACCTCCCACCATTGTCGATACACCTGTCTGTGCGCCCTGAAGAAGGTGACGCCCACATCTGGGTCTACACCGAAACGCGCGTCGGCGCTGGATTTTGTTAGTTGGATCTTTTCCAACTACCATAGCCCCCCCATGAATCTTTTGTGATATGTTATGTATTTATTTGTAAAGGCCTATTGAGTTTTCTTATTGTAATAACCTCATTTATCACCAGAGATATTTGTTAAATCTGTATATATTTTTGATTCTCCTTTTTCTGACATATAGACATTGGTCATTCATCTGTATATTTGTCAACCTGGACGTACATGGGAACTATTTTGCTATGAATGTTTATGTTGTCACTTTTAGTGCATGGTTGATTGATTGGTATGAAGCACATGCGAGTATGATTGTTGGCTTGATTGAGTGTTGAATGAATGCCGTGTGGGAAGTGTCTTAATTTGATTCATTCGTGCTACTCGATCTTTGACATTATGTATATTACAGTTAATAAATTGAATTTTGATATGTAAATACTAATTTCTTTATTCTGTTTTCTTGTGGATCCACTTCCTAGTTCTTGGGCTTTTTGCTTCATCAGCGACATTTTGTGTTCATAGAACTAGATAGGTAGAGTACCCCCCTGTTTGAGTTCAGAAGCGAGAACAGTCACAAACAGGCAGGCAGAAGATGTGTGTATTATATGCTATGGCAGTTTCCATGCTGAATATACAACTTCTTTCTCCCAAACCATCACCAATTCAGATTGCACACCTTAGAGTTCCATATAGCAATTTTCAGCAATGGGTGAAAAACAAATAATATGTCCCAGTGTGGGGTTGCTTTTGATCAAGGCCTCCATTGTACTTTGCTCGTGTCACTACAATGAATTGATAGTACCCCCGCACCCAAGGACAAAAAGAAGGTAGAGGGAATACAGTTATTTCTGTACTCGGCTATGCCCCACAGACACTGATAGCCTGCCATCTCAATTCCCCAGCCCATGCCTCTGCCGGCAACAGTCTGTGAGCCTCAGCTGTCACTGCCAAGGAGTAAGTGGTCTAGACCTTACCTTATCATCATTCAGAAACTGCTTCTGAAGCAGCATAACTGGAAGCCTGACAGCATAACTGCAGGATTAATCATGAAACACAGCATAACTGTAGGCATGATCATGAAACAGAATAACTGCAGGCATGATCATAAAACACAGCATAACAGCAAGCATTGTCATGAAGCACAGCATAACCGCAGCAGGCATGATCATGAAACACAGCAGAACTGCAAGCATGATGATGAAACAAAGCATAACTGCAAGCATGATCATGAAACACAGCATAACTGCAAGCATGATCATAAAATATAGCATAACTGCAGGCATGATCATGAAACACAGCATAACTGCAAGCATGATCATGATCACGAAACATAGGATACCTGCAGGCATGTTCATGATCATGAAACATAGGATACCTGCAGGCATGATCATGAAATACAGCTTAACTGCAGGAATGATCATGAAACACAGCATAACTGCAGGCATGACCATGAAACACAGAATAACTGCAGGCATGATCATGAAACACAGCATAACCGCAAGCATTCTCATGAAACACAGCATAACCGCAGCAGGCATGATCATGAAACACAGCATAACTGAAAGCATAATGATGAAACACAGCATAACTGCAGACATGATCCTGATCATGAAATATAGCATAACTGCAGGCATGATAATGAAAAACAGCATAACTGCAAGCATGATCTTGAAACACAGCTTACCTGCAGGAATGATCATGAAACACAGCATAACAGCAGGCATGATCTTGAAACACAGCATAACTGCAGGCATGATTATGAAACACACCATAACTGCAGGCATCATTATGAAACACACCATAATTGGATGCGTGATCATAAAACACAGCATAACTACAGGCATGATCATAAAACACAGCATTACCGCAAGCAATGTCATGAAACACAGCATAACCGCAGCAGGCATGATCATGAAACACAGCAGAACTGAAAGTATGCTGATGAAACACAGCATAACTGCAGGCATGATCATGAAACATAGCATAACTGCAAGCATGATCATGAATTGTAGCATAACTGCAGGCTTGATCATGAAACACAGCATAACTGCAAGCATGATCATGAAACATAGGATACCTGCAGGCATGATCATGAGACACAGTATAACTGCAAGCATGATCATGAAACATAGGATACCTGCAGGCATGATCATGAAACACAGCATAACTGCAGGCATGATCTTGAAACACAGCATAACTGCAGGCATGATCTTTAAACACAGCTTAACTGCAGGCATGATCTTGAAAAACAGCTTAACTGCAGGAATGATCATGAAACATAGCATAACTGCAGGCATGATTATGAAACATAGCTTAACTGGACACGTGATCATAAAACACAGCATAACTACAGGCATGATCATGAACCACAGCATAACTGCAGGCATGATCATGACACAGCATAACTGCAGCCATGATCATAAAACAGAATAACTGCAGCCATGATCTTGGAACGCAGCTTAACTGCAGGAATAATCATGAAACACAGCATAACTTCAGGCATGATCATAAAGCACATCATAACTGCAGGCATGATCATGAAACACAGCATAACTGCTGGCATGATCATAAAGCACAGCATAACTGCAGGCATGATCATAAAGCACAGCATAACTGCAGGCATGATCATGAAACACAGCATAACTGGAAGCATCATAATGATCATGAAATATAGCAGAACTGCAGGCATGATCTTGTAACACAGTATAACTGCAAGCAGGATCATGATCATGAAACATAGCATACCTGCAGGCATGATCATGAAACACAGCATAACTGGAAGCATGATAATGATCATGAAATATAGCATAACTGCAGGCATGATCATGAAACACAGTACAACTACAAGCAGGATCTTGAAACACAGCAGAACTGGAAGCATGATAATGATCATGAAATATAGCATAACTGCAGGCATGATCATGAAACACAGTATAACTGCAAGCAGGATCATGATCATGAAACATAGCATACCTGCAGGCATGATCATGCAACACAGCATAACTGCAAGCATGATCGCGAAACACAGCATAACTAGAAGCATGATAATGATCATGAAATATAGCATAACTGCAGGCATGATCATAAAGCACAGCATAACTGCAGGCATGATCAAAAAGCACAGCATGACTGCAAGCATGATCATGAAACACAGCATAACTGGAAGCATGATAATGATCATGAAATAAAGCATACCTGCAGGCATGATAATGAAACACAGTATATCTGCAAGCAGGACCATGATCATGGAACATAGAATTCCTGCAGGCATAATCATGAAACACAGCATAACTGCAAGCATGATCATAAAACACAGCATAACTGCAAGCATGATCATGAAATATAGCATAACTGCAGGCATGATCATGAAAAACAGCATAACTGCAGGCATGATCATAAAGCACAGCATAACTGCAGGCATGATCAAAAAGCACAACATAACTGCAAGCATGATGATAAAACACAGCATAACTGGAAGCATGATAATGATCATGAAATATAGCATACCTGCAGGCATGATCATGAAACACAGTATAACTGCAAGCAGGATCATGATCATGAAACATAGCATACCTGCAGGCATGATCACGAAACACAGCAGAACTGCATGCATGATCATGAACCACAGCATAACTACAGGCATGATCATGAACCACAGCATAACTGCAGGAATGATCATAAAACACAGCATAACTGCAGGCATGATCATGAAACACAGCATAACTGTAGGTATGATCATGAAAAACAGCATTTCCGCAAGCATTGTCATGAAACACAGCATACCCACAGCAGGCATGCTCATGAAACACAGCAGAACTGCAAGCATAATAATGAAACACAGCATAACTGCAGACATGATCATGAAACACAGCATAACTGCAAGCATTATCATGATCATGAAATATAGCATAACTGCAGGCATGATAATGAAACACAGCATAACTGCAAGCATGATCATGATCATGAAACATAAGATACCTGCAGGCATGATCATGAAACACAGCATGACTGCAGGCATGATCATGAAACACAGCATAAGAGCAGGCATGATTTTGAAACACAGAATAACTGCAGGCATGATTATGAAACACACCATAACTTGATGCGTGATCATAAAACACAGCATAACTACAGGCATGATCATAAAACACAGCATTACTGCAAGCATTGTCATGAAACACAGCATAACCGCAGCAGGCATGATCGTGAAACGCAGCAGAACTGAAAGTATGTTGATGAAACACAGCATAACTGCAGGCATGATCATGAAACATAGCATAACTGCAAGCATGATCGTGATCATGAAATATAGCATAACTGCAGGCATGATGATGAAACACAGCATAACTGCAAGCATGATCATGATCATGAAACTTAGGATACCTGCAGGCATGATCATGAAACACAGTATAACTGCAAGCATGATCATGAAACATAGGATACCTGCAGGCATGATCATGAAACACAGCATAACTGCAGGCATGATCTTGAAACACAGCTTAACTGTAGGAATGATCATGAAACACAGCATAACAGCAGGCATGATTATGAAACACAGCTTAACTGCACGAATGATCATGAAACATAGCATAACTGCAGGTATGATTATGAAACATAGCATAACTGGACGCGTGATCATAAACCACAGCATAACTACAGGCATGATCATGAAACAGAATAACTGCAGCCATGATCGCAGCTTAACTGCAGGAATAATCATGAAACACAGCATAACTGCAGGCATGATCATAAAGCACATCATAACTGCAGGCATGATCATGAAAAACAGCATAACTGCAGGCATGATCATACAGCACAGCATAACTGCAGGCATGATCATAAAGCACAGCATAACTGCAGGCATGATCATGAAACACAGCATAACTGGAATCATGATAATGATCATGAAATATAGCATAACTGCAGGCATGATCATGAAACACAGTATAACTGGAAGCAGGATCATGATCATGAAACATAGCATACCTGCAGGCATGATCATGAAACACAGCATAACTGGAAGCATGATGATGATCATGAAATATAGCATAACTGCAGGCGTGATCATGAAACACAGTTTAACTGCAAGCAGGATCCTGATCATGAAACATAGCATACCTGCAGGCATGATCATGAAACACAGCATAACTGCAAGCATGATCATGAAACACAGCGTAACTGCAAGCATGATAATGATCATGAAATATAGCATAACTGCAAGCATGATCATGAAACTCAGCATAACTGCAGGCATGATCATAAAGCACAGCATAACTGCTAGCATGATCATGAAACACAGCATAACTGCAAGCATGATCATGAAACACAGCATAACTGCAAGCATGATAATGATCATGAAATATAGCATAACTGCAAGCATGGTCATGAAACTCAGCATAACTGCAGGCATGATCATAAAGCACAGCATAACTGCTAGCATGATCATGAAACACAGCATAACTGCTAGCATGATCATGAAACACAGCATAACTGGAAGCATGATAATCATCATGAAATATAGCATAACTGCAGGCATGATCATAAAGCACAGCATAACTGCAGGCATGATCAAAAAGCACAGCATAACTGCAAGCATGATCATGAAACACAGCATAACTAGAAGCATGATAATGATCATGAAATATAGCATACCTGCAAGCAGGACCATGATCATGAAACATAGAATACCTGCAGGCATAATCATGAAACACAGCATAACTGCAGATATGATCTTGAAACACAGCATAACTGCAGGCATGATCCTGAAACACAGCTTAACTGCAGGAATGATCATAAAACATAGCATAACAGCAGGCATGATCTTGAAACACAGCTTAACTGCAGGAATGATCATGAAACATAGCATAACTGCAGGCATGATCTTGAAACACAGCATAACTGCAGGCATGATCTTGAAACACAGCTTAACTGCAGGAATGATCATGAAACACAGCATAACAGCAGGCATGATCTTAAAACACAGCTTAACTGCAGGAATGATCATGAAACATAGCATAACTGCAGGCATGATTATGAAACATAGCATAACTGGAAGCATGATCATAAAACACAGCATAACTACAGGCATGATCATGAACCAGGCATGATCATGACACAGCATAACTACAGCCATGATCATGAAACAGAATAACTGCAGCCATGATCTTGAAACGCAGCTTAACTGCAGGAATAATCATGAAACACAGCATAACTGCAGGCATGATCATAAAGCACATCATAACTGCAGGCATGATCATGAAACACAGCCATGATCATAAAGCACAGCATAACTGCAGGCATGATCACAAAGCACAGCATAACTGCAGGCATGATCATGAAACACAGCATAACTGGAAGCGTGATAATGATCATGAAATATAGCATAACTCAGGCATGATCATGAAACACAGTACAACTGGAAGCAGGATCATGATCATGAAACATAGCATACCTGCAGGCATGATCATGAAACACAGCATAACTGGAAGCATGATAATGATCATGAAATATAGCATAACTGCAGGCATGATCATGAAACACAGTATAACTGCAAGCAGGATCATGATCATGAAACATAGCATACCTGCAGGCATGATCATGAAACACAGCATAACTGCAAGCATGATCATGAAACACAGCATAACTGCAAGCATGATAATGATCATGAAATATAGCATAACTGCAGGCATGATCATGAAACCTAGCATAACTGCAGGCATGACCATAAAGCACAGCATAACTGCTAGCATGATCATGAAACACAGCGGGCCTGATTCACAGAACTAACTTACATCAAAAACGTAAAGTTAGTACTTTTTGGTATTCACAGAATACACTTACTCATTTTGGTATTCACAGAATGAACTTACTCATTTCGGTATTCACAGACGTTAGTAGCCCTAACTTTAGGACTCCTAAATGCCTTCTGTGAATACCGAAAGTCTTAAAGTTAGGATTTTTCTCAGTTTAGGAGTAGTAAAGTTTAGGATTTTTCTCAGTTTAGGAGTAGTAAAGTTTAGGACTTTACTACTCCTAAACTGAGAAAAATCCTAACTTTAAGACTTTCGGTATTCACAGAAGGCATTTAGGAGTCCTAAAGTTAGGACTACTAACTTCTGTGAATACCGAAATGAGTAAGTTCATTCTGTGAATACCAAAATGAGTAAGTGTATTCTGTGAATACCAAAAAGTACTAACTTTACGTTTTTGACGTAAGTTAGTTCTGTGAATCAGGCCCAGCATACCTGGAAGCATGACAATGATCATGAAACATAGCATACCTGCAAGCAGGTTCATGATCATGAAACATAGCATACCTGCAGGCATGATAATGAAACACAGCATAACTGCAAGCATGATCATGAAACACAGCATAACTGCAAGCATGATAATGATCATGAAACTCAGCATAACTGCAGGCATGATCATAAAGCACAGCATAACTGCTAGCATGATCATGAAACACAGCATACCTGGAAGCATGATAATGATCATGAAACATAGCATACCTGCAGGCATGATCATGAACCACAGCATAACTGCAGGCATGATCTTGAAACACAGCATAACTGCAGCCATGATCCTGAAACACAGCTTAACTGCAGGAATGATCATAAAACGTAGCATTAGTGCAGGCATGATTATAAAACACAACATAACTGGAAGCATGATCATAAAACACAGCATAACTACAGGCATGATCATGAACCACAGCATAACTGCAGGAATGATCGTAAATCACAGCATAACTGCAGGCATGATCATGAAACACAGCATAACTGCAGGCATGATCATGAAACACATGAAAGTTGCGGCCACATGTTTCACCATTCTTAAGTGGCTCAGAAAAATCATCTGGATGCTGCCAGAGCCTACCCAGAGAACAGTAGTCCAAGCACTTATCACCTCACGGCTGGACTATGGAAATGTTCTTTACCTTGGGTCTAACAAGGCTGTGACACGCAGGTTACAAATGGTACAAAACTCTGCGGCAAGACTTCTCTGCAGGGTCCCCAGAGCCTCTCCCATTTCCAGCCACATACAGAATCTTCATTGGCTCAGGGTGGAGAACCGGATTAAGTTCAAAGCCCTGAGCTACATGTTTAAGATTAAGACTGGCAAGGCACCACAGTACTTACAATCTTTGGTCAACCCCTATGTGCCTACCCGTCACCTCCGCTCATCAACCCATGAGAATTTCATCGTACCCAGATTCAAACTATCCAGGATGGGAGGCAGATCTTCCGCCTACCTCGGCCCCTCTCTTTGGAACTCACACCCCTCAGTTATCCGGAAAGAAACAGTTTATACCCGTTTCCGTAAAACCTTGAAGACCTGGTTGTTTAACCAATAATTCTCCCCAAGCCTCAAACATTCCAGCCAGTCCACCATGGCGCCGGGAAACCCTTTTTGGGTAGCTGTTGCGCCTTACAAATTTAACTAATAAATAATAAATAAATAAACATAGCATAACCGCAAGCATTGTCATGAAACACAGCATAACCGCAGCAGGCATGATCATGAAACATAGCATATTTATTTATTTATTTATTATTTATTTATTAATAAAACTTATAATGCGCAACAGCTACCCAAAAAGGGTTTCCCGGCACAGAAGCAGATCAGAGACTGAGTTTAACAAGGCAGCAGGCTATTGGTTGAAAAGCCACATCTTCAGCATAACTGCAAGCATAATGATGAAACACAGCATAACTGCAGGCATGATCATGAAACACAGCATAACTGCAAGCATTATCATGATCATGAAATATAGCATAACTGCAGGCATGATAATGAAACACAGCATAACTGCAAGCATGATCATGATCATGAAACATAGGATACTTGCAGGCATGATCATGAAACAGCATAACTGCAGGCATGATCTTGAAACACAGCTTAACTGCAGGAATGATCATGAAAGAGCATAACAGCAGGCATGATCTTGAAACACAGCATAACTGCAGGCATGATTATGAAACACACCATAACTGGATGCGTGATCATAAAACACAGCATAACTACAGGCTTGATCTTAAAACACAGCATTACCACAAGCATTGTCATGAAACACAGCATAACCGCAGCAGGCATGATCATGAAATGCAGCAGAACTGAAAGTATGATGATGAAACACAGCATAACTGCAGGCATGATCATGAAACATAGCATAACTGCAAGCATGATCAAGAAATATAGCATAACTGCAGGCATGATCATGAAACACACCATAACTGCAAGCATGATCATGATCATGAAACATAGGATACCTGCCGGCATGATCATGAGACACAGTATAACTGCAAGCATGATCATGATCATGAAACATAGGATACCTGCAGGCATGATCATGAAACACCGCATAACTGCAGGCATGATCTTGAAACACAGCATAACTGCAGGCATGATCTTGAAACACAGCTTAACTGCAGGAATGATCATGAAACACAGCATAACTGCAGGTATGATCATAAAGCACAGCATAACTGCAGGCATGATCATAAAGCACAGCATAACTGCAGGCATGATCAAAAAGCACAACATAACTGCAAGCATGATGATAAAACACAGCATAACTGGAAGCATGATAATGATCATGAAATATAGCATACCTGCAGGCATGATCATGAAACACAGTATAACTGCAAGCAGGATCATGATCATGAAACATAGCATATCTGCAGGCATGATCACGAAACACAGCATAACTGCATGCATGATCATGAACCACAGCATAACTGCAGGCATGATCATGAACCACAGCATAACTGCAGGAATGATCATAAAGCACAGCATAACTACAGGCATGATCATGAAACACAGCATAACTGTAGGTATGATCATGAAAAACAGCATAACCACAAGCATTGTCATGAAACACAGCATACCCACAGCAGGCATGCTTATGAAACACAGCAGAACTGCAAGCATAATAATGAAACACAGCATAACTGCAGGCATGATCATGAAACACAGCATAACTGCAAGCATTATCATGATCATGAAATATAGCATAACTGCAGGCATGATAATGAAACACAGCATAACTGCAAGCATGATCATGAAAGATAAGATACCTGCAGGCATGATCATGAAACACAGCATGACTGCAGGCATGATCATGAAACACAGCTTAACTGCAGGAATGATCATGAAACACAGCATAACAGCAGGCATGATCTTGAAACACAGAATAACTGCAGGCATGATTATGAAACACACCATAACTTGATGCGTGATCATAAAACACAGCATAACTACAGGCATGATCATAAAACACAGCATTACTGCAAGCATTGTCATGAAACACAACATAACCACAGCAGCAGGCATGATCATGAAACGCAGCAGAACTGAAAGTATGTTGATGAAACACAGCATAACTGCAGGCATGATCATGAAGCATAGCATAACTGCAAGCATGATCATGATCATGAAATATAGCATAACTGCAGGCATGATGATGAAACACAGCATAACTGCAAGCATGATCATGATCATGAAACATAGGATACCTGCAGGCATGATCATGAAACACAGTATAACTGCAAGCATGATCATGAAACATAGGATACCTGCAGGCATGATCTTGAAACACAGCTTAACTGCAGGAATGATCATGAAACACAGCATAACAGCAGGCATGATTATGAAACACAGCTTAACTGCACGAATGATCATGAAACATAGCATAACTGCAGGCATGATTATGAAACACAGCATAACTGCAGGCATGATCATGAAACACATGAAAGTTGCGGCCACATGTTTCACCATTCTTAAGTGGCTCAGAAAAATCATCTGGATGCTGCCAGAGCCTACCCAGAGAACAGTAGTCCAAGCACTTATCACCTCACGGCTGGACTATGGAAATGTTCTTTACCTTGGGTCTAACAAGGCTGTGACACGCAGGTTACAAATGGTACAAAACTCTGCGGCAAGACTTCTCTGCAGGGTCCCCAGAGCCTCTCCCATTTCCAGCCACATACAGAATCTTCATTGGCTCAGGGTGGAGAACCGGATTAAGTTCAAAGCCCTGAGCTACATGTTTAAGATTAAGACTGGCAAGGCACCACAGTACTTACAATCTTTGGTCAACCCCTATGTGCCTACCCGTCACCTCCGCTCATCAACCCATGAGAATTTCATCGTACCCAGATTCAAACTATCCAGGATGGGAGGCAGATCTTCCGCCTACCTCGGCCCCTCTCTTTGGAACTCACTCCCCTCAGTTATCCGGAAAGAAACAGTTTATACCCGTTTCCGTAAAACCTTGAAGACCTGGTTGTTTAACCAATAATTCTCCCCAAGCCTCAAACATTCCAGCCAGTCCACCATGGTGCCGGGAAACCCTTTTTGGGTAGCTGTTGCGCCTTACAAATTTAACTAATAAATAAATAAACATAGCATAACCGCAAGCATTGTCATGAAACACAGCATAACCGCAGCAGGCATGATCATGAAACATAGCATATTTATTTATTTATTTATTATTTATTTATTAATAAAACTTATAATGCGCAACAGCTACCCAAAAAGGGTTTCCCGGCACAGAAGCAGATCAGAGACTGAGTTTAACAAGGCAGCAGGCTATTGGTTGAAAAGCCACATCTTCAGCATAACTGCAAGCATAATGATGAAACACAGCATAACTGCAGGCATGATCATGAAACACAGCATAACTGCAAGCATTATCATGATCATGAAATATAGCATAACTGCAGGCATGATAATGAAACACAGCATAACTGCAAGCATGATCATGATCATGAAATATAGGATACTTGCAGGCATGATCATGAAACAGCATAACTGCAGGCATGATCTTGAAACACAGCTTAACTGCAGGAATGATCATGAAAGAGCATAACAGCAGGCATGATCTTGAAACACAGCATAACTGCAGGCATGATTATGAAACACACCATAACTGGATGCGTGATCATAAAACACAGCATAACTACAGGCTTGATCTTAAAACACAGCATTACCACAAGCATTGTCATGAAACACAGCATAACCGCAGCAGGCATGATCATGAAATGCAGCAGAACTGAAAGTATGATGATGAAACACAGCATAACTGCAGGCATGATCATGAAACATAGCATAACTGCAAGCATGATCAAGAAATATAGCATAACTGCAGGCATGATCATGAAACACACCATAACTGCAAGCATGATCATGATCATGAAACATAGGATACCTGCCGGCATGATCATGAGACACAGTATAACTGCAAGCATGATCATGATCATGAAACATAGGATACCTGCAGGCATGATCATGAAACACCGCATAACTGCAGGCATGATCTTGAAACACAGCATAACTGCAGGCATGATCTTGAAACACAGCTTAACTGCAGGAATGAACATGAAACACAGCATAACTGCAGGTATGATCATAAAGCACAGCATAACTGCAGGCATGATCATAAAGCACAGCATAACTGCAGGCATGATCAAAAAGCACAACATAACTGCAAGCATGATGATAAAACACAGCATAACTGGAAGCATGATAATGATCATGAAATATAGCATACCTGCAGGCATGATCATGAAACACAGTATAACTGCAAGCAGGATCATGATCATGAAACATAGCATATCTGCAGGCATGATCACGAAACACAGCATAACTGCATGCATGATCATGAACCACAGCATAACTGCAGGCATGATCATGAACCACAGCATAACTGCAGGAATGATCATAAAGCACAGCATAACTACAGGCATGATCATGAAACACAGCATAACTGTAGGTATGATCATGAAAAACAGCATAACCACAAGCATTGTCATGAAACACAGCATACCCACAGCAGGCATGCTTATGAAACACAGCAGAACTGCAAGCATAATAATGAAACACAGCATAACTGCAGACATGATCATGAAACACAGCAAAACTGCAAGCATTATCATGATCATGAAATATAGCATAACTGCAGGCATGATAATGAAACACAGCATAACTGCAAGCATGATCATGAAAGATAAGATACCTGCAGGCATGATCATGAAACACAGCATGACTGCAGGCATGATCATGAAACACAGCTTAACTGCAGGAATGATCATGAAACACAGCATAACAGCAGGCATGATCTTGAAACACAGAATAACTGCAGGCATGATTATGAAACACACCATAACTTGATGCGTGATCATAAAACACAGCATAACTACAGGCATGGTCATAAAACACAGCATTACTGCAAGCATTGTCATGAAACACAACATAACCACAGCAGCAGGCATGATCATGAAACGCAGCAGAACTGAAAGTATGTTGATGAAACACAGCATAACTGCAGGCATGATCATGAAGCATAGCATAACTGCAAGCATGATCATGATCATGAAATATAGCATAACTGCAGGCATGATGATGAAACACAGCATAACTGCAAGCATGATCATGATCATGAAACATAGGATACCTGCAGGCATGATCATGAAACACAGTATAACTGCAAGCATGATCATGAAACATAGGATACCTGCAGGCATGATCTTGAAACACAGCTTAACTGCAGGAATGATCATGAAACACAGCATAACAGCAGGCATGATTATGAAACACAGCTTAACTGCACGAATGATCATGAAACATAGCATAACTGCAGGCATGATTATGAAATATAGCATAACTGGACGCGTGATCATAAAACACAGCATAACTACAGGTATGATCATGAACAACAGCATAACTGCAAGCATTATCATGACACAGCATAACTACAGCCATGATCATGAAACAGAATAACTGCAGCCATGATCTTGAAATGCAGCTTAACTGCAGGAATAATCAGGAAACACAGCATAACTGCAGGCATGATCATAAAGCACATCATAACTGCAGGCATGATCATGAAAAACAGCATAACTGCAGGCATGATCATAAAGCACAGCATAACTGCAGGCATGATCATGAAACACAGCATAACTGGAAGCATGATAATGATCATGAAATATAGCATAACTGCAGGCATGATCATGAAACACAGTATAACTGGAAGCAGGATCATGATCATGAAACATAGCATACGTGCAGGCATGATCATGAAACACAGCATAACTGGAAGCATGATGATGATAATGAAATATAGCATAACTGCAGGCATGATCATGAAACACAGTTTAACTGCAAGCAGGATCATGATCATGAAACATAGCATACCTGCAGGCATGATCATGAAACACAGCATAACTGCAAGCATGATCATGAAACACAGCATAACTGCAAGCATGATAATGATCATGAAATATAGCATAACTGCAGGCATGATAATGAAACACAGCATAACTGCAAGCATGATCATGAAACATAAGATACCTGCAGGCATGATCATGAAACACAGCATAACTAAAGCATGATAATGATCATGAAATATAGCATACCTGCAAGCAGGACCATGATCATGAAACATAGAATACCTGCAGGCATAATCATGAAACACAGCATAACTGCAGATATGATCTTGAAACACAGCATAACTGCAGGCATGATCCTGAAACACAGCTTAACTGCAGGAATGATCATAAAACATAGCATTACTGCAGGCATGATCATGAAACACAGCATAACTGCAGGCATGATCTTGAAACACAGCATAACTGCAGGCATGATCTTGAAACACAGCTTAACTGCAGGAATGATCATGAAACACAGCATAACAGCAGGCATGATCTTGAAACACAGCTTAACTGCAGGAATGATCATGAAACATAGCATAACTGCAGGCATGATTATGAAACATAGCATAACTGGACGCGTGATCATAAAACACAGCATAACTACAGGCATGATCATGAACCAGGCATGATCATGACACAGCATAACTACAGCCATGATCATGAAACAGAATAACTGCAGCCATGATCTTGAAACGCAGCTTAACTGCAGGAATAATCATGAAACACAGCATAACTGCAGGCATGATCATAAAGCACATCATAACTGCAGGCATGATCATGAAACACAACCATGATCATAAAGCACAGCATAACTGCAGGCATGATCACAAAGCACAACATAACTGCAGGCATGATCATGAAACACAGCATAACTGGAAGCGTGATAATGATCATGAAATATAGCATAGCTCAGGCATGATCATGAAACACAGTACAACTGGAAGCAGGATCATGATCATGAAACATAGCATACCTGCAGGCATGATCATGAAACACAGCATAACTGGAAGCATGATAATGATCATGAAATATAGCATAACTGCAGGCATGATCATGAAACACAGTATAACTGCAAGCAGGATCATGATCATGAAACATAGCATACCTGCAGGCATGATCATGAAACACAGCATAACTGCAAGCATGATCATGAAACACAGCATAACTGCAAGCATGATAATGATCATGAAATATAGCATAACTGCAGGCATGATCATGAAACTCAGCATAACTGCAGGCATGATCATAAAGCACAGCATAACTGCTAGCACGATCATGAAACACTGCATACCTGGAAGCATGATAATGATCATGAAACATAGCATACCTGCAAGCAGGTTCATGATCATGAAACATAGCATACCTGCAGGCATGATCATGAAACACAGCATAACTGCAAGCATGATCATGAAACACAGCATAACTGCAAGCATTATCATGATCATGAAATATAGCATAACTGCAGGCATGATAATGAAACTCAGCATAACTGCAAGCATGATCATGATCATGAAACATAGGATACTTGCAGGCATGATCATGAAACAGCATAACTGCAGGCATGATCTTGAAACACAGCTTAACTGCAGGAATGATCATGAAAGAGCATAACAGCAGGCATGATCTTGAAACACAGCATAACTGCAGTCATGATTATGAAACACACCATAACTGGATGCGTGATCATAAAACACAGCATAACTACAGGCATGATCTTAAAACACAGCATTACCACAAGCATTGTCATGAAACAGCATAACCGCAGCAGGCATGATCATGAAATGCAGCAGAACTGAAAGTATGATGATGAAACACAGCATAACTGCAGGCATGATCATGAAACATAGCATAACTGCAAGCATGATCATGAACAAGAAATATAGCATAACTGCAGGCATGATCATGAAACACACCATAACTGCAAGCATGATCATGAAACATAGGATACCTGCCGGCATGATCATGAGACACAGTATAACTGCAAGCATGATCATGATCATGAAACATAGGATACCTGCAGGCATGATCATGAAACACAGCATAACTGCAGGCATGATCTTGAAACACAGCATAACTGCAGGCATGATCTTGAAACACAGCTTAACTGCAGGAATGATCATGAAACACAGCATAACAGCAGGCATGATCTTGAAACACAGCTTAATTGCAGGAATGATCATGAAACATAGCATAACTGCAGGCATGATTATGAAACATAGCATAACTGGACGCGTGATCATAAAACATAGCATAACTACAGGCATGATCATGAACCACAGCATAACTGCAGGCATGATCATGACACAGCATAACTACAGCCATGATCATGAAACAGAATAACTGCAGCCATGATCTTGAAACGCAGCTTAACTGCAGGAATAATCATGAAACACAGCATAACTGCAGGCATGATCATAAAGCACATCATAACTGCAGGCATGATCATGAAACACAGCATAACTGCAGGCATGATCATAAAGCACAGCATAACTGCAGGCATGATCATGAAACACAGCATAACTGGAAGCATGATAATGATCATGAAATATAGCATAACTGCAGGCATGATCATGAAACACAGTATAACTGGAAGCAGGATCATGATCATGAAACATAGCATACCTGCAGGCATGATCATTAAACACAGCATAACTGGAAGCATGATAATGATCATGAAATATAGCATAACTGCAGGCATGATCATGAAACACAGTATAACTGCAAGCAGGATCATGATCATGAAACATAGCATACCTGCAGGCATGATCATGAAACACAGCATAACTGCAAGCATGATCATGAAACACAGCATAACTGCAAGCATGATAATGATCATGAAATATAGCATAACTGCAGGCATGATCATGAAACTCAGCATAACTGCAGGCATGATCATAAAGCACAGCATAACTGCTAGCATGATCATGAAAGACAGCATACCTGGAAGCATGATAATGATCATGAAATATAGCATAACTGCAGGCATGATCATAAAGCACAGCATAACTGCAGGCATGATCATGAAACACAGCATAACTGGAAGCATGATGATGATCATGAAATATAGCATACCTGCAGGCATGATCATGAAACACAGTATATCTGCAAGCAGGACCATGATCATGAAACATAGAATTCCTGCAGGCATAATCATGAAACACAGCATAACTACGAGCATGATCATGAACCACAGCATAACTGCAAGCATGATCATGAAATATAGCATAACTGCAGGCATGATCATGATTATGAAACATAGCATACCTGCAGGCATGATCATGAAACACAGCATAACTGCAGGCATGATCATGATTATGAAACATAGCATACCTGCAGGCATGATCATGAAACACAGCATAACTGCAGGCATGTTCATAAAGCACAGCATAACTGCAAGCATGATCATAAAGCACAGCATAACTGCAGGCATGATCAAAAAGCACAGCATAACTGCAAGCATGATGATGAAACACAGCATAACTGAAAGCATGATAATGATCATGAAACATAGCATACCAGCAGGCATGATCACGAAACACAGCATAACTGCAGGCATGATCATGAAACATAGCATACCTGCAGGCATGATCATGAACCACAGCATAACTGCAGGTATGATCTTGAAACACAGCATAACTGCAGGCATGATCCTGAAACACAGCTTAACTGCAGGAATGATAATAAAACATAGCATTACTGCAGGCATGATTATAAAACACAACATAACTGGAAGCATGATCATAAAACACAGCATAACTACAGGCATGATCATGAACTACAGCATACCTGCAGGAATGATCATAAAGCACAGCATAACTGCAGGCTTGATCATGAAACACAGCATAACTGCAGGCATGATCATGAAACACAGCATAACCGCAAGCATTGTCATGATACACAGCATAACCGCAGCAAGCATGATCATGAAACAGAGTAGAATTGCAAGCATAATGATGAAACACAGCATAACTGCAGGCATGATCATGTAACACAGCATAACTGCAAGCATGATCATGAAATATAGCATAACTGCCGGCATGATAATGAAACACAGCATAACTGCAAGCATGATCCTGATCATGAAACATAGGATACCTGCAGGCATGATCTTGAAACACAGCATAACTGCAGGCATGATCCTGAAACACAGCTTAACTGCAGGAATGATAATAAAACATAGCATTACTGCAGGCATGATTATGAAACACAACATAACTGGAAGCATGATCATAAAACACAGCATAACTACAGGCATGATCATGAACCACAGCATAACTGCAGGAATGATCATAAAGCACAGCATAGCTGCAGGCATGATCATGAAACACAGTATAACTGGAAGCAGGATCATGATCATAGAACATAGCATACCTACAGGCATGATCATGAAACACAGCATAACTGGAAGCATGATAATGATCATGAAATATAGCATAACTGCAGGCATGATCATGAAACACAGTATAACTGCAAGCAGGATCATGATCATGAAACATAGCATACCTGCAGGCATGATCATGAAACACAGCATAACTGCAAGCATGATCATGAAACACAGCATAACTGCAAGCATGATAATGATCATGAAATATAGCATAACTGCAGGCATGATCATGAAACTCAGCATAACTGCAGGCATGATCATAAAGCACAGCATAACTGCTAGCATGATCATGAAACACAGCATACCTGGACGCATGATAATGATCATGAAATATAGCATAACTGCAGGCATGATCATAAAGCACAGCGTAGCTGCAGGCATGATCATGAAACACAGCATAACTACAGGCGCGAACATGAAACACAGCATAACCGCAAGCATTGTCATGAAACACAGCATAACCGCAGCAGGCATGATCATGAAACACAGCAGAACTGCAAGCATAATGATGAAACACAGCATAACTGCAGGCCTGATCATGAAACACAGCATAACTGGAAGCATGATCATGATCATGAAATATAGCATAACTGCAGGCATGATAATGAAACAAAGCATAACTGCAAGCATGATCATGATCATGAAACATTGGATACCTGCAGGCATGATCATGAAACACAGCATAGCTGCAGGCATGATCTTGAAACACAGCATAACAGCAGGCATGATCTTGAAACACAGCTTAACTGCAGGAATGATCATGAAACATAGCATAACTGCAGGCATGATTATGAAACATAGCATAACTGGACGCGTGATCATAAAACACAGCATAACTACAGGCATGATCATGAACCAGGCATGATCATGACACAGCATAACTACAGCCATGATCATGAAACAGAATAACTGCAGCCATGATCTTGAAACGCAGCTTAACTGCAGGAATAATCATGAAACACAGCATAACTGCAGGCATGATCATAAAGCACATCATAACTGCAGGCATGATCATGAAACACAACCATGATCATAAAGCACAGCATAACTGCAGGCATGATCACAAAGCACAACATAACTGCAGGCATGATCATGAAACACAGCATAACTGGAAGCGTGATAATGATCATGAAATATAGCATAGCTCAGGCATGATCATGAAACACCGTACAACTGGAAGCAGGATCATGATCATGAAACATAGCATACCTGCAGGCATGATCTTGAAACACAGCATAACTGGAAGCATGATAATGATCATGAAATATAGCATAACTGCAGGCATGATCATGAAACACAGTATAACTGCAAGCAGGATCATGATCATGAAACATAGCATACCTGCAGGCATGATCATGAAACACAGCATAACTGCAAGCATGATCATGAAACACAGCATAACTGCAAGCATGATAATGATCATGAAATATAGCATAACTGCAGGCATGATCATGAAACTCAGCATAACTGCAGGCATGATCATAAAGCACAGCATAACTGATAGCACGATCATGAAACACTGCATACCTGGAAGCATGATAATGATCATGAAACATAGCATACCTGCAAGCAGGTTCATGATCATGAAACATAGCATACCTGCAGGCATGATCATGAAACACAGCATAACTGCAAGCATGATCATGAAACACAGCATAACTGCAAGCATTATCATGATCATGAAATATAGCATAACTGCAGGCATGATAATGAAACTCAGCATAACTGCAAGCATGATCATGATCATGAAACATAGGATACTTGCAGGCATGATCATGAAACAGCATAACTGCAGGCATGATCTTGAAACACAGCTTAACTGCAGGAATGATCATGAAAGAGCATAACAGCAGGCATGATCTTGAAACACAGCATAACTGCAGTCATGATTATGAAACACACCATAACTGGATGCGTGATCATAAAACACAGCATAACTACAGGCATGATCTTAAAACACAGCATTACCACAAGCATTGTCATGAAACAGCATAACCGCAGCAGGCATGATCATGAAATGCAGCAGAACTGAAAGTATGATGATGAAACACAGCATAACTGCAGGCATGATCATGAAACATAGCATAACTGCAAGCATGATCATGAACAAGAAATATAGCATAACTGCAGGCATGATCATGAAACACACCATAACTGCAAGCATGATCATGAAACATAGGATACCTGCCGGCATGATCATGAGACACAGTATAACTGCAAGCATGATCATGATCATGAAACATAGGATACCTGCAGGCATGATCATGAAACACAGCATAACTGCAGGCATGATCTTGAAACACAGCATAACTGCAGGCATGATCTTGAAACACAGCTTAACTGCAG
Source organism: Calotriton arnoldi (assembly GCA_963921515.1). NCBI lineage: Eukaryota > Metazoa > Chordata > Amphibia > Caudata > Salamandridae > Calotriton > Calotriton arnoldi. The sequence continues at coordinate 294,799 of CAWUFW010008170.1, forward strand.
GAATGATCATGAAACACAGCATAACAGCAGGCATGATCTTGAAACACAGCTTAATTGCAGGAATGATCATGAAACATAGCATAACTGCAGGCATGATTATGAAGCATAGCATAACTGGACGCGTGATCATAAAACATAGCATAACTACAGGCATGATCATGAACCACAGCATAACTGCAGGCATGATCATGACACAGCATAACTACAGCCATGATCATGAAACAGAATAACTGCAGCCATGATCTTGAAACGCAGCTTAACTGCAGGAATAATCATGAAACACAGCATAACTGCAGGCATGATCATAAAGCACATCATAACTGCAGGCATGATCATGAAACACAGCATAACTGCAGGCATGATCATAAAGCACAGCATAACTGCAGGCATGATCATGAAACACAGCATAACTGGAAGCATGATAATGATCATGAAATATAGCATAACTGCAGGCATGATCATGAAACACAGTATAACTGGAAGCAGGATCATGATCATGAAACATAGCATACCTGCAGGCATGATCATTAAACACAGCATAACTGGAAGCATGATAATGATCATGAAATATAGCATAACTGCAGGCATGATCATGAAACACAGTATAACTGCAAGCAGGATCATGATCATGAAACATAGCATACCTGCAGGCATGATCATGAAACACAGCATAACTTCAAGCATGATCATGAAACACAGCATAACTGCAAGCATGATAATGATCATGAAATATAGCATAACTGCAGGCATGATCATGAAACTCAGCATAACTGCAGGCATGATCATAAAGCACAGCATAACTGCTAGCATGATCATGAAAGACAGCATACCTGGAAGCATGATAATGATCATGAAATATAGCATAACTGCAGGAATGATCATAAAGCACAGCATAACTGCAGGCATGATCATGAAACACAGCATAACTGGAAGCATGATGATGATCATGAAATATAGCATACCTGCAGGCATGATCATGAAACACAGAATATCTGCAAGCAGGACCATGATCATGAAACATAGAATTCCTGCAGGCATAATCATGAAACACAGCATAACTACGAGCATGATCATGAACCACAGCATAACTGCAAGCATGATCATGAAATATAGCATAACTGCAGGCATGATCATGATTATGAAACATAGCATACCTGCAGGCATGATCATGAAACACAGCATAACTGCAGGCATGATCATGATTATGAAACATAGCATACCTGCAGGCATGATCATGAAACACAGCATAACTGCAGGCATGTTCATAAAGCACAGCATAACTGCAAGCATGATCATAAAGCACAGCATAACTGCAGGCATGATCAAAAAGCACAGCATAACTGCAAGCATGATGATGAAACACAGCATAACTGAAAGCATGATAATGATCATGAAACATAGCATACCAGCAGGCATGATCACGAAACACAGCATAACTGCAGGCATGATCATGATTATGAAACATAGCATACCTGCAGGCATGATCATGAACCACAGCATAACTGCAGGTATGATCTTGAAACACAGCATAACTGCAGGCATGATCCTGAAACACAGCTTAACTGCAGGAATGATAATAAAACATAGCATTACTGCAGGCATGATTATAAAACACAACATAACTGGAAGCATGATCATAAAACACAGCATAACTACAGGCATGATCATGAACTACAGCATACCTGCAGGAATGATCATAAAGCACAGCATAACTGCAGGCTTGATCATGAAACACAGCATAACTGCAGGCATGATCATGAAACACAGCATAACCGCAAGCATTGTCATGATACACAGCATAACCGCAGCAAGCATGATCATGAAACAGAGTAGAATTGCAAGCATAATGATGAAACACAGCATAACTGCAGGCATGATCATGTAACACAGCATAACTGCAAGCATGATCATGAAATATAGCATAACTGCCGGCATGATAATGAAACACAGCATAACTGCAAGCATGATCCTGATCATGAAACATAGGATACCTGCAGGCATGATCTTGAAACACAGCATAACTGCAGGCATGATCCTGAAACACAGCTTAACTGCAGGAATGATAATAAAACATAGCATTACTGCAGGCATGATTATGAAACACAACATAACTGGAAGCATGATCATAAAACACAGCATAACTACAGGCATGATCATGAACCACAGCATAACTGCAGGAATGATCATAAAGCACAGCATAGCTGCAGGCATGATCATGAAACACAGTATAACTGGAAGCAGGATCATGATCATAGAACATAGCATACCTGCAGGCATGATCATGAAACACAGCATAACTGGAAGCATGATAATGATCATGAAATATAGCATAACTGCAGGCATGATCATGAAACACAGTATAACTGCAAGCAGGATCATGATCATGAAACATAGCATACCTGCAGGCATGATCATGAAACACAGCATAACTGCAAGCATGATCATGAAACACAGCATAACTGCAAGCATGATAATGATCATGAAATATAGCATAACTGCAGGCATGATCATGAAACTCAGCATAACTGCAGGCATGATCATAAAGCACAGCATAACTGCTAGCATGATCATGAAACACAGCATACCTGGACGCATGATAATGATCATGAAATATAGCATAACTGCAGGCATGATCATAAAGCACAGCGTAGCTGCAGGCATGATCATGAAACACAGCATAACTACAGGCGCGAACATGAAACACAGCATAACCGCAAGCATTGTCATGAAACACAGCATAACCGCAGCAGGCATGATCATGAAACACAGCAGAACTGCAAGCATAATGATGAAACACAGCATAACTGCAGGCCTGATCATGAAACACAGCATATCTGGAAGCATGATCATGATCATGAAATATAGCATAACTGCAGGCATGATAATGAAACAAAGCATAACTGCAAGCATGATCATGATCATGAAACATTGGATACCTGCAGGCATGATCATGAAACACAGCATAGCTGCAGGCATGATCTTGAAACACAGCATAACTGCAGGCATGATTATGAAACACACCATAACTGGATGCATGATCATAAAACACAGCATAACTGCAGGCATGATCATGATTATGAACCATAGCATACCTGCAGGCATGATCATGAACCACAGCATAACTGCAGGCATGATCTTGAAACACAGCTTAACTGCAGGCATGATCCTGAAACACAGCTTAACTGCAGGAATGATCCTGAAACACAGCATAACTGCAGGCATGATCATGAAACACGGCATAACTGCAAGCATGATCATGATCATGAAAAATAGCTTAACTGCAGGCATGATAATGAAACACAGCATAACTGCAAGCATGATCATGATCATGAAACATAGGATACCTGCATGCATGATCATGAAACACAGCATAACTGCAGGAATGATCTTGAAACACTGCTTAACTGCAGGAATAATCATGAAACACAGCATAACTGCAGGCATGATTATGAAACACACCATAACTGGATGCGTGATCATAAAACACAGGATAACTGCAGGCATGATCATGATTATGAAACATAGCATACCTGCAGGCATGATCATGAACCACAGCATAACTGCAGGTATGATCTTGAAACACAGCTTAACTACAGGCATGATCCTGAAGCACAAGTTAACTGCAGGAATGTTCCTGAAACATAGCTTAACTGCAGGAATGATCATAAAACATAGCATTACTGCAGGCATGATTATGAAACACAATATAACTGGAAGTATGATCATAAAACACAGCATAACTACAGGCATGGTCATGAACCATAGCATAACTGCAGGAATGGTCATAAAGCACAGCATAAATGCGGGCATGATCATGAAACAGCATAACTGCAGGCATGATCTTGAAACACAGCTTAACTTCAGGAATGATCATGAAACACAGCATAACTGCAGGCATGATCATGAAACACATCATAACTACAGACATGATCATAAAGCACAGTATAACTGCAGGCATGATCATAAAACACAGCATAACTGCAGGCATGATCATAAAACACAGCATAACTGCAGGCATGATATAACAGGCAGCGCTTAAAAATTCTGCATTTTGACAGCAATTGAAATGCAGAGTCCCTGCCTCCACTTGCACAAAGCAGAAGCTGTTGATCTACACCTACTACTCCTTCACTTCCTCATTGTTTCGCAGGAGGAGGGAGAGTCCTTCCTCTTTCTCACTGGCCGGTAGAGCTTGTAAGCAGTTCTTTATTTGGCGCCACATTTTGCCTTTGGGTCACAGGTTTGAACTCAAGCTGCACCTCGCTGATGATGCCCAAGTAGGCCTCGTGGATGGGCTTTGGCCTGGCTGTTCCAGCTGTACTCTTCATGATAGAGCCCGATCAAGATTAATTTGCATATGACTCATCTCTGTCTAGAGTGATACTGTGTGTGAAAAATGATGGACTGGAATGCAGCTGGAGCAATTGCAGTGGCTGAGATTAATTCAAGCATTCCTTCCATGTTTTTGTTATATGTTGGAATAGGGTTGGTGAAACTTGCTGACGCATCTCAACCTGTAATAAGCTGGAACAGGAGGGGTCCAAAAAAAGAGTTGAGGGTGGAGGTCTGGAACTGGTAACTTCTCCTCCTGCCTCTAGCGGCACAGTCTAGACCCAGAAGCACTACTAGATTGTGCTCCAGTAGAACCTCCGCACTTCGAAAGGGGTTGAGAGGTGCACAGAAGGGCACCTGGCACCTAGATGGGCACCTGGCACCTAGATGGTGCATGTGTGCTGTGAGCACCAGGTGGCACAACCTTAGTAACATCAGGGGAGAAGGAGATGGTAGGGCCCGGCACCCACATATTAATGCATGGCCCCCCTGAATGCAACTGGTAGAACTAGCAGATCACCAGATTGCATTCAAAACAAAAGCTTTGCTCACTTTAACACTTCCTTGAGTTCTGAATATGTTCAGCATGCAAGATAGAATTAAAGACCTGCACTGCATGTTGAAAGAAAATTCAAACAATTTCTTTAGTTTTTAAATAGTCAGTGAAACGGCTCCCCTCTTTGCCATTGACAATTATTAGTGTAATGGGTGGGGAGTGATCTTAATGCTGCATTTTTTGGAGTGACTCACTCTGTAACAAAAATGTTATTTTTATTTTACAACTTTTATTCAAGTTATTATTCCTAAAATACTTGACACTACCCATTTGTTAATCTATATACTCAGCTCTCAAGTCTCAAGACCCATTATGGTCGAAGTGGACAAAGTATGCTGTAAATAGTTTATAAGTAAACAATTATTTTATGTGTGATACTAAGGCTAACACACTGAGACTGTGAGCCTACACTGGCACTGGAAACTTGAGTGACACTGACAAAGGGACACTGACATGGGTACAATGACATGGAGACACTGGGACATGATACGAGAGCACTGTCAGTATCAGTAATAATAAATTGTGGATATAATGGGATATTTGTCCGTCAAAAAAAGTCACCAACACATGAGAAATACATTAAAAAATGTTTACAACTAAGGAACTTTTTATGATGGCGGTTAGATGAGCGTCTGACCGCCATCCTTGCGGGATGGATACCGGCCGTCATGTAGTTGGCAGTTCCAACAACCAAATTACGATCTGACTGCTGTGCAGGCGATCGGAAACATGCCGTTTTCTATTGCGGCTTGTGTAGAGGCCCGGAAAAGGGCCGCAGCATAAGCCACAATAGAAATAGGCATGTTTTAAACATCCATGCACCGTGTGGCAACGGGGAACAGGGGCCCTGCTAGGGGCCCCCAAAGTCCCTTTCCGTCTGTCTGTGCATGGCGGTCAGTCGGACCGCCATGTACAGGCAGAGGGACATGGACATTGTAATCCCTACAGCGGTGCCTGAGCAAGCACTGCCCCTATTGTCGGGATTATAGTTCGACCCCTGAACCGGAAAAGCAGCGGTCTGTCCATATGAATGATGCCACCGACCGCAGGATCATAATCCGGCGGTCGAACCGCTTTTATGGATGGGGGTGGGACCGCCACCGACGGGCTGTTGGTGGCGGTCTCACTGTCATCGTAATGAGGCCCTAAATTTTTACCTAAATTTATATTATTAGGAATCCCACCATTATTGTGTTACCACCTTTAAAGAAGGTAAAAAACGACCATGAACTAATGCTACATCCATAAATCAAATTTCAGCAATTAATAATTTGGTGCCATTTCGAGTCAAGGATCTGTATTTAATAAAAAGGGGTACAAGAATTCTTGGACGAAGTGATGAAAATAAAAGGCAACCAAGTACATTTGAGATCAGGCACATTTTAGTCTAAGAGGCCACCATAGTATTCGGCCGAAAACTTACATCTAAGCTTTGGGAATATATGGGATTCTACCCTATCCTAAATTTACCTTATTTAAATTTAATCATACTCATATTGGGGAGCCGTGAAATATAGTGCAACTGATCGTCTGTGCCCAAAGTATTCATAGCTAAGGATTCTGCTTGCTTTCAATGGATGTAGTTTTTATCCCATTTAATAGAGGCATTCAGAGTAATATTGGATATTTCACTCTTGGATAGCTCCAGATTCAGTAAGTAGTGATACAAACACTCTTAATCATATACACTGGGTTGAAGTTATTTGCATTCCCTTTTCCTTCTCCCAGTTGCGTTCACAATAGTTTCCTTCAAGCGTAAAAATATCTCAAATAGTCTCATTCGGATAGGTATTGAAGGGTAGAGTAGTCGTTTAGCAGATAAGAAATCCCAGGATGGACTACCGAGCTCTAATCTGATTGGCTGTGACATTTCACTGAAATTTAAGCTTAACAATTGTTTCGTAAAACTTCTTCGTAACAAATCCCAAAGTACTCTGTGGTCGAGGATAACAAGATCTGCGATGTAAAGTACCACTAGACGCAGGAGTACCAGCATTAGTATGGGAATGTTGAGTGAGGATAGTGACCCTGGAAAGTTGACATGAATCACAAATATTGACTCAGCAAAGCAAAGCAGCACCAGTAACTACACAGGAACACCGACTCAAAGGCTCGTCCACTGCGGCACAGATACTGGTGCGCCGACACAGGAGCATCGACACCAACATGGCGACATTGGTTTGAAGCGAGCAATAGGGGAATGCTGACACAGGACACAAACTTTGATTCTGGGACAGTAGCGGTGACGTACCTCTGGGAGACTCACACTGGGAGACATGGGCACACGAGGATGCCGGTACCAATATACTAACATTTGGACTCAGCATCATAACAGTGAGACGACACAGCGGCACCAATACAAGGGTAGTGAGTGGGTGGACAGAGCACTGAGAGACTGACCTATAGTTATTGACATGAGGATACTGACAGAAGGACACTGACATGGAGATACAGACATAGGGACACAGGCATTGATATTGACACTGGAGCACTAACTTGGGCATGGGGCACTGTAGCCTTGACAAGGCTTAATGCCTCAGCAACCCTGCCTGGGAACAAAAACACTGACACTGAGATAAGAGGACGATGACACGAAGATACTGAAACTTACACTGGGGTATTGCCATTGTGATGCTGCCATTGGCACCTGGGCAATAACACACATGAATTGACATGGGGAGAATGAATTAGGACGCTGACATCAGGGTACTGCCACTGTGATGGAGAAAGGTGGAGAGATAGGGACCCTGGCATTGAGTGATAGTGGAAAACCTTCAGTGGAAACAAGCAGAAGGTAACTCCCTGTCCAACATTGAATAGTTGTATACATTTTCTGACAAAACACGAGAGAGATAGGAAACTGAACACTCTTGTCAGTCGTCGTCCTGTGATTGCAACAGCACATGTTCTGCTGCTCTCTCAGTGTCATGAAGGTAATGAAGAGGGGCCTGAGTAAACATCTGCATCACTGCGTTACAAGCTTACTCAGCGTGAGAGTCCCAACAAAAGCCTCCTTTCATTTGTGCCTTAATACTCGTGAAATCGCACCAGTTAGATGTGCAGAATTCTTAATAAATTGACGATACAAATTTGCAAATCTAAGAGAATTTGTGTTTTCTCTGCACATCTGCTGGAGAGAGACATTGTAGGATAGCAGACACTTTTTTTGGGATCCGTAGGCAAGCCAGATGCATGGAGCCTAAACACAAGACATATGACCTATTCATTCTTGAACAAGCCAATTGACATTGTTGAGACCTGGAAGACACTGTTGCAACATGCTCTTGTTGTTCATTAAGGGTTTTAGAAAAAACTGAGGGGCATATTTATAAGCCCCTATCGATACCACAACGTCACTTTCAGTGACGTTGTGGTGGCGATAGGGGCCTCGCCTTATTTACAAGGCAGCGTTAAGCCACTTAACATGGCTTAACACTGCCTTGTAAATAAGGCCCCCTTTCATGCTGTACTTAGCGCGAAAAGAGAGGGCAATGGGTATTGCGGTGGGCGTTCCACTGCAACACCCATTGATTTTGACGCTGCCCCCTATTTACAAGGGTGGCGTAAATAGGAGTCAGCGTCAAAATTAAGACCAGGGAAAACCTGGTCTTAAACAGGCGAAATGAGGAGAAATGTTTTATTTCTCCTCGTTTTTGCTGTTTCCATGTGTGCTGCCTATTTCCCCCACTATGGTGCAAGGGTGGATGCGTTGGCGCTAGGCAGCTGAACTCACTGCCAGCGCTAGGTGAAACGCAGGAGTGCGACGCATTCTTGTGAATACGGCACGCCCCTGCATTGTTAGAATGGAGAAGCGTGGCGTTAGCAATGTTTGCTTAAAGCCACGCTTCTCCATTCTGCTGTAAATATGCCCCTAAATGTCATCGAGGTATTGAGTGCCTTGGGTCTCAACTGCAACAGAAAAAGACAGCGGAGTACTTGTTCAAGAACAAGCCACAACTATGGTGAACACAAACACTATGTTTTAAGGGCTTTTCTGACCTGTAAGTGGTTAGTAATCAGTTGAATGTGAGGTGGAAGATTATTCTATATGCAGGAGGGGGAGGAGGGTTTGTACAGAAAACGCCCTACTGCCAAGACGATTTCTTAATGCAAGATGCAAGGTACTTCATGTGGCTCGCTGTGCCTAGTGGTCTCGGAACAGTTCCCGACCACAGCCTCTCTTTCATTGCAAGATGGTGCTCCCCCCACGGCATGACTACCGTGTGTAAATTTTGAAAACCAAAGTGCCCTGAACCTTGAGGGAGCACTCGACGGCTCGCCCACCATCCGGTGCTAGTTACCAGCTTGCGTCGATTTCCCAGTTTCTCATTTGCATGCCTGACGCGTTTCGAGGTAAAAGAACCTCTTCCTCAGAGGCTGCTGCTGACAAAGGGCGCAGTGAGTGCTCATTTTGGTCACTGGAATGCTTTTATTGGTTCCTTCCTGTGTGTGGCTCTTCCGAGGGGGCAACTCTCTTTTTGTATATATATATATATATATATAATTGATGGATAATTGAATTCATTAAACAGAAACATGATATTTTAGGGTTTTTAAATCTTGATATGATTTAAAATAGGTAAATGACAATGCCTATCTCCTAATTTAATTTATTATATTGAAATTTTAATATATGAAATTTTAATACATGATTTGAAAAGATATATTTATTTATTTATATATTTTTTAAGGTGCTTTGACATTTCTCTTTTATGCACTTTATATAGAATGGACTGGGTTTTGATGAAACAATGTTGGGACGTGAGATTAATGTTTATATAACCCATGAATCAGCAAAAGGTCGGATAGGCTGTTTACTATGTCTATGATATGATGTCACAGCTGGGAGGTGGTATTTAAGTTAGGCAGAATTGCATTTGAGTCATGTGATCAAGGTAACGGCTGTTACGGAAACGCGTTATGGCAGCATGATCGTGTAAGAAATAAAGAAACTTTGCGACCTCAAAACTGGAGTTCGTGCCCTTCTGTTCCGACTGGGATGAGAAGAAGTTGAAGGAGGGCAAATCTTGGTGTTGTGGATCCATTACGGGAGCTGGCTGCTCTCGTCGACGAACCCCCTCTCAGCAAGCAGGCTTCCGTTTTTCAGCCAAAAGTCTGCAACGCTTTTCCGGGAGGAAAATTCACGGAAGCCCCCTGACGCAGCCGCACAGAACTTCGCCGGTGTAGGGGCTATCGCAGGGTGAGTCGGAGGACTCGCCCGGGAAAACTCCGTACTGGTGAGTAGAACGGCAGTGGCGCAGGTGGGGAGGTTAAGAGGCGCAGCAGCGTTATCACGCCATTTGTGTTTAAAGAGCAATAACACAGGCGGCGTGCAACACGATATCGGCATGTCGGACGACATAATGCGAGAGAGAGAAGCGGCGGCGGAGGAGCTGTTTAGCAATCTGCCCAACATAGATACCAAACACAAACGGCAGGAAGCAAGTGCAAGCAATAAAGACACTAGCGTTAAAACCTTGCTCAAATCATTAGAAAAATGCATGAAATCGGAAACAACAAAATGGTGGGAACAAAAATCATTGCAAAAATACGAAGAGGCAGGAAGAGGGCCTCGAGGATTGCGTATACTTTTGGCCCCAAGCTTTGAAGGACCCAATCCAGAAATGTTAAAGGAATGGGGAGAAAATAATTTGATGGCATCAATGAATTTAGTCCGCATCTTAATAAAATACACTAAAATTGATGGTGAAGCTTTGATAAAAGAGATTGAACAAATAAATCAGGAACTTGCCAAAAGTGATGAACAGGATTACATCGCAAAAGTAAAAAAGGAAATTCAAGAAAGAATTAAAAAACAGGAGGACAAAATTAAGCAACGAAAAGCTTATATATTCGCGAGAGACAAGACTGATTATGAGCAAGGCCAAATTTTTACTTTTGCACGTAAATACGACAATGTGAAAAGAACAAGAATGAACAAGATGTCCAATACGGCAAGTACAAGTACAACAAGAGAAGAGGTAAATGAAGAAACTACCTCAAATTCTGATCTAAACTCTGCCATCAGTGAAACTAGTTCGGAGGGAAGCTCGACATCAATAAATATGCAAGGCAGCATGAACAAATTGAGCTTTGCAGAAGAAATAGGTTTTTTAGTCTTAGACAGGAGACAAACAGCAGAAAACGCAGGAATGAGAGAAGGCGAGCTAGAAGAAAACTCAGGAAAAGGAAAAAACAAGAAGCCGCAATGGCGCAAGATGCGGGGCAAGAAAACACAGTAGTGAATCTGTCTGACACAGTTTTAAGTAAAGCAGAGACACAATTGCTGACTTTGGGTTTGTCATTCTGCCCTGAAACGAACTTTGATTATGCCAATACCAGAGTGGATGTATTCCATTTTATTAGAAAGTTAAAATTGAAAAAGTTTTTTACTATTAAGGAAGGCAACACTCAACCCCATACTATGGAGAATACTAATATATATATATATATATATATATATATATATATATATATATATATATATATATATATATATATATTCACTGAAAAAACCATAGGTTTCAGACACGTTATAGTTAGAAATTAGCATTTAAAAAACCTTTGAAATTCACTGAAAAAACCATAGGTTTTAGGGACAGTTATAGTTAGTTGGACATTTCACTCGTACAAAACCATAGAAATTCCCCCGTTATAGTTAGTTCAGCTAACTATAACTCGCGCCCCGCAATGCACTGCTGATGACGTCACATATTACATCACTCATGACATGGTCAGTGACATCACTGATGACATCACTGATGACATCTCAAATGACATCACTGATGACATCACTGATGACATCATCCAGTGACTGTGTGTTTCTGTAAAGTTTAAATATGTTTAATATATATAGGGAAAGGCGTATTGAAGAATGAGTGGGTGTATAAGTGTCTGAATGGATGATTTAGTACGTGAGTGACTGACTCTACAAGTGAGTGATTAAATGTATCTTACTGAATGCATGGGTTAGTGATTAAACTGTGTGAATGTCTGTATCCATCTGTCTGTTGGTTTGTAAGCGGCTGCATGGCTTTCTGAATAGCTACATGAGTGTCTACATGGGTTATTGATTGATTGTCTGAGTATCTGTATGGGTGCCTGAGTGTTTGTGTGGGTGGGGTGTGTGTGACTCTGTGCATAGATGTGTGAGTTGGTGATTCACTGGGTGCATGGTTTCAAGAGTGCATCTGTGATGGACTGTATGGGTGGGTGAGCGTGTGTATGGGTGTGTTAGTGATTGAATGTATATCTCAGTGGTACATGTCTGAGTAACTACATATGTGAAAGGCAGTATGTATGTGTGTTGGAGTATATAAATGGCTATAAGTGAGAGTGTGTGATTGTGAGAGTGGCTGTATGGATGAGTGTGTACTTGTATCAGTGATTGTATAAGAGCGTAAGAATGTGCTAGTATTTGTATGAGTAAGTGAGCTGGTGTGTGTATAACTGTATAGGTGAGTAAATGGGTGTGTGATTAAGTTTTTTGCATGACTGACTAGGTGTGTGAGTACCTCTATGGATGAGTGGCGGTGTGTGAGTGTTTATATAGGTGTATGAGTGCATATGATAGTCCTGTACTGAGTGACTAAGTATGAGTGACTGTACGGGTGAGTGAGTGGATGTGTGTGTAGACCTAAGAATCAGTGAGTGGGTATGTAGTTTTTGGTGTTGGAGTGTCTATGGTTTTGAGAATGGCAGTCTGTAATTTAGAGTGGGTGTATCAAAATTATATTAGGGTGTGAGAAGATGCATGAAATTATCACATGGATGATGTCATCAGTGATGTCATTTGAGATGTCATCAGTGATGTCATCAGTGATGTCACTGACCATGTCATGAGTGATGTAATATGTGACATCATCAGCAGTGCATTGCGGGGCGCGAGTTATAGTTAGCTGAACTAACTATAACGGGGAATTTCTATGGTTTTGTACGAGTGAAATATCCTACTAACTATAACTGTCCCTAAAACCTATGGTTTTTTCAGTGAATTTCAAAGGTTTTTTAAATGCTAATTTCTAACTATAACGTGTCTGACACCTATGGTTTTTTCAGTGAATTTCAAAGGTTTTTTAAATGCTAATTTCTAACTATAACGTGCCTGAAACCTATGATTTTTTAAGTGAATTTCAAAGGTTTTTTTAAATGCTAGTTTCTAACTATGCCTACAGATGTAGGACATGTGAAGAAAGAAGAAAAAACGCACAGAAAGAAGCAAAAGATGTGCAGAAAGAACCAACAGAGGAGCAGAAAGAGGCCTTGTTGCAAAATCATCCTGTGCCCACAACTTTTTCAGACGGGTACTGGTGGTAACTGACTCTGACTAACCAGAGCCAGTGCTATGCTAAAAGACACTTAGAATACAGTGAAAACACCTACATACACTAGGGAACACTATGCGTTGGGGTACCCCTGTGATTAGCATGACCTCCTCTGCAAGTCCCTAGTACATAATAGGGCAGGGGGATTAAAACTACCTCTTAAAACGCGCTACAGGGCGCGTTTGCACAGTGGTGAAGGGAGGGGGGGCCTGAGGTGACATGTGTGCAAACGCACCCCGTGGCGCGTTTTAAGTTGTGGGATTAAGTCCCCTTGAATTCTGAGGGTCCCTGGGGCCCAACTAGCCCCCCAGGTCCCTACAGTTAGTACCACAGAGCTGAGTTGCAGAGAGGCGTTCCGAGGCCACGAACCTTTTTTCACCTCTCTGCAACGCAACTCTGTTGTGCTTACTGAAGGTACCTGGTGGGCTAGTTGGCCCCCAGGGTCCCTCAGGATTCAAAGGGAATTAATTCCCCAACTTAAAACGCATCACAGGGCGTGTTTGCGCACATGTCACCTGAGGCCCCGCCCCCTCCCTTCACCACTGTGCAAACGCGCCCCGTGGTGCCTTTTAAGTTGGGGGATTAGGTCACCTTGAATCCTGAGGGTCCCTGGGGCCCAACTAGCCCACTAGGTACTTCCAGTAAGCACCACAGGCCTGCGTTGCAACACCTGTAACAAATTGTGCAGTTGTGTTTAGGTGGTGAAGAGGGTCGTGCTGGGGGTAGTGTTTTAGGGTTTAGGGTAGTGCAGTGGTGTTTGTGTAGTGTAGGGGGTCATGCTGGGGGTAGATTTAGGGTTTAGGGTAGTGCAGTGGTGTTTGGGTAGTGTAGGGAGTCGTGCTGGGGGAGTGTTTTAGGGTTTAGGGTAGTGCAGTGGTGTTTGGGTAGTGTAGGGGGTCGTGCTGGGGTAGTGTTTTAGGGTTTAGGGTAGTGCAGTGGTGTTTGGGTAGTGTAGGGGGTCGTGCTGGGGGTAGTGATTTAGGGTAGTGCAGTGGTGTTTGGGTAGTGTAGGGGGTACTGCTGGGGGTAGTGTTTTAGGGTTTAGGGTAGTGCAGTGGTGTTTGGGTAGTGTAGGGGTACTGCTGGGGGTAGTTTTTAGGGTTTAGGGAAGTGCAGTGGTGTTTGGGTAGTGTAGTGGTTCGTGCTGGGGGTAGTTTTTTAGGGTTTAGGGTAGTGCAGTGGTGTTTGTGTAGTGTAGGGGGTAGTGTTTTAGGGTTTAGGGTAGTGCAGTGGTGTTTGTGCAGTGTAGGAGGTCATGTTTTAGGGTTTAGGGTAGTGCAGTGGTCTTTGGGTAGTGTAGGGAGTTGTGCTGGGGGTAGTTTTTTAGGGTTTAGGGTAGTGCAGTGGTGTTTGTATAGTGTAGGGGGTAGTGTTTTAGGGTTTAGGGTAGTGCAGTGGTGTTTGTGTAGTGTAGGAGGTAGTGTTTTAGGGTTTAGGGTAGTGTAGGGGGTCATGCGGGGGGTAGTGTTTTAGGGATTAGGGTAGCGCATTGGTGTTTGGGTAGTGTAGGGGTCATGCGGGGGTAGTGTTTTAGGGTTTAGGGCAGTGCAGTGGTGTTTGGGTAGTGTAGGGGGTCGTGCTGGGGGAGTGTTTTAGGGTTTAGGGCAGGGCAGTGAAGGGGTGTTTGGGTAGTGTAGGGGGTCGTGCTGGGGGGAGTGTTTTAGGGTTTAGGGCAGTGCAGTGGTGTTCGGGTAGAGTAGGGGGTCGTGCTGGGGGGAGTGTTTGAGGGTTTAGGGCAGTGCTGTCGTGTTCGGGTAGTGTAGGGGTTGGGCTGGGGGTAGTATTTTAGGGTTTAGGGTAGTGCAGTGGTGTTCGGGTAGTGAGGGGGTCGTGCTGGGGGTAGTGTTCTAGGGTTTAGGGCAGTGCAGTGGTGTTTGGGCAGTGTAGGGGGTAATGCTGGGGGTGGTGTTTTAGGGTTTAGGGTAGTGCAGTGGTGTTCGGGCAGTGTAGGGGGTCGTGCTGGGGGTGGTGTTTCAGGGTTTAGGGCAGTGCAGTGGTGTTCGGGCAGTGTAGGGGGTGGTGTTTCAGGGTTTAGGGCAGTGCAGTGGTGTTCGGGCAGTGTAGGGGGTCGTGCAGGGGGTGGTGTTTCAGGGTTTGGGGCAGTGCAGTGGTGTTCGAGCAGTAAAGGGGGTCGTGCTGGGGGTGGTGTTTCTGGGTTTAGGGCAGTGCAGTGGTGTTCGGGCAGTGTAGGGGGCGGTGCAGGGGGTGGTGTTTCAGGGTTTAGGGCAGTGCAGTGGTGTTCGGGCAGTGTAGGGGGTGGTGTTTCAGGGTTTAGGGCAGTGCAGTGGTGTTCGGGCAGTGTAGGGGGTCGTGCTGGGGGTGGTGTTTCAGGGTTTGGGGCAGTGCAGTGGTGTTCGAGCAGTAAAGGGGGTCGTGCTGGGGGTGGTGTTTCAGGGTTTAGGGCAGTGCAGTGGTGTTCGGGCAGTGTAGGGGGCAGTGCAGGGGGTGGTGTTTCAGGGTTTAGGGCAGTGCAGTGGTGTTCGGGCAGTGTAGGGGGTGGTGTTTCAGGGTTTAGGGCAGTGCAGTGGTGTTCGGGCAGTGTAGGGGGTCATGCAGGGAGTGGTTTTTCAGGGTTTAGGGCAGTACAGTGGTGTTCGGGCAGTGTAGGTGGTCGTGCTGGGGCTGGTGTTTCAGGGTTTAGGGCAGTGCAGTGGTGTTCGGGCAGTGTAGGAGGTCGTGCTGGGGCTGGTGTTTCAGGGTTTAGGGCAGTGCAGTGGTGTTCGGGCAGTGTAGGGGGTCTTGCTGGGGCTGGTGTTTCAGAGTCTAGGGCAGTGCAGTGGTGTTCGGGCAGTGTAGGGGGTCTTGCTGGGGCTGGTGTTTCAGGGTTTAGGGCAGTGCAGTGGTGTTCGGGCAGTGTAGGGGGTCGTGCTGGGGCTAGTGTTTCAGGATTTAGGGCAGAGCAAAGGTGTTCAGGCAGTGTAGGGGGTTTTGCTGGAGGTGGTGTTTCACGGTTTAGGGCAGTGCAGTGGTGTTCGTGCAGTGTAGGGGGTGGTGTTTCAGGGTTTAGGGCAGTGGTGTTCAGGCAGTGTAGGGGGTCTTGCTGGGGTTGATGTTTCAGGGTTTAGGGCAGTGCAGTGGTGTTCGGGCAGTGTAGGGGGTCGTGCTGGGGGTGGTGTTTCAGGGTTTAGGGCAGTGCAGTGGTGTTCCGGCAGTGTAGGAGGTCGTGCAGGGGGTGGTGTTTCAGGGTTTAGGGCAGTGCAGTGGTGTTCGGGCAGTGTAGGGGGTCTTGCTGGGGGTGGTGTTTCAGGGTTTAGGGCAGTGCAGTGGTGTTCGGGCAGTGTAGGGTGTCGTGCTGAGGGGTGGTGTTTCAGGGTTTAGGGCAGTGCAGTGGTGTTTCGGGCAGTGTAGGGGGTCGTGCAGGGGGTGGTGTTTCAGGGTTTAGGGCAGTGCAGTGGTGTTTGGGCAGTGTAGGGGGTCGTGCAGGGGTGGTGTTTCAGGGTTTAGGGCAGTGCAGTGGTGTTCGGCCAGTGTAGGTGGTCTTGCTGGGGGTGGTGTCTCAGGCTTTAGTGCAGTGGTGTTCGGGCAGTGTAGGGGTTCTTGCTGGGGGTGGTGTTTCAGGGTTTAGGGCAGTGCAGTGGTGTTCGGGCAGTGTAGGGGGTCTTGCTGGGGCTGGTGTTTTAGGGTTTAGGGCAGTGCAGTGGTGTTCGGGCAGTGTAGGGGGTCGTGCTGGGGCTGGTGTTTGAGGGTTTAGGGTAGTGCAGTGGTGTTCGGGCAGTGTAGGGGGTCGTGCTGGGGCTGGTGTTTCAGGGTTTAGGGCAGTGCAGTGGTTTTCGGGCAGTGTAGGCGGTCGTGCTGGGGCTGGTGTTTCAGGGTTTAGGGCAGTGCAGTGGTGTTCGGGCAGTGTACGGGGTTGTGCTGGGGCTGGTGTTTCAGGGTTTAGGGCAGTGCAGTGGTGTTCGGGCAGTGTAGGGGGTCGTGCTGGGGGTGGTGTTTCATGGTTTAGGGCAGTGCAGTGGTGTTCGGGCAGTGTAGGGGTCGTGCTGGGGGTGGTGTTTCAGGGTTTAGGGCAGGTCAGTGGTGTTCGGGCAGTGTAGGGGGTCATGCTGGGGGTGGTGTTTCAGGGTTTAGGGCAGTGCAGAGGTGTTCGGGCAGTGTAGGGGGTCTTGCTGGGGGTGGTGTTTTAGGGTTTAGGGCAGTGGTGTTCGGGCAGTGTAGGGGGTCTTGCTGGGGGTGATGTTTCAGGGTTTAGGGCAGTGGGTGGTGTTCGGGCAGTGTAGGGGGTCTTGCTGGGGGTAGTGTTTCGGGGTTTAGGGCAGTGCAGTGGTGTTCGTGCAGTGTAGGGGGTCGTGCTGGGGGTGGTGTTTCAGGGTTTCGGGCAGTGCAGTAGTGTTCGGGCAGTGTAGGGGATTGTGCAGGGGGTGGTGTTTCAGGGTTTAGGGCAGTGCAGTGGTGTTCGGGCAGTGTAGGGGTCGTGCTGGGGGTGGTGTTTCAGGGTTTAGGGCAGTGCAGTGGTATTTGGGCAGTGTAGGGGGTCGTGCAGGGGGTGGTGTTTCAGGGTTTAGGGCAGTGCAGTGGTATTCGGGCAGTGTAGGGGGTCGTGCAGGGGGTGATGTTTCAGGGTTTAGGGCAGTGCAGTGGTGTTCGGGCAGTGTAGGGGGTCTTGCTGGGGGTGATGTTTCAGGGTTTAGGGCAGTGCAGTGGTGTTCGGGCAGTGTAGGGGGTCTTGCTGGGGGTAGTGTTTCAGGGTTTAGGGCAGTGCAGTGGTGTTCGTGCAGTGTAGGGGGTCGTGCTGGGGATGGTGTTTCAGGGTTTAGGGCAGTGCAGTAGTGTTCGGGCAGTGTAGGGGGTCGTGCAGGGGGTGGTGTTTCAGGGTTTAGGGCAGTGCAGTGGTGTTCGGGCAGTGTAGGGGGTCGTGCTGGGGGTGGTGTTTCAGGGTTTAGGGCAGTGCAGTGGTGTTCGGGCAGTGTAGGGGGTCGTGCTGGGGGTGGTGTTTCAGGGTTTAGGGCAGTGGTGTTCGGGCAGTGTAGGGGGTCTTGCTGGGGGTGATGTTTCAGGGTTTAGGGCAGTGCAGTGGTGTTAGGGCAGTGTAGGAGGTCTTGCTGGGGGTAGTGTTTCAGGGTTTAGGGTAGTGCAGTGGTGTTCGGGCAGTGTAGGGGGCGTGCTGGGGGTGGTGTTTCAGGGTTTAGGGCAGTGCAGTGGTGTTCGGGCAGTGTAGGGGGTCGTGAAGGGGGTGGTGTTTCAGGGTTTAGGGCAGGGCAGTGGTGTTCGGGCAGTGTAGGGGGTCGTGCTAGGGTTGGTGTTTCAGGGTTTAGGGCAGTGCAGTGGTGTTCGGGCAGTGTAGAGGTCGTGCAGTGGCTGGTGTTTCAGGGTTTAGGGCAGTGCAGTGGTGTTCGGGCAGTGTAGGGGGTCGTGCTGGGGTAGTGTTTTAGGGTTTAGGGTAGTGCAGGTGTGGTTGTGTAGTGTAGGGGGTCGTGCTGGGGGTAGTGTTTTAGGGTTTAGGGTAGTGCAGTGGTGTTTGTGTAGTGTAGGGGGTCATGTTTTAGGGTAGTGCAGTGGTGTTTGGGTAGTGTAGGGGATCGTGCTGGGGGTAGTGTTTTAGGATTTAGGTTAGTGCAGTGGTGTTGGGGTAGTGTTTTAGGGTTTAGGGTAGTGCAGTGGTGTTTAGTGTAGGGGGTCGTGCTGGGGGTAGTGTTTTAGGATTTAGGTTAGTGCAGTGGTGTTTGGGTAGTGTAGGGGGTCGTGCTGGGGGTAGTGTTTTAGGGTTTAAGGTAGTGCAGTGGTGTTTGTGTAGTGTAGGGGGTCGTGCTGGGGGTAGTGTTTTAGGGTTGTGCAGTGGTGATTGTGTAGTGTAGGGGGTCGTGCTGGGGGTAGTGTTTTAGGGTTTAGGGTAGTGCAGTGGTGTTTGTGTAGTGTAGGGGGTCATGTTTTAGGGTAGTGCAGTGGTGTTTGGGTAGTGTAGGGGGTCGTGCTGGGGGTAGTGTTTTAGGATTTAGGTTAGTGCAGTGGTGTTGGGGTAGTGTTTTAGGGTTTAGGGTAGTGCAGTGGTGTTTGTGTAGTGTAGGGGGTCATGCTGGGGTAGTGTTTTAAGGTTTAGGATAGTGCAGTGGTGATTGTGTAGTGTAGGGGGTCGTGCTGGGGGTAGTGTTTTAGGGTTTAGGGTAGTGCAGTGGTGTTTTTGTAGTGTAGGGGGGTCATGTTTTAAGATGCAACGCTCCAAACCTGACCAGTCTGCACTACATAAAACTGCAAAAAAACTAAAAATAAAAAGTGTTTTGCACACTTTTGTCATTGGGCTATATGTGGGCTACATCAGGGTAATATTTGTGCTACATTTGGGCTCTTTTTTCACTGGTGGCCATCTTGGAAGACTTCTTTGTTATGAAGTTTCCTAATTTCCTAATTTACTGCAGTCTCCTCAGTAGGAAATGCTTTCAGTTTTTTACTTTGATTCCATCAAGAAGGCATTCAGATGTGTCACACATTTGCCATAAATTCAGAATGTTAGCACTCTAGTTGTTCATTAGATCACTGTAGTAAAGCTACTGCTCACCAAGGAGTTAACTGGAAGTCTACTGCTGGTATTGAAAGTGATTGTTTCAGTCTGCATGTCAGAATTTTCTAATGAAATAGAAGAGGATTTGAGATCTCACTTAAAACATGCACTACATTTTCTTTTTGCAGCACTAACCATAATTCCTATGGCAAAATGAACCCCCTCATTTTGTTCCTTTTTAAATTAAATGTTTTAAGTGTTACCAGTTTATTCCAATCAAGATGGCTTCAGGTGTGCCATACTTTTGTCATAAGTAAGGCTGTTAGCACTCTAGTTGTTCTTTAGAACACTCTGGGAAGCTGCAGTAGAACACAAAGGCATCAACTGACAGGCTGCTCCTGTTGAAATATAACAGGAAGATATTTGAGATCTCACTTGAAACATGTCCTAATTTTTCTTTCTACAGCACTAACCATAATTTCTATGACAAAAAAGACCCCATCATTTTGTTCCTTTTTAAATTAAATGTTTTAAGTGTTACCAGTTTATTCCAATCAAGATGGCTTCAGGTGTGCCATACTTTTGTCATAAGTAAGACTGTTAGCGCTCTAGTTGTTCTTTAGAACACTCTGGGAAGCTGCAGTAGAACACAAAGGCATCAACTGACAGGCTGCTCCTGTTGAAATATAACAGGAAGATATTTGAGATCACACTTGAAACATGTCCTAATTTTTCTTTCCAGAGCACTAACCATAATTTCTATGACAAGATGAACCCCATCATTTTGTTCCTTTTTAAATTAAATGTTTTAAGTGTTACCAGTTTATTCCAATCAAGATGGCTTCAGGTGTGCCATAATTTTGTCATAAGTAAGGCTGTTAGCACTCTAGTTGTTCTTTAGAACACTCTGGGAAGCTGCAGTAGAACACAAAGGAATCAACTGACAGTCTCTGCCCTTGTTGGATGTACATGTTTTACTGAGAATGTCAGACTTCATTCTCACATGACTGAGAAAGATAATGTGAATTTACAGAAAATATGCTCTTATTTTAGCTTCTGGAGCACCTTCCAAAACTGTATGGGACAAGCATGTGAAAATAGTTTTCTCTCAAACATGATTCATGATATCCCAGCAGAAGGTTTTTCACAGGGTAAAATCACCTTAGAACACACCTCAATTCCTGAAATTAGTATGGTACCATCAACAAATGAATTCTAATGTAACTAAAGTCTGTTATCACCCTTTATAGTTCTCCTTTTGGTAACCCTCAAAATCTTCGATTCACTACAATGCATTTCAATGGGGTACTATCATTTATATTGGTCCCAAGATGGCTGCCAGCAATTCCAGGATGAAGTGCTGACAGCCAATCAGATCTCACGATGACATGTGTGGTTAGGCTCCGCCCAGATATATATGTGTTTTTACTTTTGATTTTCTCAGCAACTACTGAACGGATTTACACCATTTAACAAAAAGGGTTTTTTCTGAACCAAGAACTACCTCTTTGCCAAATTTGGTGAAATTCCGTTCAGCAGTTCGGGCTGTAGCCTTGCATAAAGTTTCCTATGGGAAATTGATTTTTTGACTCTTATTTTTTAATTTCCCGCAACTACTGAACGGATTTACACCATTTAACAAAAAGGGTTCTTTCTGAACCAAGAACTACCTCTTTGCCAAATTTTGTGTAATTCCGTTCAGCAGTTCGGGCTGTAGCCGTGGCTAAAGTTTCCTATGGGAAAATGAATGGGGAAAACACGTTTTGGGACCCCCCTTCTTTCTCGGCCCCCGCTTGACGAATCACCCCGAAACTTTGAGGCTAGGAGCGGACTGGAGCGGGCCATAAAGTTTGAAAATTTCGCGAAGATTCGTCAACCGACGCAAGAGTTATTTCAAATAGAATGTTGCGGATTTCCTATGGAAAATAGGTCCTAACTATAACTATCTACTGGCGACCGCCAGTAGATAATATATATATATATATATATATATATATATATATATATATATATATATATGAACACTCCAAAACGAAGTTGCTTTTACGCCGTCTCTGGCCTCACAACGCCGGTGCCGTCGATGGAAGCAACCACCATCAACAATTTATAAGATACGAATCCACTCCAAGCAAGGAAATGAAAAGACGGCACACCAAGTGAATATCTTACACAGATCTTTATGTGCAAGCAAACGACGCGTTTCAGCAGTAAGCCTTTGTAAAGTTTTTAGTTAAGTGCTCAATCCCCCATAGAAATAACGTGGATAAACAGAAAACATGGAAGACAGACTATTGAGAAAAGACTTACATATATACAGGTCATACAATAAGAAAAATAAATAAAAAATACAAATTGCATGTGCATGATATTTTACAATTAATAATGACCTGTAAACATATGTATATACAATACTGAACAATCACAATTCTTTCATTCAAATAATTTCATTCCATGTAATGATTAAACATAAGTTCCGTTTTGCCACGACAGATGTCAGAATAACCCAAAGTGCAAATAAATATAAAGTGTTTAAAACAGCACTTACACAACAATGCAGATAGTTACGTCAATGAACAAAACTTCAATAGAAGTTATAAAAGGCCACATCCATAAGTCATAAGAGCAGATCCTGCTGCTCAAAAAATAATAAGAAAAATTCCTTAGAATTGTAAAGAAGTGGAATGAAGGAACTACAAGCGGGGCAAATGCCCCACAAACATCTAAACTATCAATCAAATAGGTTGATAGTAAAGCTCCACAGTTATAATAAACATATAGGAGCAACCAGACGTTGAGCCATGTAGAGCCTTAGAAATCATAAGACAATCAAGGACAATGTCCAACCATCGAGACTGTAAACTACTGCAATTAAAAAGTGCCTAAAGATAAGTCACAAAAGAAGAGTGAGACCAAAAACTAAGTGAAATAGAAAATAAGGGACTTATATACAATCAATCAGATGAGTGGGAAATGGCAAGTTAACATCTTATTTAGTTTATATGAGTTGTCAATTCTTCACTAGTGTTCAAACCAAAAGGAATACGGGTATTGAGATCGATGATGTATCTAGATTCTAGTACTCGTAATTGCCTCTCTCTATCTCCCCCTCGAGTTTGTTTTAAAATACAATCAATTCCCACAATCTTAAGAAGGTACTTATTGCTATCATGTTTTTTCTGGAAATGCCGGGCCACAGGATAATTCAAATCATTATTGGTGATAGCACGGAGATGTTGTAATATTCGCTGTTTTAATGGTAATTTGGTGCTCCCAATATACCGGAGCCCGCAAGGACATTCTAGTAAGTATACCGTAAACTCGGTATTACAGGTGATGAACTTACGAATATATCTGACATTGCCATCACTTGTAGTGTAACTTTTATGATTTTTTCCATTGTTACATGCTTTGCATGACCCACAAGGATAGTAGCCCTCCAATTTTTTATTCAGCCAATTGGACGGTAATGTAGGTTCCTGATAACTATGTACCAACGAATCTCTTAGAGATCTTGGTCGTCGATATGTAACCTGAGGAGTGACTCCAATGGAACTGCCTATTATGGGATCAGTGAGTAAAAGATTCCAATGTTTCTTTAGAAGACGCTTTATATGTAAAGATCTTTTGTTGTATGTGGTAATCATCCTAGGTCGATTATCACTACTTTTCGTCTTATCCCTTCTGTTCTTAAAGAGGATATCAGTTTGTTTTACCCCTTCCAGTTTTTTGCTCGCTTGATACAGTATTTTATTGGAGTAACCTCGCTGTGCAAATCTATCCTTGATGTTGATTTGTTCCTTACGATATGATTCATCATCACTACAGGTACGGCGAGCTCTAATGAGCTCACCATATGGTATACTATTGATGAGAGTTGTTGGATGATGGCTTGCAGCATGTAATGTGCTGTTACCTGCTGTTTGTTTTCGATACAGGGAAGTTTGTATTCTGTTATCTTCAATTTTAATAGCCACATCCAGGAATTCACAATGTGAGTTACTAATGGTATAGGTGAAACTGAGGTTGAGTTCGTTAGTCTCCAAAGTATTGATAAATTTCCTGGCAACATGCTCATCACCATCCCAAATAAGGAACAGATCATCAATATATCTGATCCAAATTGGGATGTGTTCAGTGAATTCATCATTTTGTTCTGTCCAAACCACCTGCTCCTCCCACCAGCCCAGAAAAAGATTCGCTAGACTGGGGGCAAAGCAAGTGCCCATCGCTACACCTGACTTTTGCCTGTAAACCATATCCTCAAACAAAAAAATGTTCTGCTCCATACAGAACAGTATCATAGCTCCTAGCATTTTGGTATGATCCAATAACGATATTGATCTCCCTTTCAAAAAGTACATACATGCTTCTACACCTTTCCTCTGATCGATACATGTATAAAGGGAACACACATCCAAAGATATCATAAGGAAAGTGCTCTCCCATTTAATATCATGTATCCTTTTTAGAAAATCAGTGCTGTCACGACAGTATGATCTGAGGTTGGTCACAATAGGTGCTAGAAAGGAATCAAGAAAGATAGAAGTATTCTCAAGGAGTCCCCCATTAGATGACACAATGGGTCTCCCTGGTGGTCTAGTGGGATGTTTGTGTATTTTTGGCAATAAATATAGACAGGGTATGCGGGGATGATAATTTTTCAAGAACAAATATTCATCATAACTTATTAAACATTTTGTCCACCAATCTTTAAGCATTCCATGATATACATTTATGGTGTCTCTATACAGGTTCCATGAAATTTGTTCATAACAGGATCCATCGCTTAGCTGACTAAGGGCTTCATTTCTATAATATTCTGCATCCATCAGAACAATATTGCCACCCTTGTCACTGGGCTTTATCATTATGCTGGAATCATCAGTTAATTTTTTAAGGGCAGCACGTTGTTTTTGTGTCAAATTGTCCCTACTTCTTATTTTATGATCGTTCCGCATCAATGTCAATTCATGAATTATCACTGAGTTAAAAGCCTCAATGTTATCATGGGGGACATTAGGATGAAACCTTGATTTGGGTTTGAAGCCACTGTTCATAGAATCATCAACTGTGAAACCTATTTGTCTCAATACTTCACTTGTGTCCTGTTGTTGCCCAACACTAGGAGAATCATCTTCTAATGAATGTAAGGTCAGAATGGAATCAATGTCTTGCAGCGTAAAAGGAGATGAGGTTGCCAATCCATCGTTATTTTGTCTATTGTCGACTGCACCAGTTGAAGTATTTAATATTTTGTGCAATTTCATCAGTTTTAATTTTCTTACATAGCGGAATAAATCAATACGAGCATCAACATAATTCATATCTTGTGTTGGGCAGAATGATAAACCCAGTCTGAGTAAAGACTCCTCTTCATTAGTCAATGTCCTTGCCGATAGATTGATGACAGTTTTTTCATCCACCATACTTTGATTCTTTGAATGGCACATCCTGTAATTTTTTGTACGTCCACCGTGTCTTTGTTTTACTCTGAATGTTCGTTTGATTCTCTTGCTTTTCCTTTGCCTCGCCCTCTTCCTCGTCCTCTTCCGCGTCCCTTCTTCTCGGTTGGTCCCTGTGCCTTTGAATCCTTTTTCTCTTTTTTCTTTTTCAGTATTTGGAACTCGTGTAGGAACGTGAGAGGGCGTGAGCCTAAAGGGACCGCCTGGCGATCAGAATCTGAGCTGATATCAGAGCTAGAATCGGTGGTTACCACTTCCTGTTGTATCTGCTGTTGAATAACTCGGACGTCTCTTTGTGCCCAATCGAATCTTTTTGCATAGGTCAATATTCGGCCTTCAGTGTAATCCTTTTTGTCTCGCAAAAATTTGCGTTGTTTTTTATTTTGATAGTGTCCTCATAGGATTTGAGACGAACTTCCAAGCCTTTCAAGAAATTAATCACAACACTTTCTGATTTGTGTTTGTCCAAATCTTCTTTTACCTTGGCTAATTCTAAGCGTGTTTGATCCAAATCAATTTGGGCATACTTGATCAGCATTTCAAGCATCCCCTTGCATGTTTTGGCCATATATTGTGCCCATTCATTTAGAAGATCAGGATTAGGGTTTTCATAAGTGGGTACAATAGAAATCCTAAGCCCTCTTGGGACTCGACCTACTTCCACATAGTTGGTAAGAGAAGTAACCTCCCACCATTTATTTATTTCACGCCTGGCTAATTTTTCCAACGTAGCCAAAATCTGTGACAGAGATGATTCCTGTGTGGTTGAGACAATGGTTGATTTGGAAATCCGTTCAGTAGGATTTAGCTCTTCATTGAAAAGGGAGATAGCGATAGCTTGCCTTTCCTTTTCCCATTCATTCATAGTTATTGAATTGTATAGACCCCAATCCAAACGAGTGTTTCACTCGACACGAGTGCCCAAGCAGTACCCGTGATGCGTTTGCCCCAGATCCAGGATGTTACGATATCGCAAAATGAATTTGCCAATGGTATTGAACCCTGCTAGTGCGAGAGACACCGGCTTCTTAGTAGAAATATAGTTCTACGACGTACTTTATAATCGGCGAAAACCATAGATAGAGTCCTTACCGGAATCCGCAGCCCTCAAAGTTGTGAGTCCGTAATGCGCCGATTAGTCGATCATACAGCCTAGGTTACCGTCAGGCTATGTTGTTGCCAGTTCGCGATCACCTTTCGATAGCGGCCATGTTGAACAGACTCAATGGTGCGCGTTCATCGTGGCCTTTTATAACTTCTATTGAAGTTTTGTTCATTGACGTAACTATCTGCATTGTTGTGTAAGTGCTGTTTTAAACACTTTATATTTATTTGCACTTTGGGTTATTCTGACATCTGTCGTGGCAAAACGGAACTTATGTTTAATCATTACATGGAATGAAATTATTTGAATGAAAGAATTGTGATTGTTCAGTATTGTATATACATATGTTTACAGGTCATTATTAATTGTAAAATATCATGCACATGCAATTTGTATTTTTTATTTATTTTTCTTATTGTATGACCTGTGTATATGTAAGTCTTTTCTCAATAGTCTGTCTTCCATGTTTTCTGTTTATCCACGTTATTTCTATGGGGGATTGAGCACTAAACTAAAAACTTGACAAAGGCTTACTGCTGAAACGCGTCGTTTGCTTGCACATAAAGATCTGTGTAAGATATTCACTTGGTGTGCCGTCTTTTCATTTCCTTGCTTGGAGTGGATTCGTATCTTATAAAATATATATATATATATATATATATATATATATATATATATATATATATATATATATATATATATATATATATATATATATATCAATATGTATGCATGTATTGATATGGTTTATAGTGCCTCACAGAATTAAGTGAAGGTCCAACAAGATTAATATGTTAATTCATGCATTTTACATTTTTAATTGCAGGCCTGACCATTTCAAAATATTCCAAAAATTATTTTTGAACTCGGAACATACAAGTATTAGGCAGAGAGGAGGCTCTTCAACTGCCCAAGAGCCAAGGGCCTGGTTCACAAACGTACACATTTGTGCAAGGTTATGATTATTTGCTATTCCCAAAGGTATTTTACTATTAGGCCTGCGTAGTCTCCACACATAAAAAGATAGGACTCTCCTTTCTTTTTATGCGTGGAGACTCCGCAGTTGTAAAGATACTAATAGTAAATTACTTTTGTGAATAGCAAACAATTGTAAATGTACACAACATTTTAAGTTTACCTTTGTGAATCAGGCCCTTTGCTTTGTAAAGAAGACTTGTAAACATCTTTGGGGAAGGACACTGGCAGGCCTCTCTGAGCCAGCTTATTGGAACACCAC
This sequence comes from Calotriton arnoldi, assembly GCA_963921515.1. Classification (NCBI taxonomy): domain Eukaryota; kingdom Metazoa; phylum Chordata; class Amphibia; order Caudata; family Salamandridae; genus Calotriton; species Calotriton arnoldi. Next base: position 322,248 of record CAWUFW010008170.1, read on the forward strand.
AACTAGAGCGCAAAGAGAGCGACCTTCATGAAGTACAGAACAACAGGATTTGTTTGGGTGATAAGAAAGCTTACCTTAGGGCTAGCAGGAAGGGGTTAGTGAAAAAAGAATGGTTTCATTATTCCATGAAATGAAAATTTGAAACATTGTAATGATGTTGCACTCCTTTTTACTATTTTAGTTATTTGTTGCTTTTATTGCTGCTATATTAGTTGCCTTTATTGTTACATCTAGCCACATTATTTGCACTATATTAGGACGCTGATTTAAATAAAGTCTTAAAATATATAATGTGGGTTCTTGTGTGTGTTCATTCATGGTGAAAGAAGTGTTGGAGCTCTCTAACAACAAATAATCCTGTAGGTTTTACGCAACTGATCCTTTCCCAGAATGCACCAACCACAGGTTATGTGCAGATGGTTCATGGGTTACACTCCATCGGGTTTCCTGTCTCATGTTGGTAAGTTGGCAATATGAAGCTTGAGCATTGCCGGATGTGTGACAACGGGGCTGTATTTTGTATGCAATTACAAAAAACATATCACACCCACTTCAACCATTGGCTAACTTCACTCTGAATTATAGCATTCTGCCCTTTCACAGGTGCACATCCGTACACAAAGTGGTTCCCTTCAGTCACAGGAACTACTATGGCAATGTGGCTTTTTTTGAGAAAAAACTATATTTTTGCTTTTTTTAAACATATTGTTTTATACCAGCTAGGACCTGGCAACTCCAACAAAAATGTTTTATAAAACCATGGGGAAAAAACCACCAGATGCCACTAACAGATAATGTGAGATTTGTCTTTGAGAAGCTGATCAAATGGCTTAAATTCCATTCTAGGCTGAGCTTGGGCCACTGATTGTGGGAGAAAGAATAGGCTTCTGAATACGTTTTACTGTACCAGATCTAAATATTGACTAAGTGTACCTAGGAAAGCCATGTTTCACTAATTTCATATAGGTACGGTTTTAGCTTGCATAACTTCAAAAATAGGTTTGAGAGAGGTACCTGATATTTAATTTGCCTACCTTCCCAGGGAAAATGGAGAGAGACCACCGTAGACTTCGGATGGTCTCGAGATTCAACCCATTCATGCAACTAATTACCCATTTACTTATTTGAGGTAGCCCTTGCAATTGTTTTTCTATTAAGACATAATTTGCCAGTTTGTTAGTTTTTGTGTAAAAAACCCCAGCTTATTTGATTTAGTAGGGATCAGTGACGCGATTTTTATTGTACCAGGACTCTAATATGTGGATTTTAGTGTGGTAAGCACCACAATCCACATGTTATACACCATTTTAGGGGAAAACCTCATAACAGATGCTATTTCAAGAACTACCACCCCATTTCTCTGCTCCTTTTCCCTGTCAAAGTCATCGAGAGGCCATCAACCAACAGCTTACTTTACACCTGGAGAACAACAACCTGCTGGATACCTCCCAGACCGGCTTCCGCGCCAACCACAGCACTGAGATCGCCCTGATCGCTGCCACCAATGACATCAGAACCCTCATTGACTGAGGACACACAGCAGTCTTGATCCTTCTAGACCTCTAAGCAGCGTTGGGCACCATATCACACCACACCCTCATCAAGAAACTCCACCACATCGGGATCCAGTGAGATGCCCTTAACTGGATTGCATCCTTTCTCACAGGACGAACCCAGAGAATCTGCCTACCCTCCCTTCACGTCGGAACCCAAGAGCATCATCTGCTGCATCCCACAAGGTTTATCCCTCAGTCCCACCCTGTTCAACACCTGCATGACGCCCCTAGCCGACATCGTCAGAACCCATGGCCTCAACATCATCTCCTACATAGGCAAAACCCAGCTCATCCTCTGGCTCTCAGATGACCCTGCCGCCACCACCAAGACCAACTTCCACAATTGCATGACGAGCGTCGCCGAATGGAGGAAAACCAACTGCCTGAAACTCAACATGGATAAGACTAAGGTGCTGATTTTGGGAAACAGTACCTCCCCGTGGAACAGCTCCTAGTGGCCTGCCGAACTTGGATCCACACCAACAAACCACGCCCGCAGCCTCGGCATCACCCGGGACAGCAAACTCACAATGATACAGCAGATCAACACAGTCTCTTCCGCCTGCTTCCACATCCTGCTCATGCTCAGAAACATCTTACAATGGCTTGTTGTCGACACCAGGAAAACCGTCACCCAGGCCTTGGTCACCAGCCAACTTGACTATGACAATGCACTCTACGCAGGAATCACCTCCCAGCTCCTAAAGAGACTCCAGACAATTCAGAACTCAGCTGCCAGACTCATCCTCAACCTCTCCAAATGGACACACATCACCCCCCACCTCAGGAACTTCCACTGGCTCCCTGTCCACAAAAGATGCCAATTCAAGATGCTGGCCCAGGCTTACAAGGCCCTCCATGACCAAGGATTATCATACATCAATCATCGCCAGAACTACCACCAACCCTCCAAATATCTGTGTGCTGCCTACCTCACCCTTGCACACACTCCTTGCATCCACCGAAGTCACAGTGGAGGCTGCCCCTTCTCTTACATCCCCACCAAGTTCTGGAACAGCCTTCTCCTCCACTTCCGAATGGCATCTTCTCTCACGGAATTCAGAAAGTGACTTTAGACCTGGCTCTTCAACTGATTTCAGCAGCATCACAGAGCCTGGATACCCTCACAGATGATTAGCTGACTGATTGATTGATCACCCCTGATAATATCGCATCCCATGGCATTGTTGTTCATCAGGTGCAATTAATAACACATCTAGCACCAGGCTACTCGTAATGAGGGTCTGGACCTTATAGAAGGTGCAGTAATTCGACTGCTCTCTAGGATAGCAAGACAGTATCAACTGCATACTGCAGAATTGGTATTAGAAATCCAACAGCTTTGAGGGACGTGATCTATCGCTCACAAATGTCTGACTCACATCTGCAAATTGTAGGTTGATAAGCAAGGGCACAGGAATGCTACTTTGCTTAATATCCATATTAGCGACTGATGGTCTTATTGTTTCCTAAAATAAAACAAAACTAGCAAAATGGGAGAAATACTTCAAACCTGATTTTTTTCCATCACAAACCCTGTCCGTTCAGTCAAATTCCATTCTGAAATCGATGTAGCATGCATAATACAGACTTCTAGTGGTCTACGAGTGATACGTGATCAGCATCACCAGCGCTAAGATGTTGTCAATATACCACTTCTCCCCTGAACCCTGCTTAGTACCAAGGAAGTAACTGCAGGCCAACAACCCAGTTCTGTAACACTGCTAGCAATATTGTTGTGCAATATTGGTCTTCGTAGTTTTACAAAACGATTAGCCGATAGTTCCTCGGTTCTTCCCGGATATCTTTCAAGTCAGTGGCGTAACGAAACTTGAGAGGCACCCCTGTAAAGTACATGGAGCCCCCCTCCCCCCCAGCCCAGTCAGGAGCTCTCAGGCCAGGGCTCGGCCGCCCGTGCACAGGGTCGGAGGAGGCTCCGTGGAGCTCGGGAGACCACTCGCACCGCGGGGCCTACGCGGGCTAATGTTACACCACTGAAATTGGTACAGTGGTTGAGGAACGGAGAAAGTGTAGTAATGTATTTTAAAGCAAACACAAGGAGATGATCGACGGAGCATTGAAAGTTTTCAGACACTCACCCCCAGTCACTATAAGATCTGGGTTTAATCCATCATCGTTCTTTAGCTCACTTTGCCACTGGATTCAAGCTAGCCTGGCTGATGAGGGGTGTTACCCCGAAACCAGTCCCAGGATGCTTGTTTCCAATCCAGTCCAGGGAAGACCTGGTTTGGCAGTTTGTTAATTGAGTGGTGTGCGTGGGATGAAAAAAAGTCCAAGAGTGAACCGTAGAATTTTCAAAGTTCTTTATTAATCAAATTTGTAAATTGATTCCAAAACAGAAAGTTCAGCCAACGCGTTTCGTTCTCAAAGAGAACTTCGTCAGGGCTTCTCAGGGTAATAACCCTTCTGAAGGGGAAAAAGAGTTAATCTGTAGGCGTTGTAAAAGCTGCATAAAGCTTGGGCTGAATAGGAACCAGATAGCTGCTTGATATTCTCTGTGTAGCAAAGCTCATATAGAAGTCATGGTCCCACTCTCAATAAAAAAAGCATCCAATAAAGCTCTTCCAGAAATGTAAACATATCATGAATCTGTGTAATGGTTAAGTAGACAAACACTAAAGTAAAGGATCCAGGCAATAACTCTGGAGTAAAGAGGGAATTAACCCGAGGCCATAATAAGGCCTTAACGATCGGGAATCAGAGTCTGGGATGCCGAAAAAAAAAAAAAAAAAAAAAAACTGGTTTGGCAGTTTGGGCTGGATTATTCCCATGAGGGACAGGGTCAACACTGATTTGCATATGGCTGAGTCTGAACTGGGGTGGCAAAGTGAGCTAAATAACGATGATGGATTTAAGCCAAATCTAATAGTGACTGGGGGTGAGTGTCTGAAAAGTTTCAGCGCTCCGTCCTTTATCTTATTGTGTTTGTAGTGATGTATTTTAACCATTGGTCATCTGGCACAGTGTCACTATTCCACTTGTAGTAGTTTCCATCTGGTTTATTAATGGAAGACCAAACTTTCCGATGATTATTAGATCTTATTATATCATAAAGTTCTCTCACACACCATTAGCAGCATCTCTGCTGGCATACCAGATGGCTAACCTGCAGGGCTTCCTTATTTTGCTAACCTCACCAATCATTTCTGGATGAGGTTCTCAATTCGTTTTTTGTACCAATACCTTCATTTGGAACCCTGTTTATTAATAAAGCCATTTACTAATGCTATTTGAAGGTAATTCATTTTTTTAACTTTGGGCTGGAACTTTGGATGAAACAACATTTCTAAGCTGGGTTATCATTTCTGACCAACTTGAACCAGTTACATTTAATCTCCAGCATCTAAGGTGACCATTCTAGTAAGAATTTTTTAATTTTTTACAGAGTTTTATATAGCGCGAACTTGACCCGAATCGCGGATCAGAGCGCTTTACATAGCACCAGTTGCATTACATGAGGACACATTCATTTTTGTTAGGCACGGGGAAATTAAGTGATTTGCCCAGAATCACAGGATGTTCAGCGTCATTGCCGAGACTCGAACCCAGTTCCCCAGATTCGAGGTCGAGCGCCCTAGCCGTTAGGCCAACTCCTCCTAATTCACGTTTTCACAGTGGAAGCAATAATAAAGTTTAATTTAAAAAAAAATAAAAAAAATATTTGATTTATAGGATGGTTGATTCCAAAGGCCAAACTCTGAGTTACCCTTATCGAGAAGGCCATTGTTGGAAATTAGGTTACTAGTTGGGAGGGGTGAGACCCTACTCATGAAGAAACCACAATTCTTATCAGGGTGAAACACAAGCAACCCCCAAATTAATCTTTTCTTAACCCTCTAGTACCTTGGCACAAATGCAGTTAGACATATCTTAGAGGCAATGTGTAAATTATTTATGCAGCAATAAAGTGAAAACACAACTCAAATAAAATCCCAGAACAATTTAGAAAAATAGAGTAAAATGTAATACATTATTTGAGTCCAAAATGTCAAAAATCCAATCAGTAGAATCAGAGATAAGTACTATTAAATATTTCAGGTAAGTCTAGCGCCTAAAAGCCCAAAGTGGCACTCAAGGGTATCTGGTCACGCGAGAAAGTCACAAATTCATTCCGACCACGATGAAGAGTGAACTGGATACTGGGACCAGGTTAGTCCCGCTGAAAGAAATCCCTTCAAAAGTCCAGTGCGAAGAGTTCCATTCATTATGGAAGGGGCCGCAAGGAGCAGGGAGAGCGTCGCAGATGGTGGTCGATATAGCACAAAGGGCAGACCAGCTGTCGCGGATGGTCGTCGCTGTAGCGCGAAGATCCTGTTGGGCGTCACAGACAGTCGTTGCTGGAGATTCATGTTGGCTGTCACTGCGGTCTGTTGATGCTGCAGCATGAAGTGCAGATCTCACATTGACAGGCGTCACTGGTGTTGCTCTGGCGGTAAGAATTGTGTTTATCAGAGCTTCACATTAGCGGACAGCGCAGGCACCAATATCTTGGCGCGAACAGGCCTCTTCGCATTCGCAAAGAGCCCAAAACGTCAGGATTTCTCCTTTTCTTGGGGAGAGAGCTCCACTGATACCACACCAAGGGTCGAGGAACTGAGGGGCCCTCTTGGGTATCAGGAACTCACTCCAGCAGAGGCCATTGGGGCTCAGGCAGATCCAGGCAGCAGGTCATCTGGGCAGATACAGGAAGGCCTCTGGAGCTTGTTATGTCCCTTGTAGGTCAGAACCGGAGGTCCGTCTGCTGACCCTTTATTCACTTCAGCCTGGGATGAAGTGTGCAGGTCCAGTCTTCCTTCTCAGCAAGTAGGCAGCAAATTAGCAGAGTAACAGGGCTATAGGGCAGCACCACAGCAGTCCTTCTCCTGTAGTATCCACAGGTCCAGAGGTGTGCTAAAAAGTTGGATCAAAGGGTCCAATATCTATACTTAGTGCCAACTTTGAAGTAGAAGAACTTATAATTCCCTGCCACGTTGCCCTGGCCCCAGCTTGTCTGATGACACAAAAGACTAGTGTCAAATTATTTTGTGATGTGCTAGTATAGTAGATGACAGATCAGCCCCCATATCAAGTCAGAGATGGCCCATCCTGCCAACACCTATTCCCCCTTTGCTAACCAGTGCTAAAGTGTGTGTACTCCTTCCTTTAAGACTGGTAGAATTGACCTACACCCAATTAGCACATTTAATTTACTTGTAAATCCCTAGTAAAATGGTACTACATGTCCTCAGAGCCTGGAAATTAAATGTTACTAGTGGGCCTGCAGCACTTAATGTGCCACCCACCTAAGAAGCCCTTTAAAAATGTCAAAAGGTTAAGAACCGCTGGATCAAGCTATTTAATTTGGCTAACTTACTGTCTGTGGCTACTACATAGGTAGCCATAGGGGCATATTTACAAGGGGATATTGCCACCAGAACGTCACTTTTAGCGACGTTCTGGTGGGCGATATTCCCTTCTCCTTATTTACAAGGTGGTGTTTACCATTTAACGTAGCTTACTGCCACCTTGTAAATAAGGCCCCCTTTCACGCTTTACTTAGCGTGAAAGGGGCGTGCAATGGATGTTGGAGTGAGCGTTCGGCCGCAACACCCATTGCTTTTTGACGCTGCTCCATATTTGCAAAGCTGGGGCAGCCCAAAAACTAAGGCCAGGTAAAAGCTGGTCTTAGGATAGCGATACGAGGAGAAATTATTCATTTCTCCTCACTTTTTGCTCTTTCCATATGTGCTGCATTCCACACACATAGAAAGAGCAAATCGCCTTTCAAGTTTGTTTATGTGCAGGAAGGTGTCCCTACCTGCACCTTAACAAAAGCATCTGCACCGCAGCTTTATTAGAGCCAGCGCTGGGGGAAACACAGGGGTGCGCCATATTTGTGTAAATACGGCGCAACGCTGCATTTTAAAAATGTCAGAGCGCGGTGTTACCAATTGTGGCGTAACACTGCGCTCTGACATTTTGTTGAAAATATCCTCCATAGTCTGTAAAAGTTCAGTCTGGACTTGGATTGAAACCTACTTGCTGAAGACATTGCATTCGCTAAAGACAGTAAGTAACTGGGGCCAAGTTTTAGTGGTCAGCATCTCGTTATTAGTGCTTTTGGTTAAAGGATCACTGAAGTGTTGTTAACATGGAAACAACGCTTCAGATATGTGTATGAAATGTGCATTCATATAATTGCTAAGCAAAGCGAACATAGTGACATCGCATCACAGGGAGCAAAGTGTCAAACTTCCTTTGTGCTACACAACAACAATGAGCAGGAAAAGAGGCTTGCATGAGATAGTTGCTTCAACTCCTTTTGTGCTACACAAGTGTGTTTTGTTCCAAAATGACAGAAGCATCAATTTGCAATAAACATGATCAGTAAGTACTCTGACCTCATACAATATCAACTGTGGTATGATGCAGAGACTGCATTCACTCTTGTGCCGAGGCTCAATTTGTAAAGCATGTTGTAACTTCCTTCCCCAGAAACCATGGGCCTCATTTATGAGGTTTTGGCGTAGGGCAGTGCCGCAAGGAATCTTGCTACACTGCCCACATCAAAACAAAAGGGCAGGAATGCACCATATCTATAAGATTCAGCACATTCCTGTCTTTATGTCCTACTCCGGCGCACAATGGGCTACCATGCGCTAACGCAGAAACACTTGCACCATGGTGCAAGGGTGCCTGTGTTGCGGGGTTGATTGATTTTGTGTTGGAAGGGACACCTTCCTGCACAAAATCAATCACAAAAGGTGATTTCCTGTTTCTATGTGTGCCGCTGAATGCAGCACACATAGAAAAAGGAAAGCACAAGGAGAAATTAAAACATTTCTCCTCGTTGAACCTCCCTAACACCACCCCTGGGGTGGAGTTAGGTTCTGACGCATTCCCAGGTTTACAATGTCTCGTAAATCTGGGAATGCTTCAGATTCCCTGGGTGTTGCATGAGAATGCCCCTTTCACACAGTTTTCTGCGTGAAAGGGGCACATATTTATAAGGCCATGAAAAGCCACGTAAAGTGGCGTTATGTGGCCGTGTAACTATGCCGTGGCGCATTGCGCCACAGGAACACCAAAAAAGTGATGCTCCGCTGGCGCAAAAGTCCAGGTAGGGCCTCATAAATGAGGCCCCATGTTTCTAACACCAATGCAATAGTACTTCCAGTGGCTGAAACGTCATTGTGCCCAAAATGCCAAAACACAAAACAAAAGCTGTATTTTGTTATGAGCATCATCAAATATGAAAGGACAAAAATGTCTTCAAACCATTAAGCATAATTTATCTTTGCACAAGCTCTTCTTTAGGTCTCGCCCAGGCAGCGCTTAGCTGTCTCTTCGAGACATGCTGGATTCAGGATATGGGCATGAAGCTCCACCCACTTTCCGCCCATATTTTTAATTGGATCCTGTCACTCTCCTTTGTAAATGATGTTTTTTCATTGGTCAATAGGCTTAGTAGTCCTTCCTTAGTACCGCCCATTCTTTTTTTGTACGCTCCCATGAGGACCTCCTCTGTTTCATGTGTTGTTACTTGATGGGCCTTAATTACAGCCTCCGGGCAATCTTTTCTTAAACAGTTTTCTCCTGCTTGCTGTTGCAGTCAGGACACGCTCTCCCGCAGCGCTTTTTAGGTCTCGGCCTGCACCAGCGCTTGCGCTGGTCTGGCCGAGAGTTTTAGTAAGCGGGTTTTGGAAGTGCAAACCCACTGGCTTTCGGCTGGCGACCAGCTTGCGTTCACAATGGCGTGCACGCGCACAGCTGCCATCCATTCCTCGCATCGCTGGCGAGGCGCCATCTGCCTTTCCTCCCCCTCCCTCACCCCTCCTCCCCCTCCCTCACCAGAGAGCGCATTTCTTGGCCACGCGTCTTGTTATTTTAAGTCAGTCTTGCCCCTGGTCTGTGAACGTGATCCATGACATCATCCGTACCAATCGCTTAGTCCGTTCTTTGCTTTTACCACTGACCATCTCCAGTGGTTCCATTTCTTTCGTCTATTTCTGAGCTATTCCCAGTTGCATTGCTCTCCTAGACACTATCTTTTTGTTTTACACCGAATCCTCAACCTGCTGTATGAAACGTGTACATTTCCTTACTCGAGTTTAGTAGTGCCATCACTACTCGCCTGCAAAAAAATAAATGACATCACTTTTGTATTATTAATTATTACAGCTTAGCTGTGACATCACAAGATCTGCCACGAGAGATAGCAGACAGCGTGAAAAGCAGCTAAAAAAAAACCAGGATGAGCAGCTTCAGGGCGCTTTCTCTTAAACACTGTGGGGCTTATTAACAAGGCCCTTGCGCCACTTTTGCGTCATTTTTAACATTGGAAAAGTGACGCAAAAGTGGCGCAAGGGGCTTGTAAATCTGCCCCTGTGCTCCAGAAAACCGGAGAACCCTTAACTTAAAAATGTAGGGGCATATTAGCAAGAAGAGGCGATAATCATCGCTAACCCTGCTTAGCGTGATTTATTTTATCGCTGGAATATATCGCCACGCTAACGCTGTATTAGCGACATTTAGCGCTATGGCGATAAATATTCCAGCGATAGCGGGAGGGAAGGGCCAACATCGCGACAAAACCAGCGATGTTGCATGGGGGAGGTGGAAAACCTTGCTGATACGACCCTGTGGTCGTATCAGCATAATCCACCCCCCATGTAATGTATGGCTAAGTCAGGAAAATAGCAGGTGATAAATAAATGGCGATGGCCCCGGTTAGCGCGACTTTTCACGTCGCTAACCGGGGTCAGGGACTCCTTGCTAATAGGTGATAGGCCTGTTAGCGTCTGTTTACAGGGTATGTTGGTCGGGAACGCCTACTTTTCATGTCATTAGCGATAAACATCGCTGACATGCAAAGCGGCACCCAAACCGATCGCTTTCGTCAGGAAGTTGTCGCTAACTGCTGTTAGCGACAGCTTGTTGATAGGGCGAAAGATTTATCGCCGCTTTAGCGGCAAAAAGTGCTGCTAAAGCGGCGATAATTCGCTTGCTAATATGCCCCGTAATAGGAATATCTTTGTGTGATACAGCGCTGAAGGTCAGGAATGGAGAGCGGAAATCTAGCTGCATGTTTTCACACATTTGAAACCTTATGACAGGTTTAAAAAATGACTCCCAATAAACGGCGATAAATATGTCAAAAAAACATTTCAAAGTTAAATTTTCGTCTTTCTTGTCACAGTGAATACTCCACATTTTTTCTACAAATCGGCATAAGAACAATTCGATTGAAATGTTCATACAGCACATATACTGGTTCTAAGCACTGTAAAATAATAGCTGTTACAAATGGAATACTCCAAGCATTAAAACTCATAACCTACACACTAACTGATGTCAGCGGTGAGGGTTTAAGACACTAAGGCGCCACCACTTTTTGCTCTTTGCATTTTAGAGAATAAGAGGCCAAGTATTGAAAGTGTTTAACTGGGTATAAGAAAGAATGAAATACACCTTAATAGACGGTAAAGAGGGTATTTCAAGTTACCATATACGTGTCATCCTAAAAGACAGCGGGTCATATAATCAAGGGCTCTATCGCCGCTTTAGCGGCACTTTTTGCCGCTAAAGCGGCGATATTTCTATCGCCCTATCAGCAAGCTGTCGCTAACAGGTGTTAGCGACAGCTTTTAGGCGATAGCGACTGGTTTGGGTGCCGCTTTGCATGTCAGCGATATTTATCGCTAATGACATGCAAAGGAGGCGTTCCCAACCTAACAGCGACTGAAAACAGTCGCTAACATCGCTATCGCCTATTAGCAATAACCGCGAAGCGATAAAAACGCGCGCTAACCGCGATTAGCGCTGGTTTTTAGTACTGGTAAAAACATGACTTGACAATATTAGTCAATGGGAGGTGGATTGTAAGGTTAAGTCCCCAGCATTAGCGCGGGATTCTATCGCTGGATTTCTCGCGTTATTGCTGGGTTTCGCCGCTATCGCTGGATATTTTATCGCATTGGAGATAAACCTTGCTAATAGCATGTTATCTCCGCGGTAATATCCAGCGATAGCCGGCGATAGAAAAACGCGCGCTAAGCAAGCTTTGCGATAATTTTCGCAGGTTCTTGCTAATATGCCCCAGCGTTTTTAGCCTCGTTATTCTATGCAATCAAGGAACATCTCTGTAATTTACAATAGCCTTGATCAGGGCCACTGTAATTATGCAGCAATGGGGGACCAAATTATGCGATAGTATTGACAGTACAGAGGCACGACTGAAAGTAACAACAAGCATTGGCATAGCCAATAGGTCTCGCCTTTGGGACCTTATAAGTGTTTAGCCATGCAACAGTTGATGTTGTTGCACCAAGGATATAACTAAATACTGCTGCATAACTAAATACTTATAAGGTCCCAAAGGCAAGACCTATTGGCTATGCCAATGCTTGTTTTTAAATGTAGGTAGCGCGGCATGCAGTGCCTTTCTTTTATTATTTGCAGCGCTGATCGGGACCACGTGCATTTCTTTTCCTGTTTATTATTTGACTTTTTATTTTTCAATGGCAGCACCGCTCTTTAGCTTTATACATCTTAAGCTAAAGCGCGGCTGCCGCGATTGCTTCAAAAGTAAAGAAATAGAAAAAAAAGGTTTTTAGCTTAAATATTTAAAGCTGAAGTGCGGTTGCAACCATTGTAATAGAAGTAAATAAATACAAAAAAAAAAGCATGCAGCCGACATTTTTTTTTCTATTTGTTTACTTTTCTTACAATTGTGGCACCCACGCTTTAGCTTTAAACATCCTAAGCTAAAATACTTCAAAAGTAAAGAAAAAGAAAAAAATAGGGGCATATTATCAAGGGCTTTATCGCCGCTTTAGCAACACTTTTTGCCGCTAAAGCGGCGATATTTTTATCGCCCTATTAGCAAGCTGTCGCTAACAGGCGTTAGCGACAGCTTTCAAGCCATAGCGGCCGGTTTTCACATCGCCTTGCATGTCAGCGATAATTATCGCTAATGACATGCAAGGTAGGCGTTCCCTACTGAAAGCGACTGAAAACAGTCGCTAACACAACTACCCCCTATTAGCAAGGCAGGCGAAGCGATAAAATAAATCGCGCTAAGCGCGTTTATCGCAAGATTTTTACACCTGCTACTGAAGGTGACTTACCTGTTTGTAGCATGGTGGGTGGATTGTCAGGCTAAATCCACCATTGCGTTAATGCGAGAATATCGCTGGTTTTCCAGCGATATTCTCGCTTTTTGCCGCTATCGCTGGAAATATTATCGCTATGGAGATAAACCTTACTAATAGGGTGTTATCTCAGCGATAATTTCCAGCGATAGGCGGCGTTAACAAAAAACACGCTAAGCGCGGTTAGCGATAAATATCGCTGATCCTTGGTAATATGCCCCATAGTTTTTTCTATTTCTTTACTTTGAAGCTATCTGTACACCTGTGCTTAAGATGTATGAAGCTAAAGCGCGAGTGCCGCAATGACTTTGCTACACAAGCATTTTTCATCCTTGACGTTGGTGTGATCTGTTGACAAGAACACTGACAATTAGTACGTTGGCAACTCACTCAGGTAAAAGAGGTGAGTAATTGGAAGCCATTGAAGAATTTGCTGCTATTTAAAGCTCTCTATTTTAAGCACTAGGGGGCATATTAGCAAGACCCACGTTAAAATTATCGCCGTTTTAGCGGCAGGAAACTAACCTGGGCTTCTATTGGAATTCCATAACGCATATTAGCAAGCCCATTATCGCCGTTTTAGGGGCAGTTTCCTGCCGCTAAAACGGCGATAATTTTAACGTGGGTCTTGCTAATATGCCCCTGGATCTTTTATATAACTTAAAAGTCACCTCTGTCTCAGCGCTAAAAACACTGCGATCAAAGTCACAAATACTCTTTTCCCTGCCCTCTTGCAAAATACTCTAGCTTGTGCGGCCATTCTTGCCAACGTCTGGATGCCCAACTCTGGAACAAACTTTCCCTATATAGCAAATGCATTTCTACATACATTTCTTTTAGGAAAACTTTAAAACACTGCTCTTTTCCTAGGTCTTTTTTTAATTGTCTGTTTCTAACATACTTCCTTCTTATTGTACTGTTCCATAGCGCCAAGATACTTACATTGGTGAACAAGCGCTGTATAAGTAAACAGTCAATTAACCAATCAATCAGTTCCAAGAAAACATGCCTGACGAATTTCCTGAAGTAAAATATGCCAGGAAACTATAAAGGAGAAAGAGGCATCCAATCAAAAACACAACAAGGCAGTGGACAGGAAAACTGAAGTTATGGTAAAGAACCAGAAAGAGATTGATGTTTAAAAGCAAGTTCAGTGATTAACAAGCAGACTGTCAAGTTGTCTATTTAGACTTCATACTTAGCTTAATAAAGGCAACCAGATTCCATCAAACAGTTCCTGAAACTGAAGACTGGGGGGCAGATTTACAAGGAACTGACGCATCTGCATAGATGCGTCAGTTTCCTTGCGCCAGTGCCAATTGTCCTTGCGCCACCATGGATGCGCTGTATTTACAATACAGTGCTCCAAGGCGCAAGGATTACCAGCTGCGTCAGAAATTCTGACGCATCTGTTGCCCCAAACGTCACGCATTGCTGGAGTTGTGTTGCAAGCACCACGCATCTCCAGCAATGTATTTTGAGGCTTATACTTACTGTACTGCGTCACTCCTTACTCCTACTTCAAGCAGGTGTAAGGTTTTGACGCAGTGGCGTCCTAGAAGTGGCGCAGTGAAATCTTGTAGATTTCACTGCGTCACTTTTACGAGGATTTCCTGCGTGGGAACGCCCACCCTGCACACATTATACCTGATGCAGGTATAATGTGGCGCAGGGCTTTACAACGTGATGCATCTCCCTAGATGCATCACGTTGTAAATTGGCCGCATCTTGTAAATCTGCCCCTGGATTTTTAACATCAGAGGTGGTCAACAAATTATAGTCCAAGTATCATGAAGTGACTCTATCATCTAGTAGGGACTGAGCTATCATGGACTCGCCTTCAGAATTCTTACCAATTGTACCTATTATGGTACGATCCTTTGCTACCTTGCCAGTAAAATGCGTCCATCAGTCCCAACTGCAATATTAGCTCAAATCCTCTCAAGACTTTACTAGTAAACTTGCGGCATGGGGGCTCAGTGTTTCTCTGCCTGGGTAACCTCTGTCTTCACTGCAACCTACCATTATCCAGGGTACAGACACAAACTGCTACCAGCAAACTCTTGCCACCGCATAATCTTGCCAGTGAGGTCCACATTTCATTGGCATGCTTCCACTAGACCAGTACTCGTTTCCATCCCTCCTACTAATGAGTCCAGGCAAGGAGCAAAAAGTATGCCCATTATTCTGAGGGACAACGTAAGGGTGTTCACCCAGACATACACTAAAAAAGAAGAATCGGCCTTTCCCGCCAATGACTAGATTTGCTTTACGTTGGCGGGCCAATCCTGAGATTGGGTGTGCCAATGCGAGGGATGCAGACTCTGGCCTAGATTTATGATTTGTTAACGCAACACAATGCAGCAAGACACCTTGCTGCGCTGCGTAAAAGGGAGTGGGCAGGAATGCACCATATCTATCAAGATATGCGCGAAAACAATCCTTAGAGGTATTTTACTCTTTCTAAGTGCGCTGCAGAATGCAGCACACTTAGAAAGAGGAAACAACAAGGAGAATTAAAGATATTTCTCCTCGTTTCACCTCTATCGGGAAGGCACACAATTCTAACACATACCCAGGGCTACCAGTGCTGGTAAATCTGGGAATCCTTCAGAATACATCGGTGTATGCGTGGAAGTACCCATGCTCCCACCAATGTAACGCCTTCCTGGGGCAGTGTAATGAAAGGTAGTGACTTGCCGTGCGTTACACCGGATTTACCAAGCCACACACGGTGCCTCTGCGGGGCATGATAAGTCTCATTCTACGTTTTGTGTCACCCTGCATCACTTTGCATGGCGCAAGGGTGGCACAAAACCATGATGAATCTGGGCCTCTGCATTTTACTCTTTTTCTTTTGAAGGCAATAGGCTCAGTTGCAGGCAATGTATTTTTGTTCTCCTTTTCTCCAAAAGCTTCAAAAGGAGTCCATTCATCACTTGATATGGAGCTATGGTAAATGCTGGATTGCATTTTGCATCTGGGCGGTGGAAGCCAGCACAGGGCTTGTTGAGGTTAGAAGAGGATGCAGATGTGGGCATACAAGACAATCATTTCCAGGAACAATTTAACCATAGCAACTGAGAGAGGATAATTTCAATCTTAACTGACTTGATGCTGTGGAGAAGAACTGCTCTCCTCGCCTTAAAGCACTAAACCTTAAGAAAATTACTTTATCTAGCTAGCACGAAGATATTCTCTTCCTTCAGCCTATCTTCAAACAATTTGGGGATGTGCTAGGCGAGTTGATGTTAATGCTAATAAATTATGGATTGGGAAAACTTATTCTGAGATGTCTACTTGTCATTTTCACGTTTTCCTATCATAATGGGTAGATGTGGCAGTAGGTGTTTTGTACAGGAGTCCTTGCTTAAAAATAATCTATCTTCACAAGTAACCATCAAGACAATTAAGTGGTACCCATCTGTATTTTTAATTTTTCCCAATCAAAGCTCCACCTGTAGCACCTACAAGAAGTACAGTTAGGTTATTTCTGTTGGGAGCATGTTGAAAGGAGTGCCATTACTTTGGGTTTGTACTAAGGACA
Organism: Calotriton arnoldi; assembly: GCA_963921515.1. NCBI lineage: Eukaryota > Metazoa > Chordata > Amphibia > Caudata > Salamandridae > Calotriton > Calotriton arnoldi. The sequence goes on from CAWUFW010008170.1 coordinate 338,504, forward strand.
TTTCGAGATCAGATTCCTGATTAGCACTCTGTGTTGTTCACACTAAGGGTTTGATTACGTTGCCGTCCGGAAAGGCTCCTAACGGAATTCAGATTCAGTGAATCCGATTCAGAACCTATGTTTCCGACCGAATCAGACACCTTTCCAGACGACCGATTACGATGCAAGGAAACGGTTCGAGCTGTCCAAATCGATTCCGAATGGCATTCAGACAGACCAAGTCATTCGGAGCTGATTGGTTCAGCTCTATGGATACGGTTTCCGAATGAGCGATTACAAAGACCGATTCGGACAGCCGTTCCAATTCGGTTTGCGCGACATGAAACGGCTGTCGGAATCTGACTTCAGGGGCCCATAGCAGGCCCACCTTCACCCTGAGGTTTCCGGGTGGGGCCCGTGGGGGTACCCATGGGACCCCCCTTTCTAACCATGCACAGTGTGGCAGGCACCATGGGGTGCCGGTCAGAGGGTGCATAGTTTTCCCCAACAACCCCTTTTTCGGTCTCGCAGACCTGCGTTGCAGCGCGCATGCGCTGCTCGCTCTGCGAGGCTTTTTGTAATCGAGGAGATTTCAGAAGTGGGCTTGAAGCCCCGCCCCTATTTTCCATTGGCTGGCATCATCCTTTATGTTAAACGCTGGCCTCCGATTGAAAATGTGGCTTCATTGTTACCGCCCTGTCTCCTTTTGGGACGGCCCATCCGGACTGGATGTTTTGCTTGCGGCGTTACACTGTCTCCTTAATTAGTCAGTAGGCACTATTTTTTTTTCACAATGGCGACAGCTTGTTTACGGACCCCAGGTGGCGCCGGGTCCTCCTGTCGCCATCTCCCTCGGGCACCGCCGGGGCCGTCCAACGTGTAAATAACGCAACTGGTGCTCATATAAAGCACTCAAATACCTTCAGGTGTAGTTCGCGCTATATAAAACCAGTTTCTCGCTTACCAGCTGCTGCTCATTTCCTTTATAAATATCATCAATGCGCTCCGTGCGCGAGCAGTACCCGTCCGTATTACCTTTGCTCCCGCCCCCTCCCCGTCCCTCCTCTCTCCCTTTCAGTATGCTCCGCGGTATGCCATTATTTGCACCTCTAGTCAAGTGAGCCCCTCGCCTTTGCACTCAATGGCTGAGAGCTATTCCCCAAGAGTCCTGTCTTGGCCCCCAAACTTAAGCACAGCTGTGAACACACGGGGAAAGGAGATACCGTGACACGGCTTCCTGGGGCGAAGCTGCGGCTCATGATTACGCGGTCAGCAAAAGCAAAGCCGGAAGCGCACTCCACTGTTTCTGTTTGTTTCAGATTACAGTCCATGTTTTGCTGCTTCTCACCAGTAGGGTAAGGAGAGACCTGGGCAGGAAGCTCAGTGTGCGAGTGCACCTACTGCTGAGAGCTGCGGCAGACTCAGCCAGCCGCTCATCAATCCGTGGTATAAAAATACGGAAAGAGTGCCGCGAAGCTGGGAAGCGCCTCGTGCAGAACACTATTTAATGCAGGCGTCTAAATCCGAAAGTATGGGAATTTCCGCAAGCAGGCTGCCGACTGACAAACCTACAAAATATGCTGAAGTGGAAACAGTAACTTTTGAGAGAAACAGCATGACCGCCAACAGATGCATATCGCAGTCTGCCCTTAAGGCGAAGCTGAGCTCCCGGACAGTCCTTTCTCTCTTGCCTCTTAAAACAAGCATTTGCAATGCAATAGGTCTCGCATTTACGCGAGTTTAAGCTATTGGCATTGTCAATGACAATGCCTTTTATTTATGTTTTAAAAACGAAAACAAAAATAAAAGGCATTGTTATTTGCAATATCAATAGCTCAAACTCGCGTAAATGCGAGACCTATTGCATTGCAAATGCTTCAGGAACACAGGCTCCCATTGAAGTCGACCGAATCGTATCCGGAAGCATCCGAATGCATCGTAATCGATCGGTCGGACTCGCTGAACCCAATACCTTCGGAAACGATTCCAAAACCGATTCGGTCGGAAGAGTTTCCTAACGAGATTGTAATCGGCCCCTAAGCGTGGATGGTCTGTGTGAATGGTATGTGTGCTTTCACTGTGTAGACCGTCTAGTCCCAGAGAGAGTGGCACAGTGTCTGTGATGTCATCACAGAATGATGAGGCTGGGCCTGGCTTAAAGCGCTTTGTGAGAGTAAAGTGAGAGACGGGATTGAGGCGAGGACTGAAGGGAGCTGCATCGCAGGTCTCCTGAAGGTCCTTCATTGAAGGTGTTATTCCCCCTGGTGAACTTGAGACTAAAGTCAAAGCGCAACTTCGACTTTCTCCTCCTTCCCAAAATACTAATGACCTCACTGATCACTTTAATAAATCCATCACGGTTGTTCTTGACCAAATTGCTCCAACTAAACTTAAACTTCAGAAAAACACCTCCTCCAAATCCTGGTTTAACACTGATCTCAACAACGAGAGGCGTGCCCTTAGGTCGACTGAACGCACGTGGAGGCAAAACCCATCCCCTTCAACTCTCGCCCTCCTCAGATCCACCAGGTCCAATTACAAAAAGCACATCCTCAATACTAAGGCTGCCTTCTTCCGCTCACAACTTGACCGGGCCAAAAATAGACCCAGGGAACTATTCAACATTATTAAAAACCAAACAACCTCTGCCCCCCCCCCAAGGTGACGGCCACTATCGAGAGATGTGAAGAAATTTCTAACTACTTCTCTGAAAAAATCTCCAAAATTGATCATTCCTTCGTCTTAACTCCCCTCCTACATAGCCCACTACCAACCCTTGACTTTTCCTCCAATTCTCCCTCCCTCTTAACACTTCCTCACGATCCCTCATCTCTGCCTCTAGTCGTTTCTCTTCCTGAATCCAACCCCTCCAAACTTGAGCAAAAAAATAACGCTTCCTGGCATAACTTCCATCCAGTTACCGAACTCGAAGTCCTCAACGTCATTGCTAGACTTAAACCATCCTCTCACTCCAGAGACCCTCTCCCTGCCAACCTTGTCCAAGATTTAAAACACATCATTGCCCCTTATTGGACCTCCATCATCAACTCCTCCTTTACCACGGGTTGTGTCCCTGTTTCCCTCCAACTTGAACAAATCACTCCCATCCTCAAAAATCCTGCCGCCGACCCTAATGACCTAAATAATCTTCGGCTTATCTCTAACCTCCCTCTTCTCTCTAAAGCCCTTGAAAAATGTGCCCTGCGCCAATTAGATAAACACATTGACACATTCAATCTATTGGACTCCTTACAATCCGGTTTCAGAAAGGGCTGTAGTACTGAAACGGCCATGCTCAATATTATTGATGACATCCATCACTCCCTCGACAAGGGCGAGTCCTCCCTTCTCATTCTCCTTGATCTCTCTTCTGCTTTCGATACTGTTAACCACTCTACTTTACTTAACACCCTTAAAGATCGTTTTGGCCTCAACGGTTCAGTTCTCAAATGGTTCTCCTCCTTTTTCCAACACAGAACCCAGCAAATTAAAATTCAGGACTGCCTTTCTAAACCTTTGCCAGTCTCGCTGGGTGTCCCCCAGGGTTCTATTCTCTCGCCCTCTCTTTTCAACCTCTTTATGGAACCCCTCACCCTTATTCTTAAGCAAGCAGGAATCAAGTACCACCTCTACGCTGATGACACTCAACTTTATCATAAGATTCAATCCCGCTCTGACGTGCTACACCTCAATGACGCCTTGACTAAGATTCAATCCTGGTTCCACTACAACCACCTCAAACTTAAACCTAAAAAAACTGAAATCATTCTTTTCTCCCCTAACAACAGCTCGCTCCCCATCCAATCCTGGATCTCGGACCTTACAGCTCTCAACTGCTCTCTCACCATCTCCAATTCTGTTAAATCCCTAGGAATTAACATTGACCAGAACCTTTCCCTTATCTCCCATATAAAAAATTTGGCCAAAAGCGCTCTCTTCACTCTCCATCACCTCAAGAAATTAAAACCCTTCATTCCTGCTGAGGATTTTAAATCAGTTGTCCAATCACTGGTCCTGTCAAAAATCGACTATGGTAACGCCATTCTCTCTGGAATACCTAAAGTCCACCTAGCCCCAATGAAATCTGTTCTTCTTAACCTCGCTGCTAGGCTCATTACTGACCTTAAACGGTTCGATCACATCTCCCCAGCCCTTAAAGCACTCAATTGGCTTCCCATTGAAGGCAGATCTACCTACAAGACCGCCTGCATTATGCACAAAGCCCTGCATCAACACACCCCGCTGTACCTCGCAGACAAACTCTTCAAAGCGGGCTGCTCTCGAACACTGAGGAGCTCAAACACTCTCGTTCTTGTCCCTCCTCTGTTAAACAAGAAATCCACTCAATCACGCTCCTTCTCCGGAAATGCGCCTACCATCTGGAATGCACTCCCTAAAGAACTTCGTTGCAACCCCTCCTACTTCAGCTTCAAAAAAGACCTCAAACTTCACCTTCTCGACAAATTCTGGGGCACTTAACCCCTTCTCAGGGCTCTCATCCCAACCCGGTTTCCTACTATTTAGGGTCCCCCCTTCTTTTCTTCTTCCTCTCTTCCACTTATCCCTCTCATAGGCCCTGCCGGACATACTTGGTATTTCCTTACCCAGCCCCCCCCCCCACAGCCTCACTCCATTCCTACATCCTACCCCCTACTTCTCTATCCCCGCCTTTTTCAACGCTAACCTCTCTTCTCTTGACTGGCTGTTGCCTATCGCAATTTGTGTAATCCGATCGTATAAATTGAGCTGTCATCTACTGTTTTAATTGGTTTTGAATGCTACCTCATTGTATTTTGCTATATTGTAATTCCTACTCATTAAACCCTTTAAAGCGCTCTGATACCCTTGGGTCCAGCCAGCGCTATATAAAACCTTTTAAATTAAATAAATAAAATAAATAAATAAATAAAGGTGTTCTCATGGGAGAATTTTTATTTTAGAAACCTACCCTCTACTGTCGGAGAGGGATCCCAGAGACTGCCCCAAATTCATAAGATCTAAACACTTACATTAATGTGGTGCTGTAAAATGAACGGTGGGTAATGTGATCATAGGATCGCAGGTGAACCAGCAGGATCCCAGTTTAAGGGGCATTAAATGAAGTTATAATCTAATGATGAGCTGCTAAAAGCAGGTCCTGCAACAAGTGTGTAAGAAATGTGGAATAACTAATATGTGCAAGTGTCCAGGCATGTCAAATGCTTCGGTGGGGCTGGGCCTCTCTTAGGTTTGTGATGCAAAAGGCAGTCTGTAATTCGGAGGACAGACAGTAGGGTAAAGTGAAAACAGAGTATTTGGCGCCACCTGCTGGTGTTGCTGAGTTAGCTGCATTAAGAAGGAACAGGTCAGATCTTCTGTTTTATTATTCAAAAGCATGAGTGACAAAACAGAAGACGAGGCCCAAAATGCACGGGTCCGAGAGCCAATCAGCCCAGCTGCCCTCTTTGTGTGATGCTACTTTTACGATTTTCATTGCTTTTTTCAAAACCCCTTGGCATTAAATTGTTGTTGCTGCACCGTTTTGGTGCTGAAATTCGGGGATGGTGTTTGTAAGCAGCTGTCTGACCATTGCTATGTGGGCTGTCGGTGCACATCCTCTGAGCATGAAATTGTGATATAGTCTGCGCTCAAAAAGGAGAAATCAAAAATATACCTCAGTTTTAGTCGATAGAGCCGAGTCAGCTGTGTAGTTTCCTAAAAACAGCGACTCCATCAAAATGTGGGCCTGAATATCTTCGGAAGGACGTCTTCTGAGGAGGAGCAGGAGGGAATAACTGGTGGTACACCTTTTTTAAAGTCACATCGCCTATTCTTCCCACACATCCTCCATCCCTTCTTTCCTAGTACAAACAGGTGAGGCAGGGTGGTAACAGTGCTATTGCGTTTAAATTCCTTGCGAACTGAAAAAAATTTAAAACAAGTATCAGATCATTAAAGCAACCTCTGCTACTTGATGTATGGGACTGTGTAGTTTCCAGTATATTCTGATTAATGCCCATCTTTTCTGCTGCTGTTCGGCACTAAAATCATGCACAATCGTTAATGTAGTGCCTCACTGTGACAGGCAGTTTTCAAGGACCACTATCACAATAGTTGGGGACGCAATACTGCATGTAAAAATGTGGCACCGGCTGTCATATGGATGACAGAAATACTGTTGCGTCATACAGCGCACGCTGCGGAAGGAAACACCGATTTTTTACTGTCCTGTGAGACAGACTTTCCTTTTGAGATAAGTGTTTGGTACCTCGGGGTGGGGTGGTGGGCGATACTGCAAGCTCCCCCGTGTCTTTGAGCCAGGAAATGTCTGTTTTTTAAGCAAAGCCTGTCCCTTTAAAGGACACTGTGTTACAGCAAACAAATGATGGACGGAATGCTAACAATGCAAACATTCTCCACCAGTCAAAAGATCTGGGTTAAATCCATCATTCTTTTGCTCACTACGCCACGCCAGTTTGGACCCAGCCATATGCAAATCAGTCTTGACCCTGTGCCCCATGGGAACAGTCCAGACCGAACTGCCAGGCTTGGTCCTCCCTGGACCAGAAACAAGCATCCTAGGACCGGTTTCAGGGTATGTCACCCTTCTTCAGCCAGGCTAGCTTGAATCCAGTGGCACAGTGAGCAAGGGACCCACGTCTGGACATACCCATCCCACTTACGGCGAAAAGTGTTACAGCAAACAAATAATGCACGGAATGCTGACAATGCAAACATTCTCCCCCAGTCAAAAGATCTGGGTTAAATCCATCGTTCTTTTGCTCACTACGCCACCACAGTTTGGACCCAGCCATATGCAAATCAGTCTTGACCCTGTGCCCATGGGAACAGTCCAGACCAAACTGCCAGGTCAGGTCCTCCCTGGACCGGAAACAAGCATCCTGGGACCCGTTTCAGGGTATGTCACCCTTCTTCAGCCAGGCTAACTTGAATCCAGTGGCACAGTGAGCAAGGGACCCACGTCTGGGCATACCCATCCCACTTAGGGCGAAAAGTGTTACAGCAAACAAATGATGGACGGAATGCTGACAATGCAAACATTCTCCCCCAGTCAAAAGATCTGGGTTAAATCCATCGTTCTTTTGCTCACTACGCCACCCCAGTTTGGACCCAGCCATATGCAAATCAGTCTTGACCCTGTGCCCCATGGGAACAGTCCAGACCGAACTGCCAGGCCAGGTCCTCCCTGGACCGGAAACAAGCATCCTGGGACCGGTTTCAGGGTATGTCACCCTTCTTCAGTCAGGCTAGCTTGAATCCAGTGGCACAGTGAGCAAGGGACCCACGTCTGGGCATACCCATCCCACTTAGGGCGAAAAGTGTTACAGCAAACAAATGATGGACGGAATGCTGACAATGCAAACATTCTCCCCAGTCAAAAGATCTGGGTTAAATCCATCGTTCTTTTGCTCACTACGCCACACCAGTTTGGACCCAGCCATATGCAAATCAGTCTTGACCCTGTGCCCCATGGGAACAGTCCAGACCGAACTGCCAGGCCAGGTCCTCACTGGACCGGAAACAAGCATCCTGGGAACGGTTTCAGGGTATGTCACCCTTCTTCAGCCACGCTAGCTTGAATCCAGTGGCACAGTGAGCAAGGGACCCACGTCTGGGCATACCCATCCCACTTAGGGCGAAAAGTGTTACAGCAAACAAATGATGGACGGAATGCTGACAATGCAAACATTCTCCCCCAGTCAAAACATCTGGGTTAAATCCATCGTTCTTTTGCTCACTACGCCACCCCAGCTTGGACCCAGCCATATGCAAATCAGTCTTGACCCTGTGCCCCATGGGAACAGTCCAGACCGAACTGCCAGGCCAGGTCCTCCCTGGACCGGAAACAAGCATCCTGGGACCGGTTTCAGGGTATGTCACCCTTCTTCAGCCAGGCTAGCTTGAATCCAGTGGCACAGTGAGCAAGGGACCCACGTCTGGGCATAAAAACATGTTTCAAAACAGGGAATGCGAATGCAGAAATGGAGGTTTGGTGCCCCTTGCAAGCACTCATCACTGCATTAGCGTGGGGTGCTGGGGGGTCACCTCGTTAATATTCATGACTCAGGAGAGTTTTGCGACCGCCTGCGTATATGCACTTCACGATGGTATCGCATGATAGACATCCCAAAACACCCCCCCTTCACAAACCAATTGGGGGAGACTTTCTAAGATTTTACGCTGCGTGTGCGTCACAAAAGTGATGCAAATCGGCGCAAAATCGTTTTTTCTGGTTTACTTCCCAGTGTAAAACTTGTTTAGCGCTGGAAATAACATGAAAGTAATGAATTACTTAGCGACAAGGGGGCGTACCATGGGTGGTGCATGGGCGTTCCCATGCAACCACCCAAGGTTTCTGATGCAAAACCCTATTTACTACATAAAGTAGACAGGGTTTAGCGGCAAATAACTGCCCTTCATTTCTCCTTCCTTTTCCGACTTTGTACATGTGCTGCACTGTACAGCACGCATGTAAAGAGGGAATAGGGTTAAAGTTAGTCTAAGCATAGTATTTTGTACTGGAAGGCTTCCTTCCAATACAAAATCTATGCTAGACTCATGGAGACACCCTTGCACCATGGCGCAAAGTTGTCTCTGTGGCCCACGGAAGCTGGTTTTAGCGCCGATGCCAGGGAAAGGGGAGGAGAGTGCCATATTTCTGTAAATATGGCGCTCTTCTCCTCTCTCCTTTTCATGCAGCGCAGTATTTGCGGCTGCTGCATTGCGCTGCGTGAGTAACTGGAAAATATGGCCCGAAGTGTGCAACTTGCGCCTTCTGGTTTGTAAATAGGGCTTTGTACTTCAGGTCCATAGTATCATCTTGATTCAAAAGAAGCCAAAATAGTGCAAAACAAGTTTTCTCAGTTGTTTTGCTCCAGTGGAAGTATACTCTGTACCAGGACAGGAACTAATCACTGTGGACTTCTCTTCACACATATCATATATTTCGTCCCTTGTCAAATCCTCTCCACTGTGTCAACTAATATGTCAATATTACTCAGCTGATGAACAGCTTGAACAGTAGTCTCACAATAACTGGGTAACCGTAAATCACCCTTGAGCAGTGTATCACCCAACTGTGACCCAATACAGACCCTTCATTTGAAACTACACATTAGAACACATGAGCATTAAACTGTGTTTATCGTGTAATACCACATAACACACTTGAAAATACATTCCTTAATGCTGCACTGAAGGAAAATTACTATAAAAACATCAAAATAATTAGACATTTTTAGTTTCCTTTGGCCATGGTCTGATTTCTTGAATATATGTCAGTCGGAGCAGTTTTGTCCATCATCTTTAGAATCCTGTGAATAATTCTATTGAAAAATCATTTTTTTAAATTTTAAATTGATGCCCTTCTGGTTTTATTATATTTTCTGTGCTGAAGTTTATTATCGAAAGTTTATTATCTTTATTATCAAACTTTGTACGTCAATGACTATGATTTTGCTCTAAAATGCTACACATTCCCAGATCATTTTCAAGTAGACAGCACTTCCTTTAGAAATTTCTAGTTGACCAGCAGTTAAGGGTCTGAACTTGTTACAGATGCAGCTTGTTGACTTCGCTTCATGTCCCGTAGCACATGTGCCAGTAACGGAACCTTGTAGAAACCATTTGAAACTTTCCAACTGGATTTCGACAGGGGTTGTCGTTAGGGCATCAGTATTCAAGAGTGAAGCCGCAGTCTGGGGAGTGTGCTGGGACAGCAGGTAGAATCATTGTAATAATTAAACCACCATGCTTTACAGAAACCAAACAAAGCCGACTTAAATAGTAAATCACTTTAAAACTAGTGAAGAAGAAATGAAAGGGGACATTTCAGCCTAGCACTGTGCCAGTCTGGTCTATGAGCTCTGCTGCAGATCCTGCACTGCTCCATAAAAATTGTGAGGAATGGCATATCTCATTGGAATCTGATAGCCTAATACATTTGGGCGAGTGTTCTTCTTGCCAGCAGTTTCACAAACCGCAGTTGCTGGTTGATTTGTAACGCCCAGCAGCTGCATCTTTCCTGTTCATGCAGCCTGGAGCATGCCACTGGAGTCTGGGGAGCAAGGTCAGATTCAAGGACTTCTGCCAAGCCAAGAATTTGAAAAAGAAAATGCAGGGACTTCCTGAGAAGTTCCCATGGGCCGCTTTTGGGGCACATGAAGCTGTCATCAGCTATGCCAGAGTTCACATGAGATGTCTCTCAAGAGAGAGTGCATGCCTTTGTCCTTGAGTGACAGCCTGTCCTGTGGGGAGAACCTACGAATTGAAGTCTGTGCCTAGTCACTGATGGCAGGGATATTGATCGAGGCTACGAGGTGGCCCAACCTGCGAAAAGCACTAACTCCAGCAAGAGCTGAGGGTTTTTGGGGGCAGCTGATAACTGAGTCAATGACAGTAGAAGGCCATCACTGTCGATTGGTCCCTAAACTCTCACTGAGCCCAGCAGTTCAAACAGTGAAAGACAAAGCGGCGATTCATAGTCTCCACTTGTTCTTAAGCAACAAAGAATTGCTCCCTGGAGCCCCACAACCCTATTTACCAACCATATGACTAGTCCTAGTTCAGACAGTGGCGTAGCAAAGGGGGCCTATGGGGGCGGTCCGCTCCGGGCATCACGAGTTTTGGTGTCGGCAGCCTCCCCCCCCGCTCTTACACGCAGCTGCCATCGGCGGCAAACTCAGGTGCCGCCATGGGCAGCAAAAGGTCTTGCTACGCCACTGGCTTCCGGAGCCAAGCTAACTGCAAAAGTTTGAATAGTGAATAATTTCAGTTGATTCTTAATCTGTATGAGAAAATGCATTATTGCGAGTTTCACTGTAACTGAGTAAATGGTTTTGCGTACCTGTGCCCTGGATAGTCTCGCCGTGATCTTTCAACCAGTGTGAGATATCTTCTGAAGTCCATGCTTTCAGCTGTGAACTTCTTTTGTGTGATGCCTGGGACGGAGAGCGAAGACATCTTATTGCAAAATGCTAGATGTTGATTTGTTCCAGCCTCTTGGCAACCATAGGGTGCTGTTCTTCACTTTGGAAAGGGTATGTTTAATTATGCTTTGTTGAGTTTGTCAGATTGCTTCTGTCCCTCTCTGAAGGCAGATGCCTTTATCTATGCTTTCAAGAGCATATGCGCCTTCCTCTCTTGAGACTCCATGCTTTATTTTGCCCCGCTCATAGGGTTTGACTCTTGAGCAAACCTATACTTCCCTACCCGATAACATTCACTTGGTTCTTTACTTGCTCACACCTGATGTTTAAAATTTCCACAACCTCTCTTGAAATGCTAGTCTAGCTTTAGGGAATTTCCTTTCATGAGAACTGAATCTTCATCAATTTTTACATGACTATCTTCAAATAACCTGTCTTTGCATTTGCTAGTTTGACCTGCTTTGGATTATACTAAACCATGCCCTAAGAAGGTGATTATGATTTATGACTAATTCAACTGATTTAAGTTTGCAGCTTTGCTAATCTGCTAATAAATCTTCATGGTTTGCAAATATGCTACTCTCTGTAGTTATTGAGAAGAAAACCGTGCTTCACTGACAAGATGATGTTATACTGTTGTTGTTAAGCCTCAATTCGAGACAAAGGTCCTCCACTCGAGTACTAATACTTAAATGGACATTGTGTCAGACTATTGCTCATAATTGCTTCACTTTCTTGTCTAATTTGGTTGTTTCTAATTTAATAGCTTTCCTTCTTCTTGCATTCGTACCTCCCAAAAGGCAATACCTATTGGCTTTGTTAGTGCTTGTTACACCTTAAGACTGCTCAGATGCACTTTCCCACTCATACCTCCCAAACCTCATGCTGTTAAAGCTTCATTAAATTATTGTATAGATTACATGCTATGGTGCTTAGAGTATAGGGCTGAAGGACAGATTAGGTTGAGCGCTGCTGGTTTCCAATAAAGCAGCCTTTTCCACAAGCACTATGGCATAATGAGTGGTCCTTTCTCCTAAACGATACAATTTTCACTTAAAGGAAAAAAGAACAGGCTCTGAGATATTCATGATGAGGCAAGTAACTTTAGCCACCACTAGATGGCGGCATATTGTGGCATTGCTTCCAAATGTGTTCCAGGACATTGTTTTTATTATGACTGAGATGCCCATGCTACCATGAAACCATAGAGGGGCCCTGCGTGATGTTTATAACAAGGCCCAGCAAAAGCGTTTGGAAGGCTCGATGCAGCAACCTTGGTATCCCCACATATATTCCTGTTTCATTACTGTTTGCAGTTGGGCGAAGGTTTCCCTGAACACTTGGGCTCTAAAGAGTTGGCTACAGTGGGGCCTTGATTCCTGGTTTTAAGATACTAAAATTCCCCTGGGAGCACCTGATCCTGCTTTTTAGGTCTCGCCTGGGACAGCGCATGTGCTGTTAATTGCGAGACATTTTGTTAACTAACAGGGGCTAAGAGCACGCACATGGCTTACCATTTATTGACTCATTGTCAGTCTCCTTTCCTTGCTTCTCATTGATTAGTGGATGCCGATTTTACTTTCTCTTTGTGGGTTTGCCCTTTACTGGCTCATAGACCAAGTACTGATTAAGTGCTTTATTAGTGTCCTACGGCTGCGCGTGCTCAGATTGAGGAACTTTTTTTAACTTGTTGCTTCCCCGTCATTGTTGCTTCCTCGTCATTGTTGCTTGCACCCTCCTGCATTGTTGCTTGCACCTCCCGCCTCCTGTCATTGTTGTTTGCACCCCTCCCGTCATTGTTAATTCCCTCCCTCCCACCTACCATCATTGTTTGCCCTACCATCATTGTTGTTTGCACCCGCTCCCGTTATTGATGGTTCCCTCCCCGTCCTCTCCCCTGTCGCTGTGGTTGCTTACCCTCCCGTTGTTGTTGTTTGTCCCACCTCCCATCATTGTTGCTTGCCCCACCATCCGCCTGCCAGAAAAAAAGCACTTCGCGTGGCCAGCGTTGGCTGTGTCATAGTGCTTGCGGTGTCTCTGCTTTCCTTCCCCCTCTCGTCATTGTTGCTTGCCACTCCTCCCTCTCACTGGAAAAGAAAAAGGCTAAGATGCGGCCAGCGCTGGTCGTGCTTTGTTGCTGCTGTACAACATGGCTAAAATACATCGCCAAAGCCAATAGCTCCAAAAGGAGAGACCTTATGGATTTCAGAGCTATTAGCTTTGCCAATGCTTATTTCTTGCGTCAGCCCTGTACTCCTTTATCTTGGTCTGGGTACATCCTCTGTACCTTGGAACTGGGATGAGCAAGCCAGACAAGGAGGTAATGGCCCAGATAGTTACGAGTGATCTTCATTACTCTGAGTCTTAGGGGTATATTCACAAGAACGTGTGATAACTACCGCAAGAGTAGCGTAACGCAACTTTCAATATCGCAGCCTAGCGCGGGAAAATAACCCTGTGTTAACGTGGAATTCACAACAAGGCGGTAGCATGCGATAGTCTGCCGAAACTGCGGACAATGTCCGCGATACAACCACCATGATGGAGATAAAAACACAAACCACAACACCAAAAAACACGCGATGGGCCAAAGCGCGATGAGGAATCAGCGACAAGCAGCGCCAGGCTTGCAACACACACCTGGCAGGCGTCAAAAATCCCCATAAAAGTAGAAAAAACACCCACACACAAACTGACCAACACACAAGCACCATGGAGGCAACCGGAGCAGGCGCAGAGGACGAGCGCAACCCCACAAGCACTCCGGACGACCAGCCTGGGACCTCGGGGACAGGGAAGGGCAAGGACAAGAAGACGAGGAAGACCAAGTTCAGTCCGCAGGCGAACAGGATCATAGTCACGGAGGTGATGGAACACCATCAACAACTCTTTGTCACCTCCAACGTGTCATTGGGCACCAAAACTGGAATATGGCGTGACATCGTCGACAAGGTGAATGCCGTCGGAGAGCACAAGCGGACAATGGATGAGGTCAAGAGGCGAAGGAATGACATCAAGCGGAAGACCAAGGAGAAACGCCAACCTGAAGGCAGCAACGCAGACCGGAGGTGGGGGGCCAGCGCCACAGCTGGAGCTGGATGACATGGAGGAGCTGGTGTCGACAGTCATCAGTGTGGAGACTGTGGCCGGAGTCGGGGGACCGGACACTGCTCGACAGGACACAACACAACCGCAACAGGGTGAGTGACCACCAGGTACTGGGGGACGGGGGAGATGGCCACAATGGCACACATGCACAAGCAAGCAGGGCACAGTGCACACCCACAATCACTCTGGGTCCTCGCCCAGACCCACAGACTGTCACAATGTACAATGCCATGCTGTCTGAATGTCAACCTGTACCATGCGGCTACATACATGTGGACACATTGTAATACACCATCTCCCCTTCACATCGCAGGGGCATCATCAACACCTCCTGCAGAGCAGTCACAGCCTCTCTTCACTGATGATGAGGAGGAGGACAACACCAGCATCGACACCCAAATCGACACCCAAACCATCCAAGACCTCATTGACCTCATCCGCAACTCACCTCCAGGATCAGGGCAGCCCAGCTACATCCATGAGACCCCACCCACCACCCAAACCACCCAGCAGGAGGCACCCACAGGCCCGGCACCCTCTCAAGTCCCCCAGGAACAACAAATGGCCTTCCAACGCCGTGTGCTGGAGGGCCAGAGAGAGACGGCCGAGCAGGTGCGGGTGGGGTTCGAGCTCATGGCTACCAAACTGGACGCCATCCTTGGGTGTCTATGTCCGCCCCATGGACTCCAGCGAGTCCTGACTGACATCTCTGGAGTCATGACGCGGAGGGAAGAATACCTGTCCGCTCAGAGTGGCCCCAGCGATGCCAGCCGTGAGCTGGCACACATGCGGAGGCTCATGGAGGACATGGTGCAGATGGAGGCGGAAAGGATGGCAGCCACCGCTGCACATCAGCGAAATGTAGCTGGGATCTACCGTGCCCTGCATGTCCTCATCATGGCATTGCTGCCACAAGTCGTGGCGATGATGAATGCTGCTGCCCCCACACCATCCACATCTCCGCCCCCTGGTGTGTCAGTGCCTCCCAGTGCGGCAAGCGTATCCACTCCGGCACCTGATGTGTCACTGCCACACAGTGCGGCCGACAATCCTCCTCCGGCCCCTGATGTGTCAGTGGCACACAGTGCCGCAGCCGGTACTGCAACACCCACAGGTGGGGCAGGGCACACACCCGGGGACGAGGACGTGGATGGGACTGTGGTCAGGAGGGCCAGGCACTAGCATCCATTTCCGCCACCTTGCCTGTTTCTGCTTGTTGCCGCACATGGCCTCAAGACCTACCACTGACCCCCGATACACTCCGATGCACTCACCTTGGACAGTGACATGGACTGCCACATCCTGTTTGATGACCAATGACACGGCGGACAGACTGCGGACTGTACCCTTCCTCTTCCGCAGTACAGGTCATCCCCGGATGGACACTGGCTGGCCCTCCATGGGCCCATATTTTGTAGTGTGCTCGGCATTGCCCTGTACCGCTCCAGCTGCATGACTGCACTGGATGTGCAAATAAACATCCAGTGACGCACTGCTGTGTAATGTCTTACGTCATGTATGGATGTGTGGATGAATGTGGGGACAGTGCCTTCCGTTGCGTCAATGATGTTCATCCTGTGGGATGCCAGTTAGAGGGTGCGACATTGCATTTTGTGTACCGGGTTCCGTGAACACTACAACAGGGACACACGCATCAGTCACTTCCTTGTCCGGACATGGACTGGACCACGCCCAGAGCCCACGAGTCATTGTTGCAAGCCCTACGCTGGTCGGGCGTACGGCAGGCCAGACCACTCCGCTAACGCCCCGAGGGGGGGCCCTCATTGCTACCCGTCGCAGCCGTACTCGCTGGTGGTGTGCAGGTCACTGGTCTAGTTGTCAGCATGTCACAGCCACTCCCTGAGGGCAGGTTTTCACACACACCACACCCATCCGGCACAGGCGTCACAGGCCATGTGACTCCGCCAACATAAGGGGCCAATAACGTCACATTCCCCTCTTCCGGTGGTGACTGGATGACGGACGCTCCACGGTTCGCACTCATGTAGGGCCCATGAGTTGTTGCGCACATGGTTAGTGGCATCCGAGGCCTTGCGGACGGCACAGGCCTACCACCACGTGGCGCAGACTGGGGTTGCACAGGGTTAGTGGCACCCGGGACCTTGAGTAAGGCACGGGCCTACCACCACGTGGCGCAGACTGGGGTTGCACAGGGTTAGTGGCACCCGGGGCCTTGAGTAAGGCACGGGCCTACCACCACGTGGCCCAGACTGGGGTTGCACAGGGTTAGTGGCATCCGAGGCCTTGCGGACTGCACAGGCCTACCACCACGTGGCGCAGACTGGGGTTGCACAGGGTTAGTGGCACCCGGGGCCTTGAGTAAGGCACGGGCCTACCACCTCGTGGCGCAGACTGGGGTTGCACAGGGTTAGTGGCACCCGGGGCCTTGCGGACGGCACAGGCACCCCGCCACGGGACGATGACTTTGGGTGCACTGTGTCAGTGGCACCTTGAGCTGCTGAGCGGGTGTGCAGCCTGCGATGATGCCCCATCTCGGCGGTCCGGACAGCTCAGGTTTTGTGTGCCCTGCTGGACCGCAGTGTAGGCCAGAGCCAGCGTGCAGCGCGGGCCTACCGCCACGTGGGATCGCTTCCGGGATCCCAGAGTTGGTGGCACCCATTGGGCTGAGCGGGTGTGCAGCCTGCGATGGTGCCGGGTGCACTGGTATGTCCTCTGCCATGGAGTAATCAAGACCCAGCACCAAACGTGAGACCTGGTGGCCTGCGGAGCGGGGCTGCATGATGTGGAGTGTGCCATGTCCGCGGGCCCAGGGTTTGTGGCTTGCAGCGGCACGTGGTGGGACCTCCTGTCTACGCGCCGGTGGCGGAAGGTGAGCATTGAGGCCTGGGTGTGCATGGGCGGGCATGCTCCGATGGGCGGCGGGAGAGGTTGGGGTGCCTCTGCCTGTGTGTGCATGGGCGGGCAGGCGATGTTGTCTTGTGCAAGTGTGTGTACTGTGCCAGTCATGTATCTGGGCTCTGTTTCAGCTGACAGCTCTGAATCAGATGTGTGACCTGGTGAACTGCACTACATACCGGCACGTGGTTGGAGACACACCGGTGGCAGCAGGTGAGCAGTGTGGCCTGGGTGCGCAGGGGCGGCACTCTCTCTCTCTCCCTCTCTTCCTCTCTCTCTCCTCTTCTCTCTCTCTCTCCCTCCCTCTCTTCCTCTCTCTCCTCTTCTCTCTCTCTCTCTCTCTCCCTCTCTTCCTCTCTCTCCTCTTCTCTCTCTCCCTCCCTCTCTTCCTCTCTCTCTCCTCTTCTTTCTCTCTCTCTCTCCCTCTCTTCCTCTCTCTCTCTCTCCCCCTCTCTTCCTCTCTCTCTCTCCCTCCCTCTCTTCCTCTCTCTCTCCTCTTCTCTCTCTCTCTCCCTCCCACTCTTCCTCTCTCTCTCCTCTCTCTCTCTCTCTCTCTCTCTCTCCCTCTCTTCCTCACTCTCTCTCTCCCCCTCTCTTCCTCTCTCTCTCCCTCCCTCTCTTCCTCTCTCTCTCCTCTTCTCTCTCTCTCTCTCCCTCTCTCTCTCTCTCCCTCTCTTCCTCTCTCTCTCTCTCTCCCCCTCTCTTCCTCTCTCTCTCTCTCCCTCTCTTCCTCTCTCTCTCTTCTCTCTCTCTCCCTCCCACTCTTCCTCTCTCTCCTCGTCTCTCTCTCTCTCTCTCCCTCTCTTCTCTCTCTCTCTCCCTCCCACTCTTCCTCTCTCTCTCCTCTTCTCTCTCTCTCTCCCTCCCTCTCTTCCTCTCTCTCCTTCGCTCTCTCTCTCTCTCTCCCTCTCTCTCTCTCTCCCTCCCACTCTTCCTCTCTCTCTCCTTCGCTCTCTCTCTCTCCCTCTCTTCCTCTCTCTCTCCCTCCCACTCTTCCTCTCTCTCTCCTTCGCTCTCTCTCTGTCCTCTGATGTGCGCAGGACACACCTTCTCATCATGTTTTTTGTCTTACAGGCTGTGACCTACGTATTGTCCGGAGGGGAGCGGCCATGTGTCTTCATTTCATTTCGTTGTTCATTTTAATAAAGTTTCATTTGTTGCTTCGAAAGTGAATGTGTGCTGGTCATTTCTGTGACGACACATCCATGTCACCAGTTGTGATTGTGCGGCATCAAGCGGAATATTTTGTACATGTTTAGGTGTGGCTGATGTGGCATGTCTTTGGTCGGGGGGTGCCAGGGAGGGGTGGTCCTGGGGGTGGTGGCAGTGGGTGTTGTGGCCCTCTTGGGTGTCCGGGCCGCATGATGGGTGGCTCCATGGCATCTGTTGCCCTTCCGATGTAGCCCTGGGCTGTGCTCCCTTTTGGTTTGCAGGCTGCCGTCCGACTTTACACCAGGTCAGAGCAGGTGTAGATTTCCTGGTGCTAACGCGCCTTATCGCCTGTTTTGTGTTTTTATCGCGGATGTGGCTGGTCGTTGTGAATGTTGAGGTGTGCTGTTGTCTCGGCTTTTGTCACGGGAACGCCTACTCTGCATCTCATTAGCGATATTTGCGGGGGTCCTCTGTGGCGATGTTTTTTGCGGCTGCTATCGCGGGTAAACTGATGCTGTGGGTTGTTAACACCGGCTTGTGAATGGGGATGTAAATTTATCACGACTTTGGCTGAGATAAAGTGCCGTTAATTCGGCGATAGCTCCTTGTGAATATGCCCCTTAGTCTTCCTTGTAATGAAGATTACAGGTAAGTAACAACGCCATTTTAGAATCCAAAAAAGAGACGTGGACCAGAGAACAATCCAGTGAAAAAAAAAGTGATTCTTGTAAAGTGATTGGTGTGGACGTGAGTCACCATCACTTATGTCGGGCACAAGTTATTGTTTGTTGTTCTGGACCCCGGGCAGTGAGTTCCTCTCCTCATGGTCCTCTTTGACTTGCATATGCAGTCCGGCAGTTCAGAGGTTTGTGCATCTACATGGAGGTAACTGATGAACTTGCACCACTGACATCTCAAATCAATGCTTCTTTCTTGCGCTATCAATATGGCCACTTAAAAAGACAGTACAGAGGTCCACCTGTGATATTATCTCTTTAAGAGTATGATCTGTGGAGAAGCTCTTAGTAGTCTGCGGATTCAAGAGGTAGCCACCTGTGATCAGTGCCGAAGGATCCAGGACTTGCACCGGTGTGTTGGCTCAAAGTGTTTACAGAGCGTTGATAATTTGTAAAAATTACTAACTGAAGCCCCTTAGCCCCAGAGCTGTTGAATTTGTATGAGATTTGGGAGTGCCTTCAAACCCATTGCTGTCTGTGAAGGTGGGGGCTTCGCAAGGCAAAATCCTGCTTCAATTATGGTGCTTCCCGGGGAAGCGGGGTGGTGCACACTGGTAGGGGGCCTGCCTTCAATTCTTTTTCTTCCTGGGTAGGTGGGGTGGTGCACATGGGCGTGCACACAGACAGAGGGCCTGCCTTCATAACTGGTGCTGGGAGCCAGGCTGGTGCACACGGGCAGGGAGGGGGGGGGCTACCTTCAGTTCTGGTGCTTCCTGGGGAGGTGGGACGGTGCACGCAGCCAGGGGGCGTGCCTTTGATTCTGGTGCTTCCTGGGGAGGTGGGATGGTGCGCGCAGCCAGGGGGCGTGCCTTCAGTTCTGGTGCTTCCTGGGGAGGTGGGACGTTGCGCGCAGCCAGGGGGCGTGCCTTCAGTTCTGGTGCTACCTGGGGAGGTGGGACGGTGCACGCAGCCAGGGGGCGTGCCTTTGATTCTGGTGCTTCCTGGGGAGGTGGGATGGTGCACACGGACAGGGGGCGTGCCTTTGATTTTGGTGCTACCTGGGGAGGTGGGACGGTGCACACGAGTAGGGGGCCTGCCACTTAATCTGGTGCGTCCTGGAGGGGTCGGTGGTGTAGACAGGGTGGCCGCCTTCGATTAAGGTGCTTCCTAGAGAGGCATGGTGCTGCACATGGGCCTACATTTATTCACGTCACTCCTGGAGAGACAGGGTGGTGCACATGTGCAGGGGCTTGCTTCAATTCTGGTGCTTCCTGGGGAGGTGGGACGGTGCACGCAGCCAGGGGGCGTGCCTTCAGTTCTGGTGCTTCCTGGGGAGGTGGGACGGTGCACGCAGCCAGGCGGTGTGCCTTTGATTTTGGTGCTTCCTGGGGAGGTGGGACGGTGCACGCAGCCAGGGGGCGTGTTTCAATTCTGGTGCTTCCTGGGGAGGTGGGACGGTGCACGCAGCCAGGGGGCGTGTTTCAATTCTGGTGCTTCCTGGGGAGGTGGGACGGTGCACGCAGTTAGGGGGCGTGCCTTTGATTTTGGTGCCACCTGGGGAGGTGGGTCGGTGCACGCAGCCTGGGGGCGTTCTTCAATTCTGGTGCTTCCAGGGTAGGTGGGACATTGCACGCAGCTAGGGGGCGTGCTTCAATTCTGGTGCCTCCTGGGGAGGTGGGACGTTGCACGCAGCCAGGGGACGTGCTTTAATTCTGGTGCTTCCTGGGGAGGTGGGACGTTGCACGCAGCCAGGGGACGTGCTTTAATTCTGGTGCTTCCTGGGGAGGTGGGACGGTGCACGCAGGCAGGGGGCTTGCTAGAATTCTGGTGCTTCCTGGGGAGGTGGGATGGTGCACACGGGCAGGGGGCCTGCCACTAAATCTGGTGCCTCCTGGAGGAGTCGGGTGGTGTACACCGGGTGCCTGCCTTCGATTAAGGGGCTGCACATGGGCCTACATTTATTCACGTCCCCCCTGGGGAGACAGGGTGGTGCACATGTGCAGGGGCTTGCTTCAATTCTGGTGCTTCCTGGGGAGGTGGGACAGTGCACGCAGCCAGGGGGCGAGCCTTTGATTTTGGTGCTACCTTGGGAGGTGGGACGGTGCACACAGCCAGGGGGCTTGCTACAATTCTGGTCACTCTGGTGCTTCCTGGGGAGGTTGGACGTTGCAAGCAGCCAGGGGGCGTGCTTCAATTTTGGTGCTTCCTGGGGAGTTGGGACGGTGCACGCAGCCAGGGGGCGTGCCTTTGATTTTGGTGCTTCCTGGGGAGTTGGGACGGTGCACGCAGCCAGGGGGCGTGCCTTTGATTTTGGTGCTTCCTGGGGAGGTGGGACGGTGCACGCAGCCAGGGGGCGTGCCTTTGATTTTGGTGCTTCCTGGGAGGTGGGACGGTGCACGCAGCCAGGGGCGTGCCTTTGATTTTGGTGCTTCCTGGGGAGTTGGGACAGTGCACGCAGCCAGGGGGCGTGCCTTTGATTTTGGTGCTTCCTGGGGAGGTGGGACGGTGCACGCAGCCAGGGGGCTTGCTTCAATTCTGGTGCTTCCTGGGGAGGTGGGACGGTGCGCGCAGCCAGGGGGCGTGCCTTTGATTTTGGTGCTTCCTGGGGAGGTGGGATGGTGCACACGGGCAGGGGGCGTGCCACTAAATCTGGTGCCTCCTGGAGGAGTCGGGTGGTGTACACCGGGTGCCTGCCTTCGATTAAGGTGCTGCACATGGGCCTACATTTATTCACGTCCCTCCTGGGGAGACAGGGTGGTGCACATGTGCAGGGGCTTGCTTCAATTCTGGTGCTTCCTGGGGGGGGTGGGGTGGGGGTGGAGGTGGAGTGCACACGGGCAGGGGGCCTCCCTTCAGTTCTGTTGCTGATCGGAAAGATGAGCGGGTGAACACAAAATGGGCGGTGCACTCTCACTAGGGCAGTGGGGTGGTGGTGCGCGCGGCTCATGAACCACTGAAATGTTGCGCGGGTGCAGGGGAGGGTGAGCGCCCTGCAGGCAGGAGTACTTGTGTGCATCCTCTGGTGTATATTCAATATTTGTATATTTTGTTTCGCAGGCGCTCTGAAGCCGCGCGTGGTACCATATCAAACAACCAGGGGATGAAACAATCGCCGTGAAGCCCCGTCTGTGCCGGAGCCGCCTGTCCCTGGATCTCAAGGCCGGAGGCTCAGAGTTCCCAGGTGTGTCCTCAACAAGGAAGGCTCAGCTCTGCCTAATGTTGCGAGCCAGGGGCGCGTCACGAGATTAACCTGCCCCCGTCCCCGGTTCCCAGCATCCTGCCCTCGCCAAAGACGAGTCTTGTAGCAAAATGTGGAACAGGGAAGGTCCGAAGCAACCCTGGGAAAGTTGGGCTGGGAATCTAACACCCGCGCTAACCATTCCGCAGGTCGTTGTTAACTCCCACGAAGGGCTATTTTCCTACTGCTGACTTTTGTCAGGTAGGAGAGAAAAATGTGCACATCAGACAGAGGGGTACAATAAGACATGCCCTCGCTTGTAGTGTCATGGCCTTAGCTGGCCCCACCTTTCATGGAGTTACACATACTTTCCCTGTCTGTGGGGCAAAGGATGGACAATACATTTTGCCAACAGACAGTAAACAAACCTACAAAGGCCTTTCTCAATTCTCCATGCAAACAAGCAACTGTGTGTTGGTAACTTGGAATTCTTGCCCGTTCTTCCCAGAGTGCTATATATACACGTCACCAAGCATATGCAGTACCAGACATATTGTTGTCAGATTATCGTCCGCCATAAATATAGTGTCCTAAATATATTTTACAAAACGATCAATCACCAACCCACCAGAGTTAGTAGCAGAAAATGTACACCCAGTAGGCGCACATTTATGTATACATTATGTAGAACATGTTTTTAACTACAAAAAACAGAATAGGGGAGTGAAGAGGTAGCGTCCAGAGGGACACTGACGGTGGATACGTCCTCCTCTAATCAGTAATTAACAAAACATCAAGATCCACCATAAGGGTAGTGATCCAAATGATGAAAAAGGACCGATAGAGGGTGGGGGAAAAGTTGTATTCCTACTCCATGATAGGACATACACAAAAGTTGTTTAAATACCCCTCACACACCAAAAGGGCCCTTGGTGTCATGCTTCATCATTGGGGTCTTCCCATCCCACTGTGGAATGGGGCGTGCTACGACCGGCGACTACGCGGGAGCACTAATCTAAAGCACTATGTGCGGTGTAGGGGTAGTGAGATTCAACATGTTTCGAAGCTCAAGGCTTCTTCATCAGAACTGAAAAGATCCCTTCAGTGCTCACTAGTTGTATAAAAAGTGAAAGTTATGATATACAAAAGTAAAAAAATGCAAGTATTCAAGCACTACATGCAGTACCTACTTGTACTTCTAATATGTTAATAATGTATGGATGGGTATATTGCCCCATGAGCCTCAGGAACAGGTGAACAGGTAGATGTCACTAATTAGTGCTGCTAGACAGTGTCTTGCCCCATACTGCTCACTTTTTATACAACTAGTGAGCACTGAAGGGATCTTTTCAGTCCTGATGAAGAAGCCTTGAGCTTCGAAACATGTTGACTCTCTAGGAACGTCAGCTCATTATATGCGTGACTTTTCCAAACCACCAGTTTTTAACAGGTCCAGCCTCAACGACCTATTAAATTGTCTTATGTCCATGAGGCCAGTTCCTTTTTAACTCCACTTTTGACCCTTCCTCTCACTACCCCTACACCACACATAGTGCTTTAGATTAGTGCTCCCGCGTAGTCGCCGGTCGTAGCACGCCCCATTCCACAGTGGGATGGGAAGACCCCAATGATGAAGCATGACACCAAGGGCCCTTTTGGTGTGTGAGGGGTATTTAAACAACTTTTGTGTATGTCCTATCATGGAGTAGGAATACAACTTTTCCCCCACCCTCTATCGGTCATTTTTCATCATTTGGATCACTACCCTTATGGTGAACATGTTTTTAAGTCAGATATTTCTGTAGACCAGTGGTTCCCAGACCTTTTAGAAACCCGGTCCATCTTCTGGCACGACGAACGTTTGCAACCCACCTACCTGTAATGGACATGAGGGGCACTAGCGCAACGAAACTTGGAGGGGCCCCCCTGAAAATTACATGGGGGGGCCCCCTCCAGACTCAGTCAGGAGCTCTCAGGTAGGGTACTGAGAGGGCCCACTGCACATTGGGCGCTGCAGGGGCCTATGTTACACCACGACATGAATACAGGAGTTCAACATCTTTATACTTCTTTACTCACAGACATGTTTATGTCAATGGATGACCCATAATTACATACAGTTAACCATGAATGGCTATGGTTTACCTTTGTATTTGGCCATGCCTTGGACCAAGTGGGGCAACATCTTCCTTATCTGTTTGCTTGGGCCGCTGGTAGCCTTTGAGGCGGTCGCACACAAGATCCTTCTTGCTTACTTTCTGACCCTGTTGAGGGTTTACAACAGCATAATATTCTGGTCTTCAGGCATATTCAGTTACATCATATGCATTTGTGGGTAGTTGTTCCCCAAATTACATATATTGGGGGATTACTGAATGTAACTAAAGCAGCGTGCACAAACTTTGCACAGATATGTAGTTTTACTAATACAATTATATAGCACTCAAGTAATAATGTGTGGAAATTGGGTGTCTGTGAATTTTTATCATTTGTGCATCACCAAGTGAAGTGTCTTGATTTGGTCCTATTTAAATCTCTATCTCCAGCACACTTCAGAATTTAAAAAAATGTGCTTCCTTTTTGCTTTCTTAATTGATGAGTGCATACAGTTCATTTACAGGTATTTACATTTTGTTGTGTGTTGCAAAAAATTATATCCTACACCTTTCTTTTCACATTTCCTGTACTCCAGCAAGATTGTCACATAATTCACTTAAAAAACTCCTCTCACTTCAGCAAGGATCCTCCCTCAGCCCCACGCTCTTCAACATCTACATAGCCTCCCTCGCAACCATCGTCAGAAAACACGGACTCAGCATAGTATCCTACGCCGACGACACCCAGCTCATCCTCTCCCTCACCAAGGATCCCGACATCACAGGAACAGCTTCCAGGAAGGAATGAAGGACGTCGTATCCTGGATGAGCAGCAGCTGCCTGAAGCTCAACTCGGAGAAAACGGAAGTCCTCATCCTTGGATCCACCCCCACCGCATGGGACGACACCTGGTGGCCCACGCCCTCTGCAACCCTTCCACACCCACGGACCACACCCGAAACTTCAGCATCATACTCGACTCCTCCATCACCATGAACCAACAGATCAACGCCATATCATCCACTTGCTTCAACACCCTACGCATGCTCCGCAAGACCTTCAAATGGATCCCCCTGAATCCAGGAAGACCGTCACCCACGTACTCATCACCAGCAGGCTGGACTACTGATACACCCTCTACACCGGAATCAACAAAACTCTACTATACAAAATCCAGACCGTCCAGAATGCTGCAGCCAGACTCTTCCTCAGCATCCCACAAGACCACATCACCCAGTACCTACAAGACGTCCACTGGCTCCCCGTTGACAAAAAGAGTAACCTTCAAACTGCTCACGCACGCCTACAAAGCCCTCCACAACACCAAACCCCAATACCTCAACAAACGAATCTCCTTCTACGCCTCCAAGAGAAACCTACACCGCTGACCTAGCCCTGGCCGAAATCCCACGCATCCACAGAGCCAGAACGGGAGGCAGATCCTTCTCCTACATCACGGCCAAGACCTGGAATGAACCCCACCTCAACATCAGACGAAGCCCTACACTGCAAGCATTCAGGTAGAGCCTCAAGACCTGGCTCTTCGAATGACCGGAGCTGCCCAAATCCCCCCTCTCCTCAGCGCCTTGAGACCCTCATGCGTGAGTAGTGCGCTCCACAAATCCCTGATTGATTGAATGAATTTACAGTTGAAGAAAGAAAAGTAAACACCAATCTCATGTTAAAAAAATAAGCAGAAATTTGTTAGAAGACCTAGCCTGGCATTGGACCACTGTCTTTGAAGCAAGGTCAAATGGGCACATATAAGCACATAATTTAAAGTCATCTTTAGTTATTGCTCGGACTTTCCCCCACCCAGCTCACGACCCACCCATGGGTCGTGGCCCACAGTCTGGGAAATGCTGCTGTAGGCCAAATTCTGTGTTACAGCAAACAAATGATGGACGGAATGCTGACAATGCAAACATTCTCCCCCAGTCAAAAGATCTGGGTTAAATCCATCGTTCTTTTGCCCACTACGCCACCCCAGTTTGGACCCAGCCATATGCAAATCAGTCTTGACCCTGTGCCCCATGGGAACAGTCCAGACCGAACTGCCAGGCCAGGTCCTCCCTGGACCGGAAACAAGCATCCTGGGAACGGTTTCAGGGTATGTCACCCTTCTTCAGCCAGGCTAGCATGAATCCAGTGAGCAAGGGACCCACGTCTGGGCATACCCATCCCACTTAGGGCGAAAAGTGTTACAGCAAACAAATGATGGACGGAATGCTGACAATGCAAACATTCTCCCCCAGTCAAAAGATCTGGGTTAAATCCATCGTTCTTTTGCCCACTACGCCACCCCAGTTTGGACCCAGCCATATGCAAATCAGTCTTGACGCTGTGCCCCATGGGAACAGTCCAGACCGAACTGCCAGGCCAGGTCCTCCCTGGACCGGAAACAAACATCCTGGGACCGGTTTCAGGGTATGTCACCCTTCTTCAGCCAGGCTAGCTTGAATCCAGTGGCACAGTGAGCAAGGGACCCACGTCTGGGCATACCCATCCCACTTAGGGCGTAAAAGTGTTACAGCAAACAAATGATGGACGGAATGCTGACAATGCAAACATTCTCCCCAGTCAAAAGATCTGGGTAAAATCCATCGTTCTTTGCCCACTACGCCACCCCAGTTTGGACCCAGCCATATGCAAATCAGTCTTGACCCTGTGCCCCATGGAAACAGTCCAGACCGATCTGCCAGGCCAGGTCCTCCCTGGACCGGAAACAAGCATCCTGGGACCGGTTTCAGGGTATGTCACCCTTCTTCAGCCAGGCTAGCTTGAATCCAGTGGCACAGTGAGCAAGGGACCCACGTCTGGGCATACCCATCCCACTTAGGGCAAAAAGTGTTACAGCAAACAAATGATGGACGGAATGCTGACAATGCAAACATTCTCCCCCAATCAAAAGATCTGGGTTAAATCCATCGTTCTTTTGCCCACTATGCCACCCCAGTTTGGTCCCAGCCATATGGAAATCAGTCTTGACCCTGCGCCCCATGGGAACAGTCCAGACCGAACTGCCAGGCCAGGTCCTCCCTGTTCTTTTGCCCACTACGCCACCCCAGGACTGTTCCCATGAAGCACAGGGTCAAAACTGATTTGCATATGGCCAGGTCTAAACTGGGGTGGCATGGTGAGCAAAAGAATGATGGATTTAACCCAGATCTCTTGACTGGGGGTGAATGTTTTGATTTGTTCTGCATTCCGTCCATCAATTGTGTGTCTTTTGCTTTCTCGCCCTAAGTGCGCCAGGTATGCCCAGACGTGGGTCCTGGGCTCACTGTGCCACTGGAATCAAGCTATCCTGGCTGAATAGGGGTGCAACCCTGAAACCGGTTCTAGGATGCTTGTTTCCGGTCCAGGGAGGACCTGGCTTGGCAGTTCGGGCTGGACTGTTCCCATGAGGCACAGGGTCAAGACTGATTTGCATATGGCCAGGTCTAAACTGGGGTGGCATGGTGAGCAAAAGAATGATGGATTTAACCCAGATCTCTTGACTGGGGGTGAATGTTTTGATTTGTTCTGCATTCCGTCCATCAATTGTGTGTCTTTTGCTTTCTCGTCCTAAGTGCGACAGGTATGCCCAGACGTGGGTCCTGGGCTCACTGTGCCACTGGAATCAAGCTATCCTGGCTGAAGAGGGGTGAAATCCCGAAACCGGTCCTAGGATGCTTGTTTCCGGTCCAGGGAGGACCTGGCTTGGCAGTTCGGGTTGGACTGTTCCCATGAGGCACAGGGTCAAGACTGATTTGCATATGGCCAGGTCTAAACTGGGGTGGCATTGTGAGCAAAAGAATGATGGATTTAACCCAGATCTCTTGACTGGGGGTGAATGTTTTGATTTGTTCTGCATTCCGTCCATCAATTGTGTGTCTTTTGCTTGTAGGCCAAATTCTGGCATATAACCCATGCATCCTCATCAACAGGATGTTGAGCGTCATTGCCGAGACTCGAACCCGGTTCCCAGTTTTGAGGTTGACTGCCCTAGCCGTTAGACCACATCCTCTCCTTTAAATAAAAAAAAAGAATACACATTTTAAATTATCTTTAAAAATATAACATATTTAAAAATTAATTGAATAAATTCCTTTTTACCAAATTTACTGCAAATGAAACAAAAATAAAAATGGTAGTGATGGTGGGTAATTTCATTTGTAAATTATTGTTTAAAATTACATTTATAAATTGAATTCATATATTTAAATTTTTTATAATTCCATGCAAAATTTATTTGAGGAGGTAATATGTTTTGCTTTTTATTTTAATATTTCCAGTTTAATATTATTTATTTTAAATTGTTTTGTATAAATTTTTACTTTACAATATGTAAAATTATTATATGTTAAATTAATAAACCTTCACTATACTTTCCTAGCGGGAGATCTCCGCTCCCATGGTATTCTGGGGTCCCTCTTACTATGACTTTAAAAACTGGGTGAATAACACCCTTCTTAACTCTCAGGATAGTGAAGGCAAGCAGTCACAGGGGGCTTATGAAGGTAGTGTGAGTGGCAAGGGTTCAAAACTCAACATTCAACCAACAGAAACAATGGACCCGTTTACGAATCAGATGGAGTGATATCCCGAGGAGGGATAGATACCACTTCGCCTCATCACAACTGGAACAGTGTTCCTGCACCCATGGGTTTTCTCCTTGGTGTGGAGCATTGGGCCTGATTTTAATAGCCAGTATCCAGGTTGCGTGATGCTTTGGCTACAATGGCAGTCAAACTTCGTCCTCTGCTCCATCTTATCACTTTTTTGGTAAGTGGACCATTTAATGCTTTTCTTTGCCATAACTAATGTTCCCATTCCATCCCCTATCTTCCCTACTACCCTCCCTCCACCGCTGCACTACACAGAAGCCCCGGCTCCTATTTTAAACCTGCTTAGTAATTCTAACTGGTAAAATCCCCAAAGGCACCAGAGGGCAAGCCTTGTCCCCCGCTCCACCCCATCTTTTTCTCTGTCAAAGCTAATTTTCCCCTTCCATCCCCTATCTCCCCTCTCCTCCCGTCCCCCCATTTTTGCCCCACACGGAGCACACACATTTGCCCCCTGCTCAGACTAGTGTTAAAAGTGTGTGTCTTCAACCGCTCGGAAGAGTTAATATTGCACAGAACACTGCACAGTAATTCCTTGTCCTCACAGTTATTCCCAATTTCAAGTGGCTAAACTCATAATTGAATGGTACTGGTGGGGTGTTACTACAAATTACTGGTCATTTTGTGTGAGGAATTTGCAAACCGACAATACTATGCCGCTGCTATGCAATAATGTAATGTGCAGCCCAGTGCTCAATCTTAGTTACAAAGAATGTACTTTAATCTCACAGTCAAATGAAATGCCACACAGTTCAATGAAGGTACAGCTGCAGAGTTGTATTCTCATATTCATTCTCCATTGAGGTGCTACACAGCCTTAGGTACCCTCTCACATTTCTAAGAGTTCTATTGTAGATGGTCCCCTTTGCATACCTCCCGTATTAAGCACAGATAGAGAGGCTTATTTACAATCCCCTTGTGCTGCAGGTGCGTCACCTTTAATATAGGAAAAAGTGATGTTCCGGTGTTGCAATCCCTTTGTACATATATCCCAGAGTTCACTCTGGATTACCCGACTGGCTAATGGGTAGATCACTTCGATGGCTTTTACCACAAAAAGTCCACATGGGCAAAAAGTCTATTGTTCACATGGCAGAAATCACTGCATGTTCAGTCTCAGTCTGCTTGCCAGTAGGTCCTGCCTTACCTGCTGACCGGTGGGCAGGAGGCCTGCCTCGTGGCCCTCCTCTTTGGCAGTTGTGGCTTCCAGACTGTTTGTAGACAGACTCTTGGCCAAGGCAAATCTAGCCTCCCAGCAGGGTTTTCAGAGTCTGGTCATCTTTAACAGTGGCAACCTTTTGGCCTGATCAGAGCTTTTCCATCAACGATGAAGGCGGTTCCTCTTGGGGTGGTTCCAATGTCAAGCAGCAGCACCAGTCTTTAAGGTACACGGCAGAGCATAAGACAACATGATCTTGCTTTGTACTTCAATGGCCTGGAGCAGTTCACAGTGGAAGGCGCTCAGGGAGATCTCATTCAACACAGGTTGCTTCTGCCTTCACTTCCATTTAAATCATCTTCATCTAGGTATTCCTGTCATTGGGAATGGGCTGGGCTTCTCTTTCTGGGGAGTCTCTCCTCCTGAAGGGCCAGGCACAACCTTTCCCTCTCTTAGTAGACAGGTCGGCTTCTAGGTGCTAGGCAGACCCTTTGCAACTCCAGCAAGAAGTATGATGTCCCTGGCCTGGAAACATCATCAAACAAAAAAAAATACTGTCTCACCTTCACCACTACCATCTAATAAATGGTAATGTTTAGGAGAAACTTATCAGCAGCCTTTTTCCAACAAGGTGCTCATTGTATTTCTAAGGATAGTTCCATCTACATCCTCCCTTGCTTAAGTGCCTGGTTCTCCACCCTCCAGTCACAGGAATGCAATTAATACACTTTCACTTTCTAGGGTAATTGTATCTACCTTCCATCTTGTGTCATGCTGAACCAGAGGCTATCCAAAATGGATCTCACTGGACCTGGTACTCTGACTTTCACCATACATTGAGTCCTACTACCACACATATGTTACACCTCCACCGCACATTCACGCACTCTGCACACAAATGGAATGTCAGCGCATGGATCAAGTGTTGAATGGTTGTTGAAGTGTTTGCCCGACAGAGCTCCCTCTCTGCCTCTTTCTGCGGAAGTGGTTAAAAATCTCGGGGTCAAAATTAATGACCAACTCTCTTTCCAGTTACAAGTGTCGGCTGTGGTGGGGACTTGCTTTGGCCTTCTCCGGAAACTTGAGAAATGTTTGCACTTCCTTCCGTTATCTACCAGGAAGATAGTTGCCCATGCCCTAATTACCTTGAGACTAGACTATACCAATGTTCTTTACCTGAGCGTTCCTGAATACCTGATTAAGAGGCTCCAGATTGTGCAGAATGCGGCGGCGTTGCTCATTCTCAGGCAACCTTTAAGAACATCGGTATTTCCCTGCTTAAGCTCTCTTCACTGGCTCCCCGTAAAAATGTGGATTCCCTTTAAAGCTCTGGCATTGTTTCACAGAGCTTTCTTCCACTCAGTACCTCAATAGCTGTCTGCCAGAGTACATCCTTACACTCCAGGCAGGGAGTTACGCTCGACTCATGAAGCTCTGGTTGAGGTTTTGAGGGTTAGGTTAGCCAGAAAGGGTGGTCACTTATTTCCCTTGTTAGCAGCTTTAGCCTGGGACAAGCTTCCCCTGAGGGGAAAGGTCAGACACCAAGGAATTCCTTCCATCCATGCCTGACTCGGCTGCCCTACCACACAGTTGTGGACTCTCAGACCTCCTCCTCTGATTCTGCTTAAGAAGCCATCTCCATGAGATGGTGGAAATAGATCCAGAAAGGAGCGGTCCCCCAAGAACTTCAGTGAAATCAGTCCTTTGTACGTAACGATCTACTTGATTATGTTCCTCCTCATTTTCTATACTAGATTTCAGGTGATCAGACCCTCTGGGCTGTTTGCATGAGTTCTTAATGCAGCTCTAGCAGTTGGTTGATAATTTGCTACAAATGTTCAGCCAGAGGGAAACCCTGAGTGTTATCAGACCATGCTGCATCCTGTACAGAGACCAAGGAGTTCGAGCCCTAGCCAAAGTGATATCAGATTTGGGAGTCTTTTTAAGGCTCCAAAGGAAGACTCAGGTAGGGTTCCAGAGACGCATGCTACCTGCCGAAAAGCGCTCCAACACCTACCATGAGGAACAGGGTCAAGACTGATTTGCATATGGCTGGGTCCAAACTGGGGTGGCGTGGTGAGCAAAAGAATGATGAATTGAACCAGTTTTCATTTGTTCTCAGTGGAATGGTTCCTTTATCTCTGAAACATAAGGAATACAGTGTAAATTTCCATAAAATTATGGATTGCTCCTTCCCTTCTAACCACGTATATCGGATCACCTCAATAACCCAGATTTCCTGACATGGGGTATCTATGTTGTTGTTCAACCCTCCCCTACAAGACTCATTTCCCTTTTTATCATTGAGGTGAATGGCCCTACACTGGAACTTCACGTCTGGGGTCCATTTGTTATTTAAGAAGACAGCCCAGAAATGCTAAGGGCCACCTTGGAGCCACAGATGAAAGTGGGAGCGGAGGTGTTCGAGCATTGATGTGGTGATTTTACTACATCCAAGAATCTCTTTTCTGAAAAGTCTCGGGGCCAAACAGTATCCTCCCCTGTGGTGCCTCTCTTGCGCATCCTATCTAGCTCGGTCTGAATGCCACTAAGCTCAAGGAAAAGGTACAATGCTGTGGGCTGCTCTCATATTGGGTCTGGTTCACTGATACTCTATAGGGTTCTACTCTGTTGGGTTGTATCCTGGCCCTAATCCTACATAGGTACAGGTGGAGAAGGTATTTTGCTTTTTCGGGGGCTATCTCTTGGGACAAGTAAAACCTGTTTGCGCCTACTGCATGCGGTATCTGCGAACAGACGTAACATGACCTGGCTGTTGTCTTGGAGCCCACGGCGGTCATGGGCTGATACCACATGTTGTGTAAGAGGGCGCTGAGTAGTGCGTGTAGAATGCTAGTGTTGGGTTCAGTGTTATTAGAAGTGATGTGGGAGAGGTCTCTTTGCAAGCGCGGTGATAGCTTCGGGCTGGACTTCGTCAGACTGGGCAGTGCTTTGATGCTGAATGGATGTGAAAACACCCATAGTAAACAGAGGGGACAAAGAAGTGCAACAATACATAACTTATTGAACATTCCAGGTCTTGGGATTGGATACAGGGGAGACGTCTGTAATCCTCTGGTAATTAGGAGTGTCTTTAGTCAACAAAGTTCGAGGCAAAAAATTCACTGTACAGTTCCTAGTTCTTAATTCGCACACTGTAAATCCTGTCAGGGTGCTGATGTGGCCGCAGAAAAAGGTGGTGCACTTGGATGCTCGATTGCCAACCTGTCGAATAAAAGCTACGTTCACTTGGTTAGTTAAAAAAACAGTGCATTATTGCATGTGCCGTCATTTTTCTTTGGGGTTCCTGTGCTTTCCTTTTGAAGGGTGTGATTTGTTTCCCCATTATTCACACCATTTTTAGTGAGGTACCGGAAGGTCGCCCCAGTCAGGGTATCTTATTTTGAAAAGTGAGTTATGGTTCATTGGATGCATTAATTTTTATGGGTTGTTGGGCCTCCCACTCTCCATTCTTAGGTATGAGTTTAGACTGGTGTAAGATTTCTACAGGGTAATCTCGTGGACATGGAATGGTATTAATTTTAGCTAGGGTTCCATTGGCATCGCAAGCCTCACCCTCCAATGTGCACATAGGCGGTGCTATCAGTGCAGGTGGTGTGTTTTGACCTACACGTGTGAGGGATGATGTATAAAGAGGGGGTGTGTTGCAATTGCATGTGGTTGATCGCAACGCACCCTGAGGTCATGTGTATACCCCTGTAGTCCTGGCATGCGCCGTGCAACGTGACCATCCCTAGTGGTGACAGGTGTCTTGACTAAGCCCTTTTTCTAGAAATGTATTTTTTGGCTAGCTTTGGGCTTCTTTTTATTGGTCTTTGGGTGCTAGCCCTAGATCTCACGTGATCTGTTATTCAGGAAAAAAATGGAGGTGGTCGAAAAGCTGTCTGTGGCCTCCAGGTGCTTCCGATATTGCAGTGTCTGAGATTAGGCTTACTGTTTCCTTCAGAGGGTGTGTGTAAGGCCTGGTATATTTGGCTGATTGCTCAGCTTGATACGAGGGTGAGCACATTCTTGAGTTCTAATCTTGCACGGAGCTGTGATGGATTTGCAGCCTCCCTTTTCCCTGGCACCCCTGTCTCCCTCGGACCATGTCTTTCCCTGGGTATTTGGACTGGGGTTCCTAGCAGTGAATAGGGGCTTTTAACCAGTGGCATGCTTCTGTTGTTACTCTGGAGGGGCACAACCCAGCGAACAGGCTATGGACACTTGGAAACTTTTGAGGGAGAAGGGAGGAAAAACATTGCTGCATGGAGATTCCAGAGTTTAAAGTCAAGAACTCAACAAAATTTGTCTAAGGAAGGTGATGACTGGGACAGTTAGTTATTGGGGCAGACCTACCCTATCGACTGACTTGGCACCCTGCGGCACTTCAAAACCTGTTAGATCTTGTGTGGTGGAGGTTATGGGGTCTTCACTATCCTGAGCCTACGTGTAACCTGGCTCCCGACATTGGAAGACAGCTTCGTTTTGGAACTTAAAGGGGGCCTCCATTGGCTGGAGGCTGCTAGCTTTTTGAAGGTGCTGTTGGAATCCCACGCTATGAAGGAACTTTAGTCCCGAGCTGGGGGCCCGAGAATGAGATCCTTTCGATTAGGTTATAGGAACCTGTCCCAATTGATTTGTTGGTGCGGGACCTAGGTGTCTGCTTTTAAGGACTTAGCGGAGAGCCGCCCTTACCCCTCGTCAGTCTGCTATCCCCCTGGGGTGGGGTCAGCCAGCCCCACCCTAGGAGATCAGCTGCAGAGTGGGGCTTCGGTTCCCGCAGGCATCCTGAATGGCATACTGTAGTGAGGATACCCGATCAACAAAACACGTCCAGCAGCCCTGAATTGCCGAACGCAAGTAAAGGCTTGAATTCTTAATGTCTCATTGGTCCTTCTTTTGTGGTTTGATACAGTGAATGGTGAGGTGTGCATGAAATGGCTGCTTTGCATTGGGGGTTTTGACTTACTGCACCTTTGGGTTTTGTGTTTGCACGAAAGCATTGCCTCCCCAGGCAGTTACTCCTCCTTATCTCAGGGCCCAGGTCCCTGTTGAGCTGGGTTTCCTGTCTGTTGTTGCTACACATTTGAATAACTGACTGATCCCTGTTGCAGTGGTGCGGTAGCTTACTGACTTCCCTGAGGCTTTGTGTAGGGTGCATTCTGGTTCCCCTGGGCTTGGTTTTGTGGAAGGGGGTTTTGCGGGGGCTGACCCAGGTTTATCGACCTCTGTTCGTGATATGCTTTTAGGCGGCATCAGTCAGCCTTGTGGCCCATTCTGTGGCAATAGTAACATTCTATAATGTGTGGCTGCTGCTAACCTCCCAGACTTGTGCCGTTATAGTTAGGTTAAAACACTGGTGTTTGGCAGTGGAGCCCCCTTCAAGACTGGTGCCATTTGCACGCTCACAACCAACGCGGCCCCCTCGTGAGTGGTCTTTCTCAACTTGTGTTGGACCAACCTAGCTGTGTCTATCTAGGTTTGTTCCTGTTTCTGAAAAACACACAGAGGAGTAGGGAAAGAAGAAATGTATATAAAATGTGTATACAATGTACATAAAAAGAGACAGGTGCTCCCTGTGAAAAAACGGCCCTCACTCACAAAATTATGACATGCTTCATCATAGGGCATGCTACAAACACCCCCGCACAGACCAACACCTGGGGTGGATCAAAAGGGAGGGGAAGACAATACAAACAATGAAAATACTTGTGATCACTGAAGAAAAAGTGCAGCCAGTGAGAGTTAAAACTAGCTCGGATGTATACCCACTCACAAATTTATTCCGGGGTCATCCGGCTAGATTTAAAAACGTGAAGGATGAAAGTGAAAGGAGAAATTAAGATTTCTTCAACCCTCCTTACTGCCAGGGTGTCGACATGTTTGGTATACACATTTTATATACATTTCTTCTTTCCCTACTCCTCTGTGTGTTTTTCAGTGATTGAACGGGGAGGCTGGAGTAGGGGGTAAACCTCTCCCCCCTTCTATTTGTGTGCTTTTTGTTCCTGTTTCTCCCTGACCCTTTCTTGTTTCTTTTTGTAATAGTGCAATATGTGGGCCTGTGTATCCCGCCAGGGTTTGGTGTCTAACCCCGCTGTGCAAACCACTCTGTATCTCAATAGACAGCCCCTTTTTGAGGATGTTGTAAAAGAATGAAACTTGTAGACCCGTATCAGTCCATGGTTGTCCTGTCTCTTGTCCCCATCATTCTCTTATTCAATCCAGAAAATCAGTCATGGTCTCCCCAGGTTTCATAGTTTCTGCAATTAACCCTCCTATAACAGGGCAGTCAGGGAACATTTCCCTCAGGGCCATCCATATTTGGTGCCTGTACGATTTGAATGCGGCCCCATCATGCTCGATGTTTGTCAGCGTGACTGCTGGGATGCAAGCTCGGGCAAACACCGTGTTAGTCTGCTCTCCGATGAGGCTACTTAGCAGACTTTTGATATCGCCTATCGCTAGATTTACTCTCACAGTGTTCTTCACAAAACCTGAGATCCATTTTCCCGCTCCATCCAACAAGGCCGGCAATTTGGTCCTTCATCCTTCTTTAGTCAACTGAGCCCGGGGCACATAGATGGCTCTTGATGTGCTCTTCTGTAGCAGTGGTACATTTTGGCTTGGGGTAGCTCCATAATTCTTTCCCTAACAGCGTTCCCATTTTCTTAGGCAATCCTGCATGTGGGGAAAGTTCCACTTGGGATCTCCTCCTCTATGATGGATACAGTATTCAGCAACAGCCATATCCTCTGGTTCGTAGGATCTCCTCCTCAGGCCAGGGTCTATCGTACTGGTCCTTTCCTTCGGCCCAGCGGAGTATAAGGCGGCAAAATGGCCGTGCGAACATCTTGCCTTCCTATCGGGCCATTATCTCCCTTGGGGTCAGTTTGTCTGTCCCGCACGTTCAGGAGGAGCGTCTTCGTCGCTGCTCCCCTTGTGCTCATGCAAAAGTGCCATCTTACTTCGCCTACATCTTAGTTCAGTCTACACCAGGCTACCGTGGTCTCTTATTTTCGGGTCATCACCTCTCGTGCTTTGATGATCTAGTGAGGCTCGGTCCCAATCGAAAGCCTCTCCTCTAGTTCTGCCTCGGACTCTT
Organism: Calotriton arnoldi; assembly: GCA_963921515.1. NCBI lineage: Eukaryota > Metazoa > Chordata > Amphibia > Caudata > Salamandridae > Calotriton > Calotriton arnoldi. Next base: position 375,373 of record CAWUFW010008170.1, read on the forward strand.
CTCCAAATGGTACTCTGGGGCTTATTTACAAGCCCCTTGCGCCACTTTTGCGTAATTTTTAATATGGGAAAAGTGATGTACGGGTGGCGCAAGCAGCTTGTAAATAAACCCCTCTGTATCTACCCCCATTCTCCTCAGATGGCAGGTGCGCTGCTCTGTGTTCTTGCTGTGCTTCCAGGGTGCGAGCTTTCTCTCTCTCTCTCCTTAGTTCACGCCTTTGCTCTAAATAATACCTAGATTGACTCCTTCGCTCTGAGCTATACACAGTTTTTTTGGGTTGGAACTTGCCTTCAAACTCGCTTCCTGCCATTTCTTTGGCTACCTGAGCAAACCCTGTGGCTACCACCTCTTCGTTGGATCCCGGAGGATAGATCCCTTTCCTCACCCCTGCTAGTTGTATCATTGCCCAGAAACGCTATGAATCTCCCTGTTACTCTGCTGTGTTCACCTGACCCGGTGGTAGTGCGCGTTCTTCGTGCCTGGGGTACGATGGGCTAAACACGACGGACGGGGGTCGAACTTCTGGGAGCTCTAGGATTGGACTGGGATGGTGCTGGTATTGCCCGGGCCTGCTGGCCTGTAATATTCCCATGCTTGGACCTAACAGTTCGCTGTTCGGTAGGGGACCCTCCAGTTCCCTCAACTGGCGGGGTGGTGTATCCTAATGCGGAGATAGCTGGCAACGGGGAGAGCACCTCCATACCTGCATATGGCGGGGGAGGTGCAGATGCTATGCATATTGTCTGTGGGATAGGATTGTTGGTCTGGGCCTCCTCCAAGACGGCTCACAGTTCTAATAGTACATCTCTCCTGTCCATCATCTGTCCTGCATATCTGGTACGTTTGTGTGTCTTCATGTGTTTGATTTGTCAGTATCGAATGTTCCCTCCTTTGGCCAGGGAAACGCGTGTACCTTAGTGCTTCGACGAGGTGTAAGATTTTGCAGCAAATCCCTGTCTATGAATGTTTATAGATAGGGATTAGCATCAAAACCCATGGGTGGTTGCATGGGAATGCCAATGTACCACCTATGGAATGTTCCTTGATGCAAAGTAATGCAAAGCAGTACATAGAGCAACTTTACATTAATTTGGGAAACTATCTAACGCAAATCCTGATTTGCATTGGATGGTAAACCCCAGCATAACACTTTGCGTTACAAAAGTAACACAAACTTGGCTAGTAAATCTGGGCTTTGGTGTGGAGGCATGTTTACGTGTCTTATGCAAGTGCAAGTAGGCAAAAGGAATGTGTGCATAAGTTCGTAGTCTCCATACACAGGCCAGTCAAGGTTATTACCTGATTTAGGAAAAGTCAAAGCCTATATTGCTGTTCTAAATTCTCAGTGACTTTTGATGGTCCTTATCCTGTTTTTGAGTACATTCCATATCTTGTATATTTTTTTTATTGAGTCATCAAATAGGTTCACAATCATTATCAGCATTTAAAATTCTGGTAACAAATATTAAAAAATAGTCATTTTTATAAAGGATCAATATATTTTCTTTTTTCAAATGTAAACATTGGTATGTTAAAATGCTTAGAATTGTGTAATAGAGTGCATTCATTTTAGTGCCAGGTCTATAACTTTCACATTTCTTGATGTATAGTGACTAGGTTGCTCAGTCATTATGCTCCCTTAAGTTGCAATCAGTTGCAACTACAGTGAACTACAGATCTTCCCCCGCAGTACACATAGAACAAAAAACGGAACACTGCAATTCAAAGATTGCATATCTGTACTGAGAAGGAGGTTTCACCAACGCAGTTTTTTTGGAAACAGGAGAATTATCAGGCATGGCCAAAATCTTGATCTGAGGTTTCTTCTGTAGTTGCATGACCTGAGTTTGGATTGCAAGAAGGTTGGTCTGATCCCATGAATTGCCAGATGTGAGATGTAAAAGTCTCTAAAGGATATCCTTCTTTGAGTTGGTAAGCAGAGTGTAGATTTCAGAGAGTGAAAATTTGGTCTTAACTAAGATCCCTGGAAATATTCCTCTCTAATAGAGAGAGTCACTCTGTTGATTTGGGATTGAAGTGAGAGGCTGGTGTCCATGATCACAGCAAGGACTTTTTTTTACTTCATTTGATGTGGTTGAGGCTGTCTCATTTTAGGGACCTAAGATGGAGTTGTGATTTTGCTATGATCCACAGGTATTCTAGTTTTGGAGGAGTGAGGCTGGTGATGATTTATCAGCATCCATTGTTCCATTGTTCCACATCCATTAGACATCCACCTGGTCTGGATGTCTGGACCTCGGATGGTTTTGCAGTTTAAAAATAATTGGTGTATCATTCTCAGAGTTGCAGCATGTGAAGCTAAATGAGTTGAGATCAGGAAGAGAGTCTAGATATTAAAAAGTAACGGTGATCATGACATGTAGTTGCCAGGTTTGGTGCCTAGATTAAGATAATCAGTCCTTTAGCAAGAGTCATTATACTGCAAGTGCATATACACTATGAAAGGACATCCTTCTTATAATGTATTGTTCGTACCACACACGCAGGATGAGAGTAAAGGACCTATTTTAGGGGGACCGTATGAAGTCAGTGGACCTCTCCTTGTGGGATATAGTATATAATTTGTACCCACAAGAAAAGATAGGCTACGAGACACACATAGATGTTCACATGTATGTAGGCACATAAATATTCAGTCATTCTTTCTTCCACTCTCTCTCTCTGTTGCCCTGCAAGATCCCTCCCTTCTTCCTGTTCACCACTCCTGGTGGCTTCAGGGGCAATGGGACTTTGCAACCAACCAACCCCAGATAATACCACATAACAACACCACATAACATAATACCACATAATATAACATAACACAGCACAACACTACACAACATGACATATCAGATCAGGTGGTCTTCTTATAGCCATGCAAAGGAGATTACTCCCTGGGGGACAAAGCAGCGGTGCATCTTGGGAACCTGCCAAGGCAACCAGAGTATAGAGTGTTGCTGGTTATTAAAAGGAAAGGCACCTTAATAGCCTCGATGGAAAGAGATGAGCAGGGGACAGCTGCAACATACTTCTATTCATGCATGAGGGTCTGTCCTTCACAATAAGAGACATGAGCAAGATTTGTTTGTAGATGCCGGGCATCTATTTGAAAGGACTTTTTGTCAATGATATTGCAGAGTATGCAGAGGTATGGGACTATAGGTAGTTGTAATCCAGTGGATATTATTTTGTGAGATAGGATTAAGTCTGGCTTTTCTTCTTGCCAATAGCAAAGCAAAATAATTACCACAAAGCTAGACATGAATATGCACAAGTAGGGCTGAATTGGTTGGCCACTGTATTGGCCAGTTTGCAGCTGGGACATTTATGTATGCGGTGACACTCACCCGCTGCGCACCAGTGCACCCAGGGCTTGAGCAAAGGGTGCCAACCAGTAGCCACAAAGCCTGTGAGACGGAGGCAACTTTTTTAATGTATATCTTTCGATTTATTTATGAAAACGCTATGTCTACATGATATATTACCTCCATTTGGGCGTGGCCAGCTGGGTGGGAATCTTACCAGTAGCTATGACACTCTTGGGGAAAAAGAAGCTAATTTCGTTCCAAGGACTAAACCTGAAGAGATGTTTCTGAAATATTGTGTAGCAGGGCTTTAGGTAATTCTGCAAAGGCTTTTGGAACAAAGTAATTAATGAGGAAATAAGAAGGCCAGAAATAGCTGAAAGATACCATATGCTAAGATAGCCAGAGATCATTCTTGACTTCTATGTAGTGATTGGTTGGAATGTCATCGGAGAATTGACAGGGTGAAATCGGAGCTTCCCTACAAAGTGAAGGAGTGAAGGGTAATATCCTTGAGTCAGAGCTCATTTTGTTTCCCTTCCTTTTCAGGTCCCTGATCGCTTATAGATTCGTCAAATAACAGGCACACTGAGTAGCCGTCTAACGCTACAGAAAACCACACACTGAGTACCAATAGTTACTTAGGCAATGAATTAAATTGTATTTATTGTTTCCCAGGGTCTCCCAGACAGGTGTGAATGCCTTCACAAAAGGGGACACAGTGCCAGGGTTTGCACTAACATTGTGTGGAAGTGCCAATGGAAGTTATGTTCTTTTCCATTTCTCCACATCCCCACCAAAAACCACATATACTAGCTAACCATGAAGAGACATGAATATCTTGCTAGACATATATACAATTGCACATTTCCCTAAGTTAGAATAACTCAAGCTTTCTCACCAAATCCCCTCTTGTGAAAGATGAACATAATTTATATTTTAGTGCTTAAACAGATAACATATAAAATATAATTAATATCCTGTGAGTCCCTACATTGAGAAATCTGTTTGCACAGTGGAATTCTATCCATTACCCACTGTGTGCATCAATGCTTGTGTGCCCATGAAATGTCCTTTTAGTTTTCCTCCTGGTCTGTCACGGAAACGTTTAGCAGAGTGTCGGAGGCTGGCTCAGTATATAGTGTCCACCTACGGTGAGGCACAGTGCACTGAGTCCAGGCAACCCATAGTGGTAGTGTTTAGGTCCCTGATAACCAGAGCTCTCAAGGGGTAGCTGTGGAGAGCTGCTAAGGCTTATTCAGGAGGGTGTAAAGAGGGTGCATTTAACACAATAGTCAGTCAGTAAGCCTTCGCACAAGAAAGAACCACACAAGTGTTTATAAAAATACTGTAGTATTTATTATCACAACACTAGAACTAACTTGGTATATCTCCTACCCGGAGATATCAAATACACACAAGAAATACTTCAAAAACAGGTAAGTAGCATAGAAAAACACATGGGCCTCTATTGGGGCGGGGGTGCAAACCATATACTAAGAAAGTGGTATGTGAGGTAAGTACCAAAATGAGACTGATACCCAAGAATTGAGAAGCCCAGGGGAAGCATGGAACCACCAAAGGTGAGTAGCTAGGGACCCCAAGGCGCCCAGGTGTAGAGTCGTTACACCAGGTCAAACGTCTGTAGGATAGCACAGGGTAAGTCGCAGTTGGTATTTTCTTATTTCAGGACCCTTTCCAAAGGACACTGAGGACACCAGTTGAATCAGGGATGGTTGGAGAGCCACCCAACCTATGGATACCCAGGGAACCAGGATACATGCATCAGGAGCCCCAGTGCATAGGGGCGAAGTGGTGTCGGAATCGCCCATTTAAGCCAATGAAGGGACTTGGGAGTCTGGTGGCTACAGAGACGCGTGGTCCAAACATGGATTCTGGATAAGAAGTACCGAGTCCAAACCACCGGAGGTGTTCAGGAGGCACAGGAGCGCAATGTCAGAGGTACTTGCTGAAGCACGATGGTCTTGATGAAGCATCTGTGCTGCCTAGGTGATGATGCAGGAGTACAGGAGCCATCCACGAGCTGTCCCACGATGGATGAGGAATGCAGGATGGTCAGTGGCTAGCAAGACCACTAACAAGCCTTGGCAATCGCAACAGTTGGGTCAAAGGAAAAAGATGCTTTGTTGCAGACCAGCAAGGTCTGTGGGACTAACCCAGCAAGGGTAACTCAGAGCCAGCCCTCAGCACGCAGGAGAGCCAGTAGGAATCATTGGAGCCCCCTCGAGGACTCTCTGGCAACAGGCACACAGATTCGCAGGAAGCCTCATCAGCACACAGAAGATGGAGACCTACAAGGCAGAGGAGACAGGCAGGACGTTGTTCTTGGTGCTGTGGGATGGTGGTGGCTGGGGCTTCATGGCACTCGAAGATCTTCTGTGAGGAGAGTCAACAAGCCTTGGCAATGGCAGACAGATGCAGTGCACAATGATGCGGTTCAGGTCGGCTGGAGAGGGATTACTGTGTGCCAAATTGCAGGGAAGACTGGTCGGGCCTCTGGAGAACCAACAAACCGCCACCTGTGTTGCAGAGCTGAGAGATGATCGTGGGACAACAGGATCAGCAAACCGGTTGTCGACGTAGAGGTGCTTACGGATGCAGGGAAGTGACTCCTTCACTCCAAGGGATTCCTTCTTGCTTGGATGCAGGCAGAGTCCTTGCTGACTCGGAGAACGCATGGCTATGGAGTTGCAGACGTTTGGATGAGCACGGATACGAAATTGCTGCAGGAATCTTCCCACTAAGAGTAGTCTTGTCTTTGGTCCTGACTCGATCCAGCAGCAGAGTTCCAGTGTCCAACAGCTGAAGTGTCTTCAGACAGGTCTTGATGAATCTTGACAAAGTCCAGGACGAATCTATGGACCCACCCCCAGGGGCGCTCTTAAGTAACCCTAAAAGGGGGAAGGACATCCTCTATGGCGAGGACACATAGAAACAGCAACACACCATGAATGATTGTTTATTTGCAGGAAGGTGTCCCTTCCTTCACATAAACACTCATTAAAAAAATGAGAATGTGAAACTTCGATGTGTGCTGCACAATGCAGCACACATAGAAGTTTCAAACCACCATTTGTTATTGTTTATGTGGAGGAAGGTGTCCCTTCCTGTACATAAACAATCATTCCCTCAATGTAGGCACCCTTGCACTATGGTGCTTAATTTAGCGCCAGCGCAGGGTGAAACACAGGGATGTGCCATATTTTTGTAAATACGGCTCATCTCTGCGTTTTTGGAATGGCGGAGTGTGGCGTTAGCATTTTGTGCTTAACGCCATGCTTCGCCATTCCATTGTAAATATGCCCCATCATGTCACATTGTTGTGCACATCCTGATAATGCTATTGATTCTTCTCTTTATTTCATATTGTTTCTACCCCCTTGGTTTTCTTAATTATGTACTGTTTGCTTTCTACTAAAAAGAGGAATAAATTATCTTATACAAAAAAAAAAAAAGAAACAAAAGGATAAATAGGAAGATCACAAAAGAAGTGTAAGATTCAAGAGATATGGGAAACAAGTTTGAGCGTCTATCATGAATGACATTATATGGGTTATTATAATACCTAATAGGTCCTCTAGTCAAGAGGATTGGGCCGAATAAATGTGTCTAGGATATGTCATACCATTTGGGATCTTTTAGGTTTACTCGTAAGATCATCTCTAAGAACGCTTCTTATAAAAGAAACCCATGCCCACAACGCATGATAGAAGATGTGAATAGACAATTTCCATTAAGTGTGGATGATTTTAACAGCTAAAGAAGGACTAACACAGTCTCCACACAGAAACACACACCTCGAAGGTTCCAACTAAGGACACATTGAGTTTCATTTTAAACCAGTTGGATGTATTACTAAAACAAGCATTTGTAATGCAATAGGTCTGAAAGTTTGAGCTATTGGCATTGCATTATTATTTGCAATGCCACTAGGTCAAACTTTCAGTAATGAGAGACCTATTGCATGGCAAATGTTTGTTTATACTTGATCTTACCTCCGGGATCCCATAACGTTCTTCAACAGCAGGTCAGTGGCCTGTAGTAAAGGGCCTAAATATTCCCCCTCCAGAAAACGAAATGGATGGGCGCTGAATTTGCCCTCGGAGTGTGGGGATAGCTCATGAAATTATTTTATTGTAATGGACTGTCTTTTTATTTATTTCACATTTTTATATCAACAGACCGTGCAGTTATAACAGTTACCCCATCAATAGTTTCATGCCAGAAGGAAATGACGGGAGTGGGGGAGGGTGTGCGAGCAAAGAGTCAAGAAACGGCCAGAGCTGGCGTACCAAAAGAATCAATTGGTAATGTCCTCTGAGAGGGAACCAAGCACCGAAAGGCGGGATAGATGCACAATATTAACTAACCAGAGAAAAGGAATTTTAAAAAGCAGGCCAACTAACCAACCAAAAGAGGTGGGCATGTCCAAAGTCCCCAACAGCCCATATACCGAATACAGCATGCCTCACAGAGCAGCGCATGTGCTGCCCGGGCTCGACCTAAACATCACTGAACAGATTCTTTTTTTGTATGTACCAGACACAATGCTACCTTGCCAAAAAATCACTGAAAAAACCAAGACCCAACCAAAATTGCGCTCAAAGATTGTCAAGAACCTTCTAAATTGAAATACAGTAAGAGGCTTAGTTGGGGAGGACAGAGATCCATGCAACTCTCACAAACAAGAACCAAGGCCAAGCTTTGACAGCGAAGAAAGATCATCATTGAAACTTTGTTGGTGAATGATGGTAATTCTAGACTTGTTTATCTCAATACAGAGTTCCAAATGTGTGACAAGTTGTGTTTCAAATAGCATTGAATTTGAGCCATATGGGAGCTTTTATGTGTTCAATTTATTTCCAGTGTGTGACCTTTAAACTGTGGGCACTTTAGCACCAGACCTAATTTGCTGATGTACATAACTGAAGCTTTACCCACTCTTTTAGAGGCTGCAGGAATACCCAAGTTAAACCTCACGAGGCACTGAGGGGTACTATGTAGACAAAGAAGCAATAAAGCAATTATTTCAAAATCTTTGCTTCATAAACTTTCAAGAGAGTACAAAAGAAGCGCCTCTGTAGCGTATTTTTTTCGAACAGGAATTCCCAAGGAACCTCTCCCAGCTCGAACAGTAAGATCTTGATTTGGGACTTCCACTTAGCCCACACTCAGAAATAAGACCTGGATACTCATCCTTGGAAACAGCTTTCAACTTGGTAGCTTTTACATAGTAGTTATTAGAATGTTTGCCCCTCCGAAATGTCATACTTTAGTTTTAGTAACACTCATTACTGAGCAATAGTCCTGACTGTATTGACAGAAGGCATGTAAGGGTCTCTGAAGATCAACGTGTGGCTGATATGTTAACATAACATCAACATATGCTAAGAGACAAATGTAGTGTCTCCTAATGTAGAGGACCTCAAATAAGTTTCTAAGTTGGAAATGTAGAGGTTAATAAACAGGGGACAGTATATCTATTCATTTAATTTCGTTTTAAAGTACTAGTTGGTGATAGATTAACAGTGTAAGCAACAGTTCTTGGTTCTGTCTCCAACATCCATCAAAGTTGTGGGTGGTGAGAATGCAGCCGCTTCTGCTTCAGTGAATTTCCCTTTCTGGAGGAGGATCCCACAGGGTTTTGACTTGTCCCTCAGAGTTATGCCTTGTCTTTCAACCTTTTTAAAATATATTTGAAACCTCTGGTCTTATCAGTGCACTCTTTTAGGGTGAGCATCTGTACTTATGCAGGCGGCCCCCAACTATTCATTTGACTGAGCAAATCCCCTAATTACAAGACTGTTTAGTGACAGCACAGAGCTGGATGAGTGCCCATTGGCTAAAATAAAACACATTTAAGACTAACATCCTGGTAATAGGTGGACACTAAGTTCAGCACCACCTCACCTTCTGGGCCCATGACAGTGACTTTGGCTCATGCCCCCTGTGACATCTTGTGTAAAGAGCTTGGGATTCAGTATATTGCACATGCCTTCTCGAGGCCCTGCAGTGTATTTACCACTTATGCCACTTATGCTTACTTCCCTCTTGGTGCTACTTCCTCAGGATAGTAAACTACTGTGTACATCAGCTATCATAGGAGCATGATTAGACTACTGTAACAGTCTTTACATAGGGATGATAAATTTACTCTTTTCTAAACTTCAAGCTATACAGAACCAGGTGGATGTGATGTCGACAGGAGATCACCAGCACTATGTACATCTTTCTTTATTCACAAACTGTATTGGTCACCTGTCCATAATCATAACACTTTCAAAACTCTCTGTAAAGTACAACGCTCTCCATAAGGGAAGGCCCCTGCTTCGGCCTCTCACACTCTTGAGAAATATATCCCCTCCAGATCTCTTTGTTGTGTCAGTTCCGTCTCTTTAGTCATTCCTCCTTTTCATGGGTACCACTTAGGTGGTGGCTCTTGCCCCATATATAGTTTACTGTTCTTCTTCTGGTCTATTCTACATTGCATAGTTGTCACAGTGTAGTGCCAAAAGGCCCCGTGGGTGACAGTGTGCTTTATAAAAATAAAATAACATAACAAGGATGGTCCCAATGATTTCATGAAAGGTAGGGAAGGCTTCTTTATAAAGGCTTGCTTTAATTATAATTAAGGCTCCCAGTTTCCGTTTTTACAGATTTTTACAGATAAATACAGACAGAGGAAAATGTGTTTGCTGTCTGTATTTTTTTTTAAATGGAAAAACCTGAAAATTTTGTTTTTTGTGAGTGACTCGCCATGCTTTCTTTCGTGACTTCCCGGCCAACAGCTGAGCAGACAGACAGTGTGGGGAGTTACAGAACAGGGTGAGATTTCCTTTAATACAGGCATATATTAACATATATATGAAGTATAATGGTAATATTTACCTGTGGGTATAATGTTTTGTTATGTTTTGTTATATTTGACTCCTTAATTTACTAAAAGGTGACACGCATCAAAGTATGAGTGCATGTTCATCAGTTAAATAATTGAGGAAATGTACCATTTTAAGACTCCATTTATTCTCACAATTTGCAATAAAATTTTATAAATACCAATGGGATGACCAAAAAATAAATATGGATAAATACAGACGTAAATGTTAAACAAATAAATACCATAAAACAGGGGGCCCTAATTTTAATTAGTGGCAAAGTTAAGTTGATTCCTAAAATTTGAGCCACAGCATAGCAGTACTGAACTTTGGTGAAATAGATTGACTTCTCAGCATAGAATCTTCCGTTAAATCAGCTGCTCTGCAGTGCTGGACCTCGGGTTGCCATTGGGAAGTCTAGCTTAGGAGAAAATGGTACAGAACATTTAAAATCCAATTCCGTTCTATAAAGCCCTATTTAGGTATTATTTCTGAGTGTGGGCTAACTCAGAGTCCCAAATCATGATCTTATTGTTCAAACTGGGAGAGGTAGTTTGGGAATTTCTCGTTTGGAAAAAAACACTACAGAGCAGCATCTTTTGTATTCTTTTGAAAGTTTATGAAGCATAGTTTTTCAAATTATTATTTTATTACAATGTTCTGAAACAATGTCCTACCTCATGTAAACCGCTCTGATACCTCCGGGTCTAGCCAGCGCTATATAAAACTTTTCAAATAAAAAACAAAAAATTAAAAAAATTTAAAATTGGTACATCCTGCAGTAGCTAGTGACATATTAGACATATTATCATTCTTATTCGTACTCTTCTTCTTCTTATTATTATTATTATTATTATTGTTATTATTTGCAGTCATAATAATAACAACAATATGAGTATAATAATAAAAATAAAATAATAATTAAATAAAGTAATGTCTGTAATAATATTTATAATAATAATGATATGTGGAACAAGGGGCGCCATGTTTGATCAAAATTGCCACACCTCTACTATGGGTCGTCTGTTGTGATGCACAGTAACATTTTATCCAAGGGACCCTGGAAAAAATAGAGCAGCTTTCCATAAAGCTCAAATGTGTCTCTTGTAGGATGCAGACTTGGGCTAAGGAAAGTTCCAAATATTTTAAAATCAACCTTTGCCTACGGGGGCACCTTAACCCGTTAACATTCCAGGAGATAAAGATGGTCTTTCTAACCCTTGAGCCTTGGTTTCCTGCCATTAGCCTGTAAGATTATCATATCGGTATAACAGGTTTTCCATGTATCTAAGGTGAGAAGAGGTCTATTTTTTTCTTTTTTACCCACTGCTCCCCACCCATAGTGCCCCTCCCCCCCCTTCTCCCCCAGTGCCCCCCCTTCCCATGAGGAACCCTCCCTTCCGATAGGCAAGCCTATTCGGCCCCCCTCACCCCCTTGGAATAGAAAAAACTACAATTATTACTAGGTTCTTGCTAGGATCTTGCTGTCAAACGAAATCATATACTTCTCCTTTTCCTCTCTGTCCCCCTACCTTCCCTCCCGGTCAGCTTTAATTTTCACTATTAAGGCATCCGCTTCTTCGCGAGATCTTATCTGATGCACGTGATTATTCCACATCACACGAAGTTGTGCAGGGAACTTCAACTGTGCCTTGGCCCCGATGCTATTCAACTCCTCCAACCTTTTCCCTAGCTCCCATTGTCTTGTTGCGGTCGTGTGGGAGATATCTGATCTTATTTGGAAAGAAAAGTGACTTGAGCCATTGAAAGTTATGGAACCTTCTTTAAGGGCGAATGACAAAATCTGTTCCTTAACAGAATAAGTTAAAAAATTAACCAGTATCTTTCTCGGTTTTTGTTTGGCGAGGTTCTTTTTGAAGGGATCGCGGTGTACCCTTTGAATCTCATGCGCGAGATCCACTTCTGGAGCATTCTTTAATACTGTCTCCTTTAATACAGATATCACGAACCCCTTAAGATCTGGCCCCTCCAAAGCTTCTGGTACATTTAAAAGCCTTAGATTATTCCTCCTGGAGTAATTCTCCAGGCGCTCGAGGTCGTCTCTCAATTCTTTATTCTGAGCTGATAGTTTAGCGAGCTCCACTGTGGTAGTTCGTACGGTGTCCTTTATTTTGGGGATTTCCGATTCAATAGCCTCAGTTCTTAACGTGACTTTGTCTAGTCTTTTTGCTAGTACCTCACAGGAGGCTTGGATTGCTGCCTGATACGCTTCAGAAATTGAGAATCTATTAGACATCTCCGCCTGATTTGACTCAGACACAGTGAATCTGTTAGAGATTTGAACCTTCATTGCCAGTAATATATCAGCCAATGAACGCGATGTTGTATCAATTGTGTCTGTATTTTCCAGTCCAACCATTGTGGCATTTTCATCTATAGCGTTAGAGGGTACGGAGTTCGAAGCCTTTAATGGTTTATCAGGCAAGACTAGAGGTTCATTTATGGCCAAAACTGAGTATCTATTTGAGAGACTTACTGCTGAATGCATTGCCCTCTCCTTTGGAGAACTCAAGGGGTTAGGTGCCTCCGGGGGACCATCGGAGATACCCTGACCTGTGTTTTTTAAAGAATCCCTGTAGGAAGGTGGAATCTGACTATATGGTTGCCCCCACTTTTTTTATGGTGTTTTGCTGGTTTATGACTTAGTTGGACTGGGATCCTGCTATTCAGGGCCCCAGTCTATCTGCTTTCTCTGTAAAAAGGTTTCCATGTGCCTTAGGCACATCACTGATTGGGATCTGGAGTGCCCTTATAAGTCCCTAGTATATGGTATACTATGTACCAAGGGCATAGGTACCTCAGAGGCCTGCCAGGGGCTGCAGCATGTATTATGCCACCCCTGGAAGGCCATCCAAACTGACACCACAGGTCTGCTACTGCAGCCTGGGTAAGGTGGTGCATGCACCCCTTACTGTGATATAGGTTACCTATATCACTAAATACATACACACATATAAACCTATAAGTCACTCCTAAGGCAGGCCTTATCAATCCTAAAGGCAGAGTGCATGGTTCCTATGTGAGAGGGTGCCCTGCATGAGCAGGGCCCCTCTGCAGCGTTCGGAGACCATCTCTGATGCTGTTTGTAGTGCAGCCTGACCATATACTCTTAAGCGCATTATATCCTCGCGGTAAAATGCTAACTTTGGAATGGCTGCACCTAAACATGTCGTGTTTGGTGTCAAACATCTTGGAATACTACCCCCCGCCAATTCTGGCGGCGGGGGTAGCATTCCACCCTTCTAGAGGGAAAGACATGTTAACTCTGACTAACCCGGTAACTTCTTTCCAAAGCCCTGGCATCACAAAATGGATGCTGCTGCCACAGACACGAGTCTGGCCTCCTGCTGCTGGACGAAACTCCGGCAGGGGAGGCCTGGACAATAGGTTTCCTGTCCCAGGGAGATGTGACCACCTCCCCAGACAGGATAATGTATATTGGGGCTGGGCGGGAGCACCATCTGTGTGCTTTGAAGTCCTGCACTGGGGGCACATTTGGTGTCCCTGTGCATACCCCAGTTCAAACCGGATCAGGGGCTTGCAGCCCCTGCTTTGGCGTGAACTGGACAAAGGGAAAGGGGTGTAGCCACCCCTCTGCCCTGACCCACCCATAGGTGGGGCCACAGAGTAGTCCAACCCCTATCTTTAGTATAAAGATAGGAACCCAGTCCTTAGGATTTTAGATTATACCTGGACGAAACTCTGAAACTGAATCCTGGTCCTTCGGCGCTCTACGACAAGATTAGAGGACTGAAGAATCTCCCTTGGGGTCAAGGAGTGACTCCCCTGCTTGGCAGGCACCAAAGAAGCATCTGTCCGGTTCGCATTTCTGAAGCTGCCGTCGGACGCCAAAGTCATCGCATCACCAGAGGTGGATTCTCAGACTTCCCCGAGGCTACCCTGAGTCCCCAGCAAAGCTGAGGCCCGTGGCTATCGTGGGTGACTTGAGACCGTGACCCCTGGACACCGAGCACATTTGCAAGTGCACCATCTTCTGGGTCTCCCAAGAAGTCGTGCTTTGGGCTCCGAGTAGCCCTAGCCTCCAGCACCACCTGCACCGAAGATCACTGGCCCCCACTCCACGAGTGTCCTGTAAGCCAGCTCCACGTGCGGCATCACGAGGCTCCTTCGCGGTCGCTAGCCCGTTGGCTAGTAGCCCTCAACGAAGGCCAATCCTTTTCTTACTTGGCATCCTGGTTGCTCCAGACCTGCCCTCACTTACCCTCGCTGGGTGAGTTCCACAGACCTTGCTGGTCTGCACCATCGACGATCTACATCTTCCTCGAGACTTGCCGTTGCCAAGGCTTGTTGGGTCCAATCCGGTCGCCGACACCTCAGCACTTGACAGACATCGTGTACCAGCCTGAATCCTGCTTCTGGTTGCCGACAACACCTCCTGGACCTCGTGGCTGAAGAGTCAAGATGACCGTCAACGCACCTGAAGCACTCGACATCGGTGGGCATCTGTCCATCGCCTTCCTGGTCACTGGCTAGTGACCCAGACTCTGTCCCCTCTGCTTTCAGGTTCTTCAGAACTCCGATCCACTCTTGGATCCACCCGGACACTTTTCTCTTGGCCGCCAGCAGCACTTTGCAGCAGATCGCCATTCGAATCGACGACGAAACCCGACCCCGAAAGGCACCTATGCACCCGGCTTCCCTGGGTGAGGTAACACGAGTACTCCGGTGCTCCCGTGGGTAGAGACTCTTCAAAGTCCTAGATCTCAAAGGGTTTTGTCCTAGTCCTCTTTTAAGTGTCCCTTTTCTATAATTTCCCGATCCCGACTTTCTCCATAGAAGTCAACGGCGTATCGCGGTTGTGTATTTACACTGCACGCGTCTCCCGTAGGTTCCCTGTGTCACTACCTTGGGTGGTTCCTTGTGGTCCAAGCACTTCTAGAGGCTCTAGGCCTAGTGTCTAGTTCAGTCGTGGTTCGCATACCACTTTATTGGTATATGGTTTGGTACGCCCCTAGGGCCCAAACGTGTATTTGTGCTATTACTGTGATTTAAATATCTTCTAACTTATGTACTTCGAACTCTAGCCTCATAAAGAGACTAGAGGGGTGTGTTTAGCAATAAATACATATATTTTGAATATATACCTGGTGTGGTGCTCTTTCATTTGGTCACTCAAGAGATTATAGCCTGGTAAAACAAGCTGCTTTACATTCCTTCAAGACTTAGCCTGAAGGCTGCTCTCCATAGCTACCACTAGGATAGCTTTCAATAAGGTTGTCTTTAACCTATCTCCAATAAGGGGTTGTTTGGACTGGTGCAAGGTGCCCACTATAATTAGTGGACAGCATATGCCAGGCCAACTTCTCACATTGGTGTGCAGCGTGTGGGATTCCAGCTTGCTATTGTTTTACCAGATAATCTCAATTGAATTGATCAACTGAAAACCACTAAAGGTACCTAAGGTACATATAATTTAAGCTTAGAATACAGTAAGTTCTACTGAACTTAGAGTTGTGTGTTAAGGGATAGCACAACCCTTTCTACAACTCAAGAGAGTTTAGTAGGCCACACTAGAGTAGGTAGTGCATACACCACACCACACTAGTAATGTCTTTAAGGGCAGGATCCAAAGAATCCTTGCAGGAAGCCATTGAGCTTCCACCCTCCAAGTATGATACACTCCCATTCTTGGAATTGAGAGCTTTATGTAACTTGAGAAAAATAAGGACAGGCCAAAGCCCCACCACCCAACACCTCAAGGAGTTGTTGGTGGCTTATGACCTTAGTAAGCCTGTAGGGACTGAAGGGGTAGGAGCTGAGGGTGGGGCAGAAGAAGAGGACGAGGCCAGGGGTACCAATACCCCCAGCCCCCCTCTGAAACTGGCCAGGAGGGTGACAATGACCCTGACCTGGAAAACCCAATCCCTCCTGTGGATGATGATGAGGATGATCAAGATGATGCCCTCTTTGTCCCCCAGGAAGGATTAAGAGTGTGCCCAGGAAGTCTAGATCTCCTTCTCAGGAGTCTAACCACTCTGGCACCTCTATAGGGAGCTCTGTCTCCTCTCACAGGAGGGAATCCTCTCATGAGAGGAGAGCCAGACTGGTCCAGTATGAGGAAACTCAGCTGGAAATAAAAAAAAAGCAACTGGCTTTAGATAGGGAATCCCTAGATCTCCTTAGAGAGAGAAGAAAGTTGGGACTAGAGTCCCATGGTGGCAGCAATATCCCTAGAGATAGGGACAGGTCTTATGACCATAGAAACCTAAACAAGATTGTCCCTCCCTACCAGAGTGGGGATGACATCCACAAATGGATAACTGCACTGGAGAGGGCCTGTAAAGTTCAGAAGGTCCCCCAGAGGCAGTGGGCAGCAATCTTGTGGCTCTCCTTTGCAGACAAAGGTAGAGACAAGCTCCTCACTGTAAGAGAAGAGGATGCTGACAATTACACAGTCTTGAAGAGTGCTCTGATAGATGGGTTTGGCCTAACCACTGAACAGTATAGGTTGAAGTTCAGAGACACCCAAAAGCTCAGACTCAAGACTGGGTTGATTTTGTAGATTGTGCTACAAAGGCTCTGGAAGGTTGGATACATGGCAACAAAGTGCATGACTTTTTAGGATTGTACAATTTGATTATGAGGGAGCAGATCCTTAATAATTGTCAAAACCAGCTTTTGCACCAGTATCTGGTGGACTCTGATCTGACCTCTCCCCAAGAATTGGGAAAGAAGGCAGACAAATGGGTCAGAACCAGAGTAAAAACTAGAAATCAGGGTGGTGACCAGAAGAAAGATTCTACTAAGTCCCAAGAGAAAGGTGGGGATAAATCTAAGGATAAGTCCCCTACAGGGCCCCAAAATTCCTCTTCTGGGGGTGGGTCCCAAACTCCTTCCTCTCCTGAAAAGAAACCATATTGCCATGTCTGTAAAAAGCCTGGGCACTGGAAAACTGATCCCAGTTGCCCCAGGATTGGCAATAAAGAAAATGTTCCTCCCACAACTACTACCACCCCTCCTGGTACTACCAGTAGTAATCCTCCAGTTGGGAGTAGTGCACCCAAAAAGTTAGGTGCTTTTGCAAGAGGAACAGAGGTGGGCCCTAGTTTAGACAGGGACCCCTCAACAGACTCCTCTGACTCTGATGGTGGTATAGGATTTGCCACCTTTACCATGGGTCCCATAGCATTGGGCAGGTACAGATTGGAGCCAATAATTAATGGTCAGAAAGCTGTGGCATTTAGGGACACAGGGGCTAGTGTCACCATGGTGGCAGGGAAACTAGTCCCCCTCACCAGCTTTTACCTGAGTTTAAATACCAGGTGACCAACATTGATGGTGTCAGAACAGATCACCCCATGGCCATAGTCAATCTCAGCTGGGAGGGGGTCACAGGCCCAAAGAGAGTGGCAGTGTCCCCCACCTTACCTGTAGATTGCCTAATGTGCAATGATCTGGAAATTTCAGCCTGGGCTGAAGTTGAACACCAAACCCATCTCAGGATGCTGGGCGTCCCTGTAAAGGTTAGTGGGGCTGTAATGGCCACAGCCCCAGCCCAAGATTTTGGAGAGATGGAGCCTGGAAGAATGGCCCACTCTCCCCCAAAAGAGAGCATAAGGGTTGAAGAAAAGTCTTCTTCCCTCCAGACAGTAGGTAAGGGTCAGCCTCCTCAGGGAACTGACCCTACCCCTAGTGAAGGAACTGCCCCAGAGGTAGTCAGGCCTGGCCTGGCCACACCCCTGATGGCAGAGGACCCTTCCAAGGTGGTACCCAGTCTGGAGCAGGTAACCTGCCCCTCTCTACCCTGCCTCAGCCAGCCCAGGGCTGCAGAGGTCAGGGAGGTCAGTGGACCCCCCAGGGCCCCCTGTCCAGAGGAACCCCCCATCAGCAGATTAGGGGCACCCAGTCTAGTAGCCCTAGCCAGGTGAAAACTCCTCTACACACTGAGGGATCCCCCATGCCTTTATGTAGGGACCTCCCCCAGAAGGACTCTGGTAGGCAAGGGCAAACCTGGGACCTGAAGGTTCCAAACCTGCCCTGTCCCTCCAGTAGTCCATCCAAAGGGACCCAACCCCCAGCTGTAGGCAGCCAAAGGTTGACCCTTAGAGCAAAGTGCAACTCAGTCATGGAAAGACAGGCATACATGGTGACCAGTGATCTGAGGAAGCTGAGGCCAACATTCCTAGGGCCTCACTTACCTACTCAGACACCTCATCAGCCTTGTACTTTACCTAAGCACACCACAGGTAGTGATTCCCCATGGTGGAGACCCTCTCATACCCTTAGGGTGAGGGATTGCTTAGTGGACCATAAGACAGGGGGCAACCATGCTAGTGCAGGTGCTTCCTTATATGACCACTTAGTCAATGAAGGCTCAACTGGCCAAGGTTAGCCTTATCTCCTTTCGTTTGGGGGGGTTATGTAGGAAGGTGGAATCTGACTATATGGTTGCCCCCACTTTTTTTATGGTGTTTTGCTGGTTTATGACTTAGTTGGACTGGGATCCTGCTATTCAGGGCCCCAGTCTATCTGCTTTCTCTGTAAAAAGGTTTCCATGTGCCTTAGGCACATCACTGATTGGGATCTGGAGTGCCCTTATAAGTCCCTAGTATATGGTATACTATGTACCAAGGGCATAGGTACCTCAGAGGCCTGCCAGGGGCTGCAGCATGTATTATGCCACCCCTGGAAGGCCATCCAAACTGACACCACAGGTCTGCTACTGCAGCCTGGGTAAGGTGGTGCATGCACCCCTTACTGTGATATAGGTTACCTATATCACTAAATACATACACACATATAAACCTATAAGTCACTCCTAAGGCAGGCCTTATCAATCCTAAAGGCAGAGTGCATGGTTCCTATGTGAGAGGGTGCCCTGCATGAGCAGGGCCCCTCTGCAGCATTCGGAGACCATCTCTGATGCTGTTTGTAGTGCAGCCTGACCATATACTCTTAAGCGCATTATATCCTCGCGGTAAAATGCTAACTTTGGAATGGCTGCACCTAAACATGTCGTGTTTGGTGTCAAACATCTTGGAATACTACCCCCCGCCAATTCTGGCGGCGGGGGTAGCATTCCACCCTTCTAGAGGGAAAGACATGTTAACTCTGACTAACCCGGTAACTTCTTTCCAAAGCCCTGGCATCACAAAATGGATGCTGCTGCCACAGACACGAGTCTGGCCTCCTGCTGCTGGACGAAACTCCGGCAGGGGAGGCCTGGACAATAGGTTTCCTGTCCCAGGGAGGTGTGACCACCTCCCCAGACAGGATAATGTGTATTGGGGCTGGGCGGGAGCACCATCTGTGTGCTTTGAAGTCCTGCACTGGGGGCACATTTGGTGTCCCTGTGCATACCCCAGTTCAAACCGGATCAGGGGCTTGCAGCCCCTGCTTTGGCGCGAACTGGACAAAGGGAAAGGGGTGTAGCCACCCCTCTGCCCTGACCCACCCATAGGTGGGGCCACAGAGTAGTCCAACCCCTATCTTTAGTATAAAGATAGGAACCCAGTCCTTAGGACTTTAGATTATACCTGGACGAAACTCTGAAACTGAATCCTGGACCTTCGACGCTCTACGACAAGATTAGAGGACTGAAGAATCTCCCTTGGGGTCAAGGAGTGACTCCCCTGCTTGGCAGGCACCAAAGAAGCATCTGTCCGGTTCGCATTTCTGAAGCTCCCGTCGGACGCCGAAGTCATCGCATCACCAGAGGTGGATTCTCAGACTTCCCCGAGGCTACCCTGAGTCCCCAGCAAAGCTGAGGCCCGTGGCTATCGTGGGTGACTTGAGACCGTGACCCCTGGACACCGAGCACATTTGCAAGTGCACCATCTTCTGGGTCTCCCAAGAAGTCGTGCTTTGGGCTCCGAGTAGCCCTAGCCTCCAGCACCACCTGCACCGAAGATCACTGGCCCCCACTCCACGAGTGTCCTGTAAGCCAGCTCCACGTGCGGCGTCACGAGGCTCCTTCGCGGTCGCTAGCCCGTTGGCTAGTAGCCCTTAACGAAGGCCAATCCTTTTCTTACTTGGCATCCTGGTTGCTCCAGGCCTGCCCTCACTTACCCTCGCTGGGTGAGTTCCACAGACCTTGCTGGTCTGCACCATCGACGATCTACATCTTCACTCGAGACTTGCCGTTGCCAAGGCTTGTTGGGTCCAATCCGGTCGCCGACACCTCAGCACTCGACAGACATCGTGTACCAGCCCGAATCCTGCTCCTGGTCGCCGACAACGCCTCCTGGACCTCGTGGCTGAAGAGTCAAGATGACCGTCAACGCACCTGAAGCACTCGACATCGGTGGGCATCTGTCCATCGCCTTCCTGGTCACTGGCTAGTGACCCAGACTCTGTCCCCTCTGCTTTCAGGTTCTTCAGAACTCCGATCCACTCTTGGATCCACCCGGACACTTTTCTCTTGGCCGCCAGCAGCACTTTGCAGCAGATCGCCATTCGAATCGACGACGAAACCCGACCCCGAAAGGCACCTATGCACCCGGCTTCCCTGGGTGAGGTAACACGAGTACTCCGGTGCTCCCGTGGGTAGAGACTCTTCAAAGTCCTAGATCTCAAAGGGTTTTGTCCTAGTCCTCTTTTAAGTGTCCCTTTTCTATAATTTCCCGATCCCGACTTTCTCCATAGAAGTCAACGGCGTATCGCGGTTGTGTATTTACACTGCACGCGTCTCCCGTAGGTCCCCTGTGTCACTACCTTGGGTGGTTCCTTGTGGTCCAAGCACTTCTAGAGGCTCTAGGCCTAGTGTCTAGTTCAGTCGTGGTTCGCATACCACTTTATTGGTATATGGTTTGGTACGCCCCTAGGGCCCAAACGTGTATTTGTGCTATTACTGTGATTTAATATCTTATAACTTATGTACTTCGAACTCTAGCCTCATAAAGAGACTAGAGGGGTGTGTTTAGCAATAAATACATATATTTTGAATATATACCTGGTGTGGTGCTCTTTCATTTGGTCACTCAAGAGATTATAGACTGGTAAAACAAGCTGCTTTACATTCCTTCAAGACTTAGCCTGAAGGCTGCTCTCCATAGCTACCACTAGGATAGCTTTCAATAAGGTTGTCTTTAACCTATCTCCAATAAGGGGTTGTTTGGACTGGTGCAAGGTGCCCACTATAATTAGTGGACAGCATATGCCAGGCCAACTTCTCACATTGGTGTGCAGCGTGTGGGATTCCAGCTTGCTATTGTTTTACCAGATAATCTCAATTGAATTGATCAACTGAAAACCACTAAAGGTACCTAAGGTACATATAATTTAAGCTTAGAATACAGTAAGTTCTACTGAACTTAGAGTTGTGTGTTAAGGGATAGCACAACCCTTTCTACAACTCAAGAGAGTTTAGTAGGCCACACTAGAGTAGGTAGTGCATACACCACACCACACTAGTAATGTCTTTAAGGGCAGGATCCAAAGAATCCTTGCAGGAAGCCATTGAGCTTCCACCCTCCAAGTATGATACACTCCCATTCTTGGAATTGAGAGCTTTATGTAACTTGAGAAAAATAAGGACAGGCCAAAGCCCCACCACCCAACACCTCAAGGAGTTGTTGGTGGCTTATGACCTTAGTAAGCCTGTAGGGACTGAAGGGGTAGGAGCTGAGGGTGGGGCAGAAGAAGAGGACGAGGCCAGGGGTACCAATACCCCCAGCCCCCCTCTGAAACTGGCCAGGAGGGTGACAATGACCCTGACCTGGAAAACCCAATCCCTCCTGTGGATGATGATGAGGATGATCAAGATGATGCCCTCTTTGTCCCCCCAGGAAGGATTAAGAGTGTGCCCAGGAAGTCTAGATCTCCTTCTCAGGAGTCTAACCACTCTGGCACCTCTATAGGGAGCTCTGTCTCCTCTCACAGGAGGGAATCCTCTCATGAGAGGAGAGCCAGACTGGTCCAGTATGAGGAAACTCAGCTGGAAATCAGAAAAAAGCAACTGGCTTTAGATAGGGAATCCCTAGATCTCCTTAGAGAGAGAAGAAAGTTGGGACTAGAGTCCCATGGTGGCAGCAATATCCCTAGAGATAGGGACAGGTCTTATGACCATAGAAACCTAAACAAGATTGTCCCTCCCTACCAGAGTGGGGATGACATCCACAAATGGATAACTGCACTGGAGAGGGCCTGTAAAGTTCAGAAGGTCCCCCAGAGGCAGTGGGCAGCAATCTTGTGGCTCTCCTTTGCAGACAAAGGTAGAGACAAGCTCCTCACTGTAAGAGAAGAGGATGCTGACAATTACACAGTCTTGAAGAGTGCTCTGATAGATGGGTTTGGCCTAACCACTGAACAGTATAGGTTGAAGTTCAGAGACACCCAAAAAGCTCAGACTCAAGACTGGGTTGATTTTGTAGATTGTGCTACAAAGGCTCTGGAAGGTTGGATACATGGCAACAAAGTGCATGACTTTTTAGGATTGTACAATTTGATTATGAGGGAGCAGATCCTTAATAATTGTCAAAACCAGCTTTTGCACCAGTATCTGGTGGACTCTGATCTGACCTCTCCCCAAGAATTGGGAAAGAAGGCAGACAAATGGGTCAGAACCAGAGTAAAAACTAGAAATCAGGGTGGTGACCAGAAGAAAGATTCTACTAAGTCCCAAGAGAAAGGTGGGGATAAATCTAAGGATAAGTCCCCTACAGGGCCCCAAAATTCCTCTTCTGGGGGTGGGTCCCAAACTCCTTCCTCTCCTGAAAAGAAACCATATTGCCATGTCTGTAAAAAGCCTGGGCACTGGAAAACTGATCCCAGTTGCCCCAGGATTGGCAATAAAGAAAATGTTCCTCCCACAACTACTACCACCCCTCCTGGTACTACCAGTAGTAATCCTCCAGTTGGGAGTAGTGCACCCAAAAAGTTAGGTGCTTTTGCAAGAGGAACAGAGGTGGGCCCTAGTTTAGACAGGGACCCCTCAACAGACTCCTCTGACTCTGATGGTGGTATAGGATTTGCCACCTTTACCATGGGTCCCATAGCATTGGGCAGGTACAGATTGGAGCCAATAATTAATGGTCAGAAAGCTGTGGCATTTAGGGACACAGGGGCTAGTGTCACCATGGTGGCAGGGAAACTAGTCCCCCCTCACCAGCTTTTACCTGAGTTTAAATACCAGGTGACCAACATTGATGGTGTCAGAACAGATCACCCCATGGCCATAGTCAATCTCAGCTGGGAGGGGGTCACAGGCCCAAAGAGAGTGGCAGTGTCCCCCACCTTACCTGTAGATTGCCTGATGGGCAATGATCTGGAGATTTCAGCCTGGGCTGAAGTTGAACACCAAACCCATCTCAGGATGCTGGGCGTCCCTGTAAAGGTTAGTGGGGCTGTGATGGCCACAGCCCCAGCCCAAGATTTTGGAGAGATGGAGCCTGGAAGAATGGCCCACTCTCCCCCAAAAGAGAGCACAAGGGTTGAAGAAAAGTCTTCTTCCCTCCAGACAGTAGGTAAGGGTCAGCCTCCTCAGGGAACTGACCCTACCCCTAGTGAAGGAACTGCCCCAGAGGTAGTCAGGCCTGGCCTGGCCACACCCCTGATGGCAGAGGACCCTTCCAAGGTGGTACCCAGTCTGGAGCAGGTAACCTGCCCCTCTCTACCCTGCCTCAGCCAGCCCAGGGCTGCAGAGGTCAGGGAGGTCAGTGGACCCCCCAGGGCCCCCTGTCCAGAGGAACCCCCCATCAGCAGATTAGGGGCACCCAGTCTAGTAGCCCTAGCCAGGTGAAAACTCCTCTACACACTGAGGGATCCCCCATGCCTTTATGTAGGGACCTCCCCAGAAGGACTCTGGTAGGCAAGGGCAAACCTGGGACCTGAAGGTTCCAAACCTGCCCTGTCCCTCCAGTAGTCCATCCAAAGGGACCCAACCCCCAGCTGTAGGCAGCCAAAGGTTGACCCTTAGAGCAAAGTGCAACTCAGTCATGGAAAGACAGGCATACATGGTGACCAGTGATCTGAGGAAACTGAGGCCAACATTCCTAGGGCCTCACTTCCCTACTCAGACACCTCACCAGCCTTGTACTTTACCTAAGCACACCACAGGTAGTGATTCCCCATGGTGGAGACCCTCTTATACCCTTAGGGTGAGGGATTGCTTAGTGGACCATAAGACAGGGGGCAACCATGCTAGTGCAGGTGCTTCCTTATATGACCACTTAGTCAATGAAGGCTCAACTGGCCAAGGTTAGCCTTATCTCCTTTCGTTTGGGGGGGTTATGTAGGAAGGTGGAATCTGACTATATGGTTGCCCCCACTTTTTTTATGGTGTTTTGCTGGTTTATGACTTAGTTGGACTGGGATCCTGCTATTCAGGGCCCCAGTCTATCTGCTTTCTCTGTAAAAGGTTTCCATGTGCCTTAGGCACATCACTGATTGGGATCTGGAGTGCCCTTATAAGTCCCTAGTATATGGTATACTATGTACCAAGGGCATAGGTACCTCAGAGGCCTGCCAGGGGCTGCAGCATGTATTATGCCACCCCTGGAAGGCCATCCAAACTGACACCACAGGTCTGCTACTGCAGCCTGGGTAAGGTGGTGCATGCACCCCTTACTGTGATATAGGTTACCTATATCACTAAATACATACACACATATAAACCTATAAGTCACTCCTAAGGCAGGCCTTATCAATCCTAAAGGCAGAGTGCATGGTTCCTATGTGAGAGGGTGCCCCTGCATGAGCAGGGCCCCTCTGCAGCGTTCGGAGACCATCTCTGATGCTGTTTGTAGTGCAGCCTGACCATATACTCTTAAGCGCATTATATCCTCGCGGTAAAATGCTAACTTTGGAATGGCTGCACCTAAACATGTCGTGTTTGGTGTCAAACATCTTGGAATACTACCCCCCCGCCAATTCTGGCGGCGGGGGTAGCATTCCACCCTTCTAGAGGGAAAGACATGTTAACTCTGACTAACCCGGTAACTTCTTTCCAAAGCCCTGGCATCACAAAATGGATGCTGCTGCCACAGACACGAGTCTGGCCTCCTGCTGCTGGACGAAACTCCGGCAGGGGAGGCCTGGACAATAGGTTTCCTGTCCCAGGGAGGTGTGACCACCTCCCCAGACAGGATAATGTGTATTGGGGCTGGGCGGGAGCACCATCTGTGTGCTTTGAAGTCCTGCACTGGGGGCACATTTGGTGTCCCTGTGCATACCCCAGTTCAAACCGGATCAGGGGCTTGCAGCCCCTGCTTTGGCGCGAACTGGACAAAGGGAAAGGGGTGTAGCCACCCCTCTGCCCTGACCCACCCATAGGTGGGGCCACAGAGTAGTCCAACCCCTATCTTTAGTATAAAGATAGGAACCCAGTCCTTAGGATTTTAGATTATACCTGGACGAAACTCTGAAACTGAATCCTGGACCTTCGACGCTCTACGACAAGATTAGAGGACTGAAGAATCTCCCTTGGGGTCAAGGAGTGACTCCCCTGCTTGGCAGGCACCAAAGAAGCATCTGTCCGGTTCGCATTTCTGAAGCTCCCGTCGGACGCCGAAGTCATCGCATCACCAGAGGTGGATTGTCAGACTTCCCTGATGCTACCCTGAGTCCCCAGCAAAGCTGAGGTCCGTGGCTATCGTGGGTGACTTGAGACCATGACCCCTGGACACCCAGCACATTTGCAAGTGCACCATCTTCTGGGTCTCCCAAGAAGTCATGCTTTGGGCTCCGAGTAGCCCTAGCCTCCAGCACCACCTGCACCGAAGATCACTGGCCCCCACTCCACGAGTGTCCTGTAAGCCAGCTCCACGTGCGGCGTCACGAGGCTCCTTCGCGGTCGCTAGCCCGTTGGCTAGTAGCCCTCAACGAAGGCCAATCCTTTTCTTACTTGGCATCCTGGTTGCTCCAGGCCTGCCCTCACTTACCCTCGCTGGGTGAGTTCCACAGACCTTGCTGGTCTGCACCATCGACGATCTACATCTTCACTCGAGACTTGCCGTTGCCAAGGCTTGTTGGGTCCAATCCGGTCGCCGACACCTCAGCACTCGACAGACATCGTGTACCAGCCTGAATCCTGCTCCTGGTTGCCGACAACGCCTCCTGGACCTCGTGGCTGAAGAGTCAAGATGACCGTCAACGCACCTGAAGCACTCGACATCGGTGGGCATCTGTCCATCGCCTTCCTGGTCACTGGCTAGTGACCCAGACTCTGTCCCCTCTGCTTTCAGGTTCTTCAGAACTCCGATCCACTCTTGGATCCACCCGGACACTTTTCTCTTGGCCGCCAGCAGCACTTTGCAGCAGATCGCCATTCGAATCGACGACGAAACCCGACCCCGAAAGGCACCTATGCACCCGGCTTCCCTGGGTGAGGTAACACGAGTACTCCGGTGCTCCCGTGGGTAGAGACTCTTCAAAGTCCTAGATCTCAAAGGGTTTTGTCCTAGTCCTCTTTTAAGTGTCCCTTTTCTATAATTTCCCGATCCCGACTTTCTCCATAGAAGTCAACGGCGTATCGCGGTTGTGTATTTACACTGCACGCGTCTCCCGTAGGTCCCCTGTGTCACTACCTTGGGTGGTTCCTTGTGGTCCAAGCACTTCTAGAGGCTCTAGGCCTAGTGTCTAGTTCAGTCGTGGTTCGCATACCACTTTATTGGTATATGGTTTGGTACGCCCCTAGGGCCCAAACGTGTATTTGTGCTATTACTGTGATTTAAATATCTTATAACTTATGTACTTCGAACTCTAGCCTCATAAAGAGACTAGAGGGGTGTGTTTAGCAATAAATACATATATTTTGAATATATACCTGGTGTGGTGCTCTTTCATTTGGTCACTCAAGAGATTATAGACTGGTAAAACAAGCTGCTTTACATTCCTTCAAGACTTAGCCTGAAGGCTGCTCTCCATAGCTACCACTAGGATAGCTTTCAATAAGGTTGTCTTTAACCTATCTCCAATAAGGGGTTGTTTGGACTGGTGCAAGGTGCCCACTATAATTAGTGGACAGCATATGCCAGGCCAACTTCTCACATTGGTGGCATGTGGACCAGCTTGCTATTGTTTTACCAGATAATCTCAATTGAATTGATCAACTGAAAACCACTAAAGGTACCTAAGGTACATATAATTTAAGCTTAGAATACAGTAAGTTCTACTGAACTTAGAGTTGTGTGTTAAGGGATAGCACAACCCTTTCTACAACTCAAGAGAGTTTAGTAGGCCACACTAGAGTAGGTAGTGCATACACCACACCACACTAGTAATGTCTTTAAGGGGAGGATCCAAAGAATCCTTGCAGGAAGCCATTGAGCTTCCACCCTCCAAGTATGATACACTCCCATTCTTGGAATTGAGAGCTTTATGTAACTTGAGAAAAATAAGGACAGGCCAAAGCCCCACCACCCAACACCTCAAGGAGTTGTTGGTGGCTTATGACCTTAGTAAGCCTGTAGGGACTGAAGGGGTAGGAGCTGAGGGTGGGGCAGAAGAAGAGGACGAGGCCAGGGGTACCAATACCCCCAGCCCCCTCTGAAACTGGCCAGGAGGGTGACAATGACCCTGACCTGGAAAACCCAATCCCTCCTGTGGATGATGATGAGGATGATCAAGATGATGCCCTCTTTGTCCCCCCAGGAAGGATTAAGAGTGTGCCCAGGAAGTCTAGATCTCCTTCTCAGGAGTCTAACCACTCTGGCACCTCTATAGGGAGCTCTGTCTCCTCTCACAGGAGGGAATCCTCTCATGAGAGGAGAGCCAGACTGGTCCAGTATGAGGAAACTCAGCTGGAAATCAGAAAAAAGCAACTGGCTTTAGATAGGGAATCCCTAGATCTCCTTAGAGAGAGAAGAAAGTTGGGACTAGAGTCCCATGGTGGCAGCAATATCCCTAGAGATAGGGACAGGTCTTATGACCATAGAAACCTAAACAAGATTGTCCCTCCCTACCAGAGTGGGGATGACATCCACAAATGGATAACTGCACTGGAGAGGGCCTGTAAAGTTCAGAAGGTCCCCCAGAGGCAGTGGGCAGCAATCTTGTGGCTCTCCTTTGCAGACAAAGGTAGAGACAAGCTCCTCACTGTAAGAGAAGAGGATGCTGACAATTACACAGTCTTGAAGAGTGCTCTGATAGATGGGTTTGGCCTAACCACTGAACAGTATAGGTTGAAGTTCAGAGACACCCAAAAAGCTCAGACTCAAGACTGGGTTGATTTTGTAGATTGTGCTACAAAGGCTCTGGAAGGTTGGATACATGGCAACAAAGTGCATGACTTTTTAGGATTGTACAATTTGATTATGAGGGAGCAGATCCTTAATAATTGTCAAAACCAGCTTTTGCACCAGTATCTGGTGGACTCTGATCTGACCTCTCCCCAAGAATTGGGAAAGAAGGCAGACAAATGGGTCAGAACCAGAGTAAAAACTAGAAATCAGGGTGGTGACCAGAAGAAAGATTCTACTAAGTCCCAAGAGAAAGGTGGGGATAAATCTAAGGAGAAGTCCCCTACAGGGCCCCAAAATTCCTCTTCTGGGGGTGGGTCCCAAACTCCTTCCTCTCCTGAAAAGAAACCATATTGCCATGTCTGTAAAAAGCCTGGGCACTGGAAAACTGATCCCAGTTGCCCCAGGATTGGCAATAAAGAAAATGTTCCTCCCACAACTACTACCACCCCTCCTGGTACTACCAGTAGTAATCCTCCAGTTGGGAGTAGTGCACCCAAAAAGTTAGGTGCTTTTGCAAGAGGAACAGAGGTGGGCCCTAGTTTAGACAGGGACCCCTCAACAGACTCCTCTGACTCTGATGGTGGTATAGGATTTGCCACCTTTACCATGGGTCCCATAGCATTGGGCAGGTACAGATTGGAGCCAATAATTAATGGTCAGAAAGCTGTGGCATTTAGGGACACAGGGGCTAGTGTCACCATGGTGGCAGGGAAACTAGTCCCCCTCACCAGCTTTTACCTGAGTTTAAATACCAGGTGACCAACATTGATGGTGTCAGAACAGATCACCCCATGGCCATAGTCAATCTCAGCTGGGAGGGGGTCACAGGCCCAAAGAGAGTGGCAGTGTCCCCCACCTTACCTGTAGATTGCCTGATGGGCAATGATCTGGAGATTTCAGCCTGGGCTGAAGTTGAACACCAAACCCATCTCAGGATGCTGGGCGTCCCTGTAAAGGTTAGTGGGGCTGTGATGGCCACAGCCCCAGCCCAAGATTTTGGAGAGATGGAGCCTGGAAGAATGGCCCACTCTCCCCCAAAAGAGAGCATAAGGGTTGAAGAAAAGTCTTCTTCCCTCCAGACAGTAGGTAAGGGTCAGCCTCCTCAGGGAACTGACCCTACCCCTAGTGAAGGAACTGCCCCAGAGGTAGTCAGGCCTGGCCTGGCCACACCCCTGATGGCAGAGGACCCTTCCAAGGTGGTACCCAGTCTGGAGCAGGTAACCTGCCCCTCTCTACCCTGCCTCAGCCAGCCCAGGGCTGCAGAGGTCAGGGAGGTCAGTGGACCCCCAGGGCCCCCTGTCCAGAGGAACCCCCATCAGCAGATTAGGGGCACCCAGTCTAGTAGCCCTAGCCAGGTGAAAACTCCTCTACACACTGAGGGATCCCCCATGCCTTTATGTAGGGACCTCCCCCAGAAGGACTCTGGTAGGCAAGGGCAAACCTGGGACCTGAAGGTTCCAAACCTGCCCTGTCCCTCCAGTAGTCCATCCAAAGGGACCCAACCCCCAGCTGTAGGCAGCCAAAGGTTGACCCTTAGAGCAAAGTGCAACTCAGTCATGGAAAGACAGGCATACATGGTGACCAGTGATCTGAGGAAACTGAGGCCAACATTCCTAGGGCCTCACTTCCCTACTCAGACACCTCATCAGCCTTGTACTTTACCTAAGCACACCACAGGTAGTGATTCCCCATGGTGGAGACCCTCTTATACCCTTAGGGTGAGGGATTGCTTAGTGGACCATAAGACAGGGGGCAACCATGCTAGTGCAGGTGCTTCCTTATATGACCACTTAGTCAATGAAGGCTCAACTGGCCAAGGTTAGCCTTATCTCCTTTCGTTTGGGGGGGGTTATGTAGGAAGGTGGAATCTGACTATATGGTTGCCCCCACTTTTTTTATGGTGTTTTGCTGGTTTATGACTTAGTTGGACTGGGATCCTGCTATTCAGGGCCCCAGTCTATCTGCTTTCGCTGTAAAAGGTTTCCATGTGCCTTAGGCACATCACTGATTGGGATCTGGAGTGCCCTTATAAGTCCCTAGTATATGGTATACTATGTACCAAGGGCATAGGTACCTCAGAGGCCTGCCAGGGGCTGCAGCATGTATTATGCCACCCCTGGAAGGCCATCCAAACTGACACCACAGGTCTGCTACTGCAGCCTGGGTAAGGTGGTGCATGCACCCCTTACTGTGATATAGGTTACCTATATCACTAAATACATACACACATATAAACCTATAAGTCACTCCTAAGGCAGGCCTTATCAATCCTAAAGGCAGAGTGCATGGTTCCTATGTGAGAGGGTGCCCTGCATGAGCAGGGCCCCTCTGCAGCATTCGGAGACCATCTCTGATGCTGTTTGTAGTGCAGCCTGACCATATACTCTTAAGCGCATTATATCCTCGCGGTAAAATGCTAACTTTGGAATGGCTGCACCTAAACATGTCGTGTTTGGTGTCAAACATCTTGGAATACTACCCCCCCGCCAATTCTGGCGGCGGGGGTAGCATTCCACCCTTCTAGAGGGAAAGACATGTTAACTCTGACTAACCCGGTAACTTCTTTCCAAAGCCCTGGCATCACAAAATGGATGCTGCTGCCACAGACACGAGTCTGGCCTCCTGCTGCTGGACGAAACTCCGGCAGGGGAGGCCTGGACAATAGGTTTCCTGTCCCAGGGAGGTGTGACCACCTCCCCAGACAGGATAATGTGTATTGGGGCTGGGCGGGAGCACCATCTGTGTGCTTTGAAGTCCTGCACTGGGGGCACATTTGGTGTCCCTGTGCATACCCCAGTTCAAACCGGATCAGGGGCTTGCAGCCCCTGCTTTGGCGCGAACTGGACAAAGGGAAAGGGGTGTAGCCACCCCTCTGCCCTGACCCACCCATAGGTGGGGCCACAGAGTAGTCCAACCCCTATCTTTAGTATAAAGATAGGAACCCAGTCCTTAGGATTTTAGATTATACCTGGACGAAACTCTGAAACTGAATCCTGGACCTTCGACGCTCTACGACAAGATTAGAGGACTGAAGAATCTCCCTTGGGGTCAAGGAGTGACTCCCCTGCTTGGCAGTCACCAAAGAAGCATCTGTCCGGTTCGCATTTCTGAAGCTCCCGTCGGACGCCGAAGTCATCGCATCACCAGAGGTGGATTTTCAGACTTCCCCGAGGCTACCCTGAGTTCCCAGCAAAGCTGAGGCCCGTGGCTATCGTGGGTGACTTGAGACCGTGACCCCTGGACACCGAGCACATTTGCAAGTGCACCATCTTCTGGGTCTCCCAAGAAGTCGTGCTTTGGGCTCCGAGTAGCCCTAGCCTCCAGCACCACCTGCACCGAAGATCACTGGCCCCCACTCCACGAGTGTCCTGTAAGCCAGCTCCACGTGCGGCGTCACGAGGCTCCTTCGCGGTCGCTAGCCCGTTGGCTAGTAGCCCTCAACGAAGGCCAATCCTTTTCTTACTTGGCATCCTGGTTGCTCCAGGCCTGCCCTCACTTACCCTCGCTGGGTGAGTTCCACAGACCTTGCTGGTCTGCACCATCGACGATCTACATCTTCTTTGAGACTTGCCGTTGCCAAGGCTTGTTGGGTCCAATCCGGTCGCCGACACCTCAGCACTCGACAGACATCGTGTACCAGCCCGAATCCTGCTCCTGGTTGCCGACAACGCCTCCTGGACCTCGTGGCTGAAGAGTCAAGACGACCGTCAACGCACCTGAAGCACTCGACATCGGTGGGCATCTGTCCATCGCCTTCCTGGTCACTGGCTAGTGACCCAGACTCTGTCCCCTCTGCTTTCAGGTTCTTCAGAACTCCGATCCACTCTTGGATCCACCCGGACACTTTTCTCTTGGCCGCCAGCAGCACTTTGCAGCAGATCGCCATTCGAATCGACGACGAAACCCGACCCCGAAAGGCACCTATGCACCCGGCTTCCCTGGGTGAGGTAACACGAGTACTCCGGTGCTCCCGTGGGTAGAGACTCTTCAAAGTCCTAGATCTCAAAGGGTTTTGTCCTAGTCCTCTTTTAAGTGTCCCTTTTCTATAATTTCCCGATCCCGACTTTCTCCATAGAAGTCAACGGCGTATCGCGGTTGTGTATTTACACTGCACGCGTCTCCCGTAGGTCCCCTGTGTCACTACCTTGGGTGGTTCCTTG
Source organism: Calotriton arnoldi (assembly GCA_963921515.1). Lineage (NCBI taxonomy): Eukaryota > Metazoa > Chordata > Amphibia > Caudata > Salamandridae > Calotriton > Calotriton arnoldi. The sequence goes on from CAWUFW010008170.1 coordinate 407,898, forward strand.
TGGTCCAAGCACTTCTAGAGGCTCTAGGCCTAGTGTCTAGTTCAGTCGTGGTTCGCATACCACTTTATTGGTATATGGTTTGGTACGCCCCTAGGGCCCAAACGTGTATTTGTGCTATTACTGTGTTTAAATATCTTCTAACTTATGTACTTCGAACTCTAGCCTCATAAAGAGACTAGAGGGGTGTGTTTAGCAATAAATACATATATTTTGAATATATACCTGGTGTGGTGCTCTTTCATTTGGTCACTCAAGAGATTATAGACTGGTAAAACAAGCTGCTTTACATTCCTTCAAGACTTAGCCTGAAGGCTGCTCTCCATAGCTACCACTAGGATAGCTTTCAATAAGGTTGTCTTTAACCTATCTCCAATAAGGGGTTGTTTGGACTGGTGCAAGGTGCCCACTATAATTAGTGGACAGCATATGCCAGGCCAACTTCTCACAATCCCCTACTGAGGCATTCGAGGTAGAGGGTATAGATGAAGTGGAGGTAGACATAACCTTATAATAAGTTTTGAGCGAGGGGGTGATTTTAACTTTAGAGGAAAACCCCTTCTTGCCCCTCCCTCTTCTCTTGCCTGTGTCTACCTCTTTATCTTTAGGATCAGAGCCTTTATCCGTGGTACCCCCTTTAAGTCTGGGCTGTCTTGGCTGTCTTGTGAGGGCCTTCACTTCGGAGATTACAGGTGAAATACGCGGAGGATAAACAGATTTATCAATGTTTAGGGAGTGGACTGCTCTCGTACGAAGAGTGTATCTATTTATTTTAGGTGCGTGTAAATCTACTGCCACTATATCATCTTTGCCGCCTGATCTATGTACCTCTCCTGTCTCCATACACTTTACTGGTGCATTAACTTGTGTCTCTAGTATCTTGAGGTCTATCGGCACTTGGGCACTGTACAAACCGCACGTAAAGAATCTCCCCAAGAGGAAGAAAAACGTCTTCCTGCCTTCGTTTCTGCTCCCAGGAATAGCGTCCTCCAAAGGGGAACGGGGCAAAAAGCGTCGACTCCCTACCTGGGGACTGCCGGCCGCCCACCCGCTCCGCTTTCTCCACCGCGAACACCCGAAGGCTCTGGAGATCCGATGCCAAAGAGAGCCCACTCTGAACGCATATCCTCAGGTAGGGGGGGGGGGGGGTGGGGGGAGTATACAAAAATAAAATTAAAAACTAAACTGGCAAGAACCCATAAGTTTAGAAAAGACCAGGGGGGGGGGGGGTGAGCCGCGGCTGTTTAGCTTACGGCCGCCATGTTCCTCGCATGGCGCCCATTGCTCTATACAAAATTCACAGTCGGATTCGACTGGGAGATGGCTGGTAGCACAATTGGCCCTGGAAAAATTCGACTTAGTCTGTGCCTCGTTTTATGGTCCAAATGTAGACGATCCAACTTACATTTACAAATTACAATCAATATTGTCCTTGGAAACCCCCCCTTTTATTATTGGAGGTGACTTTAATGTTCTTTTAAAAGATAGGTCTAATTTGAGTCACTATGTTGGGGCTCCAAGGATACGTCGTGCTCTGTTAAATATGTTACACGACCTGGACTTGGTTGATGTATGGAGGGCCAAGAAGGGAGATTTACAGGGCTTTACGTTTTATAGTAAAAAGTATAGTCACTCCTCTAGGATTGATTATATCTTGACGGATAGACCCGCCCTGATAGGCATGGAGGGGATTTTAGTTATGCCAAGTCATCTCTCAGATCATGCTCCAGTGCAATTTTCATATCAAAGTAAAGGACTTCCTTTGCAGTCTAGATGGACGCTTAATAGAGCCATGCTTCTGGACCCTGAAATTATCCAGGCTGTTAAGTATTCCTCTTTAGAATTTTTTTCTTTGAACATGGGCTCTACAACCATGGATTTTATTTGGGATGCATACAAGGCAAACCTAAGGGGAGACTCCATGGCCTCATTTGTTGTAAGAATAGGGCTGAGGCTAGGGCTCTAAACTCAATTGAGGAAACCATAAGCCAGCTGGAGAATGAGAGGAATAGATTAAACCATGGGGGCTCAGAGCGTCTATCACAAGTCTTGAAAAAGCTAGACGACGCACGACAGGAATATAGGGGGAAATTAGATTTAAAATGCAGGGCACAATGGCATACTAAGAATATGCAAAATTTTGAATACAGGGAGAAAGCAGGAGCATTATTGGCCTGGAAAGCTAGAGCTGATCGTACTAAGAATAATATCAATGAGCTGATAGTTAATAGTAACGGGGAAAAGTCGAGTAGCTTTGAGGATATGCAAACTTGTCTACTTTCTCTTTTTTCGGACCTCTACAAAGAAGATTTGGCTCCGCCCCCAAGTTCCATACGATCATGGCTGAGGACTAAATCCCTGCCTTCTTTATCAGAGGAGAGTCGGAACAACTTAGATGCACCTATTACTTTGGAGGAGATAACTGAGCAAATTAAAAAATGTAAGAATAAAAAGGCTGCAGGTATAGATTCGCTTCCAAATGAAGTGTATAAACTTCTAGCAGACGAATTGATTCCTGTATTGGGCATTACCTTTAATTCAGTCTATTGCCCTGTGGGTAAAGTCCCTGAGTCTTGGAAGGAGGCTTCAATTGTATTGATTTTAAAACCAGGCAAGGACCCCTTAAAAGCCGATTCATACCGTCCAAACTCTCTGCTGAATGCCGATTATAAGATCTTTATGGGTATCCTAGCAGGGAGATTGGCGAAATTGGTCCCCAAATTGGTACACACTGATCAGAAGGGCTTTGTGGCGGGAAGGTACATCCAGGAACAGACGCAACTGTTAATTGGTAACATTGACCTGGCCATTGAAAGATCTGATCCATTGGCTATAATTGCCTTGGACGCGGCCAAGGCATTCGACAGAGTCTGTTGGGTGTATCTGTGGGAAGTATTGGATTAATGGGATTTGGCCCTATTTTTATTCAAACGTTGAGGAATTGCTATCAGGGAGCCTCTGCCCGGATTCTTCTGAATGGTTTATTGACCTCAAGTTTTAATATCCAGAGGGGGACCCGGCAGGGTTGCCCAATCTCGCCTCTTTTATTTAACATCTATATTGAGCCTTTGGCACAGGCAATCAGGATGGATGAATCCATTACCCCCTATAAGTCCCAACTTTATAGTTGTAAGCTGGCTCTGTACGCGGATGACCTAATATTATATACAAATGACCCTGAGGTGGTTATTCCCCGTGTGGAGGCGCTTTTGGAAAGATTTGGGTCCCTGTCAGGGTATTTAGCTAATGCATCAAAAACAGAGGTGATGTGTTGGAATTTAGATCAATGGGGGGGAGTAACCAGTACAGAGTTAAAATACTTGGGCATCTATATTGTGAAAGATCTGGAAAAAATCCCCCAGATTAATCTTAATAGATCTATTAAAGAAATAGACCGCCTCTTTAGTAGATGGAGGAACCTCCCTTTAACCATCTATGGGAAGGTCAACTTAGTAAAGATGGTCATTCTCCCGAAGCTTTCATATTTATTTTCAGCTATACCTCTGGCCTTTCCGCACAAGAGTATTAGTAAAGTACAGAGTAAGATCGGGAGTTTTATCTGGGGGGACAAAGGGGTCAGGTTGGCCTGGAAGAAACTGAGACGTAGACTTATCAAAGGGGGGCTGGCTCTTCCTGATATTAGTTGGTATGCGATAGCATTCCAGTTTAAGGGCATTCGGATTCTACTCGGGAAACTAGAAGAGTCTGCATGGGGAAGGTTGTTGGGAGAAATGGCGAGAACGGAAGAAGGAGGAGGTGGTGAGGCTTTCTTATATAAGTTTGGGGCTCCAAAATACTTCAAGCGAGTACGCCTGAAGGTTCTGAGGGCAGCCCTGGAAATATGGTACAAAGTTAGACTCAAATGGGGGATAGGTTATTATTCAGATCTAGCTCCAATTTGGAACTCACCCGGAACACCTAGCTGCCTCAGAGACAGTCTGGCGGTACCTATCAAGAGAGCAGGTATAACTATCTGGTCTGATTTGGTAGATTCAGAGGGGATCCATCCTTGGGAATTTCTGAGGGCTAAGATTGGCATAGGGTTTTCCAGATTCAAATATCTACAGCTGGTATCATGGTTTGATGCAGAAAAAGATGAAGTAAGAGGGAATGGGGATATTGAGAGTCTGTGTCAACATGTATATCCAATAACGAAAGAGATATCAGTGTGGTATAATCACCTACTTGAAGCAAAAGATCTGGAGATTCCATCTTTATCTACGGTCTGGAATCAAACCCCCTTGACCATCAACAGATGCCCTCTTCGAGCCCTCACTGAAAGTAACATATAAATACATTAAACCTGCAAGCCTGAAAAAGAATCACTTCTTTGTTATCAATAGGCTTTATTACACCCCAGCAAAGATAGCAAAGTTTGCTCCTATTCCAACACCAAAATGCCCAAGATGTATGATGCCTATAGCCAATGACCTCCACATCTTTTTTGAGTGCCCTGAACTAAAAGATTTTTGGAAGGAGATTGGTGACACCCTCCACGATATTTTTAAGGCCAATATTGATGTTAATCTGTCACTGGTTTTCTTCGGGGACGATGGTTTATATTGTCAGACAGCATTGCAGTCTCACAGAGGGCTGCTACTATATTTAATACTACTTGCACGGAGAGAGGTCTGCAAAAGTGGAAAGACGCATTACCTCCGAAAAGAGAAGACTGGCTTAAAGCCACATTTGCTATGGCTCGTTTGGATTATGAAGGGGAAGGGGACAAGCTAATAAACATCTGGCAGCCCCTTATGAGTTGGGGTCGAAACCAAAGATTAATATAGCTTGTCCTATGATTACATCAAGCTCCCTCACTAAGGGGATCGGTCGGGCGACCTAAGCGAGTGCGGTAAGCCGGAAGGCCCCTAGATCGTTACATCAGCTTCATAAGACCCGCAGAATCTTATTGGTGACACGAGGACAAAAAAAAAATAATAATAATAATAATAATAATGATATGTGATACCAATTATTAAGCATTCCTTATTAATATTTTTACTATTATTATTCTTATTGCTATTATTATTATCACCAGTATTTAATACCAACCAGAATAATATTAATAACAATCATAATCATAACAAGAATGATAATAATGATGATAAAAACAACAATAATAATAATAACAATACTAATAATCATAATAATACCAGTGATAAAATGACAGTCGGCAAAGTATGTTTTCGGAGGCTCTTTTGTGTGGCTCCACCTCACTCCGTGCACCCGCTGTGCAGTAAACGCCCTCATGCATTTCACCGTGCATAGTTCCGTTGCTGACTTTTCAGGCAACACGACTGCTCATAATTACACGGGAGAAGAGAACCTGCCGGCCCAAGATGCTTTGCGCTGTTGACTGAAAAATCAGGACAGCCATAAATTCTGCCTTGTGTGGCACACATGGTATGTATTTAATAACCACAGCATTCGGCGCCATGGTGGCTTCTTGGCTCCAGACCACGAAGATACGTGCCCCATATGGACTCGCTTAGATTAGGAAGATGGATGGTTTGAGGACAGGATGAGAGGCTCACTTGACATTGATGCTTAAGAGCGTCCACAGTAATGGACAAGACATGTCCACAAGAAGAGGTCTATTTTATACTTGGATCCAACTAACAATGAGGTGGTAGCTAAGTGCAGAGCCTCTGGGACTCTCAGGAGTTGAATCGTTCAGTCAGAAAAGAAGCTAATACGTCCTGAATTCCACAGTGGAACAAACACATAGACTTTAAGAGCTATATTTATCTAAAAGTAATGAATGAATATTGGACTTGTAGAGCGCGAACTTAGCCCAAGGGCGTCAAGGCGCTGTATGCGGAACATGAGGGTGCAGACAGAGAGACATGCTCATACCGAGGTCTGTGAGAAAAGCCAGGTCTTTAAGGCTTTACGGAAAAGAGAATGGGACACCTGACTCAAAAGCTTTTCCGGGAGGGAGTTCCACAGTTTAGCAGCAGCAGTGGAAAAAGCTCTACCTCCCCATTTAACCTTCTTAAATCTCGGTACTATTAGCAGATTCTAATCTGCGGACCGGAGCCGCCTGCTAGGAACATAGCGATGGACAATAGCCTTAATCGCCTCAGGACCTGAACCGTAGTAGGCATCGTGAGTCATGCACAGCACAGCAACTCACCTTGCTGCATTGCGTTACAGGGAAAGGGCAGGAATGTGCCATACTTCTCACAATACCATGAATTCCTACCTTTTCCCAGCACTGGCGCAAAAGGGGCTGCCTTGCGCCAATGCAGGCACCCTTGCACCATGGTGATGGCTGCCTGCATTGCATGCAGGATTGTTTTGTGCTAGAAGGGGCACCTTACTGCACCAAATCAATCCCATGAGGCATATTCCTCTATCTATGAGTGCTGCATAGTGCAGCACACATAGGAAGAGGATGTAAGAAGGAGAAATATTGTTGTCATCCAGTCCTCCAAATGGTGTGGAATCAAAGACAGGTTGAGTCAAGGAGTTGATGGGTCTCCACCGATGTCTGCCTGCACCTGGACCCCAAGAGTCTGCTACAGATGCTGAGCAGGAAGTTAGAAATTGCTGTTAAGTTATCCAAATCATTTCGCTCCTCTAGAGGTTTCTTTTAGAGATGTCAAAACACGGCCCTATGCTGAGATGAAGGTCTTTCCTATCCCTGTTGCAATAGCAATGATTCCTTTGGTTTATGAGAATAAATATGCATGTTGTTTTTAATCCAGAGAAGATGGTGTAAATTCTACCCTCAGAGATGTTAGCTAGTCAATGCAAAAGTCTTGAGGCAGCGTAGGGCTTGGCGCAATCTGATGACTGCAGCTCGTTCAGAACAAGCCACGATTCTTACCTTTACAAGGTACAAATTCTACTAGCAGAATACCTCTTCGGCTTCTTTATTAATTATTAATGAACATAACACTGCTTTTGGAAGCACAGTTGTAGTGTATGGTGAAAAGGGCTGCTTGACAGCAATTGGTATTCCACCTAAGTAATGTATTACTGCCACAATTGAATCCTTCAGGTCCAGTAGGAACTCAATGGAAATGCCAGAATCCAGAAGTGTTGGGTCCTTGGTCTCCAGTAGAGATGGGCGGCAAGGTTCGCACATTATGATGGTGTTAGCTCTGGCTTGACGGATCCACTTTTGTGCAAGATCTATTGTTACCAATTGTTCAAACTGTGAATAAAGTATGCTTTAGATACATTGAGAGGGCTATTTAGTCTGAAATCACCTCCTGCTATTGGCTGTTTAGTGTATCCTTCTGCCTCCAATGGTGGCAATGCAGTGCATGTGGGGCTATTTTATACAACAACGCTGCTCTGAATCATCACAAATTAAATTCCTTATCTCATAGATGCATTGTACACAGAAACCAATAATTGTTTTTTTTCACTGGTGCAGAGTGTTTTTAATGTTCTAGTCAATACTCAAATGCAAGTCAGTGCTTGATTTTTGAGTTCCCACTTACCCACATGATTCCTTGAACTCACTTCTCATACGGCCACCTACAAACCATAGGTGATGGTTGTAACCTAGGACTGAATTTACACCAGCAACTCAGAGTTCTGAGCTGCTATTTGCAGCCAAGCTCTCATTTGTGCTCCTTTCTAGGCAGCGCTACTACCCTACGTGCAGGATGCACAGTCAGCATTAAAGTTGCATACCTGGGCCGGTTTTATGCAATGGGTGCAACATGGTGTACCTTTAAGCAGGTGCCGCGGGTGCAGATAGAGAGTGCGTCCTATTACAATCGATGCACTGCCCCCAGGGCAGCGTAAACTTCGCGGCTGCCCTGGGAGGCAGCACATTCAGTTAAATACTCTGTGTTTCACAGTGCAGGCAGCACTCATCTTCACTTTAAAGAGGGGACAGAGATCCTCCTGCAGGTGGGTGCAGTCACTCACTGCACCCGTCTGCAGGGGGATCTCTGTGGGGTCCATGAAACTCCCTTTCACCCTTTTAGAGAGCTGCCTCCAGGAGGTGCACTAACAGCGGACCACCTTTTTTTGGTGCACAGCCAGTGCGCCTCCTAAAGTCCTGTTTGCCTCTGAGCCCACTTCCGTAATAGGGCGTGGTTGCTGAGGCAAAGTGATTCCCTCATGTGCATGAGGCCACGCCCTAGATAGCGCTGGCCATATATGTGCGCCAGCGCTATCAGCACTAGTGTCTGCCGCCCCTACTGTGGTATCATAGTACCCAGTTGGCACACAAAGCGAGAGTGCACGCCTGTTGCATCCGTGGGGCGCGATGCAATATAATTCTTTGAAATAAATTTGTAGAAATTGAAATGTAGCAGACACACATTCTTCATGAAAAAGACAATATTTGTAAAACATTGTTCACAGTTCCACTGTTTTACTAGACTGGATCTGGGTGTATTTCTACCTTTGATAGATGTCCTGTCAAAGCCGTGTAAGAAAAGGGAAACATTCAGGCTTATTTGAGTAAAGTTCAAGGGTCAAGACGGATGTTACATCTACTTTTCACAGGAAGAAGTCGAATTAGAGCGTTTCCTGTATTTTAGTTTGGAATCTGCAATGCACATAAACGAGGGCAGGTGGGTATTGACTGTAATCACTGCTTGCAGATCTGTTCAAAGGCCAAATGTAAAGTCACTTTGGGGCAATTGTAGTTTAAGGAGTAACAACAAAGTTCACCTTTTCATCTGTCTTCCTCCTTTGGGGCCTAAAAGGACACGTCTGCATTGCACTTGGTCATAAGCAAGCATGCTGTATGGGCCTGAACAAATGGGCCTGGAATGTCAGAGCAGCAGCCACTGTGGGAATAATGGACAGGAATTAGGGAGCTAATAGAAAGCATGAAGGAGGTCCCCCTCTTTGAAAGGTGATCCCTTCAGCCAAGATTAAGACTTACCACCGTGCTAATGGCTGCTACAAATGGCGCGGAGATGGGGTAGATAACCCTCCCAGATTGATGGTTTGCTGTTGCTGCTGGAAAAGCTCTTCTAATCCAGGCTTCTGCAGGAATGCAAAACTTCCCAGCCAGACCTAATTACACTGTATGGGGACATCAAGAGGAGAGGAAGGGTAGCTGGGGCAATTGTCTGCTGCCTGCCAAAGCTTCCCAAGATGTGAAGCGGCTCCTTCTTGTAATCACATGCCTGTTAAGCGCTTCACTTTTCACACTAAGGCGCTTTGCTTTGGGTTTAAAGATGCTGAATCCATCTGCGGCGATGCATGCCTTCCTACTGATCCGTGACAAACAAGAAGGAAGACGCATGTGGATTGTGCAGCACTGACAGGGGCTGAGGCTTGCAGGCACAGCACGACCTCATGGGGTGTTGCTTTCTTGTATAGCGCTTTACACCATCATAAGGTCACCTTAAAGCGCTGCTGGGGGGATTTTAGAGATGGGCAAGGAGCAGGTCCAGAGCTTCCATGAGGAAAAGTGAGTCACAACCTTAGGGAATCAACTAGTGTTTGTCCAAAATGACAACAGGCTCGAAAAATTGCCTTTTTTACTGCTAGCGCTCCAGCAGACAAAAATGGTAACTTGACCTCGTCGCCGAAAATTCTCGCAGCATTCCTGAGCAGGAGAGAGGAGGGAACACGATTAAAGAAACAAGGGATTGGGGAAGGAGTCTTGTGAATGTAGTGGTCTGTCTTAATATGCCAATATCGTCACCGAACAGAGTTAAAGAGTGTTTTGAGCATGCTATTCTCAGTGTCTGGCTGGTAGGTAGGAAATAGAGCAGGAAGGGTTAAGAGTTGGAAGAAATGTTGTCTGTAGGAGAGAATAGGTAAAAATATTGTTTCCTGTAGTAACTCAAATTGACAGGCGTTGGCAAAGTCAATAGATCTCGCCTGTTTGAGCTATGTTGCACAGTTGCAAGGATCTGTGCAGCATGGCTAAAACTTATTTAAAAAAAAAAAAAAAGCTACGATGACGCAGCGAGTGCTGGCTGCATCATATCACTTTTTCAAAATTTCCGGCGGGAGAGTGGGGTGGGAGGCATCTCGGAGGGAGGGAGGTCGTGCAATAGGAGGGTATATATACCTCCCGCCCGCTTTCAATAAAAAAAAGCGCCAGATGGGGCCAGCACTGTCAACATTATAGAGCTTTTTTTAAAAAAAAACTTTCAGCTGTGCTGCTGTGCAACATGGCTAAAAATATCGACACAGCCAAAAGATCACTTAAGCAAGACTTATCGGCTTTGCAAATACTTTTTTTTCTGGCGCGATGGGAGGGGTGTAAGCAACAACGGGAAGGTGGGGGTGGTGGAAGCAACAACGTAATGGAGCTTGCAACTACACTAAGGTGGGATAGTGTAAGTAGTGTTGGGATGGTGCAAGCAACGACCAACGGGTGGAAGGGGGCAACCAATATCAGGGGCAAGCAACACTACTGAGGCAAAGGAGGCAAGCAACAATGTGGGGTGTGAGGGATCAAGCAACAATGGGGACAAGCAAAACAATGCAAGGTGGAAAGGAAAAAGCAACAAAGCAACAAAAACAACAAAAAATGAATCTGACCTTGTGTAACGTAATCTGGTGCTCATGTAATGTGCACCTATGCCCTGGGCCTATTTCGAGCTATATAAAAATAAAACCTACAATGCAGAACAGAACGGGGAAACGGTCTCTAAACAGATGCACTCTTATGGAGTGCTGCAACGACAACAAAAAAGTCGCTCCGAAAGCGCAAGCAGTGGAAGGACACTGGGCAAGGAAGCGGTAATTGGACCATGCTCCAGGGGAGAGGCAAGCACATTAAAAGTAAGTGAAATCGGCATGGGAAAGAGAAGCAAGGAAATGAAAGTAACAGTGAAGCCAACCAATGGTAAGCATAGGGTGGGCTTTAAGTCCCATGTAAGTAAAGACAATGTGACAAAGGCTCCCCAATTCGAGGGAGCCGCACATATGGCCCTGACACTTATTTTTTCGGGAAATTAAGCACTGGCCACCAGTAGGCACAACAGAGAGTACCAGATTGTATCTTGAAGCGGCAAATACAACCTTCGAGATACTGAAAATCTTTGCATTGTTCCTGCCTGTGAAGACTTCCTGTATGGGCACCAAAGGGCAGTAGCATGTCTTGCCACTTAGTGCTTGTGGGATGCTATGCCAAGTCTACATGAGCTTCTGTGACATTGATGAGACAATTGGGACAACATGTGCTGCCCCAAACTTACCCCTCGTCCAGCGTCCAGCTGGAGCAGATCTGGTGGGTGGTAGGTGTTCGGTGACATGGTCCTGCAATGGCCGCTACTTCAATATTTCCAGGCAGAAGAGAAAGGGAATCAGTGATAGGACAGGTACAGATAAATTCAACCATTAATCGCTCCTAGGCTCACCACCGCGGTAGGTTACACCAAGCATTGGCTGCTGACAGAGAAAAGAGCTGTCCCCGCCCTCTGTGATGCTGGTGAGCAGTCATTAGTTTAATAAAACATTAGAACTTTTAGGATGAAGGCTGGTGGATGTTGAGCCTGGTAATGTTGTGTGCCTTAGGGCCGCATTGGGTTAACGGAGTGCTGGTGTAAAGGGATGCTCAGTGAGCCTAGAGTGAGGGCACATGCGCCCAACTCCATTTTACTAGCAGAGTCGCCCGACTGTGGGACAGGGGGCTGCAATGTTGTGTACTCAGGACCACACAAGCCCGACAAAGGTGGAGTCTCTTCAGAAACACACACACAGATGACAACAGAATTAGGCTCCAGTTACTGTGTCACCTACAGAATTAATTTCAGCCTGTCTTGGAGGTGCCTTCTTCATGAGCACTGACGTCATTTGGGGGTGGCAGCTGTGGCGCCTATAGTTTCCCCCTTCATCTCGTACACCTGTGTGTTGTACCCTTGTTTTGTGTAATATTCTGGCTATTTGTTCATTTTACCTTTATTGTGCGCTGTTTAAATCTATTTCCTGTGATTTCTTCAAGGTTAAAGTTGTGTGATGTCAGTTTCTCTCATGTGAGGTAAGGACCATGTTATGTCACTTCCGGTGATCTAATCTGTCCACGGGCACACGACCTGATCGAGTGCCTCTATGAAATTATCGAAGTGACTCCACTATTCCCGAAAAAAAGTCGCCCCAGACAGAAGGCCCGACCTGGAGCGCTGGTGCGCAGGCGCAGCCCTGCAGACCCTCGTGCGCTCACTGGGCCCGCGCCCGTCCTTGCGTGAAATGAAGGGAGTGCACGGCGCACTGTTGCGTCGCCGGAGGATTCAAGCCTAGCCCGTGGTTCTCAAGCCAGAAGAGGGCTGATTTAATTCAAACATTCATCGTGCTCTCCCAGCCCTACAATCACTAGCGTCACATGCCTTCAAAGAGGGTGTTGTTATCACTGTTGCGTTCCTGGCTGTAACACATCAGGAATTTGCCAGGCCTGGAGCGAAGAGCAGATCCGGGCTGGGGGTGAAGTGTTTTCTTTTGTGCTTCCACATGGGGATTTTTTTTGCTTCAGCTAACAAAATAACAGAAAGGTCGGAAACATAACAAACTCAGAAGCTCTTTTTGGTGGGAATGCTACCCAGTTACCCGTGGGCAGCTGAAGTCCAAATGGCGCGAGGTGGCGCGACCTTTGCTTTTTCTCACAGTTACGGAGAGAACTGAGGCTCGCCAGAATATATTGACCAACCTCCTTAAATTCAGTGTAAATGCCAAGGTGGGCCTAGTTAGCAGCCTGGAACTAATCATGCTGCACCTGTCACATGTCGAAATATATGCGCAGGAGTTAGGACAGACATATTTGATACATTAGTACAAACCCTTTCGTGGGACCTTGGAACTTGATTCAATATCGGACATAAGTCTGTAAAAGGAGTCCGTGCTAGTGAATTGGTTCTGCCTGCTCGCGTCTAGACACCAACGGTGACTGCACTTACTCACTAGGGACTAGATCAGCGCCTGGATACCCTCAGGGGTGACAAGCAGCGCTCTACAAATCCACCTTACATTACATTAGGGGTGTCCAACCTAGGTTCAGGAGGGCTGGATCCATGCCAGATATTCAGGATATGCACGTGCAACTGTGTGCTAACTCATATTCGTTATCTTTAAATTCATCTTAAGTGGATATCCTAAAAAGAAGGCATTTGCCTCCCAGCCCTCTGATCATGATGGACCGTATCAAACAACAAGGTGCGGTATAGCAATACATTTCCTTCTATGCAGCTTGCGCATGTTAAGGTTACCAGTTAATCCAGGGTAGGGGCACATGCTCGCATCACCATGCAGAGGTACTTCCTGTCCCAACAGGCACCAAAAAAAAAGCCAAAGCGAACAGCTTCTGTCCATTCCTACCCCTAATTGATGTATAGGAGTAAACTTAATACTGCCATGAGAGCCGATTTTTGAAGAATACCAGATACCAAATCTACTTTTGAGATGGCCAATTAATTTCTGTGAAATGACACACATGATGGCAGATCTGATGGTCAGACAAATTAAAAGTCCCCAGGTATGCATACCATTTATGCTAAGATGTATCACATATCACCAGGTGTACTGGAATAATGCGATAGAAGAAGGCAAATTTATGTATTTGTAGCGCCCACTCTCACCCACGAGGGCATCCTGGCGCTGATCAGGCATGTGTCTGTCCTAGCCTAGAGCATATATGTGAATTAAAGGGCTAGGCCTACAGCTTCTTTCAAAAGTCAAGGAGAGGAGGAGGCTCTGATGTGAAGCGGAAGGTTGTTCCATGCATTAGGAGTGATGTAAGAGAACACCTGAACTCCTGCTCTGGTTCTGTGACATGCATGCGGGTCGAAGTCCTGCGGAGCGTAGGTGCCTGGGTCATTAGTAAAAGTATATGCTGTTGATCAGGTAGGTGGACCTTAAGTTGTGTAGTGCTTTGAACATGTGTGTGAGGAGTTTGAAATTAGTGCGTTAATGTAACGGGAGCCAGTAGAGCTCCCTGAGGTGTGGTGTGATGTGGATTCTATATGAATCTGGCTCCCACGTTCTGGCTGGTTTGTAGTCTTCTGGTGAGTTGCTTGGTGATTCCAGCGTAGAAGGTGTTTCTGTAGTCTAGTTTGATGGTGACGAGCTGTGGGGGACAGCTTTTCTGGTGCTATTTGGGAGACATTTGAGGATCTTCCTCAGCATTTTCAGGGTGGGGAGGCAGGATGCGGTGACAGCGTTGACTTGTGTGGTCATGTTCAGTTTGCTGTCAATGATAAGTCCAAGGTTTCTGGCTAGTGTGTTGGGTATGGGTCGAATAGCGTGAATCATGTAGCTGGTAGAGGTGTCCGAGTATTTTGTCATTTTTGGTTTGAACCTAAAAGATAGTGCAGCTGACTGTTTGCAAAAGACCTATTGCGGGTTTACCAAGACCTTACCTGAGCTTAGAGCCCGTCCATTGCTTGCTTTTAGTTGGGTTAAATCAGGGCACGTGTCGGGGGTACACGCGGGTGGACAGCGTCCACCCACTATTTTCACAGGGTGGACGCCGTCCACCCTGCCAAGAAGTTGGGCCGCACTGAAAAATATGCTGAAATCGTCCCGGTGTAATTTGCATACACCAGGACACTTTCAGCAGCGCCAGCGTTTTGTTGGGGACGGGGCTTTCTTAGTTCAGACTCCTGCTGGGCCCATAACAAAGGCCGAATCTGAGGGGTCAATGGGGCCACCTTTTGTTGTAGTCTCCTGGCTGGGAACAGTCAGGAGCCTCACACCTAGATGCAAATGCGGCAGAGGGGAAACAAAGGCTCACACCTTGTTAGCACTGCACACATACTTGAGAGATGCAGCTTTCCACTTTGTTCAGTCCCTGTTTACAAGATATGCATTCACTGTAAGAATGTCAGATGTGCTGGTCTTTCCCTGTATTTACACAAAATAAATGTAATTTATATAGTACTTACTCCCCGAGGAGGCGTTGAAATAATTTAAGTATCACTATTTTTTCTTTTAAAGCACTATGGGTAGAGGAAGTTTACGCTGACAAAAGGCAACACTGTTTTATGTGTGAATCTTCTGCCTAAATCAGGAGGGTTTCCCTATATACTCGAAATATGCCCCACTGTACTCATGATAGACATGTTAAACATATATGTGAGGGTTTAAGATCTGATGTCACTTCTTATGATGCCACTTCCTGTGATGTCACGCGCCGTGATGTCATGCGCCGTGATGCCACTTGCATTCTGATTAACTAGGTTAGTCCCCCCACTTCTTTTTTTAGGACTTGTGCCCCGGATTAAATTATCATTCTTATTTGCTTTTTATTTGAGGGCTTTCTGTGTAGAAGCATGTCAATCTTGTGTTTATCTCTCGCCTGGATCAGAGCCTATTTACCATTGCTCTGACTTTCTGGCTTTTATACCTTCTATTGCTTTTATTTTAAGCACTCCATCAGAATGCATGTGTTTTCCAACTGTCTCTCTCATCTGCTTCTCTCCACCCGTCCTCGGCATTGCTCTCTCTCTCTTCTGCGTGCTTCTCTCCCTCCTGCGCTTTAGTTCCTCTCTCTCTTATGTGCTTCTCTGATCCCTGACTCTCCATGTTGCTTTCTTGCCAGTGTGCTTCTCTGCCTTCATGCTCCACGCTGCTCGCTCTTGTTTGTGTGTGTCTCTCCTCCAGCGCTCATGTTCCTCTCTCACACGTATGCTTATCTGCCACCTGCTCTTTGTATTGATCTCTTGCCCCTGTACTTCTCTGCCCCAACTCGCTCCGAGATCCTCTCTCGCCTGTGTGCTCCCCTTCCCTACCCGCCCGCGCACCACGTTGCTTTTTCTCACCCATTTTGTTCTCCCTCTTTTGCTACCCTCCCACTCCCAAACCTCAGCCCTCTGTGCAGCTTTCCCCCTACCCCTTGCCCGCCATGTAGCTTCCACGCCATGCTGCTTTCCCCGGCCATTCAGCCGTTACTCCGTTTAAAGGTTTTAAAAAAAAAAGTTTTCGCTTGTTGGATTGTTAAATAAAAACAAAAAAAAAGTACCTGCGTCTTCTTGGCATGCGCTCAGCTACAAAATGATGTAGCCATGCTGTATAGCATCAAAAACCATTGGCAAAGCCAGTAGTTCCCAAAGGCGAGACCTGTTCTCTTTGCGCAGGCTTCTTATACATTTTAACACTGTTAGGGCAAAGGGCAGAACTTGTTAGTACCAGTTAAATACCCAAATATAGCAATTAGCAATCAAAAGGTGATCAGTCAACTTTTGCAAAGGATCTTCCACTGTGCGGCAACACATCTCACTGCATTTTTAGTCACTTTTGATTGGTTTGGACTAGAAACAATTTTTTTTGTTAAAATCTACAAATTATGCAGCAAATAAAGAGTTATGTGTCAAATGCAGCAAACCCATAATTATGCGGCAAACAGCAAGGCCGCAGAATCACATAATTCCAGTGGCCGTGCATGTAACCTATTCAGATACACGAGGTGTCGTAGAAAATATAAATTCCCCCTAATGAACTACATATATATTTATTATTTATTTATTTGAAAAGTTTTATAAAGCGCGAACAAGACCCAACCGGGTATCAGAGCGCTGTACAAAGAGGAAAGCTGACGTATAAGTACAGAGACAATATAAATACATTTACAAAAAAGGGTAATATGAGAGGAACCGGAAGCAAAAAGTAAATGAGGGTGCTAGGGGAAGAGTAGGTAGCAAGTGAACAAACAGGTAACAGCAGTTCTTTGTCAGCAAAGTTCACTCCATAACAATGGTACAATCATACAAAAAATGGCGCTGCGGTCGTTAATCGACAGTCACTTGGGAAATCCGAAGTATCAAAACGATTAAAAGGCAGAAAGTCAGCGGAAGCGCCGCATGCGATCTGAGGCTGGCCCACCAGCAGTGACCCCTGGGAAAACACTAAAACAGGTATCGGTGGCAGGAGCAGGGGCGTACTCGGCATTCCAGATCACAGGCCTGACCGGGGCACAGTGGTTTGTTTACGTTTCTGCCCCAATGGCTCTTGGGAAGTGTTCGGCTGCCTGGGAGAGGAACACACACCCACTGCGTCAGGACATCTCTGACAAGCTTTACACTTTCTCTGTGCTGAGAGTGAGATCTTAAAGGGTAGAATTCCACAAAATTGGAACGTTTTTGACTCAAATTCATGAGGGGGAAAAAGCACTTACAATTAGGTTCATATAAATTCCTGTATTTTTACTGAACATAATTTATTGTGTTTTTTGTTTTACAAAATCCATCATCATGCTGTAGATGTGATGTCGTGACATTTAGAGGATTCCTTTCGTACGCTGACCTGGAAAACGGCTGCCCAGAGCCGGGGCGCCTTCCCCGGGCACACAATCACTTATTTCTCTTTACAGAGATTCGCTGGACGAGAAGCATTCCCGGGGGCTATCTGTTGCTTAGGAACGTCTGCTTCAAAGGGCAAAAACAAAGATAAAACAACACCCTGCGAAAGATGGGAAGTGAAATAAGAAAGTATATGAGAGGCTGAGACCGAAAAGCACCTAATCTCTTTTCAGCGGTTAAAATGCGGCGCCGACAGATGTACAGTTTAGATGTCAGCGTGTAGATAGCGCACTGACAGGGAAGCCCGCCTGGCATGGACTACAGAAATCTAAAACTGCACGGATGTTTATGGCTGACTGTCACTTATAACAAAAAAAGGCAAAGGCTTCGGAGTATCTGGCAGCGTCCAAAGGTCCTGAGATATATGACATAAAGTACCCCTTCTTGCACATTATAAGGATATTGCAAGTCACTGAGGAGTTCCGTGACCATATATAGGGTTGGGTTGCTGTATAAGGTTGTAAAATTCTGAGGTGACTTGCAATATTCTTATAGTGTAAAACAGAGGATACTTTATTCCTTATAATACATAGGCGCACATAACTTTTCCCACAAACCACTTAAATGCTTGGTGTGGTACTCTTTCATATGAATGAGATAGGCTGTTTGTAAACATGAAGAATAAAAGCCATATGTGCAAAACATTTGAGGTCGCAAATGGACCGAATCGCAGAATCAGAATCGAAACGCAGACCTAACAATAATTACCCAGTGGAGACCGCCACGGGGTAGTATATATATATATATATATATATATTCACTGAAAAAACCATAGGTTTTAGGGACAGTTATAGTTATTTGGACATTGCACTCGTACAAAACCCGTGAAATTCCCCCGTTATAGTTAGTCCAGCTAACTATAACTCGCGCCCCGCAATGCACTGCTGATGACGTCACATATTACATCACTCATGACATGGTCAGTGACATCACTGATGACATCACTGATGACATCTCAAATGACATCACTGATGACATCACTGATGACATCATCCAGTGACTTTGTGTTTCTGTAAAGTTTAAATATTTTTAATATATATAGGAAAAGACGTATTGAAGAATGAGTGGGTGTGTAAGTGTCTGTATGGATGATTTAGTAGGTGCGTGACTGACTCTATAAGTGAGTGATTTAACGTATCTTACTGAATGCATGGGTTAGTGACTAAACTGGGTGAATGTCTGTATCCGTCTGTCTGTTGCTGTGTAAGTGGCTGCATGTGTTTGTGAATAGCTACATGAGTGTCTATATGAGTTATTGAATGCTTGTGTGAGTATCTGTATGGGTGCCTGAGTGTTTGTGTGGGAGGGGTGTGTGCGACTCTGTGCATAGATGTGTGAGTGGGTGATTCACTGGGTGGATGGTTTAAAGAGTGCATCTGTGATAGACTGTATGGGTGGGTAAGTGTGTGTAAGAGTGTGTTAGTGAGTGAATGTATGTCCCAGTGGTACATGTGTGAGTAACTACATATGTGAAAGGCAGTATATATGTGTGTTGGAGTATATAAATAGCTATAAGGAAGAGTGAGTGATTGTGATAGTGGCTGTATGGATGAGTGTGTGCTTGTATCAGTGATTGTATAAGAGCGTAAGAATGTGCTAGTATTTGTATGAGTAAGTGAGCTGGTGTGTGTATAACTGTATAGGTGAGTAAATGGTAGTGTGTTTAATTATTTGCATGACTGACTAGGTGTGTGAGTACCTCTATGGATGAGTGGCGGTGTTTGAGTGTCTATATAGGAGTATGAGTGCATATGATAGTCCTGTACTGAGTGACCGTAAGTATGAGTGACTGTACGGGTGAGTGAGTGGATGTGTGCGTAGACCTAAGAATCAGTGAGTGGGTATGTAGTTATTGGTGTTGGAGTGTCTATGGTTTTGCGAATGGCAGTCTGTAATTTAGAGTGGGTGTATCAAAGGTTATATTAGGGTGTGAGAAGATGCATGAAATTATCACGTGGATGATGTCATCAGTGATGTCATTTGAGATGTCATCAGTGATGTCATCAGTGATGTCACTGACCATGTCATGAGTGATGTAATATGTGACGTCATCAGCAGTGCATTGCGGGGCGCGAGTTATAGTTAGCTGGACTAACTATAACGGGGAATTTCACGGGTTTTGTACGAGTGCAATGTCCAAATAACTATAACTGTCCCTAAAACCTATGGTTTTTTCAGTGAATTTCAAAGGTTTTTTAAATGCTAATTTGTAACTATAACGTCCCTGAAACCTATGGTTTTTTCAGTGAATTTCAAAGGTTTTTTAAATGCTAATTTGTAACTATAACATGTCTGAAACCTACGGTTTTTTCAGTGAATTTCAAAGGTTTTGTAAATGACAATTTTTAAATGTATTAATTGTTATATAAATTTTTTCATACTGATTTCCAAATTGTTTAGAAACAATTTTTTTTACATATTTTATTTTTTAAATTACATTGTAATTACATTATACATTACATTACAAAAAATACTTTCTCAGAATGAATTACTTTAGTTTAAATACTTTGCACATAGGCAATAGACTTTTAAGTACAGTAGTTACAGTTGTTGCAATGGGCAATACATTTTCAAACACAATGCAACATTCAGCTCAATGTGAATTTCTAGTTAAATGCAATTAGTTACTTTATGGATTACTTTTCTAACCACAGGACTGGATCCTAGATTCAGTCCTGGGACATCTCCTGTAAACAGTTGAGTAAAAGCGTTTTGGTTACAGTAGTGATTTTTAAGGAATATTATTGTATTTTAAAAGTTGACACTTAGAAACTTTTTCTCATAGAATCACCAATGTTATCCTATGGAAGGAAATTCACTTAGCAGGTAAAAACTGTTATCGTTACTTTTTCTTACTCAGTGTTGGATCCTGGATCCAGCACTGGTGCATCTCCTGTAAACAGTTGAAAGAATGCGTTTAAGTCATACAGGCGATTTTTAAGGAATATTTGTAGTTTGTGAAAATCAACACTTTGAAAGTTTTCTGCTGAAAACCAGACAATGGATTCCTATGGAAGAAAATATAAGTTACTGGTAAGTACGGTTAAAATTACTTTTCAGGGTCAGTGCTGGGCTAAAAGATGCAGCACTGGGTTCTCTCCTGATAACAGGTGAGTAAATTGGAATTCGTACTTTGGTTGATTTTAGAGGAATATTATAAAGTTCCAAAACTCCACACTTAGAAGAATTTCCAAGTGAAACCAGTCAATGTTAGCCTATGAAGGAAATTCAAGTTACCGGTAAGTACGGTTAAAATTACTTTTCAGGACCAGTACTGGGCTGAAAGATGCAGCACTGAGGTCTCTCCTGATAACAGGTGAGTAAATCGGAATTCGTATTTCCTCATCCTAGGATCATCACCCTCCGCCTGGGACGACTCCTGGTGGCCCCCTGCCCTGGGCAACGCACCCAAACCAACGGACCACGCACGCAACCTGGGCTTCATCCTGGACTCCTCCCTCTCAATGACCCGACAAGTCAACGCCGTCTCCTCGTCTTGCTTCAACATCCTACGCATGCTGCGCAAGATCTTCCGGTGGATCCCCACCGAAACCAGGAAGACGGTCACCCAGGCCCTCGTCACCAGCCGACTGGACTACGGCAACTCCCTCTACGCGGGAACCACAGCCAAACTTCAAAAAAGACTCCAACGCATCCAGAACGCCTCAGCTCGACTCATCCTGGACATCCCCCGACACAGCCACATCGCCGGACACCTGAGAGACCTGCACTGGCTCCCCGTCAGCAAGAGAATCACGTTCCGACTCCTCACCCACGCACACAAAGCTCTCCACAACCAAGGCCCCAGATACCTCAACGACCGTCTGACCTTCTACACTCCCACCCGCCAGCTACGATCGACCAACCACGCCTCGCCGCCGTCCCCGCATCCGAAGAGCCACAACGGGAGGAAGATCCTTCTCCTACCTGGCTGCCAAGACGTGGAACTCCCTACCCATCCACCTCCGCCTTACCCAGGACCACCTCTCCTTCAGGAAGCAACTCAAGACCTGGCTGTTCGAACAGTAGCGGACCCCCTCCCCCAAGCGCCTTGAGACCCTCTGGGTGAGTAGCGCGCTATACAAATGATTGATTGATTGATTGATTTCGGCTGATTTTAGAGGAATATTTTAAAGTTCCAAAACTCCACACTTAGAAGAATTTCCAAGTGAAACCAGTCAATGTTAGCCTATGTAAGGAAATTCAAGTTACCGGTAAGTACGGTTAAAATTACTTTTCAGGACTAGTACTGGGCTGAAAGATGCAGCACTGAGGTCTCTCCTGATAACAGGTGAGTAAATCGGAATTCGTATTTCGGCTGATTTTAGAGGAATATTTTAAAGTTCCAAAACTCCACACTTAGAAGAATTTCCAAGTGAAACCAGTCAATGTTAGCCTATGAAGGAAATTCAAGTTACCGGTAAGTACGGTTAAAATTACTTTTGAGGATCAGTACTGGGCTGAAAGATGCAGCACTGAGGTCTCTCCTGATAACAGGTGAGTAAATCGGAATTCGTATTTCGGCTGATTTTAGAGGAATATTTTAAAGTTCCAAAACTCCACACTTAGAAGAATTTCCAAGTGAAACCAGTCAATGTTAGCCTATGAAGGAAATTCAAGTTACCGGTAAGTACGGTTAAAATTACTTTTCAGGACCAGTACTGGGCTGAAAGATGCAGCACTGAGGTCTCTCCTGATAACAGGTGAGTAAATCAGAATTCGGATTTCGGCTGATTTTAGAGGAATATTTGTATGTTTCAAAAATCAACACTTAGAAACTTTTTCAGCAAAAGCAGGCAATGATATCCTATGGAAGGAAATTCAAGTTACTGGTAAGTACGGTTAAAATTACTTTTGAGGATCAGTACTGGGCTGAAAGATGCAGCACTGAGGTCTCTCCTGATAACAGGTGAGTAAATCAGAATTCGGATTTCGGCTGATTTTAGAGGAATATTTGTATGTTTCAAAAATCAACACTTAGAAACTTTTTCAGCAAAAAGCAGGCAATGATATCCTACGGAAGGAAATTCAAGTTACTGGTAAGTACGGTTAAAATTACTTTTGAGGATCAGTACTGGGCTGAAAGATGCAGCACTGAGGTCTCTCCTGATAACAGGTGAGTAAATCGGAATTCGTATTTCGGCTGATTTTAGAGGAATATTTTAAAGTTCCAAAACTCCACACTTAGAAGAATTTCCAAGTGAAACCAGTCAATGTTAGCCTATGAAGGAAATTCAAGTTACCGGTAAGTACGGTTAAAATTACTTTTGAGGATCAGTACTGGGCTGAAAGATGCAGCACTGAGGTCTCTCCTGATAACAGGTGAGTAAATCGGAATTCGGATTTCGGCTGATTTTAGAGGAATATTTGCACAATGGTGAAGGGAGGGGCGGGGCCTGAGGTGACATCTGTGCAAACGCGCCCCGTGGTGCGTTTTAAGTTGGGGGATTAAGTCCCCTTGAATCATGAGGGTCCCTATGGGCCAACTAGCCCACCAGGAACCTCCAGTATGCGCCAGGGGCTGCGTTGCAGAGACATGTACAGAGGCCAAACCCCTTTTACACCTCTCTGCAACGCAGCTCTGTGGCGCTTTCTGGACGTACCTGTTGGGCTAGTTGGCCCCAGGGACCCTCAGGATTGAAGAGGATTTAATTCCCCATCTTAAAACGCGCCACGGGGCCTGTTTGCACACATGTCACCTGAAGCCCCGCCCCTCCCTTCACCACTGTGCAAACGCGCCCCGTGGCGCGTTTTAAGTCGGGGGATTAACTCCCCTTGAATCCTGAGGGTCCCTGGGGTGCAACTAGCCCACCATATACCTCCAAAAAGCGCCATAGAGCTGCGTTGCAGAGAGGTGTAAAAGGGGCGTGGCCTCTGTACACCTCTCTGCAAGGCAGCCCCTGGCGCATACTGGAGGTTCCTGGTGGGCTAGTTGGCCTCAGGGACCCCCAGTATTCAAGGGGAATTGTTCCCCTCTGCAAACGCGCCAGGGGCGCGTTTGCAGAGTGGTGAAGGAAGGGGCGGGGCCTGCGGGCCCGATCGTTTTTTTTTCTTTCCCCTGAAGGGGGCTGTGTGGCCCCCTTCCTTTTTCCTATTTTTAGGCCCTGGGGACCCCATCCCCCAGGGCCTTACCCCTTTTTTTTTTTAAATTAAAATAAAAAAAAAACGGGAAGGGGGCCGCGTGGCCCCCCTTCCCTGGGCCTGTATTGGCCCCGGGGACCCCATCCACCGGGGCATGGCCTGTTTTTTTATTTGGAGGGGGCTGCGTGGCCCCCTCCTCTGGCCATTTAAGGCCCCGGGACCCCATCCCCGGGGCCGGCCTTGCACTTTTTTAAAAATTATTTTCTTTTTTTTACTTTGGGGAGGGGGCTGCGTGGCCCCCTCCGTGGCCACTTATGGCGCCGGGGACCCCATCCCCGGGGCCTGGCTCTCGTTGGGGACTGTGGGGGGTCCCCAATCCCCCCACAGTCCCGCCGGCTCCCCGTGTCCTACGGGAGCCGGCATTGCTTTACACATGGGGAGCAGCTAACATGCTGCTCCCCATGTGGAAAGCAATCTGCTTGGATATTGGAAGAGAGAGCAGGTTTCCTGCTCTCTCTTCCAATATCCAAAGCAAGTTTGCAATGACAGGACGGGAGCCGCGAGGCTCCCGTCCTGTCATTGCAAACAGCAGTGTCCCGGGGTAGGCACCCCGGGACACTGCAGGAGCCGGCCCTGGGGGTGGCGGTCCCCAGGGCCATCAAGGGCTCCAGGAGGGGGCCGCGCGGCCCCCCTCCCTACATTTTGAAAGCCGGGGCTTGGGGGTCCAAAACGGACCCCCATTGTAATTTTCTTAGTGCCCCGGGAGGTGGTGGTCTCCGGGCGTGTGGGGGCTGGAGCCCCCACACAGGTTTTTAATTAAAAAAAGAAGCCCCGGGGAGGTGGTGGTCCCGGGCTGCGGGAGGGCTCAGAGCCCTCCCGCACCATTCTACATAAAGCCCCGGGGGGTGGTGGTCCCCGGGCTTGGGGGCCCTTAGAGGCCCCCACACATAAAATTAACCCCTCCCCCAGCATGCCCCCGGGACTTGGCCCACCCGGGGGCCAGTTAACATCGAAGCGCGGGAGACCGCGCTTCGATTTTTTTTTCGGCAGGGTTCGCGCTTCCTGAGCGCATCCTGCCGATTTAAAAAAAAAAAAAAACATTTTTGCCCAGGGGTCCTTGTGGGACCCCTGAGCAGACCTAGGGGGTCAGGGTGTTTCTACCCTGCCCCCTTTGTGCGCTTTGCGCACTTGTTTCTGTCCCTCGGTTCTACCGAGGGACAAAATGGCTGCCAACACTTCCTGATTTGGAGTGTTGACAGCCAATTAACATAAAGCTCGTGCTCGGGAGGATCCGCGGCCCTAGATATATCTATCTTTTTACTTTTCATTTTCTCAGCAACTACTGAACGGATTTACACCATTTAACAAAAAGGGTTCTTTCTGAACCAAGAACTACCTCTTTGCCAAATTTGGTGTAATTCCGTTCAGCAGTTCGGGCTGTA
The DNA here is from genome assembly GCA_963921515.1 of Calotriton arnoldi. Classification (NCBI taxonomy): domain Eukaryota; kingdom Metazoa; phylum Chordata; class Amphibia; order Caudata; family Salamandridae; genus Calotriton; species Calotriton arnoldi. Next base: position 432,643 of record CAWUFW010008170.1, read on the forward strand.
GCCGTGTCTAAAGTTTCCTATGGAAAATTGCATGGGGAAAACGCGTTTTGGGACCCCCCTTTTTCTCGGCCCCCGCTTGACGAATCCCCCGAGACTTTCAGGGTAGGAGCGGACCGGAGCGGGCCACAAAGTTTGAAAATTTTGCGAAGATACGTCAACCGGCAAGAGAGTTATTTCAAATAGAATGTCGCGGATTTCCTATGGATAATAGGTTGTAACTATAACTATCTACTGGCGACTGCCAGTAGATAATACATAATATATATATATATATATATATATATATATATATATATATATATATATATATATATATATATATATATATTTTAGACCTACCTTCTGAATCCCTAACCCCTAAAAAGTTCTATGCCATCCTATACTGTTACCAAACCCTGAACTTAAATACCCCTTATTACCCTGTACCCTTACCCATCCCATCACCATAAATGACCCTTACTAATTGGTTCCATCACTCATCCCGAAACCCTAAAACCCCATCAACACCCCCTACCCGCCCGTTGAACCCTAAAATCCCTTTTCGTAGGGAGGAAATATGGCCTAGTGGCTAGAGCTGCTGACTTTGAAACCTGGGGACCCAGATTAAAATCACGGCCTCAGTGCTCTGATCAACATTGTGTGATTGTGGACAAATCACTTAATCTCCCTGTACGTAAAATGTGAAACATAATGTACAAAAATATATTTGTGCAACCCTCACTTGATGAACCCAATCTTGTGGATCGTCTCCCAGCCCTCATGAAATGTAAAGCGCTCTGTTGCTTCCTAGCTAGGTTCACGCTATATAAATACCAATACATACATGTACACCTAGTACCGTTATCCAACCCTGAACCCTAAAACCATGCTACAAACCCTTCCCTTACCATTCATGAGCCCTAAAAACCCTTACCACCCCTTAATCAAACCTGAACTCTTAAAACTCTTTACCTTACTACCCCATACCCTTACCCTTACCCAAGCTTAAACCCTAGAAAACAGTTAGTAACCTCTTCCCTTACCAATGCCTGACCCTTAAAAATCCTTCGACCTAGTTCTTATGAGACAGGATCATCTACTGAAAATGAGAATAAAAGGGGGAGGGTGCAGAAGATATAATGTACACATTCTGACATCACCTCCCTAGAGGACTTCGAGCAATAACTCCCAGGACTTCTGTAATAGTTTGGCCAGCTTTTTCTTGGACAAAGTAGTCCTAATTTACAATATCTTTGGTCAGAAGCAGGCTCCCAAGGCGGACAACTCCCCTGACTTGCCCACTTCTGACAAGCCTACATTTTTCGATTTTTTTCCCCTTTTACCTCACAGCAAGTAACCTCACTTATCAAAACTACTAAGTCAGGCTCCCCTTTGGATCCCTGTCCTCCGTCCATTATTCACATGGCTGCAGATACAGTGGCACAATATTTGACCATGATCTTTAACTCTATGATGTCCTCTGGAATTTTTCCCGGGGTCTGGAAAGACGCCTCCAAATCTCTCCCTGCCATAAAAAAGTCAATCTGAGCCCTGTGAATCCAAATAACTATAGACGTATCTCCTGTCTAGCCCTACCTGCCAAAATCTGTGAAAAAACGTTGAACCAAAATTGGCTCAATTCCTATACCAGCATCAGCTGTTAGATACTCCTCAATACGGCTTCAGAAGCAGTCATAGTACCAAAAAATCCCTGATAAAAACCACGGAAGAGATCAGAGCCATAGTGGATGGCGGTTGTACGGCTGCCTTGGTACTCCTTGATTTATCGGCAGGCTTTGATATGGTCGACAATGAGATTATGATCGACCGGTTTAGTGCTGTCGGTATCAAGGGGTCCGCTCTCAAACTTTTAGGATCCTCTTTCAGAAAGGAAACAGACGGCTTTTGACCCCTTGTATAAGAACCCGTTAGTCTGCCATGTTGAGTTCCACAGGCGTCCTCCCTCAGGCCCACATTGTTTAACATTTAAGTTAAACCACTGGCGGCTTTGATCAGATCTTTTGGTCTTAATGCAACTTGATATGCAGATGACACCCAAATAGTGGTTGCCATGTCCACAACTAACAATCCTACTGACCAAAATGTTAATAACAATTGTATGGTAGCAGTGGAACAATGGATGAGCCACAATTGTCTAAAACTAAATTCAGGGAAAACTGTAGTCATTATATTTGGGAACAACCCAACCTTATGGGCCCCATCTTGGTGGTCTCAAGAAATGGGCATGAGGAAAAGTGTTCTTCTGATCGGCATCATTTGTACCGGGACTCCATTGTTTTTCATTGCCATTTCGTGTCAAACACTTCCACACGACCCACCTGGTCGTTTCTGCTGATGCCTGAGGAAATTCTAACTAACACGACAAAAACCATCTTGCAGCCTGCATTTCTGCCCAGGAACTGTCGCACACCCAACCCCCCTGTTCTTTGCAGTTCGACAGAAAACCATGAGACACTCACGCCCTGTGTAAATGATTTGTTTCCCATCTCCTGCTCCCTGCCTGGTAAACATCCTTGATCCCGTGATCAGGTTATCTGGACAATGGTCTGACTGCTGGGCCTTGATCAGGGTGATTGGACAATGGTTTGAATGACCGAGCTTTGATCAAGCTGATCGAACAATGACCTGAATGACCGTGCTTTGATCAAGCTGAGTGAACAATACTTTGAGTACCAAGCCTTGATCAGGTCACCAACTACAAACACCGTCTGGATCTGGTTATCAACTGCAAACACTGCCCTGATTGAACAATGGACTAACAGCCAAAAGACTGGAATGAAAAAGTATAAAAGGCTTGTAAGCTGCGGAGTAAAGCAGCAGCCTCCTCTGTCTTGTTTCTAACGAGCTTGGGACTCTGTTCCATAGCCCGGGCTATTTGAATAAATCTGGGTTCCTCCTGCAGACGAAGGCTCCTGTGTCTCCTTTTACTACGTATGAAGGGTATGGAAGACTTGGGCGGTTCCCCCGCCGCCGAGACCCAGTAAGTGGGGTATGTCCGGTTCTTCAAATGGCGCCCGAATAGGGACTCCACGAGTACGAAGGTCAGGCCCGGTGGATGTGAGGAGGTGCACGGAGAGACTCCGACGGAGGCGCCCTACCCGAGGGATTCTTGCAATCCGGTAAGCCGAACGACTCGCCCGCTGTTCCTCCGCACCCGGTCTGGGCCACATGACCACGTCCTCGCTGGAGTGCCCTAGCAAATAATTTCTGGAGCAGGACACAGCCCTACGTCTGCAGAAGAGAACTACCCCTGTAAGGTAAGGGTGGACTGATCACCCACCAAGTCTGTATGATTCTGCTGTTATTGACCTTTGCAAAAGCCAAGCAGGCAAGGTGAATTTTAAAACCCGCCGGTGTCTGTTACCTATTTACAAGCATGCCAGTCAGTAGTAAGTTCAAGAAATTATGTTGTTGTATGTGTACGCAGGACTCCCAGCTGGAGGCGGCTTGTCCGCTTCCTCCAGAAGGGACCCCTGGCCATACGATGTATGTTAAACATGGCCCTTCTGCCATAATGTTTTCCTCATTCTGGGTAAAATATACGAAACAAAGTAACGCGGAATTACAGTGGCCACTTTTCGGCTCCTTTAATTCCCAAGTTCTCGCCAACTTAGAGGAACAATTAATGAAAAGAAAAACGCGCCCGTCTATGTTTGAATCTGTCCGATTTTGGAGGAAAGAGATAGAGCAGAGAGCTAGAAAGCAGAAGGCTCAAGAAAGAAAACAGGAACGCATGTCAATGGCCGACCACGCCAGAGTAAATTTACAAAATCAAATGACAAAATCGGTAGAAATAGCCAACAGGGAGCATGGGGCCCGGGTACAAAAATGCTATCCAGCTCGTGAGGAGAAAAGAAAGGGCCATATGGATGGGGGAGAAGAAGGTGATTCCTTGCTTGATACCATGCTAGAAAGCCCTCCTGCATATGCCCCAATGTACCCTGCCCTGACGCCTCACACCCCACATGTCCCCCCGCCACCGCCCACTCTTGCCCCCACTGCCCCTCCTACTGTTCTTCCTGTCACACCAACCCTCCCGATTTTTCCTATGACACCGACCACGCCCGCTAACCCTGTCCTCACTGCGGGAATGACAACAAGTCTCCATCCGCCCAACCCCTGCGGCTTTACCCCTACCCGCCCTTTTCCTACTTCCCCGTGGTCTACAGTTAAGCAGGATTTATATAAAATGTTGAATTCCCCCGACTGGCCTCCTTGCGCTCTGCAATCAGCTTTTCGTCCCTTCGAGAAAATGACCTACAGAAGCAACAGTGTGAATGTTGGATAAAGAACGGGAATATTTATGCCTTTAAAGACATATGGTCCACCTTTTCCCAGTGGACGATTATGGAACAGACCACCTGGGCTGAATACATGTGTACGCTGGTCATGCAAAAATTTGAGAATGCGCATATGCAGATACCCACTGGATTAATGGACCTTAGGTCACAATTAAGAAGAGGCGATGTTCAGGGAGAGGGATGTTTGGTGCTGTGTCTGCTTTAATGGCTTACCGTGATATGACCGCTTTTTTCAACACCCCTCTAGAGACAGCTATGCCAATGAGAGAGGCGGCCCCTGTCTTTGTTAACGCACTTACCGATGCCCAAAATAATGGCCATGGGGTTGTTGAGGCACACTGGCGCAGGCTTTGGGTTCATGTTCCTTGGAAAAGGTCAGAAGTAATGCAGTTAAAAGAACAATTACCAGATCCCCGGAAGAATCCGGCTGCCTTTTACAGAGAATTAGGTCAGATTATATCTGCAGGTACTCTCGTTCTTGAGGATATAGATGTACTTTTTGGTACGGTTGTCCCCACTGAAATTTGGGACAAGATTCGACATACTGATCATGAAGTGGCGGGAGGTAAATGGGCTGACCTAGAGGCTATGGAAGAAGCAAGGGTAGGAGGGACTAAACCAGAAGCTGCCATCCTGACTTTGCCCGGTAAAATAATAACGTTTATGAAAACACTTTTGCCGGAAACTGTCATTAACTGGGATAAAATAAACGCCTGTAGGCAGCGAAAAGATGAGAATGTGGCTGACTTCTTTACCCGTTTTGAGACAGAATACAAGGGACATAGTGGTTTGGATCCCCGGACCCCAGGTTCTGGCCCAGTGTTTGTCGATAAGTTTGTCAGCAACTTGCTTCCTGAGATTTCCACCAGGCTTAAGAAAGTTGAAAGTACGTGGTCTGCCCAAACTATCACTGGTATCTTGGCTATGGCACAATATCATGAGAATAGGGAGAATGAAGATAGAGACAAGGAAAGTAAGAAGGTTAGGGATCTTAAGACTAAGGCACTTCTGCAGCAGGCTTACCCTCCCCGAGGTCCCGATGCCCGCGGGAATTTCAGACCTCAACCCCAACACCCTCCGAGGGCTCGCCAGTCTACCCCTCCAGCCCTCAACATACGGGAGCCCTCCAAACAGATCAGTGTGCTTATTGTAAGGGGTACGGCCATTGGATAGACGAGTGTCCCGTGTTAGCTGAAAACATCCGAACAGGGAAGACTCGGCCTCGCGCTCCCAGGGAGGGAAGGCCGACTAGGGACCATGGCCCTCCCCATCCACAGGATAAAGAACGTAGGCCCAGGGATCACGTTCCCGTCCGGCCGCGCCCGGCCAATAGGTTTGATGGGTACGAAGCAACACGCACTTATTACAATGATGATTATGATGAAGTTGATGAGATAGGGTCCTACCAAGCATAGGAAAGCCAGGAAAGGGGTATTACCAGAGTGCAAATTCAAGTGGATCAAAGGGGCCCGTATGTTCAAATGTCAGTTGTGGGGAACGATCAGAATTTTCTTTTGGATACTGGGGCCACCAGGTCTTCTATTGCACGTCTGTCAGTCCCGGAGGCACCCCTTTCTGGCAAAATAAATGTCTCCGTGGGTTTTGCAGGAACACCTGTGACGAGCCCTGTCTCTGAACCCCTCCCTCTCGATATTGGCCCTGCACATGTTGACGCTCCCTTGGTCCTTACTACAGGTTGCAGTGAAAACTTGTTAGGCATGGATTTACTGAAAGCTCTGTATGCGACCATATCATGTAGTCCCCAAGGTGTATCCCTAACAATTTCCCCCACTGCAGCTGCCTATATGTATCTGTCTGGTCCCCTCCCACCAGAATTGCAGTCTTTACCTTCCTCCCTCTGGGCATCATCAGACACTGATGTAGGGTGTCTCAACATATCCCCTCATGTGGTACGCATCCAGCCAGGTGCACTTCTCCCCGCCTCCGGCAGTATCGACTACCCGCGGAAGGAGAAATGGCCCTTTTAACAATAATATCTGAATTAATGGACAAGGGCGTAGTGGAGGAAACACGTGGCAATATCTGTAACAGTCCCATTATTCCCGTTCTTAAAAAGACCAATGGAGATGCTCTCTCCCCTAAAATATACAGATTCGTGATTGACCTGAGAGCCCTTAACAAAATAACAATCTCCCAATATCCTCTTGTCCCCGACATTACAGCCCTCTTAACGATGGTCCCTTCTAACGCAACGCACTTTTCTGTCATAGACCTGAAGAATGCTTTGTTCAGCATTCCTATACATCCTGACAGCAGACATTTTTTTGGTTTCTCCCTTGGTGGGCGAAGCTTTAGATTCTGCCGCGCCCCTCAAGGTTTCACCGAGAGCCCCAGTATCTATAGTCAAGCCCTCAAAAGTCAACTAGATTCCTTGGAACTCCCTGATAACTCCACACTATTACAATATGTAGATGACCTCCTCATTGCTGCAAATTCTGCCCCATCATGTAAAGAAGCTACTCTGTTTGTTACGCCACCTTGCCCTCCATAATCACAGTCTCTTTAAAAAAAGCTTCAGTTTTGTCAAGAGAAGGTGACCTATTTAGGTCATCTCCTCTCGAAGGAGGGAAGGCAGCTCACCGCTGATCGTGTAGCCATTATTAATGCTATGACGGCCCCACGAACACAAAAGCAGGTGCGAGCCTTCATAGGCCTAACCTCATACTGTAGACAGTGGATTTCCAACTTTTCGGCCATGGTCAAACCTCTTCTTGCCCTCACCACTAAAGACATATCAGACAGTTCCTTTCCATGGACTAGAGAGCATGCGCAGGCCTTCCAAGATTTAAAGAGGGCTCTGTGTACTGCTCCAGTCCTCGGTACTCCTGATTAGAGCAAGCAATTTTTTCTTTTTGTACATGAGACAGACGGCTGTGCATGCGCTGTCTTGACCCAGATGTTCGGAGGTCACCATCGGCCATGTGCCTATTTTTCAGCCACCTTAGATCCTGTTGCAAGGGCTCTCCCGGGATGCCTACGGGCGACCGCTGCGGCCGCCCTCATGGTCCGTCAGAGTGCGGGGATCGTCATGAACTCCCCCCTGACTCTGATGGTCCCCCATTCTGTAGATACCCTCCTTAATAACACCAAGACACAGTACCTCACTAGCGCACGACTCACAGGATATGAACTGACACTCTTTTCCAGCCACATTAACATCAAGAGATGCACTGTACTGAACCCCGCAACATTACTCCCACTGGATACTCAGGATGCCCGCTTAGACCCACATGACTGCATATTAAGGACAGAGGAGGAGACGAAGGGACGGGTTGACTTACAGGATACCCCGATAGCAGAACCAGAAGGTACACTATATGTGGCCGATCATGTCTCAGAGGGCCAGATGGTAACACCTCAGCCGCCTATGCCCTCACGACATTAGGACAAGTAGTAGAAACAGCTCAGATTCCGCAGTGCTCTGCTCAAGCAGCAGAATTAGTGGCCCTCACTAGAGCCTGTGAGTTAAGCAAAGGGATGACGGTAAATATTTATACTGACAGCCAATATTCCTTCGGGGTGGCCCACAACTTCGGGAGGTTATGGAAAGAAAGGAATTTCCTTACTTCCCATGGGACCAAGATTCAACATGGCCCCCTAATTCACCGATTGTTAGACTCCCTGACACTCCCCAGAAAGGTGGCCATTATAAAATGTAAGGCCCATAAGAAAGTGACAGATGATGTTGGGAAAGGCAATGCCCTGGCTGACCAGACGGCCAGACAAACAGCTCTTAGAAAAGGGAAGGAATGTATGTAGGAGGTCCCGCTAGGTGGATGGCAGACGAGGGCATGGTTGAAAACACAGTACAAAGTGTGATCGATATTCAGTCCCATACTACTCCTGAGGAACTACGGGTGTGGAAGGAGCAATTAGCAAAGGAGGGAATTGTTGGTTGCTGGGTCCGCACGACTATGGAAAGACAATGGATGTTACCTGACAGTCATGTGCTACCAGTAGTTACGATGGCCCATGGTCCTGCTCACATTAGTGCAAAAGGGATATGTAAACTGTTGGAACCTACATGGTACAACTCTAAGATACCAACATATGCTGAAAAGCTGGTTAAAACATGCATGATTTGCCTAATGTATAACCCAGGAAAAGGCACAGTTACTCCTAAGGGAGGATTCTCTCCTCCTACCTTCCCTTTTGAAGTCCTCCAAATAGATTACATCCAGATGGACCGATGTAACAATTTAAAATATGTCCTAGTGGTGGTCTGTACCTTCAGCCGATGGGTGGAGGCCTACCCCGTCAAAGACTGCACCGCTATCACTACCGCCAAAATGCTATTAAAAGAGTACCTCCCACGATTCGGTTTGCCCCGCTTGGTCTGGAGTGACAACGGGACACACTTTACGGCTCAAATTATGGAATATATCTGTACAGGATTGGGTATAAAACAAAAATTTCATGCAGCTAACCACCCCCAGTCAGCAGGTCTAGTGGAGGTGTACAATGGCATCCTAAAAACTAAAATGGCCAAAATAGTAGCCGAGACAGGTGTCACTTGGGTTGATGCTCTGCCCTTGGCCCTATTGTCTACAAGAACAACAGCCCACACCAGGATAGGGCTATCCCCCATGAGATTGTGTTCGGGAGGCCTGCCAATGTATGGGGTGTTCCGCGGCCTAAGAAACTGTCTGATGTTGAATACCCTGTATTAACTGATTACCTGTACAGTCTAACTAATACCTTTCGTACTCTTTATCACCAGGTGCATGAGGCCATACCTGACAAAAGCGAGGGCCCAGGACACGTTATCCAACCTGGAGATTGGGTCTTAGTGAGGAATTTTCAACGGACTAAGAGCCTCGAACCCCGCTGGACACAGCCCCGTCAGGTGTTGCTGGCCACCCGCACCGCCGTGAAAGTAGAAGGTCGGAAGAATTGGGTGCATTCGTCCCACTGTAGGCGTGTGCCTCTGCCCCTCCCCTATGATCAGTGGGTGAGGGAAGGACAAGGAGACTCAGAAACAGTCCCGACATTTGTCCCATTCAGCGATGCCAGACTGCATTTTACATCTACAGAAGCAGAGAGTGACAGCGTACTGAAAGGAAGGGTGGAACCCTCCTTAACTCTGCTGAACATCAAGAACAATTGTTTCCCGACCATACTGTCCCTACTTCCGACCGATATAACTTACGCCCCGAGGGAAAGCTTGCCCTTGACTTCGCCAAGTGCCTATAGGCTGTGATCTCCCCGGCCGAGAGTAGTGCTGGTGTGTCAGACTAAGGTACGCCATAGGGCTCTTGGCACCTGCGCCCAGTGAAGCAACCACCAATCACAGACAGCCACTAGAGGTCCCTGGCTTAGCACAATGGCTGCCGTCCAAAACACTCGAATCCAGAAACAATATGTCAGTCTCCGACATAGTAAATGCTTCATGGCCACCGTGGTGACGCTCTTTGTCTCCCTCATCCTGTCTATCCTTGGTTGGCTGTTACTAATCTATCATCCTGTTACCTCACCAACCCCTACCCCAACTCCTGCAGAGCACCAGTATTACACGCTACCAGCCCACGAGTTACCCCGCCGTGCAGAATTCTTCAATAACACCTTCATCCAAATGTTGCATCATCATCAGCTGATCATGAACATTTCCAACTGCTGGGTTTGCGGACTGATGCCGCATTCCATGATACACCCTGTCCCATTCTTTCCCTACCCCTTTTCCATCTCTGGGTCTTGTCTTGCATGGTGGATGTTGATACAGGAGGCCTACACTGTGAATGGTACTGCCAATTCTGCCCTTGGAACATTTCAGGATGACTTCTGGCGGAACAGATCTGGCCATGCCAATGCTCCTTTTTGCCCGACCAGCTCATTCACATCGCTACTATCTCCAGATGAACTCGGTGAGATGGTAGTGTTCAACTCAACCACTCGACGAACATTTTCCAGATTCCGCACAAGAAGGATACTGCCCGATGAACGAGACACTGTGAATGTCATAAATGTGCAAGGCCGTGTCTGCATCCATGGCCTAGGGACTAAGAAAGTTGGTACCAGTACTTGTAATATCACAAAATCTTTCAACTTTACATCTCCTCCGAAGCTGGTGGCATCCCCCAACACCTATTTTATCTGTGGCACTGCCGCCTACACTTGGCTCCCCCGTAACTGGTCTGGTACCTGCTATCTGGCCTTCCTCCTTCCGTCAACGTATTCTACCCATGGGAGTTACCACCTGTTGATGAAGGGCGCTCTGCGTCGCTCACGTAGGGGCGTCATATCAGCCGAGGATACAGCAGGCCAGGAAACCGGGGACTTCCTTAAAGGTTTCCTTCCATTCTGGGGCCCCATGGCAAACAGTCGGGCTGTACGAGGACTGACCAAGGTCCTTGAAGCCACCATCACAGTAACAGCTGGTGCCCTCTCCAACATCACTGCAGAACTACAGGCGGACCGCCTTATAACACTGCAGAACCGCATGGTCTAGACGTCCTCCTTGCTGATCGTGGTGGTGTGTGTAAATTGATCGGCTCCAGCTGCTGCGTGTACATCCCAGACAACGCACCTTCAGTGTACTATGCCATCCAACGTCTGCATCGCCTTTCTTCCGAAATTCATCTGGATAAAGGCAACTGGTCCCTCACAGGCTGGATCTGGGGCCTCCTTTCCCAGTGGGGGTGGAGGGTCCTCTTCTTCCTTGCCTTGGGAATAACTGTCCTGGTCTCCTGCTGTTTGTGCTTTCAGTGCCTGCCAGTGCTCTGTACAATGTGTGTCCAGACCATCCAGCCTCCACCCTCCAACATTCGCAACACCAATATGATGATGATGCTCCAACAAGAAACCGATGGCCTTATGAACATTGACATTTCTTAAAGTATTTGCTACTCAATGGCAAAAGGAGGGTCTGAGGAAAAGTGTTCTTCTGATCGGCATCATTTGTACCGGGACTCCATTGTTTTTCATTGCCATTTCGTGTCAAACACTTCCACACGACCCACCTGGTCGTTTCTGCTGATGCCTGAGGAAATTCTAACTAACACGACAAAAACCATCTTGCAGCCTGCATTTCTGCCCAGGAACTGTCGCACACCCAACCCCCTGTTCTTTGCAGTTCGACAGAAAACCATGAGACACTCACGCCCTGTGTAAATGATTTGTTTCCCATCTCCTGCTCCCTGCCTGGTAAACATCCTTGATCCCGTGATCAGGTTATCTGGACAATGGTCTGACTGCTGGGCCTTGATCAGGGTGATTGGACAATGGTTTGAATGACCGAGCTTTGATCAAGCTGATCGAACAATGACCTGAATGACCGTGCTTTGATCAAGCTGAGTGAACAATACTTTGAGTACCAAGCCTTGATCAGGTCACCAACTACAAACACCGTCTGGATCTGGTTATCAACTGCAAACACTGCCCTGATTGAACAATGGACTAACAGCCAAAAGACTGGAATGAAAAAGTATAAAAGGCTTGTAAGCTGCGGAGTAAAGCAGCAGCCTCCTCTGTCTTGTTTCTAACGAGCTTGGGACTCTGTTCCATAGCCCGGGCTATTTGAATAAATCTGGGTTCCTCCTGCAGACGAAGGCTCCTGTGTCTCCTTTTACTACGTATGAAGGGTATGGAAGACTTGGGCGGTTCCCCCGCCGCCGAGACCCAGTAAGTGGGGTATGTCCGGTTCTTCAGGCATCCTTCCCACTCCAGGGACCAAAGTCAGGAACCTAGCTGTGGTTTTAGACACTAACCTGACTCTTGGACCACAGGTAAAGGCAGTCACTTCCTCTGCTTTTTTTTATCCTGCGTATGCTGAAGATCTTTCCCTTCATCCAGGCTGATGCTCAGAGAACTGGTATCGTGGCTCTTTTACTTGCAAAAATAGATTATTGTAATGCCTTATACCTTAACATGCAGGAATGACCTTTCAACCAACTACAAGTGTTACAAAATGTAGCAGTTAGAGCATTACTAGAATACTCAAACACGAATCTGCCACCCAACATCAGATCCATCCACAGCCTACTCAACATCAGAAAAGCATTAAAAACCTGGCTATTCCCTAAGTAAGTTCCTCTCAGGGATTCTGGTTCTCCTCTTCCACAGTGCTAGCGCCTAGACACCTTTTGGTAATGGTTTGCGCTTTATAAACTTGAATAACATAGCACATTAGAGTTGGCATGTTCAGAAATGTCTGAAATAATGATATGCTTATTACAATCTTCCCAAACAGTTTCCTAAATTATGGCACAGACCAGCCATGAAACCTTGGGGCATATTTACAAGGAAGTGGCAGAGTGCAGTGTTAACCTCCTCGGCTTAACGCTGAACTTCTGAAATGCAGGGCTGCACTGTATTTACAAGAATACGGTGGTGTCTTGTGATTCCCTCTGCGCTGGCGCTAATTTATGTGTCTAGCGCCAACGCAGGCACTCTTGCACCATCGTGCAAGGGTGCCTGCATTGAGGGGAATGATTGCTTATGTTCAGGAAGGTATCCCTTTCTGCACATAAGCAATCTGAAATGGCGTTTTAAAACTTTTATGTGTGCTGCTTAATGCAGCACACATAAAAGTTGTAAAACGTCATTTTTTTAAATGATTGTTTATGTGCAGGAATGGACACATTCCTGCACATAAACAATCAATAGCGTTTTGCTGTTTCTATGTGTACTGCACAACGCAGCACACATCAAAACATCAAAAGCGAGGAGAAATTAAACATTTCTCCTCGTTGTGCCAGGGTAAGACCAGGTTTTCCATGGTCTTAATTTTGGCGCAGCCCCATATTTATGCCACCCTTGTAAATATGGGGCAGCGTCAAAATCAATGGGTGTTGCAGTGGAACGCCCACCACAATACCAATTGTCCGCTCCTTTCACGCTAGGTATAGCGTGAAAGGGTACCTTATTCACAAGGCTGCGTTAAGCCCCTATCGCCACCACAAATTCGAGAAAAGTGACGCTGTGATGAAGGTAGGAGCTTGTAAATATGCCCCGTTGTTCCTCTACAAGATCAACAAACTGGGTCTGCACCTTTAAACATTATTCTGGAAAACTCTCTGAGTCGAAGAACCGAACCCATATCAAACCAGCAACGGTGTTAAATGACAATGTTCATGCACTAGATTTTAACCAATTGATGAAAGGCTCAAGACCTACAGATTTATCCAATCCTAAAATGACTACAGTTATTCCATCCAAACCCTTTTGCATTGAGTAGATCTTCTACTATTTTTAAAATCAAAAACTATTGTGAACAATTTAGAACCCTCCTTGTGTCCCTCCCAGTGCCTCCACCGTACAATAACTAAGCTTACCCCCTTCAAGTCCAGAGAAAGGTAAGATGGTATCAAGGTAGTCCAAAATATTTGGTTAATATATCCTTCAGAATGTTACTGTTTTGAGATGCAGTCCTAGGGTGACCAGACGTCCCGGTTTTCGATGGACTGTCCTGGTGTCCTGCCACATGTCTTTATTTTAAATACATGTCCCGGATTTTGGGACGAAGGTCAGGTAATTTTAATTGTAATAAGTATTGAAAGGTATGCTCTCCTTACACACGTGCCTCAGAAAACTGAAAAAATTAAGCAATTCTGCATCTGTCAGGCAGCAATGGAGGAGTTCGGCGTTACCTAAATAAACTGTGTTTGGCATATTCCTGAGCGTGCGTTTTACTTGGATTTCTGTGGATTATAATTCGCCGGCTGGCTCCGCCGGCGCCACGCACCACCTGCCAACGGGCCGGGATTCCGGAAGCAGCAACCTTTGTGTGGAATATATATATATATATATATGTAGTATATGTATTTATATATGAAAATAATACCAATATATATGAAAACAATAATGTTCTGGTGTTGTAGGATGCTCTATACAGGAGGTGCTCTAGACCTAACCGGTTTTTGGTTCTCAAAATCTGGTCTCCCTATGTAGTCCCCCGAATCCTGTTGAACTTGACCCTACTTTTTCACTTTTCTGAAAATTCTCTGAAGTCTTTAAATACAACTCAAAGAGGAGGTAACTTGGTAAGTTGAGCCTTGGTAAAGACACACTCTGCCTGCTGTAGTGTCATTCACACTGGACTAGTCATGAATCACAGGCTGCAGAGATTTTAGAGTCAAGCTACCAGATTAGGCCTTGGACACAACCGAGAGGTGAAAGGTTATGTTATGGTGTGTTATTTTTGGTTGCCAGTTTTTTTTAATTCTGAGAAGTTGACCTGTTGATTTAATAGGATTCCAAGAAAATGGTTTCCCAAATTGGAGTATCGGAGATCTGAATTTGCCCCATGTCACTGCATCCAGTCCTGTTGTTTTCATCGCATTGTGGGACTTGGCGTGTTGTGTGTTTGATGGGCTGAGTGTAAACAATACTAAGTACCAGAATGCAGAGAATAAAACCAGAACTGGATGAGCCACCCAGACTAGACACAGACCCACTGGAGAGCTCAGAAACATTGTCCCTGCGGACAGATTTCTCTGGCCCAAGCTCTCCCTGTCTGGGCGACAGCCTGCCGGTGCACAAGGTCAAAAACTGTGCAGGCGAGGCCGTCTCAAATATATTTAATTTGAGCCGAAATCAACACCGAGCATATTGCGGAGGACGAAATGGTATCTGCGCAGGCACGAGATGAAATAGTATTGCTGTCACCTCGAATAACACAAAGACACATATTTCAAAGGCCGCGCATCTGCGGAGCGCCTGGGGGTCGGAGGGCGCTTCCGGCAGGCCTTTCATAGCGCCGCTGATAGCAGCTCGGCGCTCTGCAAGCACGCGCGATCGATGGCCCTCGAGTGCTGCTGAAAGCCGCCGCGCGCCCTATCGCGGCAGATGGCATGAAAGCAAATAATATTTGTCTAGCCTTTCAGGCTGATTTCCTGTTTCTGGTGAGGCGGAGAGGGTCCATATGTTAATCAGATTTTTGAGTCTGATAAGAGCCGGGGTCACCGCCGGGCCTAACAAGCCGGTATTATCGGCCGAGAGAGGAAGTTAGTTCACTCGGCTCTGCACCCTTTCAGCGCAGGGGGCACCGCTCGCACCCCCCTCCCCGCCACTTATAGGGTGTCAACATGCCGTGTTTTGAAGTACTCCGAATCCGAAATCTAACCCATATCCTCCCCGTGTTTTGATTCTAACCTCTCGCAGATTATTCATGTGGGAAAATGTGTTTATTATAACACCGAAGAGCAGCCGGGGAAAGGAGTTTATATGGGGACAAGAAGCTGCAGGAATATTTCATCTTAAAGTCATCTTTTCTCCATCTAAACCTTCCCCTTCTCTTAAACCCTTTCTATTTTTAACAGAACGGCGTGGCTGAAGATCTTCTCGGATTCGGACGCACTCATACCAGTAATTCCTCCTGTCTCACTTTAAAGGGCAGCTTTTCTGCTGCTCCCGTCGTCGAGTGTCTACCGTCGTCTTAGCTGTCACAGCGTACCATGTCACGACAACAGTAAAAATAAATCACGGAAAGCAGGCTATGATGAAATATCATGTATGAATAAGATTAACAAAGATTATGGCAAAAATTACAGAGATAAAACATCCAAAATCTTCTTGTAAATTTCATTTTGATGCTCGTTATTTAAATATATATTTAGGACTTTTATATAGTGCTGTAGAATGTTGGGCCTAAATACAGCGCTACAGGCACTCCAGTTGCGGTCTGGGAGTGGACCTTGAGCGGTCCCGCACCCTTTTATTGATCTGCTCGCTTGCGCCCAGCTGCACGGGCGCGTGCACATGAGCGCTCCTTACACAGGGGCGGAACGGCTCACTTGACCCTTGACCTTGCCAGGTAGGTCGCTCCCCCACCACACAGCTCCGCCTGTGTTGTCCGCCCGCTGCTGCTGCTGGTAAGATCGCCCTTCCGCTTGTGGCCTCGGTGCCCGTATTTCTTTGCTTGTCTCCCCTTTTTCCCTTCTGTGCCCCTCGCTGCCCCATTTGTACTGTGCCCGTATTTGTGTCTGTTTTCTCTCCCCATTTTCCCTTCTGTGCCCTTTGCTGCCCCATTTGTACTGTGCCCGTATTTCTGTCTGTTTTCTCTCCCCATTTTCCCTTCTGTGCCCCTCGCTGCCCCATTTGTACTGTGCCCGTATTTGTGTCTGTTTTCTCTCCCCATTTTCCCTTCTGTGCCCTTCGCTGCCCCATTTGTACTGTGCCCGTATTTCTGTCTGTTTTCTCTCCCCATTTTCCCTTCTGTGCCCCTCGCTGCCCCATTTGTACTGTGCCCGTATTTCTGTCTGTTTTTTCTCCCCTTTTTTCCTTCTGTGCCCCCGCTGCCTCTCGCCATTCCCGCCGCTGCGTCCCCGCCCCCCTGACTGCCCATTCGCTGCCCCTGCCTCCCGCCTCCCAGCTGCTCCTCCCTCCCACCTCCCCATAAATGGCGGCCGCTGCGCGGTGAGGAGAGCGACCCTTGACCTTGCCAGGTAGGTCGCTCCCCCACCACACAGCTCCGCCTGTGTTGTCCGCCCGCTGCTGCTGCTGGTAAGATCGCTCTTCCGCTTGTGGCCTCGGTGCCCGTATTTCTTTGCTTGTCTCCCCTTTTTCCCTTCTGTGCCCCTCGCTGCCCCATTTGTACTGTGCCCGTATTTGTGTCTGTTTTCTCTCCCCATTTTCCCTTCTGTGCCCTTCGCTGCCCCATTTGTACTGTGCCCGTATTTCTGTCTGTTTTCTCTCCCCATTTTCCCTTCTGTGCCCCTCGCTGCCCCATTTGTACTGTGCCCGTATTTCTGTCTGTTTTTTCTCCCCTTTTTTCCTTCTGTGCCCCCGCTGCCTCTCGCCATTCCCGCCGCTGCGGCCCCGCCCCCCTGACTGCCCATTCGCTGCCCCTGCCTCCCGCCTCCCAGCTGCTCCTCCCTCCCACCTCCCCATAAATGGCGGCCGCTGCGCGGTGAGGAGAGCGACCCTTGACCTTGCCAGGTAGGTCGCTCCCCCACCACACAGCTCCGCCTGTGTTGTCCGCCCGCTGCTGCTGCTGGTAAGATCGCCCTTCCGCTTGTGGCCTCGGTGCCCGTATTTCTTTGCTTGTCTCCCCTTTTTCCCTTCTGTGCCCCTCGCTGCCCCATTTGTACTGTGCCCGTATTTGTGTCTGTTTTCTCTCCCCTTTTTCCCTTCTGTGCCCCTCGCTGCCCCATTTGTACTGTGCCCGTATTTGTGTCTGTTTTCTCTCCCCATTTTCCCTTCTGTGCCCTTCGCTGCCCCATTTGTACTGTGCCCGTATTTCTGTCTGTTTTCTCTCCCCATTTTCCCTTCTGTGCCCCTCGCTGCCCCATTTGTACTGTGCCCGTATTTGTGTCTGTTTTCTCTCCCCATTTTCCCTTCTGTGCCCTTCGCTGCCCCATTTGTACTGTGCCCGTATTTCTGTCTGTTTTCTCTCCCCATTTTCCCTTTTGTGCCCCTCGCTGCCCCATTTGTACTGTGCCCGTATTTGTGTCTGTTTTCTCTCCCCATTTTCCCTTCTGTGCCCCTCGCTGCCCCATTTGTACTGTGCCCGTATTTCTGTCTGTTTTTTCTCCCCTTTTTTCCTTCTGTGCCCCCGCTGCCTCTCGCCATTCCCGCCGCTGCGTCCCCTGCGGCCCCGCCCCCCTGACTGCCCATTCGCTGCCCCTGCCTCCCGCCTCCCAGCTGCTCCTCCCTCCCACCTCCCCATAAATGGCGGCCGCTGCGCGGTGAGGAGAGCGACCCTTGACCTTGCCAGGTAGGTCGCTCCCCCACCACACAGCTCCGCCTGTGTTGTCCGCCCGCTGCTGCTGCAGGTAAGATCGCCATTCCGCTTGTGGCCTCGGTGCCCGTATTTCTTTGCTTGTCTCCCCTTTTTCCCTTCTGTGCCCCTCGCTGCCCCATTTGTACTGTGCCCGTATTTGTGTCTGTTTTCTCTCCCCATTTTCCCTTCTGTGCCCTTCGCTGCCCCATTTGTACTGTGCCCGTATTTCTGTCTGTTTTCTCTCCCCATTTTCCCTTCTGTGCCCCTCGCTGCCCCATTTGTACTGTGCCCGTATTTGTGTCTGTTTTCTCTCCCCATTTTCCCTTCTGTGCCCTTCGCTGCCCCATTTGTACTGTGCCCGTATTTCTGTCTGTTTTCTCTCCCCATTTTCCCTTCTGTGCCCCTCGCTGCCCCATTTGTACTGTGCCCGTATTTCTGTCTGTTTTTTCTCCCCTTTTTTCCTTCTGTGCCCCCGCTGCCTCTCGCCATTCCCGCCGCTGCGTCCCCTGCGGCCCCGCCCCCCTGACTGCCCATTCGCTGCCCCTGCCTCCCGCCTCCCAGCTGCTCCTCCCTTCCACCTCCCCATAAATGGCAGCCGCTGCGCGGCCGTGCAGCGGACGTGCGCAGCGGGCGCCCCGCTGGCGCGCCGAAGGCGCGCCTAAGGCAAGCCCGTCTGCGCCCGTCCGCGACTGGACCGCGCCCAGCGCCAGAACCCCTGGACCGCGCGCCCCCCGCTCCAGCCTCGAGGACCGACGCCGATACGATGCCACCACACTCCACGCTCTCAACCCCGGACGGACGCACAACTGCTTCAAGGCCGCCCCGAAACGCACCCATGGTCCCTTCACCTGCCGGAATTGCAGCTACACCAGCCTCAGAGCCACCGAGGCGCCCGCCAAGAAAGACCTCAACCACCTCCGGTGCATCCTGCTGAACACCCGCTCCGCCCGCAAACACGCCGTCGAGCTCTGGGACCTGCTCGACACATCATCACCAGACGTCGCCTTCCTGACAGAGACCTGGATGAACGACTCCTCCGCACCCGACATCGCCATAGCCATCCTAGACGGCTATAAGATCACCCGCAGAGACCGCGTCAACGCAGTAGGAGGAGGAATCGCCATCGTCCACAAGAACACCATCAGGGTCTCGACCAGCACCGACGACACTCTCAGCACCGCCGAACACATGCACTTCCAGATCCACACGGACCCCAACACCACCCTTAGAGGCACCTTTGTCTACAGACCCCCTGGGCCCCGACCCCAGTGCAGCGACTCCATCGCCGACTTCATCAGCACGCACGCCCTGACCTCTACCGACTAAATCCTCCTCGGAGACCTGAACTTTCACCTGGAGAACAACAACGACAGTAACTCCACCACCCTGATCGACAGCCTCGCCAACCTCGGCCTGAGCCAGCTCGTCACAACACCGACCCACTGCGCCGGCCACACGCTTAACCCCATCTTCTCCTCAAGCTCCCACGTCTCCTTCAGCCACACCCGGAACTCCCCTGGACCGACCACCGCTGCATCCATTTCACCTTCCAGAAACCCACCACACACCACCGCACCCAACAGATCCCACGCCGCTGCTGGAGCAAAGTCACCGAAGACCAACTCCAGGCAACCCTCGCTCTCAGCCCTCCCTCCGACCCATCCAACACCGACGACGCTGCCTGCAACCTCAGACGATGGATGGACGACTGTGCCAACACCCTCGCCCCGCTGAAAAAGCTCACCTACAGCGACACCACCAAAAGAGCCAGCTGGTTCACCTCGGAACTCCTAGCTTCCAAGCGCACCTGCCGGAAACTAGAGAAGAAATGGCACAGCGATAAGACACCGGACAGCCACACAGCCCACAAAGACGCCATCAGTAACCACCACCACCTCATCAGGTCCGCCAAGAGAATCTCCTTCAAAGACCGCCTCGACAACAACGCACACAACAGCAAGGAGCTTTTCAACATCGTGAAGGAACTCTCCAACCCCAGCTCCAACACCAACGACATCCCGCCGTCGCAACCCCTGTGCGATTCCCTCGCCACCTTCTTTCACCGCAAGATCGCCGACATCCACGACAGCTTCGACACCCCGACAACCCCAACTAAGATCGACCCGCCACACACCATCGACCACGACCCCCTGCCAGCCTGGGCCAGCGTGAACATCGAGGACACCATCAAGACCATGAGCACAATACACTCCGGCTCCCCGTCAGACCCTTTCCCGCACCACATCTTCAACAAAGCCAGCAGCTCCATCGCACCCCACCTGTGCAACATCATCAACCTCTCCTTCGAGACCGCGACCTTCCCAGAGAGCTGGAAACACGCAGAGATCAACGCCCTACTCAAAAAACCCAAGGCGGACCCGAGAGACCTCAAGAACTTCCGGCCCATCTCTCTGCTTCCGTTCCCAGCCAAGGTCATCGAGAAGATCGTCAACAAACAGCTAACCCGATACCTCGAAGAAAACAGCATCCTGGACCCATCCCAATCAGGGTTCCGCAGCAACCACAGCACTGAGACTGCCCTCATCGCCGCCACCGACGACATCAGGATCCTGCTGGACAATGGTGAGACCGCAGCCCTCATCCTGCTGGACCTCTCCGCCGCCTTCGACACTGTCTGCCATCGCACTCTACGCGCACGCCTCCACGACGCAGGGATCCGAGACAAGGCCCTGGAATGGACCATCTCCTTCCTCGACGGCAGAACCCAGAGAGTCCGCCTCCCACCCTTCCGATCCGAAGCCTCCGAGATCATCTGCGGCGTACCCCAGGGATCGTCCCTCAGCCCAACACTGTTCAACATCTACATGGTCCCGCTCGCACGCATCGCCAGACAACACGACCTCAACATTATCTCCTACGCCGACGACACTCAACTGATCCTCTCCCTCACCAAGGACCCCCTCGCCGCCAAAGCCAAACTCCATGAAGGAATGAAGGCCGTCGCCGATTGGATGAAGATCAGCCGACTAAAGCTGAACACGGACAAAACGGAGGTCCTCATCCTCGGCTCCAACACCTCAGCCTGGGATGACTCCTGGTGGCCAACGACGCTGGGAGCAGCCTCGACACCCACCGACCACGCACTCAACCTGGGAGTCATCCTCGACTCAACGCTCTCCATGACCAAGCAAGTCAACGCAGTCTCCTCCTCCTGCTTCAACACCCTCCGCATGCTTCGCAAGATCTACAGGTGGATCCCGACAGACACAAGAAGAACAGTCACCCAGGCCCTCGTTAGTAGCAGACTGGACTATGGGAACGCCCTCACGCGGGAGCCCCGGCCAAGCTCATCAAGCGACTGCAACGCATACAAAACGCCTCTGCACGACTGATCCTCGACGTACCACGCCACAGCCACATCACCCCCCACTTGAGGAACCTGCACTGGCTCCCCGTCGACAGGAGGATCACCTTCAAACTCCTCACCCACGCACACAAGGCACTCCACAAAACTGGCCCAGCCTACCTCAACAGACGGCTCTTCTTCTACGTCCCCAACCGCCAGCTCCGCTCCGCCGACCTCTCCCTCGCCACCGTCCCCCGCATTCGAAGAACAACCACCGGCGGCAGATCCTTCTCACACCTCGCCGCCAAGACCTGGAACACCCTTCCACTAAGCCTACGAAAGACCCAAGACCTGCTGACCTTCAGGAGGCTACTCAAGACCTGGCTGTTCGACCAGTAGCAGCATCCCTCCCCCCCCTTCCCTCTCCCCAGCGCCTTGAGACCCTCGCGGGTAAGTAGTGCGCTCTACAAATTCTGTGATTGATTGATTGATTGACTACATCCCATCCCACTTTAGCTAAGTCCTTTGCACTCCTTCAGGTTTCTAGCCGCCCTGATACCTGCTCCATAAAGTCTCGCGAGACCTGGCTAGGGATCTGGTTTGTCTTAGCTTTTACCTTTATCTTTAGGGGTTGGCTTGGCATCCTTTGGTGTCTGATCTTTCTTCCATCCCCGATTCTTATTCTTCTCTTCCCCCCAGTGATTCTGGGGCATGTCCCCCAGCATTGGTTGGTGACTGCCTAGCGTCAGGTCTTCCTTATCTGTGGGGACAGGGGGATATCCGCCCCAATCATTGTTTCTCCCTCAAGGTTGTTTGCATTTTCCCCCTGGTGCACCTTCCTAAACCATGACACATTACGAGTTACCTGATCTCCATTTCATTGGGCCGCACCATGGCACCCTTGACATCATCAACGGTCCTTGGGCCTTTGGCGAAGGGTGTCTGGAATTTGCACCCTCAGTGTTGGCTACATATAAGCACTGGGGGGCAGATTTACAAGCCCCCTGCGCCACCAGTACGTCACTTTTTGTGACGAACTGGTGGCGTATTTCTCTGCCCCATATTTACAAGGACAGGAAAAGCCACCCTGCGTGACTTTTCCTGTCCTTGTAAATATGGCCCCTTTACACGCAGCACTTTGCATGAAAGAGGCGTTCCATGGGTGTTGCTGTGGGTGTTCCCACGCAGCACCCATGGAACAAGACACATTTCCAGATTTACAAGGAATCGTAAATCTGGAAACGCGTTAGAATGCTATGCCTCCCCAGGGGAGGCGTAGCGAGGCGCAACGAGGAGAAATGTTTTCATTTCTCCTCGTTATTTCCTCTTTCAATGCGTGCTGCATTCTACAGCACGCATTGAAAGAGGAAAATGCCTATAGTGATTGTTTTTGTGCAGGAAGGTGCCCCTTCCTGCACAAAAACAATCTCCCCAAGACGCAGGTATCCTTGCACCATGGTGCAAGGGTGCCTGCGCCGGCGCATGGCAGCTGTTTGTGCGCCAGCGCAGGGTAAAGCACAGGAATGCGACATATTATTGTAAATATGTCGCATTCCTGTGCTTTGGATGTGCCGCAGCGTGTCACAGCCAAAGGGCTTGCATTGGCGCGCTGCGGCACTTCCTTGTAAATCTGTCCCTTGGTCTCCAGGTCTAATTAGGGAATCCTTGGCCTCTCAATTTTAAGTTGCTGGTCATTCCATCTCGTGATGGTCTTCTGAACATAAACTCCCAAGGTGAGCACTGGGGAGGGTGCTGTGCAGCATGTTATGATACATTCTCAAGAAATGCTGGAGACTCCATTTTATATCTTCACCTTGGTCAACTGCAATCCATATGAACTTGTTGACGGTAACATAAAGTGTTCCACCTTACAGTTGGGTTGGTGGCCATTGTGGCATGATTTCCCAATGTTTGATTCCAAGTGGCTTAGATATTCACTAAATTCATCCCCTTGGAATGGGGGCCGCACTGTCTGTCTAATTTCAGTTGGCAGCCCAAACGTGGCAAATGTTCTGTGTAGGAGCAGGTGTATCATGCACATGGCTGTCGATTTCGTGATCTCTACTAGAGGAAACTTTGAATGTCCATTGATTAACATCAGTGTCAGGTGTCCTTCTGGAAAGCTACCAAAGTCCATGCTGACCTTCGCCCATGATATTATACACAGTTCCTCAATTATAACAGGGGCTGGGCAAAATGTCCTCTCATCACCCGACAGATCTTCCACAGTTTATCCCTTACTCTTGATTTGGTTTTGGTGATTTTATGGTGGTCTTGATGTGTAAGTACCAGCGCCCTCTGAGGTCCCTCACTCTCCACAGCTGCCTGGGCACCAGTTTGTCTGCAGGGATCCATGGGTGCGCCTCTCCACTTAAGTGGTTACATGGCATGCATTGTCATTTGAATGCAGTCATCAACACGAGAGGCAGCTGCAATTTCTTTTGTTGACATGGCCTTAGGGAAGAACCCTTGTATCACTAGGTGAATAAAATCTTCCACTTCATCACGGGTCACTGCCTCTCCTTGCCTAGGTGTTAGTGGATGTCTCAACAGGTAGTCTGCAGGGTTGCTAACCCCTGGCCTGTATGACACTGTGAATGAATGTTGCTGGAGTTGGACCACCCATCTCTCAATTCTCAGTAGGGGATGTTGTGACGTTCCTGTAAACTGGTTGACCAGTGGTGGCTTATGCGATACCAAAGGGGATGATGGACGGAGCGTTTGAGCAAATCAAACACTTACCCCCAGTCAACTGATCTGGGTTTAATCCATCATCATTCTTTAGCTCACTCCACCACCCCAGTTCAGACATGGCCATATGCAAATCAGTCTGACCCTGTGCCTCATGGGAACAGTCCAGCCCGAACTGCCAAGCCATGTCTTCCCTGGACCGGAAACAAGCATCCAGGGAACGGTTTCGGGTTCATAACCCTCATCAGCCAGGCTATCTTAAATCCAGTGGCAAAGTGAGCAAGGGACCCACGTCTGGGCATACCCTGCCAACTTAGGGCGAACAAAGCGATACCAAAGGGGATGATGGTCCCTTGCTCACTTTGCCACTGGATTCAAGCTAGCCTGGCTGATGACGGCTGAATAGCCAGAAACCGGTCCCAGGATGCTTGTTTCCGGTCCAGGGAAGATATGGCTTGGCAGTTCGGGGTGGACTGTTCCCATGAGGCACAGGGTCAGACTGATTTGCATATGGCCATGTCTGAACTGGGGTGGTGGAGTGAGCTAAAGAATGATGATGGATTAAACCCAGATCACTTGACTGGGGGTGAGTGTTTGATTTGCTCAAACGCTCCGTCCATCATCCCCTTTGGTATCGCTTTGTTCGCCCTAAGTTGGCAGGGCATGCCCAGACGTGGGTCCCTTGCTCACTTTGCCACTGGATTCAAGCTAGCCTGGCTGATGACGGCTGAATAGCTAGAAACCAGTCCCAGGATGCTTGTTTCCGGTCCAGGGAAGACATGGCTTGGCAGTTCGGGCTGGACTGTTCCCATGAGGCACAGGGTCAGACTGATTTGCATATGGCCATGTCTGAACTGGGGTGGTGGAGTGAGCTAAAGAATGATGATGGATTAAACCCAGATCACTTGACTGGGGGTGAGTGTATGATTTGCTCAAACGCTCCGTCCATCATCCCCTTTGGTATCGCTTTGTTCGCCCTAAGTTGGCAGGGTATGCCCAGACGTGGGTCCCTTGCTCACTTTGCCACTGGATTCAAGCTAGCCTGGCTGATGACGGCTGAATAGCCAGAAACCAGTCCCAGGATGCTTGTTTCCGGTCCAGGGAAGACATGGCTTGGCAGTTCGGGCTGGACTGTTCCCATGAGGCACAGGGTCAGACTGATTTGCATATGGCCATGTCTGAACTGGGGTGGTGGAGTGAGCTAAAGAATGATGATGGATTAAACCCAGATCACTTGACTGGGGGTGAGTGTTTGATTTGCTCAAACGCTCCGTCCATCATCCCCTTTGGTATCGCTCAGTGGTGGCTTATGGTCTGTCAGAACCTGCAATACCCTTTCATAGATATACAGGTAGAAGTGTTGACATGCCCACTTGATGAGAAGTGCTTCCTGCTCAATTTGTGTATACCTTGTTTCTGTGTCTGTCGGCTCCCTGCTTGCTTTCTCATTTGCTGTCATTCCCACCCATCTTGGGCATGTTCCTGCACCAACAGAGCACCTAAGCCCACCAGGCTGCATCTACAATAAGTTCAGTATTTTTGTTGGGGTCGAAGTACGCCATTATGGTGTCATGGAGCAATGCTCATTTGACGATGGTGATTGCTACTTCGGCTTGGTTTTCCCATGTCCAGTGAGTGTTGGCACTTGGGGGTTCAGATTGCATAGTCATGTTTGGTACAAATCTTCTGCAACAACTGACCATGCATAGGAGGCTCCTTACTTCCGTTACATTCGTCAGGGCAGGAGCATTTTGGATCACCTCTCACCTTCAGGCCTTCTTTTGAAAAGACGTAGCTGAATAATTTATCCTGGTTCCAAAAAAGAAAATTTTCTTTGTGAACGGTCAGGCCTTGTTTCTTCAGTCTTTGGAGTATCACCCTTGAGCGGTGAAGGTGTTCATTTAGGTTTGGGGAATATATGAGGATATCATCACTGAAGTTAATAGCTCCCTACAAGCTTGACAATTTTCTCTAATAGCATTCTGAAACATCTTGGCTGCAGATGATATCCCAAAGTTGAGACGCTTGTACCTATGTAGTTCACGGTGTGTAGAAAATGTTTTAAGGTATCTACTGGCTGGTAGTAGCTAGTGGTAACCAACATTCAGATCAAATTTTGAGAACCGTTGCTCCTCATTTAGGTCTGCAATGATATCGTCCACTGTGGGAGTGATGCGCAAATTGCGTTCATGCCGATGCTCAATTGCACAGCTCCGGGCTGTTTCAGATTTGTTGTGATGACCCATGGTGTAGGACCATTGACTTTCACAATGATATCCGGCTTTTCCAGTCATTCCAATAATTTTTTCATCATAGAGCGCATGTGGAATTGTATCCATCTATTCCTAAGAGCTGTGGGTTCTGTTCTCTTGTCAATGTGGAGTTTCAAGGATGTGCCTTTTTGGCACCCTAGCACCTGTAATAAGCCATGAAGGTCCTGGATAGTGTCCTGACCCTGGCACTCATGTAATTGCCAATCTATGAAGAGGAGGGCTTGGTCTTCCACTGTGTTCCATCTCCCTCTGAGGTAACATGGAAACAGGCTTGAGTATTGATGCTTCCATTCTGCACCATCACTTATATTGCACAGACACGTACTAGGAGTCTGTGTCCTCCATATGCGTCGATTAGAGTGCTTGTAGGAACTTGCGGTGGTCGAGGTATTGGTGTTGATGCTTGATATTGCTTCTTATTCATCAAACACAGATTTGCCTCTTTCAAAATACACATTCACAATTATGTCTATGATAGTTATCTAAAAAATCGCTTGGGGTCGTCGTTTGTCCTTACCTTGTCTCATGAATGACACCAGAAAAATTTGCTCATTTTCAGCTTCGTATTAGTCCTGGCTGTTCGGAGTCATGGTCCTCTATGGCAAGGTGATGAAGCGACAGTAGGTGCAGAACTTGCCTGGAGTGCTTTTCCAGTCCCTCACACTCATACATAGTTGTTCGCCTTGGCACATTTCAAACAAGTTTCCCCCTTCGAGGGGCATTTGGCGGGTACATGCGCATCCGAGCCACAGTTACTCTACAGCAGTGCTGTGTCTCCTGGCACACATGCTGCTGTCAAGGGGGTGATCTGCCTCTCATTGCATCTGCCACCTTTTCTATCACTCCTACTACTCCAGCAGGGCTCAAATGTGTTTGTTATCTGGCAACGGCTACTTCAATTTCTTCCGAACTACTGTTGGAGAGGTCATGCAACCTTGGAAGTATTAGTCTGTTCTCAAGATTTATCCCTGGTTAACGCAGGATCAATCATCTCAACAATGACGACTTTCACCCCTGAATGATCTGAACTCTGACTTCTTTGTGCTGGCCATCACTTGCAAAGGTGCTAGCCATCCCTTACAGGCGGGAATAGAACCCATCAATCACCTCTTTCTTTTTCTTGAGCCTCCTACAATTGGATTTCCCATAATCTGGGTTGGGCTGCGGGTCAAAATGAGCACTAAGAGCAACTTTTGCAGCGCTGTACTTATGATCAGCCCCTGTACCTGGGAGCTTCTGGAAAAACTTGGATACTTTCTAGCCTGCAAAGTGTAACAGGAGTGATCTTTTCACTGCCCATCCACTTCCCTTGTGGTGTGGAAGTAGTTGTTAACGTGGCATACTCAGGTTTTCAAATGAGGCACTGTGGTGGCTGGGTCCTTCCTGAAGGCACTATCTGCTAGACGCTAGCAAGTGTCAGTGGCACGATGGTCACCGGAAGAGTTACCCTTACCTCTGGCAGACAGAGTCTCAGAAGACAAAATTAGCCAAGTATCGTATCCATGATAGATTGAGATGTCCACTAATTATTACACAAGAGAAAGGTAAGGATCCTTTACCAGTATTATCAATGGATCCATCACAAGCATTAGCCCAAGCTGTCCAGCAAAATACACAAGAGCTGCAACAACTGACAGAAGAAAATCTGGTTCTACAACAGGCCCTAGGCACTAGAGCTTCCGACCTTCCACCGGTTTCGTCAAACATCCCACATTTTCTGGAGACTCAAACAAGCTGAAGATATTTTTTGACTCTTTGAAAGTGTTTTTTGATTTCCGACCAACCCAATGTTCAGAGGATCAGACCAATGTGGGATACTTTATTAGCACCTAGTGTGGACCAGCACTTGCTTGGGCTACACCCCTCAACACTTTCAGTGATCTCTAGAACTTACAGTGTCTCGAAACATGCAATGCAGGAAAAGCTATGAAGCCTATAAGGCATACTTCTTCAATCAATATGATTTCACCATTACAAATATTTCAAGTTCAAGAAATATTGTGGTCGACTTCCTTTTCCGAAGATACCCAAAGTCTTCACCAACTTATAGCCAACATATTATTCCACCACAAAGAATAGTGAGTGTTTTTCAATATTTTATTGAGAGGGCATTATCTGGTTACTCCAAAGTCTCATGCAAGATATGGTGAACTTTAGGAGGAATTTTCGTCCAACAAGACAAACTTTTCCTGAAGGGATGAGCACTATTCATTCCTACTAAGGAACTGAGCTTAGAAGTCTTCCAAATGTACCATGATTCACCAGTAGCCAGCCACAGAGGCATCAAGTCAACATTAGAATTAATTATTTGTTCTTTCTGGTGGCCATCCAATTGAGAAGACACTGAACAGTATGTTAATTCATCTGTACCCAAGGAAAAACTCGCTTTTTAATGACCATCTGGACTACGCCAACTCCTGTCAGTCCTATCTGAAACTTGGCCTTCGAAAGGAAACCAGGTAATTATGGTAACCGTCAAATCCTTCTACAAGATGGCTCATTATACAGCCTTGCAAATTGTGTCTTCAGCAAAGACCACTGCACACATTTTCTTGCAAGAAATCTTTTTCATCTACATGGATTACTCCAAATTATCCATTCTGATTGAGGACCACAGTATATTTCTAATTTCTAGAAAGCAATCTGTAAGACTGTTCAAATTGAGGTAGCCCTGTCCTCTGGATATCACCCTCAGACCAACAGATGGGGAGAGAAACCAAAGGGTTGGAGAAGATTATTCAATGTTTTTTCAACTCTGCTCAAAGTCACTAGTCTTTATTTTTAGCCTTAGCCAAGTTTTCATATAACTATGCTGTTTACAGTGCAACTCAAGCCTCTGCATTTTATTGTCTTCTCCACCCAAGGACTTACCCTTCTAGATCCGGATACACAAATTTGGTACCTGCAGCGGCCAGTTTCATGAAACAGTTACAAGCCATAAGACATAAGATACAGTTGATTCTTCAATATTCAAAGAAAGTAATAAAAAGCAACACTGATTTTCATCACAATCCTACTTCACTTTATAAGATTGGAGAGAGTGTCTGGTTATCTTCACTGTACTTGCCTTTTCAGCTTTCACTCAACAGGCTCAAGCCACTATTCAACAGGCCCTTCAAGATAATCCAGTGCTTACATCCTGTAGCCTTTAAACTTCATTTGCCACAAACTTGGAAAATTAATCCTGTCTTTCATTCTTCCCAACTGAAGCCTTATCATACTGATCCTTTCTGACGTCTGTCCACTCTTCTTCCACCAGTATTAGTGAACAACTTTCCAGAATTTGAAATCCAAGAGATTGGCGACCTGCAATTTGTTAGAGGGAAACAACAGTATTTGATATGCTGGAAGGGCTTTCTCCCAATGAATGAATGAATGAATGAGTAGACACTTATAAAGCGCATGGCTACCAAAGACTTCCCAGCGCTAAAGACAGAGCCTAAACCGCAAAATCGGGAAAATCAGGAGAACAGCAGAGATCTTGGGAATATGCCACTTCAGTCCATGCCCCAGCATTGATTCACTGATTCTACAGACAATCCCCCGATTAAACTAGAGCCTTGGCAGTGGGGTATACTGTGATACTGCTGTCGCAGCCTCTGCTGAGCCTACCGCACTCGTCCGCCCATTGCAATAAAATGGATCTGATGCGGCCAGGAGACATTTTGTACAACAGCGGTGGAAGCAGGCAGAGAGGTATTAGTGTATTCAATGTGGCATTACTACACTTGCAGTGCGACTGCCAGCCCACTGGATTTGGTTCTCCTCTTGGCCTTCTTCCCTTTGAGGTGCCTTTCGATGATGACATGGCCAGCTCGACATATTGTGCAAGAAATCAACTAAGCTTGATTGCTTCGAATGGACTCAAACAACAGCATTACCAAAGTGGCAAGAAAATGTTTTAGATTGCACTCGAGATCTGAGCAATAATCACTTTTCTCGGTATGGTGGATACAGCAGCTATTTTAGTGTTACCGTTAGCCCAGATTTTCAAAATGGAGACCATTTTAAGTGAGTCAACATGAATGAAAAAACTAAAGCTGTTCAGTGTCTGATCAGCACAGTCATATCTTTTGACATGACAGTTGTAATCATTAACCACATTGTTTTGAAGATTTCAGTTGTCTGATTCTTGTTTGTGGATTGTAGTAGGATGGTTCCAAAGAAATCCTTCTAGGCTGACCTACGCAATGTCATATCAAGTATCTTCCAAACTTTCTGACAGCCTGCTCTATCAACTGTTATGTTGAAATTGTCTCTCTTTCACTACTGATTGTCACTTATTGCAAACTGTTCAATATGCTAATGCATTAGAAGTCAATTGGAAATCAGATTAATCCTTAAACGTACTCATGTAGTGGGAATGGTTCAAGTGTGCTAGATGAGGATTGAGGCCTTTGTTACAAAAACGCCCTCTCAAGGAAGTACAACAGGGTTCTGCAGCTCTACCATAGATAAATACATTGCTTTCCTAGGGGCAGCGAACTCCAGATGCTGCATAAGATAAGGTCTTAACTACCCATTAATCTAAAAAAAAGACCTTATTATGAATTTTCCTCCTTAAATCTGCCCCCAGCAATACCGGGAGTACTGTGAACTTTGGGGACATTAGACTTGCCAAACCACACGGTGCCACAGTGTGCCCCATTATTTCAGCTCCCTTCACACAGTCACCCAGTGAGGAGCCGAAATCACACAGTGGTAGGAAAGATGAGCTGGAAGCCATTGCATAAAGTGGATTTCCAGTCGTTTTTTGAGCCAGTTAGCAGCTGATGTCCATTAAGAGGTATAAAAACATGCCAGGGCATAGGCAACAGCCTCAGCGACCCTTTGTTTTTTAGGTGGGAAGGAGGCGTAGGGGGGTTTGCAGAGAGCAGATTACCTCTTAGGTATCACAAGGCCCTGCTCCCTTTAAAACCCCGCCTCTCCTCACATGGTGAAATTATTTTGTAGGTTGGCAGGTCTGGGACAGTTAAAAGATATAACTAAGAGTCCCCTTAGAAATATGAAATTACTGGGTGAATTGGTAATTAAGGGTCCATTTCCAACAGTAATATGTTTTTTGGGAATTTTACAAAGACTTCTCATCTTCGTTAAGCAGCATACATTTTCAAGTGAAATCTATCAGATCCAGAGTAAATTGGGACCTTGTATTTCAGATGGAGTCAGTAACAAGAGTTACCAGATCTATCTTAATTAGTACAAAACCTGTATCTGGGCACGTCTGTTAGGGAAACTAAGCACCCTGCCAAGAGCAAATGAATGAAACTCACCAGACACAGCAGGTTGCTCAGAAACAGAGTGAAATTTATTTATTGGTACCAATGCATCATTGCTGATCAGCAAGGAAGAAGTCAGGTCTCCTGCCTTAGGGGCTTCTTCCCAGAGTGACTGGTTTCTGGGTGCTATATACATTTTAGTAATGCCATGTCAGCGGAACTAGAATAAGGCACCAAGCCAAATATGGCTAACAGGGATGTGCAAGATCTGCACCATGCCAATTATAAACAGCTAGATATGGGCAGACCAGAAAAGGCTGGCTCTGCCCTGTGTAAGCAAATTGCACAACTAGATAAGGAAACTATCATGAAGTCAGGACAAGCAAAGTGACCTCTAAGGTGGTTCAGAATAGCTGTTGAAGCTTGTCAAGTCAAGGTCAGATAGGAAGCCCTTTGGAGCTCCGGGCCTCATGTTAGAGTGCTATATCTAAGCATGATCATTTTGTAGTGCCTACATATGAATTTATATGGATAAATATATTTTTCAACAATCCTCCCTTTAGGATAGTCCTATCCTTCATTAGAGTAAAACAAAAATATATATATATACATATATCCATGAAGGAAACATAGGTACATATATTTGGATGGCATTACACAATGTTAGCATAAAATGCATATATTGTCACATTGATACATCCTGATGAGATAATTATTTTTGAACATGAACACAATGATATGCTAGTATTCAATTCATACTACTTCCTGTGTGCATTATTATATCAGCAGGCTGTCGTGATACTGGCAGCATACCCATAATTTAGTATCCAACAAATATTGTTTGCTCTATGCAATGCATATTGCTACAGTGTCACTTAATCACCTAGTCACTCCGTTCCCGGGCACTTTCTGTAAGTGTCAGTAATTTAAAGGCACGCAGTGTGTGGTCATCTGCTTCTCCTCCTGGTCCGCAGTCATCTTGTTCAGGGGCGGTTGCCTGCCCTGCATTGTCCTCTTCAGTCTATTTTTCCACAGGTGCAGTAGTCACGTCTCTCTGACACATTATGATGGGCCCTCATGGGTCGTAGAAATGGTCTGGTCTGTCCTCTCCTTAACTGTTGTGTTGCGCGGGTCCTCTGGTGACAGATGTTCATCAATTTCTGGTACCGTCCTCTCAGGCGTTGGGGTGCTGCCCTGCATCTTGTCCCCTTAAACCATTCATGGCGTTAGTTCACCGTCTGCGGTCCAGTCGACCTAGAACTAAGAGAAACAGCTTCTATTTTTCTCATCGTGTCCGTGTCTCCATAGTTGCTTTAGAAGTCTTTGCCCCTATTGCAGGTGGTACAAAAGTCAGAGCATCAGGCCATTTCAGGCCTGTTCCATCAGTTGTCGTTACTAATAATCTATTTTTTTATTTTTTATTTTGGAGCTCATCTTCTCCTCCTGGTCTCAACGTTGGGGGCATGGTATGGTGTATGCATGTTATACTTTATTCCCAAACACGCCATATTTTGCATAAAGGCAGTCACTAAGTGATCTCCTCTATCGCTATTTATGCCCTGGTGGACCCCAAACCTAGGAGAGATGGCTTTCCTGAAGCACTGCGCACCAGTTGCTGCATCATTCTTCCCAGTTGGACACACCTCCATTCATTTTGAAAGCGTATCCACCCACACCAGCAAATATTTCAATCCATTCACTGGGAAGCAAAATGCCTCTGTGCATTCATCCTCCCTTGTGCAATATCAGAGGGTCCCTGCTCCAGTCTTGTAAGGGAAAGGAACATACTGCGTGGGGCCACAGGCCTATCCTGGTAGGCCCACACTCTCTTCATTATTCGGCTGACATCCATCATCAATCCACCCTCTATGTTCATCTGGTGTTGCAGACCATTGTGCTTCCTTTACATTAGCTTGCAACAATTGTCTCTGAATGAGCTGTATTTTTTTTTAAATGTGTTTATTTATTTATTTTGAATGCTTTTAATCATTGGTCCCATCTGCACTGGTGGTAACATGCTCTCTTGTTCTGCTGTGTCAGCGATGGCCTTACCTTTGGCTAACTTAGTATTAGCTCCTGTGTAGGCTTCACATTTTATTACCGCTATCCTGTTGTGTAATAATTTTGCTTTTAACAAGCTCCTTACTAAAGGACCATTTTCAATAAGGCACCCTGCTTCTGTTATGAATCCGTGATACTTCCACAACTGGCCAAAAATAAGACCTGCAAAGCATAACGTTAGTCAGTGTAAATGTTAACAATTTTACCCTTGACTAGTATTCATGCTTTTGTTACAGCATACAGCTCATCTTATTGGGGAGATGTTCCAGGTGACAGAGCTGCACTTCAGCTATGTTATCTGCTATTGCTATAGCATACCCTGCTCTGTAATCAGTGTATATCAGTCTGCTGGAGGAACCATCAGTGTACCAATCATAAAGTCTGCCTTTCCTAATAGTGTCTAATCTTGGTGTGGTGCCGGTTTCTACAATCTCAACACCAACATACTTAGGGGTCTCAGCTGTCTCTAAGAGAATGGATCTCATCAGAATAACCTATTGCAGGTAATACTGTTGCCAAATTAACAGGTGAGCATCTTATTATGATATTACAGTTAGACAACATGGTGCCATCATAACCTGTGTGCCAGCCAGCAGAAAAATGTGTCGCTCCAGATGCCAACAACAAATGTGGCACCTAGACAATACAAGTATAGTCCAACACAATGAGAGCTGTCCTCTCCACCATCACAGCTGCCGACCCCCAATCACCGCTGAAGGCAAAGTCACATAGTAGCATCCCACAGGCCTTTCTTTTTCAGCTGTATCAGCACCCCATTGGCAACACCACATCATTGTCAATGTCATTTTGCTCTGAAACAGAGATGGAAAGGCAGTTTGTAGTCAGGCAGTCCCCATGCTGGCACAGTACACGTCTCTTTCAATTTCTTGAAACACTTTGCAAGTTCATTAGCCATAGCATCTGCATTCAGGGACCTACTGGTGGCAGTAGTTCATTATCCCCAGGAAGGACATCATTCCTTTCTTGGTGGGCAGGAGCTGAATGCCCTGAGTCAATTTTATTCTGTCAGGTGGCATGCGGCGTGTACCTTGGAATATCTCATAACCCAGGTAAGTCACCTCGTTTTGGCAGCACTGGCATTTTGACAATGAGGCTTTGTGTCTTCTCTCCTCGAGGTAGTTCAGCAGAGCTACAGTGTCTTTTTCACAGGCTTTCACAGGCCTGAAGTGATGAAAATGTCACAAGGAGGTCATCAGCATACTGCAAGACGATGCTACCACCTTCCAGGCATAGGTGGTTAAAGTCTCTCTTTACTGCCTATGCATTGACATTGGGACTCACAGTGAAAGAAGTGTACTGGGTATCTTAGCACGACGGCAAAGAGGCTTTCACTCTGTGGCTGGACTTTAATGCTAAAACCCACCGAGGAGAGAAAAATACTCTGCCTCTACTGGTATAACTGATAATATAGTACTGGTGTCAGGCACAACAGGCTCTAAGGGAACCACAAGTTCATAAGGTAATCACTTTATGGGGACAGCATGTTTTCACCATCCTTTTTTTTAAATATATATATATATTTTTTAATATGACTTTATGGGGAAGGCATTTTTCCAAACCTCTCAGTTCCCTAGTTCTAAAACCTTATTGTTAGTGATCTGTAGAGCCATTTCCCATTCATATTTATCAAACTGCAGTCTAACAGCATCATTCATCATCTCTCAACACATCCACAAGTGCGCTACAGGGGGTGCATACAACAAAGAATCCTTACTGAAACTGCAAGCAGTAAGTGCTCTGTTCTAACCTGTCCTTAGGTATTTGTGAGTAAATTCCATTTATTCAAAAAATATACTGCTGGAAAATTTTGTTTCAAGAGGGGCCATATCCCCATCTAAGCGGTGGGGCAAAACCATATTAAAATTACCAAATGTATCCCTTTATGTCCTACCTTAGTGGAAACATGAGATTCTCCTCAGGTGTGTCTGATACCTTCATCCTGAAACACTGGGCAACAATAACACTGATACCCTACTCTTATCTACTCTCTGGTATCTATGCTGCACCCCTTGATAATGTTATTCAGTAGGATAAACCCCACCCTGCATATCTCCTACAAAGGTATTATTTCTCAAGAAAACAGTGATATCCCCATCTGCTCCTAAAAGAATATGAAATACTTCCTTTAGCTAATGTTACCTAAAACAGATCTGTGGTGTCCAATCTAGTTCCAGGAAGACTTAATCAAGGCCATAATTTCATTTTAACAACTATGTAAATTCTTCCATTTTTTAAATGTAGTTAAATTACTAATGACGATATCCTGAATATCATTAACATGAATTGAGAATTAATTTGACCCGAATTTTCCTAGGCACATGATAGCCTCAGACATCATCAGAGCTAAGTTCACTTTAACATTTTCATAAATGAGCAATTTTTAACTGCTATGATCTTCTTTACACATTACCTGTAGTGTGTTATCCTACAATGTTATAATCAGGAGATTTAATTAATACAAAGAAATTAAGTTATTGTTAAACTTCTCTTCAACATTACAAGCATGTATATATATATCTTTTTCCTATTTAGAACAAGTTGCACTCTAGTGTGCTGTTGCTTAACACGTGAAGTTTTCTACACAAAGCATTTGCTGTAGCCCAAAATAGAAGCAAAACTGCTGAAAAGGAATATCTTCCCCCTTCAACCAAATACAGCCCTGTTTTTCTTTCTTGTTACTAAAAGGGCTATAGACTAAATGTACAATTTGCATTTACATTATTAAAAATGTACATGTATACATCAGGACCTGCTGACGTTATGCTTTCATAGTCTAATGTAGGCCCCTAAACGTTGAAATGACACACAATTTTTTTGAGGATGCTCTAAAAGTTCTGACTTATTTTATTTCTACAAATACTGCTTTTAGCTTGCACTAGAGAGCTTGTGCATGTGAATCTCTGAAACCATTTAGATAAAATCAATTTTATCAGTGATCTGCTAACAACTAGTGTAAAATAAGGACTGTCACAGTAGCTAACCTCAGATAAAAAAAATGCTCAAAAGCCCCTGCGTCCATATTTTGCTTTCAGCAGTGCTAGTTAGTGCTAAATACAGAATTTGGCCTCTGACATTTAAAACCTGTTGTCATAAATTCAGGTCCCTTGTCTGAGCAAGGTTACCCCCATGTGGCCATCACAATTCAAAGTAACTCTCCAGAAGCATGACTGAGGGTGTCTCCGTGCTGATTTTTTGCTGATATTATAAAGGTAGGATCTAACTTTTGCTGTTTTATTCTTATTCATGTGCCGTATGGCTCAAAAATTTAGAATGCTAGAATGCGCCTAGAAATCCTGTGCATAAAGGCATGCAATGTAATTCACATGTCTCTAGAGCTACTCCCTTTACATAACTTTTAATAGTCCTTGTATTTGAGACTGCAGACATTAGGTCAGACTAGAAATCATATGTTAAATTTGTCACGAAGATACAATAATATTGGCATTGTTAGATAAACTAATATTCGCCCTTTTAATTTAGTACACAACTTATTTACCCATTTAGACATAGAAATCTGAATACGCACTTTGCACATGTTAAGTTTTTACATTGCTAATGTTTTTACAGTAGGGTTATTAGACATTATAAAGATCATAAAAAGGCAAAAACGATTTTAGTACAATGAATTTTAATATTTTACATGTAGTCATTATTGAATAATATTCACTAACCCTTTTATAGTTTCTTTATAAGAAATGTTTCATTCCTTTCATTTCGCCTTTAAATGCATTTATTTATAACACCTACAAAACTTCTTTTAAAACTAAGCACAGAAGCTTTAATGAAACATAGAAAGTTTGTTTTATCCTTTGGAAATAAGGAATTATTTACCATCAGAACCACAAATATGCTTCTTAGGAAAGAAATAGGAAAGAAAGTCCTGACTTTCATCCATTTTCTTTTATCCAAAATAATGAAACTATATTTCTAACTTTCAAGACTACTTTTTTTTTAATGCACGTGCTTTTATGTGCCATTTCACACTAACTTAAAACCTAGTTGCCACAGTCTTTACTTGTAGCTTGTGCCTGGGTAGGCTCTGGCTTATTTATCTAGCTGTGTTTTATGACCAGCAGATGTCAGCTTCTACAGTTTTTAGGTCGAGCCTAGTGCGGCGCGCATGCGCTGCTCTAGGAGAGGGCCTCTTGGAATCACTCCAGCTTTTCTGAAAACTCGTGCGTGTGTGTTTCGATTTTCCACACATTGTATTGGCCTTTGCGTGTGGCTTTCAAAAATGAAAGCACACAATTGGCCAAAGGCGGGTGCATGTCCCACCTGTTCCAGTAAATGTTTCCTCCCACGGCATCCAGCTTGCGGGAGCGAGCAGGGGCGCGCAGGGTGCCATCTGTTTTGGATCATGTTACGGTCGCTTTTACTTTCGCGGCCACGCTTGTCTCAAATGCTTTTGTTCCCACCTTGCTGCAGTGTGTTTGGTGTTTGTTCAGTGTGCGCAACCCTGATCCGCATGCCGTTGAAATGACTTTGGCAGTTCTTACTTGGTAATTATCGGTCACTTTCCCCCATCAGTGTTTTTCGCAGTCTGCAGTCTGGTGCTTAGTCTGTTTTTTGTGCACTCTGGAGTAGTGATCAGTCACTCCTGCTGCTTGTGCCGCGTGCATGAATGATGTGACACTGTCTTACTCCTCCTTCATGCAATCTGTAGTGCTCACCAGTTACTTGTGCTCAGTTTCCTTTGTTCAGTCTGCAGTAATAAGCGGTCAGTCTCACTCCCTTCCATTCGCGGTCAATCTTACTCCGTCCTTAATCACTCCGCAGTGATAACCATCCAGTGTTCCCTGTTCTTCATCTGGTCTGCGGCCATGATAGGTCAGTCGCGCTCTCCTCTGCTGTAGCTTCTCCTATCCTTGCCTATATTACCACTCAGCTTATGTTACTCCTTTCCCTTCCGCATAAAATCTCGAGTCTTCATCCTCTGAAATCACCTTTCCTCCCCCTTTGCTCTCCCTGTCACTCATATTTTCTATTTCTTAATAAGCCCAACGGTTCCCTGCTGGATCTTGAAACCACAGTGAAAGTTGTCGGTGGAAACAGGGGGTCTAGGCAAATCAGGACAGGACATTGCTTCTGAAAGGCCGATGGGGCTGAGGTAGTGCAAGTCAGAGTTCGGGATTTTGAGATACTTATTATTTTTAGATCTTGATATTCCTATTTTTTATGGTGTTTAATATGGTGCTTTGATTTTGTAACCGCCAGTGCTTTTTTTGAGCCGGTGGATTCCAGGACTCACCACAGCATTTAAATAACAACACTAGCACTTATACAGCAAACTGGATCTACAAATATTGGAATTCTTTTTATGAGCATAACTTAAGGGCATATTATTTTCTGGTACAAAAGTGGAGACTAAGTGATTTGACTAGGATCACAGGATGTTGGGCCAATGCCAAAACAAACTTTGTTCCCTAGCTCTGAAGTCGGCACCTTTCAGTGCTATGTTATAGCTTTTCCCTAATGGCATTTGCCTCGCCTAATCTGTTACTTTTTCTATAGTAGTGCTTAATTTGAGCGGGTGCTTTCCGGAACTCACCACAGCACTTAATTATAAACACTGGCACTTATAGCATAAACTGGACCCAGTGTTTTTGGAGTGCTTTTTATAAGCATTATTTAAGTACATATTACTTTATGGAACAAACACTGTTATTTTTATAAATACCACTTAAGGGCATAAGAATTTTTGGTACAAACATGGAAATTAAGTGATTGGCCCAGGATCACAGGATGTTGATCCGACGCCAAGACTCAAACTTTGTTCCCCAGCTCTAAAGTCGGCATCTTTGCCTGTTACACGATAGTTTTCCCCAATGACATTTGTTTCTCCTAATCTGTTCCTTTTTTTTATAGTAGTGCTAATTTGAGCCGGTGTTTTCCTGCACCCCCCACCGCATTTAATTGTCAACACTGGCGCTTACAGTGCAAACTGGACCCAAAGGTTTTGGAGTGCTTTTTATAAGCACCATTTAAAGATATATTAAAACGCATTATAACACGCACAAGTAAAACTCATTTCTGATATATTTTTTATTTATAAACTGCGATGTTGTTATTGTGCGCAATGTTTTACATGCTCTTTGGCTTTTATAACACGCAAAAGTAAAACGCATTTCTGATATAGCTTTTATTTATAGTCTGCAATGCTGTTATTGTGCGTGCCGTTTAATATCCTTTTTGCATTTTGTAACCTACAGTGCTTAATTTGAGCTGGTGGTTTCCGGGACTCACCAAGGCACTTAATTATTAATACTGACGCTTATAGAGCAAACCTAACCTACAATACTTCAGTTGTATATAATGTTTTTTTAGGTTATATATAAGGTGCCAGAAATGGTTATAACACTTTTTTTATTATAACTTATAGCTTTTAAACATGCTGCACAACATTCACAATACTATACAACACATATTAAAAACGTTAACAAAGCCCATAGCTCTGTCAAAACACTTATAATGCCCCAAAGGCGAGACCTATTGGCTATGCCAAAGCTTGTTTCAGAAGGGAAGTTCCAGGGCTCTGCTCAGAAGAGCCCCTTTGGACAGACAGTTTGAGCAGCTGTTAAAGCTCTCTTGCTGGTGCGGGGAACAAGCTTAGTTCATTCTATTGAAAACCAGGCATTCCAAGCTAGTCAAAATCTATCGTTTGCAGTGTAATAAAAGGAGGACGCTCTTCCCCTTCAGCAGTTCACCACTACAGCAGCCACCAGTAACTCATATAATGTGAATGCTTTTAATATTTAATATCATGTATCTAAGGAGAGTCAAATCTACGCCACATTAATGAGAAATTCAGCTTAGCTTTCCTATTTTTTATTAACAATTTTACATGGTGTATACACTATTGACATATTGAGTTTACTTGAAATTTCATTATAAAGTGCTATACCATATGCCCAGGGCCTGTATTAAATGCCATTAGAGTGCTCTTTCAAACCTGTCATTGCACGACCTGTGTGCGCCCTTTACTGCTACTTTGACTTGGCATATGAAACTACTTTGCCAAGCTCTGAACTCCTATTTTTCTACATATAAGTTACCCCTAAGGTAGAT
Source organism: Calotriton arnoldi (assembly GCA_963921515.1). Lineage (NCBI taxonomy): Eukaryota > Metazoa > Chordata > Amphibia > Caudata > Salamandridae > Calotriton > Calotriton arnoldi. The sequence goes on from CAWUFW010008170.1 coordinate 473,259, forward strand.
GCTAGGTAGCTGATAGGCAGTACTAACAAAAGGTGAGGCATCTATTTTTAAGATGTTTCATGTCCTAGTTGTGTAAAACACACAAATTCGTTTTTCTCTGTGAGGCCTACTCTTTACTATTTAGTGCCTTTTTCTAGGTAAAGTTAGTTTTAACATTACTATGTTAAAATTATTATTATTTTTAGTTTTATATAGCTCTAGCTATACCCAAAGGTATCAGAGCGCTTTACTTTTTATGAGATAACATTTACAAGAGGTACATAAAACAAGAACAACCCTTCATACATCAACCATGTACATAAACAAACACAAAATATCTTCTATGAAACACAGGACAATGTATACAAAGTCCATTCTCTTTTAATATGGAATGCTTGGCATTTCTGCCTCGAGTTTTAATTCAAATTTTTTACCATTCTGGGAATATAATAATTGAAGTTTCACACATCTATACTTTGTTGCAGCTACACTTTCCATAGTAGCGTGCAACTACTTAACATATTTTATATAATTTATATTCTTACCTTTATTTGCAGGGCTATCTGGTGATGATTTGTTTTGAACTTTTCTCTCCTACTAGTTTTTAAAAAAAAATAACTTTCTAGAGGGCTTACCATAATTTTCTCCGAGATCCCCTCGCATGAAATGTGCTTTTTACTCACAATGTGCACTTACACCCTGAAAGATAAATACAAAAGGTCTCCTACAAGGGAAAAGTTGTTAGGTAGTGGATAGAGGTAGTGAAAAGAAGAAAATCAACAGTTATGGACCACTCGGAGACATCAAATAAAACAATTTTGCTTCTCTAATGCAGTAATGCTCTATTTTTCATAAATTTAAAGAAACATTTCAAGGAAACATAGTGGCCCATTACTGTTGAAGATCAATACACTTTTTAAATGCCGTTATTCATTCATGGCATAACTACGCATGTTTCAAAATAATTTCCCTGTGTTCCGGTGCAACCCGCCAATCAAAAGCTGCACTCACTATACTCTGTTAGGGTTTCTTCTTCTGGGGAAAATCAATACCCCATCCTTGCACAGGCTCTTCTGCAGTGGATTTTATAAGACCCCGGAAAGGTCTAGCCACATGTCAGTATTTACTGACATAAAGTAACTTAGTTACTTATCAGTCTCCTGTTTCACTACATCTCATATGTGTAGGTACACCTCAATTCTTTATTTCACTACTAACTATATCTGGGGTCATAAATTATTTTCTGGCCCAGGCTCTCCTGCAGTGGAAGCCACATATCAATTAATGTATTGATACAGAGAAAATTTCAATTATTCTCTACAGTCCCCTGTTTAGTTTAAATGCCAGTTAATGCCGTTGTTTTTATTAATACTATGTTTTAAATAAGCATTTGAAAGGCAAGGTATCCCACTTCTGACACCATTCTGGTAGGGAAACTAAGCACCCTGCCAAGAGCAAATGAATGAAACTCACCAGACACAGCAGGTTGCTCAGAAACAGAGTGGAATTTATTTATTGGTACCAATGCATCATTGCTGATCAGCAAGGAAGAAGTCAGGTCTCCTGCCTTAGGGGCTCTCAGACTGCTTCTTCCCAGAGTGACTGGTTTCTGGGTGCTATATACATTTTAGTAATGCCATGTCAGCGGAACTAGAATAAGGCACCAAGCCAAATATGGCTAACAGGGATGTGCAAGATCTGCACCATGCCAATTATAAACCGCTAGATATGGGCAGACCAGAAAAGGCTGGCTCTGCCCTGTGTAAGCAAATTGCACAACCAGATAAGGAAACTATCATGAAGTCAGGACAAGCAAAGTGACCTCTAAGGTGGTTCAGAATAGCTGTTGAAGCTTGTCCAGTCAAGGTCAGATAGGAAGCCCTTTGGAGCTCCGGGCCTCATGTTAGTGTGCTATATCTAAGCATGATAATTTTGTAGTGCCTACATATGAATTTATATGGATAAATATATTTTTCAACAATCCTCCCTTTAGGATATTCCTATCCTTCATTAGAGTAAAACCAATATATATATATCCATGAAGGAAACATAGGTACATATATTTGGATGGCATTACACAGTGTTTGCATAAAATGCATATATTGCATATATTGTCACATTGATACATCCTGATGAGATAATTATTTTTGAACATGAACACAATGATATGCTAGTATTCAATTCATACTACTTCCTGTGTGCATTATTATATCAGCAGGCTGTCGTGATACCGGCAGCATACCCATAATTTAGTATCCAACAAATATTGTTTGCTCTATGCAATGCATATTGCTACAGTGTCACTTAGTCACTTAGTCACTCCGTTCCCGGGCACTTTCTATAAGTGTCAGTAATTTAAAGGCACGCAGTGAGTGGTCATCTGCTTCTCCTCCTGGTCCGCAGTCATCTTGTTCAGGGGCGGTTTCCTGCCCTGCATTGTCCTCTTCAGTCTATTTTTCTACAGGTGCAGTAGTCACGTCTCTCTGACACATTATGATGGGCCCTCATGGGTCGTAGAAATGGTCTGGTCTGTCCTCTCCTTGACTGTTGTGTTGCGCGGGTCCTCTGGTGACAGATGTTCATTAATTTCTGGTACTGTCCTCTCAGGCGTTGGGGTGCTGCCCTGCATCTTGTCCCCTTAATCCATTCATGGCGTTAGTTCACCGTCTGCGGTCCAGTCGACCTAGAACTAAGAGAAACAGCTTCTATTTTTCTCATCGTGACCGTGTCTCCATAGTTGCTTTAGAAGTCTTTGCCCCTATTGCAGGTAGTACAAAAGTCAGAGCATCAGGCCATTTCAGGCCTGTTCCATCAGTTGTCTTTACTAATAATCTATTTTTTTATTTTTTATTTTGGAGCTCATCTTTTACACACAACAATATCTCATAATGGCTAGTTAATTTCCTGCATACAGATCATGCTGTTACCTTGAGAAAATATTATCTATTTGATATTTTGTTGCCAAAACGTTTGTAATTGAATCCAATATTACAATCATATTTGCTTTTGTGCAAAATGACTTATTAATCAGATTCTAATTCAACATGTTTCTCAATACAGTTATGTATTGAAATTAGCATAGGAATTAATTCAGTCTGAAAACACACAATAGGTCATCATAATATTGTTTCTTATGGGTAAAACCTTTTTTTGCTAGCCATTGTTTTTAATAATGTGCCAAATGAAACCTTAATTGTTTTTTGTTTGATCTGTTTATTGAATTTTTACACATGCAATACATACTATTACCATACTTATTATGCTCGAAACCAGAAAGCATTTACAGGAATGATATTGTTCGAGGCGAGGCTTATAGACATGCTGTGACTGTTCTGTCCCAGATTGTGAATAGACTGAATCGTGTCTTATACATCAAGCACATCATATCAATCGTAGTTCAGTAATATTACAGAATACAACCATTTTGCAAGTACCAATTTCGTATACAAATTTGTGTCACATATATATTTCTAGTGACTCCTATCAGCGATACCACAGCGTCTAGGTTAGTGATCAAACTGTCATATATGTTAACCATGAAACTTTAAACAACAAACATAAGGAAAATTAAAAAGGGAAGGGAGGACCGGGCAGACTGAGATGGGGAAAGGTTCCATAAAAACGTATGTATCATCTTTATTGTAAATACTTTTTTTTTTCAAATACGTTTTTATTTGCATTTTAGAGAAAAAAGTAACGCATTCATTAGTTTTACAGTTGGCAAGCGCCACATAGTGATATAGAAGAGGCCATCCTGCACACTGTGGCCCACATCTTAACTCAAGCTTTGTAAATTCAACACATCTTGTTGGATAAGCTCCAGGATATCGCGCAGTACAGGAAATTACATGGCTAGCCAAAGACGACTTCAATTACACACTTTTCTGGCGCAAGTATCGTACGGCTATGACTATCCTGTGGCGTTATCCAAATCGCCAAGGTGTCGGGCTGCGCACTATCTCATCAGAGCTCATGCTTGCGAAGCAGTGCCTTAACACTATATATGCGCCGCTAACAGGCTATAAGCAGTGTACTAACAAGGAAAGTGAAAGACCAGTGGAAAGAGAAAAGAGATGAAGAGGGGGCTATAGAAGAAGGGGTAGGATGTGGCGGGGGCGACAAAGGCACTATGACAGTATGCCTGGAGCAGCTCGCCTCGCAGGGGGTGCAGTGGCAGCGCAACTATTTGATGTCTCTTTCGTCTTGTGGGACGGTGTTGATGACCACAACAGCTGACGGGGCGTCAAGTATCACCGGGCCTAAGTCGTATGGGGTAGGTGGGGCGCAGCGCGGGGTGGTCCATCAGGAGGGTTCCAATATCTGTTTGGATCTGCGGTGTGTACCACATCGTCGAAGAGGCGTAAAGCCCGCAGCTTTGGTGGCTGCAGTCTAGCGTTCTCTAGACGTCCCAGATGTTCCACCAGTGGCTTCCATAGTGTCGTAAACTGGGTGTCTCGATATTGTAGGCGCGCCGTGAGCAGTTCCATTACCACTGTTTGCCACAGGCGGGTGAACCACACATTCACTGAGGGCGATTCCGCCTTTTTCCAATATAGGGCAATGGCCCGCTTAGCAGTTCCCAGCATATGAAGACTGAGGTGCCAATCACGGCGGGTCATAGCCCGTAGGTTCACCGGCCTGAGGCCCAGTACAATTGTGAGTGGGTTTTCAGGTAGCGGGTAGCCTAGTACTCGTTTAATGTGGCTGAGGACTTCTTTCCAGTAGGTGGTCAAGAGGGAGCACGACCACCATATGTGTATGAAATCTCCCCGTGCCCTATTGCATCGCCAACAGAGAGGTGAGGAGTTGGGGAACATTTTATGCAACCTGAGGGGTGTATAGTACCATTGGGTCATTACCTTGTATGCGGATTCCTGCTGGGGGATGCTATGAAAAGTCTTCGGGATGTCGCGCCAAAGACGTGTCCACTGAGAGGGTGCAATGTCGGCCCCGGGAAGAGACTGCCACTGTTGTTGGTACAGGTGTGGGGTAGGGTACGGTGAATGTTGGAGGACTTGGTATATGCGAGATATCAATCCCTTAGAGTTGTCAAATGTGCGAGCCAGCTGTTCGAACGGTGTGAAAGGCCGTGTAGCCGCCTGTGTTAGAGAAGACGCCTGTATCCAGTGCCGGAGTTGTATACATTGGAATCTCTCCTTCTCCGAGAGTTGATATTCCTGTTTGCATTGGGCAAAAGTTCTGACGTCACTCCCTAGAAATAGATCTCGCACCGTTTTGCAACCCTTGTCTGTCCATTCTGCAAAAGAGGGCGGGCGAAGAGCAGGGGAAATTGCGGGTTGCGGGCAATTGGGGTGTGTGGAGACGGAAAAGATGTGAGGCCCTTGCGGACGGCCAGCCTGTCCCAAATCTCAAGTACGGTCTTAGTAGGGGTCGCCATATATGCACTTCGGGAGCGTGCTTCGCGAGGGAGCCATGCATGGTCCCAGAGAGGGCGACAGGTAACCGCCCTGCCCATATGGAACCACACCTTCTCGCTCTCCCAAGCTGTCCACTCCGGTATAAAACGGAGATGGGATGCCCAATAGTATTCTAATAGGTTAGGGCATGCGAGCCCACCCTTATCGCGAGGGAGCATTAAGATTTTACTGGAGAATCGCGGCCGCTTCCCTCCCCATATGAATGCGACTAGCTCACGCTGTAGGCTCTGAATTTGGTGTTCCGGGATAGGCGTTGGCAGGGTCTGGAATAAATAAAGTATCTTTGGGAGGATGGACATTTTGACTGTGTTTAAGCGCCCCAGCCAGGAGAGCGGCAGAGATCCCCATGCTCGTAAGTCGTTTACAACTGCATTTTTGTACTCTTGCCAATTAGCTTGGGACCAGCTGGCCAAGTCCGGAGTCAAATTAAGTCCTAGATATCTAATAGAGCTCGTAGCCCATTGGTAGGGGGCAAGGGTTTGCAGGGCCGCAATGTCCTCCGTCGGAATTGTGAGGTTAAGAGCCCATGATTTCGTATGGTTAATTTTAAGCCCTGAGATTTGCTCGTAGGACTGTAGCAGAGTGTGTACTGCTGGCAGCGAGCCAGTCGGATTCGACAAGGTGAGGAGGAGATCGTCCGCAAAGAGAGCAATCTTGTGGTCTATGCCCCCAAGGCGATACCATGTATATCAGGTGAGCGGCGAATCTTAATGGCGAGCGGTTCAACCACGAGGGCGAACAGTAAAGGGGACAAGGGACATCCCTGTCTAGTGCCCCTGAGGATAGAGATAGGGTGCGTGAGTTGGCCATTGACTCGTACCCTGGCGAGCGGTGCAAGGTAGGGGGCCATTATGCGCGTTATCATCTGCGGACCTAGTCCTATCTTCTGCAGCACGGCCCGGAGGAACACCCAATCCACTCGATCGAATGCCTTTTCGGCGTCAAGCGAGAGTAGGCACGAGGGTATCTTCCAGTGATGCGCCTTCCCCACCAGGTGTGCAACTCGACGCACATTATCCGCCCCTTGGCGTTGATGTATAAAACCCACCTGGTCTGGTTCGATTAGGCCTGGAAGGTGTGTGCTGAGGCGCTTAGCCAGTATTTTAGTGTAGAGTTTAAGGTCTATGTTTAATAGGGCTATGGGGCGAAAGGATGAGCAGAGGTTTGGTCCTTCCCAGGCTTTGGGATTAAAGCTATTTCCGCCATAGCCATATCTGTGGAAGGCCCAATCTTATCCGTAAAAGAATTGAAAAGGCGTAACATGTACGATTGGAGTTGTGGTAAGAAGGCACGATAAAACGAGACGGGGAGCCCATCCGGGCCCGGCGTTTTGCCAAGTGGAAGTTCCTTAAGGGCGCTGGTTAGTTCCTCTAGTGTAATTGGTTCTTCCAAGAGTTGGGAATGAGATGGGCTAAGGGGTTCCCAGTCGCAGGCGTCTAATGTAGCCGATATTTGAGCAGGATTGGGCGTGGCTTTCGCGTAAAGAGATGTATAGTAGTTTTGGAATGCTTGAAGCTTGGCGGATTCAGTAGTGGCCCAGGTCCCGTCCCCCAATTTTAGTTTAGAAATGTGTGCTTTAGCTGCCCGTGTTCTCAGGCGACGTGCCAAGATGGTGCCCACCTTGTCCCCTCCATCGTAATAGCGCTGTCGCAATGCAAGGAGAGCGTGTTCCGCCTTGTTGGTTCTATGGGCCCGGAGCTGACCCCTGAGTATAGCTAGGCGCCGCTTGTGAATCGCTAATGGGCGTTCTTGGTCCATTTTCTCGAGCGTTTTGATTTCGCGTGTGAGCTTATCCTCGTATAGGCGGGCCTCTCTGGCCCTGGCAATAGCGATAGATGTGAGGGTGCCGCGTATCGTAGCCTTAAAGGCATCCCATAGAACAGGGAGGGCTGTTTCCGGGAGGTCGTTGGTCGCGAAATAGGAGAGGATGGCAGCCTGTAGTTCCGCTGTGTCGACTGGGTCTCTAAGGATGTGAGGAGGAAAACGCCACCTAGTAGGTCGTCTGGGATGAGAGAAGCGTTCATGAAGGAGTAGCTCCACATGCGCATGGTCAGAGATTGAGATATCTGACATGGTGGTTGAGAGAATGTCCTTGACTAGGGAATGTGAGACGAAGAGGTAGTCGATTCGTGAGTAAGAGCGGTGCGCATGAGAATAGTAGGAGTAATCGCGGATCTCAGGGGAGTGATACCGCCATATGTCTACCAAACCCGAGGCAGTGATACAGCTCTTTGTCGCCGCCGACATAGCCCCCATCCCATGAAATGTGCCCCCGCTGCGATCAATGTCTGCATCCCACACTAAATTAAAGTCGTCCCCCCAGGACAAGGCCTGAGTTTACCGGTACTATGTGTTCCCGCAGGAGTTTACGCAAGAAAGAGTCCTGTCCCTGGTTGGGCGCATATGTGTTGCAAAGGGTGAGAGTACGATGCCCCAGCTTGACCACCACCTTAAGGAGTCTGCCCTCTGTGTCACGGACCACTTTGGTGTCTCCCTGCTGGATGCCTGCTCTGCAGAGGATGGCTACCCCCGCTGTCCTAGTACGCGCTGAGCTCCAAAATTGTAGGGGAAGCGTGAATGTGTCATGCGTGTAGTGTCAGCCCTAAGGAGGTGCGTCTCCTGGAGGAAAACGATGTCTGGGTTTTGTAGTAACAGATACCGCCATATCTGACGCCTCTTATTGGGGGAGTTAAGTCCCTTCACGTTAAGGGTTACGAGCTTCAAACAGGGCACCGAGGTCATGGTCGTCTAGTATCTAGTGTACGCGTGATCCCAGGCAGGTGTCTCTGGGTTTTGAACAGGGTCAAGAAGCAGGGATCTAGTGAGGAGGCTCGAAGCCTCAACAGAGTGATATTCATTGCAGTGTGGAAAGGTGAAAAGACGTAAGGCTTCCAGTGTAAGTCCCCCCAATTATCCAAGTGGTCCCCCCGCCGGGGAAATAAGCAAGAAATAGAAAGAAAAAAAGAGGAACAAAGATAAACAAGACAACCCGGACGGGTTGATGGCCAACATGGCCAACAGAACCTATTCCAGTCCAGGGAGGAGCCAGGCACAGTGGCACAGGCTGTCCCGGAGATGTCACTCTCCCAGAAATAGGAGTGGGGGTCGGTCATCGTGTTACGCATCCAGTCTTTAGGTCTGGACTGTGATCCGGGGCCGCCGTCCTGGCGTAAGATAATCATTGCGTCTCTCGGGTGGTGCAGTAGAGAGTGGAATGCCAGTTATGCGAAGGAAGGTGGCTCCCCCAGAGATGAGAAGCGCACTGTGAGTTGAGCAACATCCGCAGTTTACAGTTATTTGGTGACGAGTGTTTGCGAGCCTGAGGGTGACTGACCCCTTCTAAGGATCGTATGTGCTGGATTATGTCCTGCTTTTCTTTGGATGAATTGCTTCGCTCTCGGAAGGGTGGCTGTCTGGCATGACGGACCGTAGCCCACTGCGGCTTCAGTGGGATTCGAGCTCTCGGTGGCATGCGTGATGGACTTGTCGGGGGGTGTCAGGGATCTGGAGTAGTTGGGCCGCTTCCTGTATGACCTCAGTACTCGGCGCTTGGACTCCCATTGAAAGATGAGAGCAAAGGGGTGCCCCCATTGGTAGCGGATGTTAAGCTCCCTGAGTTTGTCCATGATGGGACGGAAGTCTCTGCGGCGCCGAAGGGTCGTGGGGGCCAAATCTTGAAACAACTGGATGGGTGTGCCCCTGTACAGAATCTCCGGCTTATCCCGAGCTGCCTTAAGGATAGCCTCCTTCTCAATGAAGAAATGGACCCGCGTCAGGATGTCAGGCACGAGGCCCGGCCTCCCTGGCGGACCAGACACTCGGTGCGCACCGTCCAGAGCGGGCGGCGAGGTGTCATCGTCTCCTCTAATGTCGTGGAGTAGGTCGGCCACGAAAGTCATTATGTCAGTGCCTTCTGCCCCAAGTGGAATCCCCCGCAGGCGTATGTTGTTTCGGCGCCCCCGATTTTCCAGGTCCTCCTGCTTGATCTGCAGCTCGATGTGTTGCTCCTCTAGGGTGGCTAGCCGCTGCCATAAGTGTTCCTGGTCCTCCGTACGGGTGTCCAGGGTCTTTTCAAGATTGTCCACTCGCCCACCCAGCTCTCCTACATCTTTCCGGAGGTCTTTGACACAAGCTTGTACCTCTGTGCGCAGGGACCCTATTTCCGACTTAAGTTCCTGCATAAAACTGGTCATGAAGGATTGTGTGACCGGCTCTGATGAACATCCGGCCACAAGCGTCGCGTCAGGCGCTGGTACTGCCCCCGGTTTGTTCCACATGGTCAGGACTGTAGTATCCTTAGGAGTTGCTGAGGGCTCCTTCCCGGGTTTTGAGCGGGTCATGTTCATGGAGTAGGAGGAGCCACCTATTCCCACGCGTGGTCGTGTTCACAGCTTCAAGTCCCTGTGGGTGGTGATCAGGGGAAGACCAGGCCCAGTGGCGCAGTGGTGCGGTTGTATAATGCGCTAGCTGAGGGCCCTTCGGTTAAGCGTGGATTCTAAAGGTGCGGAGGAACCAGGTTATCCCAACTGTAATGGCCCCCCACCGTTTACACCAGGCTATGGGTGCCCAGGAGATCAACGGGCAAGGTATCAGCCACTCGAAGTGTATTGCGGCGTGGTGGCCGCTTCTGGTGATGATGGGAGGATCAGTCGAGTCCGCGGTGGAAGCTGGCGATGCTAAACATTGGAAAGTTAGGCTCTGTACTACCCCAATGGGTAAGCAGATGGTGGTGCCCTCAGTCTCGCTGACAGAGATCTAGGTTCCTCAAGCTAGCCGCCGGCCTGTCGTACCCCTCCGTATCCCGGATTTTATGGCCCGCCGCTCTCCGGCTCTCCACAGACGCCGACGCTAACTGCTAGACCGCCCCGGGTTCCCCGCTGAAGGTGTAGGAGGAGGGGGAGGCCAGCGCACAGGGGGCCCCCAGCAGGAGCGGTCGGTGAGGATGCTGTGGTCAGGTACAGGATAGTACACTTCCAAGGGCTTTACCGCAGTGTGGTGGGTCCAGAGCCGACGGGGGGTCCCGCCCAGCAAGGCAGGGGCGCCGCCGCTGGGGTAGGTCTTAGGCCCAAGAACCCGACCGCGGAGTGCAGTCCCAAGCTGCCCAGACCATCGACTCAGTCCCCCCCAGCGGCCGCTCTAACCCCCCCTCGTTCCCGTACCTGGTCAGGCGTTGTACACCCGGGCTCCTCTGTTGGCGGCTGTTTGCTAGCTTCTACATGAGCTCCGGCAGTCCATGAGGCAGAGTTGATGGCGGGAGCACCCCTGGCCGCCGAGGCCCGGCTCTCCTCTCAGGGACACCGGCGGGCCGGTGCACCGGTCAGTAGCTCCGGGGCGTCTCCGGACCTCACTCACGCCCCTGCAGCAGTGGAGGAACGCGGGGCCACACCTCGATCGCCCCGGGTGTCTCCAGCGTATTCGCTCAGGGTCCGGGCTATTAAGATGGCGGCCGTCTCTTATGGCTCTTTAAAATCGGGGATCTAGGCCAGGGTGGCGAAGTGTCTGCAGCGTCGGGTCCCCTCCGGACTCTGTACACTCTTCTCAGAGGCCGTGGGGTTTCTCCGGTGCTCCTGGGTACCTCCAGAGGTGATGGTTGTTGACACCCGGGGTTTAAGCAGCCAAAATGGCGGGCGGGCCACCGGGTCTCAAGCCTCCCTCAGTCCGAGTCTCCTCCGCCGATCTCCGCCAGCTGAGTTCGAGCCCTGGAGGCACTCGAGTCGCTCCGCTAGCGTGTGCTTCCACCCGTGTTTCTTTTTGGGCCGTGGAAATGCTTATATTCGCTATGGTTGGCTGCGGCGGCCCGGAGCTCAAATGGCGTACGTCTCACTCCATTTGCAGCGAGACCACGCCCCCTATGTATCATCTTTAATAGCATACTGCTGTGTATTGGGCCAATATGCGTAGTATGTATTGTTTGTTCCAGATCTCTTTTTACATCAGAGTGTCCCACAATCTACATGCATATTTTAAGAGACAGCGGTCCCTGAGTAGACAATGATATGAAATCAAATAAATATAGCCCCAATCGGCACTATATTGTAGCCATTATTCCATCCGGAAAAAGGCAATTTTAATATGCAATTATATTAAATGTACAGAACATAAAATTTAATAACCGTGGGACACAAGCCTGTATCCAAAAACTCACATCACAAAAAGAAAACAAGAGAAGGCTCAGGCAGCATGTAGTTGTCTGTGTCTAATCATTACAATGGAGCAAACAACAATTGAAGGAGGTCACCTTTACACGTAGTGTAGCAAATAAATCACAGTGTATAAGGTTGACACAGCTGTGAGTTTTTGGATACAGGCTTGTGTCCCACGGTTATTAAATTTTATGTTCTGTACATTTAATATAATTGCATATTAAAATTGCCTTTTTCCGGATGGAATAATGGCTACAATATAGTGCCGATTGGGGCTATATTTATTTGATTTCATATCATTGTCTACTCAGGGACCGCTGTCTCTTAAAATAAGTTAGTTCCCAAGGTCCCTGACCGATCAAATTGGGTTCCCTTGTACTTTATATATATACCACAATCTACATGCAGCTTAAATTAATTGGCTTTGGAAATGTCTGGGGGATCATCCGGGGTTATTGCCACTTGAAACTCCGTTAGGATTGTGTTTCAGGCTATCGAAATGGGATATTTGCGTAAACCAAGTGTGTCTTCTCTTAGCAAGGAAATAGCTTCAGCCTTAGCCCAGTTCAACATAGAATGAGCCCAGGCTTTAAGCGGTGGGGGATCTTCGGCTTTCCATCGTCTCGTGATGAGTCTTTTGGCTACTGCTAAACCCAGATCTGTAAATCTAGAGGAGGCCTTGTGTTTTTTCTCTCTAGGAGATATCCCTGCAATGCAAGCCTCCCATGTAGATGGTAAAGCCCTGTCGGTACTTGTGATCAATAGCTGTATCACTCCATGCCAGTATTCTTGCAACTTGGGACAGGACCACAACATATGTAGCAAATCGGCGTTTATTGCTATGCAGCGTGGGCAACAAGCATCCCTTCTATTAAAATACCAGTTAATTTTATCTGGGGATAAATATGCTCTATGAACTAAATAGAATTGGATCAACCCGATCGTGCATTTCTAGGAATGTGTCTAGGGCTCTCCAGTAATGTGGCCCATTCTTTGGGTGTACAGGATTGTTGGAAATGGCCCTTTTTGCAGGGTTATCCCCAAACCTTTTGCTTCTTCCTCCTATTTTTTCCTGACCTGTTTGTGTTGGTTTTAGGACTCAGGGCACTTTACCACTGTTAATCAGTGCTAAAGTGCATATGCTCTCTGTGTAAGTTGTGTTATGGATTGGTGTTTCCATGATTGGATATTTGATTTACTTGTTAGTCCCTAGTAAAGTGCACTGAGTGTGCCAGGGCCTGTAAATCAAATGCTACTAGTGGGCCTGCAGCACTGATTGTGCCACCCACGTGAGTAGCCCTGAAAAGGTAACTCAGACCTGCCATTGCAGAGTCTGCGCGCAGTTTGTAACTGCCATGTCGACTTGGCCAGTGCACACACTTGCCAGTCCCTAACCTTCCCTTTTCTTACATGTCAGGCATCCCTAAGGTAAGCCCACGGTACCCCTGTGGGCAGGGTGCAGTGTATGTGAAAGGTAGGACATGCCCTGGTGTGTGTGGCATGTCCTGATAGTGAATTACAGCCAATTTCGTTTTTCACTATTGCAAGGCTACCTGTTCCCCATAGGACAAAATGGGGAGTTTGTTTATAACATCTTATAAACATAACTGACCCGGGGAATTAGGTAGGAAAATAAAGTTTAGTATGCCTGAACTCAGAATCTAAAGATGCATCTTTTAGTGAAGGTGATTTTTACATTCTGTGTTTGAAAATACCACTTTTAGAAAGCAGGTATTTTCTTGCTCAGTCACCCCGTGTGCCTCTGCTGGAATGTGGATTGCCTGTCTGGGTTTTGGATGACAGAAGTCTGGGGAGCAGGAGTGGCTCCAGATAGTCTAGGTGGGTCAGGAAAGGGCTGAATAGACCTGGCTGCAATTGGGGAAGGGGGAGGAGATTTCCTTGCACCTCAAAGGGCCTGGTCTGCCTCTGACAATGCCGTCTCCACCTCCTGCCAGGAAGTCACACCAGAGAAGGCAGAACTGGTTCTAGCTGGGCACAGACACTCTCTGCCTAAGAGATCAAAGGATTTTGGGATATAAATATTGGGGCCCAGACCCCTGAACTTTAGAACTCTTTTGGACCAAGAAGACTGCCAAGAAGAAGAGCTGGAGAAGCTGTGAGGAGGAACTACCACTTTGCTGTGTGCTTTGCTGTGTTGGCCTGCAGTGGCTGCTTCTGTCTTGGGCAGTGAAAGGACTGGACTGGACTTTCTGCAATCTACTTTTGTGAGTTTCTCCAAGGGCATTTGAGTTAGAGCTTGCCCCCTGTTCAAGAAGTCTCAGGAACAGCAAAGACTTCAAGTTCTTCTGCCCTCAGCACTGGGGACTGTGTGTTTTGTGCTGCAACAGAAGAAAAAGCAACCCGACGCCGTCTACAACGCCGCTGCTGACTTTGTGTCCTGAAGGCACAGCAGAGGGCACCGCTGCAACGCCGCACCGCGACCCTGGTCTCACCGACGACGCCTGCTGACGCCACCACCGAACCGCTGCTTGCACCGCGACTTGTGGGCACCGCACTGCCTCGCTTCACGACGACGCCTTGGTATCCCCGACGCCGCCGCTCCACGCCGAAATCTAAGCCGCTGCTTGCACCGTGGTTCGAGGGCCCGCTCGTAAAGTTACATGACACACCGCCCTCATCCCGCACCGCAGCCTTGGCCTACCGACGCCGGCATCATCGACTCCAGTTCGTCAGCCGACGACAGCGCTTCAGCCACGACGCCGCTGCTGCTTGCACCGTGACCTGCCAGCACCGTGACGAGCACCGCATTCACTTCGCACCGCGACCCTGGTCTCACCGACGACGCCATCTGACGCTGCCACCGAGCCGCTGCTCGCACCGCGACCTGAGGGCACTGCACGCCGCACCGCTGCACTTCGCACTGCATCACCTGATGCCTGCCGACGCCAGCGCTCCTGACTTCAACAGAGAGGAGTTCGATCTGCAACGCGTGTGACTTCGAGGGCCCCAACGACTCTTGCACTGACCTCCGGAACCGACGCCTGCGGACGCCGTGCTTTCGGAAGCTCAATGTGAGGTCGCCAACACCCTGCATTTCTAAAAGGTACTGTTTGCGGGTCTTCCCGACACCGTAGCTGGCCCGCGACGCCGCGGTCAGCCAGAACTGTTTGGATTTGTTTGCTCACGATGCCGTGATAGCCCCGCACGGAGCTATCGTCATCAAGGAACTGTTTTTCAAGCATATTCTGATAACTGAAGATTTTTAAGTACTGTATTGTGAATTTTTATAGTTTTTGGTCTTGTCTTAAGTATATAAAAATATAGGATATTTTTCTAAACTGGTGTGGTGTCCTTTTGTAGTGCTTACACTGTATTACTGTTGGTTATGTGCAAATGCTTTACACACTGCCTCTAAGATAAGCCTGACTGCTCGTGCCAAGCTACCAAGGGGGTGAGCAGGGGTTATTTTAGGAGTGTAACTCCCTTATCCTGACTAGAGTGCTGGTTTCTGCCTGGCTTTGGCACAAGCCCTAGCCTACCAAAAATCCCATTTCTAAAAAGGATTGTGTTAAATCTGCCTCCCATTTTTGACGCTGTGGTGTTAAGTCAGTCATAGTGTGTTCACGAATCGAGTCTGCGAACCATTTGATTAGGTGCCGTCCCGTACCCATCACATGATTATATCCTGCATCAAGATGTGTGTTGGGAGTTCTAGCGAAATATTGCCCCAGTGACGTCCCAACTTGGCCATCCAAGACGCATGATTAAGGAATTGTCCAGGGTGAACACCCTCTTCATCTGTCAAAGAGAGGAAGGGCCGCAGCACAACTTCCGTATATAGATCTCCCAGGGTATGTATATCGGCATCATGCCAATCCGTGAGTTCTGCCGCTATAACTCTGCCTCCTTCTTTTGGCATTCTCAGTAATGGAATTGGGAGCACAAATGGTGTGCCATGTCTAGTGAGATATAAAGCCTGTCGGAAACATTTCTGGGCTATCTGCACCAGGAGAGGGAGTGAAGTGTGTGATCCAATGCAAGGATGAAAAATAATAAGGAGTCTGTCCAGTGTATATGAGGGACCTCTATCTGCTGTATCATTTAGATGTAATTCCGCTGCCCATTTAGCCACCCATTGTATTTGGGACGCCAAGTAGTAGTGTTCCATATTGGGTAGAGCTAATACACCCTGTGCCTGAGGCAAGTATAGTTTAGTTAACGCCACCCTGCAGCGCATGTTGTTCCATATAAGATCTCTCATCATCCCTTCCAATGGCCGAAAAAATGACGCACTAAATATATCGGAAGGTTAGCGAAATAATATAATAATCTGGGTAACATCACCATTTTAATTAGTGGGACCTTTCCTGCAACAGAGAGATTAAGCGTTTTCCAGAATTCTATTTGGGTTCTTAATGCAGTGAGTGCTCTGGATAGATTCCCATCCAGAAGACCTCGATCAGTGTGATAAATGCGGATTCCCAAGTATCAAAACATAACCGGCTGCCAGGTCACTAGTGTGCCATCCACAATCAGACAAGGGGCTTCCGTGTCTGGAGTAAAGGGGAATATACATGATTTTTCCCAATTCACACCCAATCCCGACAATGCTGCAAAGAGTTTAAGTGTATCGGGGATGATCGGGGGTATCGCTTGCAGATCCTTTATGTAAAGCAGGATGTCATGTGCATAAAGTGAGATAGCATGCATTTCCTTCCCTAAGTGTATGCCCCAATGTATCGCTGATTGACGCATAGCTATGGCCAAGGACTCTATAGCTCGGTAGAATATTAGTGGGGAAAGAGGGCACCCCTGTCTAGTCCCTCTTCCGATCGGTATGGGCGCCGATAACAAAATTCTGAGACGGACTCTTGCTGTTGGAGTGCTATATAGCAGCTTAATTAAACTTGGGAAATATGGACCGAATCCAAAACGTCGCAGCACTGCAAACATATAGGATCATTCCACTGTGTCAAAGGCCTTTAAAGTGGTGCTCCGGGCTGGGACAAAGACGTTCTGATCTGGGTGGACCAGGTACGAGATGAGAGGTGCTAATCGGCCAGCCAGTACAACAGCCAATATTTTGTAGTCACCGTTTAGCAGCGCCAGGGGACGGTAAGAACTTGCATGTGTGGGATCTCTATCCGGTTTGGGAAGTGCGATTAACTTTGCTTCTGTCAAAGAAGCCAGGAGAGAAGAACCCTCTAGTGCCTCCGTATAAACCTTCAGCAATTGCGGGCTTAACAGATCAGCGTATGTCTTGTAAAATTCGTGGGGAAGGCCATCAGGTCCCAGGACTTTACCGTACAGCAGTGTTCTCATCGTGCCTCTCACTTCCTCTAGTGTAAGCGGTGTATCCAATTCCCTACGCTGCTCGGGAGTGAGAGTGCGGAAAGCAAGACCGTCAAGAAAGGAATGTGTATCAGTCTCAGGGACTTCTATAGCCGATCTATATAGCTTAGTTAAGTGCATAGTCAGCTCACTATGAATTTCATGTTGTGTAAACTTAAGCGCGACATCCAGTGAATGAAACGCAGTGATAGGTCCCTTGGCTTGATCCTGTTTTATGAGCCAGGCCAGCAAGGGTCCTGATCTATCTGCTTTTGCGTGTGTTGTCGCTGAATGCGCCTTGAAGTTCAAGCATCTTTGACGTTTAAGGAGTCTTGTATGTTTTTTACGTGCTTCTAGAAGCAAGATGGGATCTGCAGTGCCTTCTAATGCTTGGGATTCTAATGCCAATAGATCCTTTTCTGTTACAAGTAGCTCTGATTCAATTTGCTTCTTCAATACACAACCCAGCCCCAGACATCTCCCTCGTAGTGTAGCCTTCATGGCAGCCCATTCCAAAATTGTGGACGAGGCAGTCCTAGTGTTATGTGTAAAATACTCACTGATGACCTCTCCTATTGGGTCCCTATAGAACGGATCTTCCAACATCGTAACCACCATGTATGGATATCAGGAGTCCTACATTCCCATGCAAGTACAACGTAGTGTAGGTTGTGATCGGAGTGCGTATGACCCCGATAATCCGAGTCCATTACATAAGGGAGTAAGGAGAATGAGCCTAGAAATCTATCCAGTTGCACATGAAGACTGTGGGGTATTGAATAGAAGGAATAAATCCTTTCTGAGGGGATATGTTGCTGCCATACGTCTACCAACCCCCACCCATGCGCCTGTCCTTTCAATATTGCAGCATTGGTTGCAGCGGTCGTGCATCGTAAGGAAGGAAAGTATCTATCCAATCCAATATCCATAACGCTATTGAAATCCCCTCCAATCAGCCACGGGAGGTCACACCATTTTGTTAATATTTGGGTTAGCGATCTTAGGAATTGGCCTTGGTCTTAACCGGGGGCATACACATTACCAAACGGTCTTGACGTCCATCTAGCCTACCTTTAAGTAGTACATATCTGCCATCTTTATCGGCAATTACCTCATCTATCGTAAAAGGTGTACCTGGGCGGATTCAAATTAGGGCCCCACGTGCAAACAATGAGTAATCAGTGGCGCACACTTTACCCCTAGATCTCTTTTGTAGCCTGACTGTTTCAACCTTGTTTAAGTGTGTCTGTTGTAATAAGGCTACGCGAACGTTATGTCTCTTAAGGTAAGAATAGACCGCATATCTTCATGAGGATGTGCGGAGACCCCGTACATTCCAGGTAAGTATAGTGTGGCCTGTCATAACACTACTTTATACAGAAATAAAGTGCATTCCATCGCATGTATGCATCTAAGTGTGGAAAATAACATTGCCCAGTCCTCCTAATAAAACTACTACAATTAAAAGAAAAGTGAATGAGCCAACTTGGCTATGGAGAAACATTATTAGAGCGGTCCCCAGAAACACGAGGTACTGCCCAAACCCTGAAGGTGCGGGAAACTACCCGCGATTCTAACTGGTTCCCTTTATAAAGGAAAGTATGAGGGGGTTTGAGGCCATGTAGGGCAAGCCACTGTGATATCCCCAACTGTCTCAATTCGTAGCATCTAATACTGTGAGCAGCTAGAGTGACCTGCAATACACGGTGGTAAGTCTAATTGTTTTATGAATTTTATACACCCCTTAGTGGAACAAATATTGTAAGAGTAATACCACCCATGTTTCGGGGTTACAGTTCTACAGGCAGTCCATGTTATAAGCAACCTCTTCCCAGTCTTTATACGATACCATTAGAAGTCTGCGGCGTGACGTCCGGCATGCGCATCGATACAGCCTCTGATAGTCCAGCTGCTGATGAGTCTTCGTCCTCCGAGGAGTGAATTGAAGTTCCCTCCTTACTGATAGATGCGGCGCCTTGAGCAATTCGCCCTGCTAAGCGTACTGCTTCCTGGTGCTACTGTCTGATTTGTTCGGGATCCAGTGCCGCTGATTGAGTTTGAGCTTGTTTCGTAGGTCGTCGACGGCGATTCCTCATTCTATCTGTTGTTCCATTCCTGGCATCTGGTATGCCCATGGGCCTGGTCCCCGAAAACCGACCCGTGATTTCAAGCCAGTCCCATGTGTTTTGAGGTGCATCGAAGAACCTCGTTTTCCCTTCCGAGACCACTCTGAGCCTCGCTGGGTAGAATAATGAGTATATGATGCCTAGTTGTTTAGGCTTCTGCTTGGCATGCAGGAAAGACCCCCTTTGCTGCTGAACCCTTATTGTGTAATTTGGGAAGAAGAGGACCTTTACATTGTTAAATTTGATCTCAGGCATCTTCCTGGTTTCCCGCAATATCATATATCTGTCTTTAAAGTGTAACACTTTAAATATCAGTAGGCCGCCCAGGCACCGGTTTCCTGCCCTGGTCGCGATGTGCCCGTTCTCTGGTCAAAAAGGAAGAGAAAGAGGAGGAGGGCAGCACATCTCTAAGCCATTGTTCTAAAAAGGCCACTGCATCCTGGCCCTCTGCCCCTTCCGGCAGCCCAACTAGGCAGACATGATTCCTCCTGGAGCGTCCCTCAGCATCTTCCACATGATCTTTGAGTTGCCGCATTCTGGCCTCGTGTGCGTTTTTGCTGTTTTTCCAGGAATTCAGTGGCAAGCTTCAGTTCTGTAACATCCTGTTCCACCGCCTCAACTCTGTCCTTCAATTTTCATGATCCACGTGTAGCCGCTTGAGGTCAAGCGCTACTTTGTCTATTTTGGATTCCATCGATTCTCTGGATCGCTCTATTGCGTGTAATATGACATCTAACCGATCTGTCGGGGGGGTCCTGTTGTGTTAGCGGTTGTGTTTGGTCCATGTCCATGGTTCCAGCCACTAGCGAAGAGGTCCTCGATCCGGCTCCTCTCATGCGACCCATCTGCCCAGGTAGGGTTCTCTGGGCACCCCAGCTGTCCCAAAACTCTTGATAGGATAGAGCGATAACATTGTCCGAATTCTGTGGTTTACCGTGTCACGTCCCCCAACAGGGGCAACAATATGAGTCTCAAGGCACCCCAGCTGTCCCAAAGCTTCTGATAGGATAGAGCAATAACGGTGTCTGAGTCCTATGATGTACCGTGACACGTAACCCAACAGGGGCAACAGTGTGAGTCTGTCACAGATCTTTCACTACAGTGGTCAAGGATTATGCTCTGGTTCTGTAGCGTATACCTTTGTGAACATCAATATAGCTTCCTCTGTCCTGAGCCCAGTACGTCTTCTTTCGCATTGGTGAGTCAAGGGGGCCCTCCTTTCCCAGCACAACGTGGAGCTATGCGTCAAATCTTTCCATAGATCATTTGTGTTTCACCAAGTACATCCTGTCCAAGGATGTCCACAAGTGCAGACCCTCTTGTGCGTTCCCATCTATAACTGCTTGCGTTCACATCGTACTCCTACAATCAATATTGTGAACTGTCCAGTTCTAGATTGTTCTCCGGGCTGTGCCCATTGCGGTATGATCCCAGAGAGTATCTCCCAGCTAAACACTGTCGCAGCGTGGTGCCACCTCAGTCATCAGAGAGCTTCTTGTGTGCCCCCATGTAGTCACTTTTCCAACCCTGGGCCCCTGTGTTGCCCCCGACCCACCTTCTGCTAGAGGACACGAGCACACGCCGCTTCCTCAGGTCGGGTATCCCGATAAGAGACTGGGATCATCTAATATCTTGCTGGCAGCCTCTGTCTCTTCCCTCCCTCACGCAGTCTACGCTCAAAGTCAATACTGACATGCCAGGCCCAGATCGTTCCCAGTACCTTTCACAGCTGGGCACTTCTTTTCCGTTGACAGCGCGTGTGCCTCCGGTTTATACACCTAGGTCCCAGGGCCTCTCGGCAGCTGTCGTGCACTTTTCCGATGCTCACTGTTCAACGCCGCGGTATCTCTTCAAGAGACTCGATTGAACTCTTCCGCGGGCATCTCCTTATTCCGCCATCCACCCCCAGGGGGCCAGAGCGTCGTTCGTCCCCTCTCACCTCGGATTTCTCGGGTGCTACGCTCTCCACCACTTATCCCTCAATGCTGCTCAAGCCGACCACTCCGCGCCTTCTGCCACCTCGATCAGCTCAGTCCGGACCGCACTTGGAGCCGCGGTCGTCTCCTCAATTCTCAGTGTTGTTTATTTCACTCTGAACTAGGCTGCGCTGTGGACGATCAGCGGTACCCCCGGTAGGCGAAGCGACGTCTGTCACCGTCTGTCGCTGCTCTGTCCTGTCACAACAGGCTCGTCTGCATACAGGCAACGTCGTGGATCCTCCTCAGGCCACACTTTTCCAGTCAGGGCCCGGCCTTCATCCGCTACTCCTCTACAGTCACTGCCGCGGCGATGTCGTGACCTCTACATGCATCGGGGGAGCTCTCCTCGCGCCCTGCCACGGTGTTCCGTTAAGGAAGCCTTCAGTTAACGGATAAATATGCCAGACTATGGGGATTAGTGGCGGAGCGTATTTAAGATGCGTCCGCCATGTTGCCCTTGCTGGCCACGCCCCCGCCAAATGAAACCTTAATGAACAGAAATTGATGAGATTGTGCTAATTTACTGCATTTTTCAGTAGCCAATAATAACTTGATGGCTGTAATTAAAAATCACCAATTACAAAACAGACAAAAGAGCAAGGTCAAAGTAACAAATATGGAAAGGCCACTCTGCAGCTTTTAAAATTCTACCGCTTCAACAGAGGGATACGATGTTCCAAGGTATGTTATTGTACTTACAACAGTCCATGAAATCCAATATAGTTTGCCTCAGGATTTTAACACAAGAACCCAAATCTGATTCTGCAATAATACGGTCTCTCTAAGCCAGGATAATAGTTGATGCACAATGCCAATCCTTAATCACATATACGTTATCTACCAAAGTTAATTAAGCCTCCATACCTAAGCAGAACCTAAAAGCCATAAACAATCTAAGTGTAATTTTTCCCAACTCAGTAAACTTTTTAAGGGCAAACTTTCCGTCTAGGAATCTTCACTTAACCAAGAATTTAGCCAATGTGGGAATATTCCATGTCGTGATATACAATCCGGGTAGTCTAATTCAGAGCAAACACTTTTTGCATAACACAACCATAGCATTTTTTCAGATACATCTAACTTCATGCGGTCCTGAATAGTTTCTCGGTTTGAGTTTGCTGCAGGATTTGACCAGATGGAGACCCAAAGGAGCATAGGAGCAAATTAAATTTTAACCTTGAGGTAGCCAATACCTAGCTCCTCATGACAGATAAAGTGTGAAGTGCTGTGAGGCAAGCCCAGCTATAAAATTGATTTTCCCTCCAGCTGCAGGTGCGTGGTGCCTGTTGGATTCCACACTCCAGTACCATAAGTGGCAAAAGAAATACACATGCTGTTATACATTGTTTTCATTTGCAGAATAATAGGTTTGTTTCTTATCCTATAGGATAGTTAAAGACTGTGCCCCATTGAATAAATTTAAGCTTGTTGCACTGCAAACGAGAGACGGTCTGGTGGTGTTATCAAATGAAATGCCTGTGTATGAGAAATAAACAGTCTACTCCAGGACGTGACCATTAGTAGAAATTATTTACATTTGATAGATTTTGGGCCCAAGGATAGGTTGTATGTTTTACAAAATTTGATGTTTAAACCTAGATTATCCATGAACGATTCACAGCAGTCATTAAGATTTTTCACACCATTACGAGGTTCTAGATCGAATGACTGTATCATCAGCATATACTAGAATACGCATGGCTTTCCTACCTAGTCTGTAAGTGTCTTTTGCCCGTAAGCACATCTCCAGTTGGCTTGTATACTAAGTAAACAAGAGCGGGTGTGGACACAGCCCTGTCATACATCTCTCACTTTGTTAAAACTTTGAGGTGGATGTTCTCAAGAACGTGCGATAACCATCGCCAAAATAGGTTAACGCAATTTTTCATATCGCCGTCTATCGCGGGAAAATAACTCCGTATTAACGTCGTATTCTCAACACGGCAGTAACATGCGATAGTATCCCGATAACGCGTGAAATGTCCGCGATAAAATTACCGGGACGGCGATAAAAATCTAAAGCCGAACGTGAAAAAAGTGGCGATAGGCCCAACCGCAATAAAAAAAATCAGCGATAAGCTGCGCCAGGCCTGCAATTCACACACGTCAGGCGGGAAAAATCACTATAAAAGCAGAAACAAAAACCACAAACAAAACCAAAACAACTGCGAAGCACAATGGAGGTAGTCGGAGCAAGTACAGAGGACAACCAGAACCCCACAAGCCCCACGGAGGACCAGCATGGGACCTCGGGGTCAGGGAAGGGCAAGGAGAAGAAGAAGAGGAAGACGCGGTTCAGTCCGCAGGAAAACAGGATCCTGATAACGGAGGTGATAGAACACCATCAACAACTGTTCGTCACCTCCACTGTGTCATTGGCAACAAAAAATTGAATATGGCAGTCCATCGTGGAAAAGGTGAATGCAGTCGGAGTGCTGAGGAGGACAATGGAAGAGGTCAAGAGGCGCTGGAATGATGTGAAGCGCAAAACCAAGCAGAAACTCGGCAACAACCAGAAGGCAGCAATGCAGACTGGAGGTGGGAGTCCAGCGCCACAGGAGGAGCTGGATGAGATGGAGGAAATGGTGTCCACAGTCATCAGTGTGGAGACGGTGGCAGGAGTTGGGGGTCCGGACACTGCTCAACATGACCTGACACAACAGCAATAGGGTGAGTAACGACCAGGGACTGGGAGGACGGGGGGAGATGGGCACAATGGCACACATGCACAATTAAGTATAGCACAGTGCACACCCACAATGACTCTGGATCATGTCCCTGATCCCCTTGGCACACTGCAGCACACCTAGAAACAGCAAGTAGGCCCCTGTCGACTATGTGCCCAGAGGGGTCCCTTCCCACACATCACCAATCTCACAACCAACCCATGCACATGTGCCAAACCCAGCAAAGCGGCGTGTCTGTGAGCCACACTGACAATGCAAGTGACACTGCATGATGAATAGCATGGCTGCAGTCAATATATCATGACTTGTTGCACGCCACGACACTGAGGTGGCTGAGTGTGGACCACATCCATAAAGGAGCAGGTCACACTCTGACTTCAACAACACATCTGCGGACAAACCATGCCCCAGAGTCCCAACTCCCACCAAGAGTCCAATTTACCCAAGTATGCAACATCTCAGCACTGTATAAGCACAGAAGTCAAAGGCACACCGCCTCAAAGGGATAAGGGGCAGTAAAATCAGAGCTGCAGGGGCGACTCTCCCAAAATGCAGCACACACACATAACATTCAGAGCACATCAACATTGACAACAATGTGGTACAAACTGCAACACGTTCACAAAAGAACAGAGGACACAACTGGTGCCGCTTGTGTGTAGAAACTGGCCAATCACATTTGGCATAGCAGGGAAATGTGAGATGATAATGTACAAGTACAAACACACATCCGTGATGTTGTTGAAATGTCCACTGTCCCGCATCAAATAGGCAGCTCAACCCAAACAGTCACAATGTACATTGTCATGCAGTCTGTATGTAAACTTGTACAATGCGTCAACATACATGTGAACACAATGTTAAACTGCATCTCCCCTTCACATTGCAGAGGGAGAATCAACACCTCCTGCAGAGCAGACCGAACATCTCTTCACTGATGACGAAGAGGACCTCCACACCTTCGACACCGACGCCCTCCAAGAGCTCATGGACAGGTTCGGCACCTCACCTCCAGGAGCCGGGCAGCCCAGCTGCATCGAGGAGACCTCACCCCCTGCACAGACCACACAGCATTAAGCACCCACCACCACGGCTATCTCCCAGGACCCCCACGAACAACACATGGCCTTCCAATGCCGTGTGTTAGGGTGCCAGGAGAAGATGGCTGATCAGGTGCGGGTGGGTTTCGACCTCATGGCAGCCAGACTAGATGCCATACGTGGGTGTCTGAAGTCCCATCAGGGACCACTTACAGACACTAATGGACACCCACAGTCCGCTCCATGCTCTCCAACGATCCATGGCTGACATCGCTGGAGTCCTAACTCTAAGACAAGAACAACTGACAAGTCAGAGTGGCTCCAGCGATGTCAGCCGAGAGTTGGGACACATGCGGAGGATCATGGAGAACATGGAGCGGATGCAGGCGGAAAGAATGGCTGCCACGGCTGCACACCAGCGAGATGTAGCTGGGTTCTTCCATGCCCTGCAGACCCTCATCATGGCATTGCTGCCACAAGGACTGGCGCGGATGAATGCTGCTGCTACTACTCCATCCACATCTCCGCCCCTGAAGTGTCAGTGCCTCACAGTGCGGCAGACAATCCACCTCCGGCCCCTGATATGTCAGTGCCACACAGTGCTGCAGACAAAACCCCACCACCCACATGTGAGGCACATGAGACATCAGAGGACGAAGATGCGAATGATTCTGCCTTAGTGGTAAGAAGGAAGCGGTAGCATTCATCTCCGCCATATGGCCTGTTTCTGCTTGGTTCTGCCCTCTGCATCATCACCTTCCACTGTCCCCCGATACACTCTGCGACACTCACCTTGGACCTCGACATGGACTGCCATATTCTGTTTGGTTACCAATGACACAGCTATCAGACTGCGGACTGAACTCTTCCTCTACCGATGAACTTGTCAATCCCTAAAGGACTCTGGCTGGCCCTCCACGGGGCAACAATGTAAAGTGGGGTTTGCATGGCCCTGTACTTCTCCAGCTTCAACACTCCACCGAATGTGAATACAACATTCTAATTCACACAGATGTGTCATGTCTATGTTCAATCAAGTATGAATGTATGGATGAATGTAGGGGCAGTGATTCCCCCTCACGTCCATGTTGCTAATGTTGTGGGACTTGAGTCACAGGGTGCAACTCTCTGCATCATGGTGGTACATATTTGACCCCAAAAGACGCCCTGTTGTCCTTTTCTTGGTCACAAATGACAGCCTTTATGTCATGAATTTGGACACATGTGATACGCTGCTGAGTGGGATTAAGTACTATCTTTGACACCCTGAAATGGCATTTTGAATACGTGACACCCTAAACAGCCTTTCTGTACAGAGGTGACACACCCGCCATCTAATTGCCATTTGTGAGATTGTTAGCACTAAATGTTGCACTTACACTTGTCAGAGTGATGTGCTTATGCAGAGGAGTGACATGTACACAGGGAATGTGTGTTGGAATGAATGTATTTGCACATGCTGTGCCTGTGGTCATTTTGTCCTGTCCCATGATTGCTAAGGACAGTCATAATGTGACGAGCTCATGTGAAGAAATTGTTAATGATTGTGTTCCTTCGGGCTAATCCTGCTGCAGCTGCACTGGGGTGTGGTCCACCTGCCTCATCTTCATCATCATCGTCCGGTGCATCTGGCACTTGGATCCATGGGGGATTGGTGCGTACACATATGTTGTGCAGCACACAACATGCAATGATCATCTTGCACACTATTTCTGGGCTGTACAGGAGTCTTCCACCTGTGATGTCCAGGCACCTGAAACGTGACTTTAACAAGCCAAATGAGCGCTCCACAATGCCCCTGGTGCGTTTGTGGGCCGCATTGTACTGCCTCTGGGCCTGGGTGTTCATGTCTCGGAGGGGTGTCATCATCCACGGGCAGAGTGCATATCCTTGATCACCTGTGACAGGGGAGAGAGATATGTGTCAATCGGTGGTTCTGCATTCTGTGTTGGCAGGCTTATTAGTTTAGTGGTGTGTGATGTGTGCGACTTTGGTCAGGATATGGCGGACACAGAGACACACGCAGTATTTACTTTGGTAGCCATCCCGGGAGTGAACCACGCCCAGAGCCCCGGGCTATTTATTCCCACTCCTACGCTGGACTGGCGTACGCCGGCCCAGCCCACTCCGCTTACGCTTACAGGGAGGGACGACATAGCTACATGTCCAAGGTCTTCCCCACTGCCTGTGGTGACATGGTTGCGTCCACTGTCCACAACACTACAAACACCAGCAGTATATGTCCACATGGACATGTCTGTGCTCTGCATACTGAAGTCTGTCCAGCATATCACTGCCACACTTGGCATTGTGTACATTCTTATTGATGGGTCACTTGCCTCCTTCGCACAGACTTGGTTCCCACCTCTCCCCACATTCTGCAATTGTGTGGCAGAGGTGCCATGACATGGGTGGTTTGTCTACATGGCTGGCCACGGTTACCACAGTTACTTGTGTTGTTGGGTCTGGTAGGTGGGCATGTTGTTTGGCATGTTGTATGTGATTTTGTAACGTGTGCATTCCCACAGTTGTGAGTTGCATGATTGTGGAGTTGAGGTGTGTGGTGTGTTCATTTGGTACTTACCAACGAGCAGTGCATTTCCATAGGTGCCATCCTGGAAGCGCTGGTTGATGATGGACTGTCGGAAGATGTAGGAATCATGCACACTGCCTGGGTAGTTGGCGACGACGTTGGTGAAGAGTCCCCGGTGGTCCACTATTGCCTGCACATTGATGGAATGCATGTGCTTTCTGTTGCGGTAATTGTGTGCAGTGTCGGCAGGGGGCACAAGTAGGATATGTGTGCAGTCAATTGCCCCCAACACGTGCGGGAAGCCAGCTATGGTGTAGAATCAATCAATCAATCAATCAATCAGGGGTTTTATAAAGCGCGCTACTCACCCGTGAGGGTCCCAAGGCGCTGCAGCCTTGCTTGGTCTCCAGCTGTTCCTACGCAGTGTGGGGGAAGTGAAGATGCTGGGGTACCAAGCTGATGATGGCATCCAAGACAGGTGTGAGGAACTTTGATAGGGCTGGCTGTGAGACTCCTCCGACTCTGGCAGTTGTTGGTTGGAAGGTACCAGAGGCCAACAGGTGCAGCACAGCCAGCAGCTTTGTCTGCGGAGGGATGTTGGTTGTCCGCTGTGTTGGTACCGTCAGCCTGTGGGCAATGTGGGTCAGGATGCGGAGGATGGTTGTCCTTTTGAGCCTGTAGTGGGCAATGACATCCTCTGGCGTTAAATCTGTGAGGCTGGTGCGTTTTCGGAAGGTCCGCTGTCTTGCTCTGCGCTGCCTCTGTGGTAGTCCGAGGGGGGTGGTCCGGGGGGGGGGGCCTGGGGGTGGTGGCGGTGGGTGTTGTGGCCCTCTTGGGTCTACGAGCTGCATGATCAGTAGCTCCATGACATGTGTTGGTCTTCAGATGTGACTCTGGGCTGGGCTCCCTTTCTACTGCAGGTTGTCGTCCTGCTTAACACCAGTAATAGGCAGGTGTTAAATCCCTGCTGCTAACGCGCCTTTCGCCTGTTTTTGGATCGCTTCGCCGATCTGGCTGGTCGTTGAGAATATCGCGAAGTGGTGTTTTCGTGTGTTTTTGCACGGGAACGCCTACTCTGCATATCATTAGCGTTAGTTGTCGCTCTCATCCGTGGCGATGTTTTTTGCGGCAGCTATCGCTGGAAAACTGGCGATATCGGCAGTTTGCACCAGCTTGAGAATAGGGCGATAAATCTATCGCCACTTTTGCGGCGCTAAAGTGCCGATAAATCGGCGATAAACCTTGAGAATATGCCCCTGAGTGCACTCGCCTTCCAATTCGTATCTCACTCTACCTGTTAGATCACTGTGAAGACAGTTCAGGAAATCAATAGCATAGTCCAACCCCTTAGCGTGTAAAATATCTCAAATGTTTGCCCTTTTGACTCTACAAAAAGCTGAACTGAAATCCATAAACTCCAAGGGATATATTTACAATGAAAGTGACTCAGTACGTGCCGCCAGCCATTTGGCTGCGTCGTACTGAGTCACGTTCAAAGCACAGGGATGTGACATATTTACAACAATATGTTGCATCCCTGTGCTTTCCCCAGCGCTGGTGCACAATCGGCTGCCATGCGCCAGCGCAGGTACCCTTGCACCATGGTGCAAGGATGCCTGCGTCGTGGGGTGATTGTTTTGTGCAGGAAGGGACACCTTTCTGCACAAAAACAATCTATTGAGGTGATTTACTCTTTCTATGCATGCTGTAGAATGCAGCACGCATTGAAAGAGGAAAAAAACGAGGAGAAATGTAAACATTTCTCCTCGTTGCGCCTCGCTACGCCAACCCTGGAGTGGCGTAGCATTCTGACGCATTTCTAGGCTTACTATTTCTCGTAAATCTGGAAATGCATCAGAATACATGGGTGTTGCATGGGAACACCCACAGCAAAACCCATGTCACGCCCCCTACACGCAAAGTGTTGCGTGAGAAGGGACGATATTTACAAATATCGGGCAGCAGGTTGCGCCGCCGGTGCGTCACACAACGTGACGTGCCGGTGGCGCAAGGGGCTTCTAAATAAGCCCCGAAATGTTTAGAACCCTCCATGGTAAGCACATATTTACTGATTCATAAGCGCAGACTGAAGATTTGCTCTCCGTCCCCCAGGCTTGCCCGAAAACCATACTCACTTGGACAGGAGAAGCAGGAGAGGGAAACAACCATGGGAATCCAACTCCGTGACTTGCATTGGCCCAGCAAGTTTCTACTAACTTTAATGCACTTGGAAAAGCAGGCCCAGTTCTACTAATACAATACTCATAAACAATGCAAACAAGAAGATGTGAAACCGAATGTGAAAGCTGCCTAGAGTCTCCGACACATGGCGAGAAAAATATTTCTTTACCGGTATGAATGGGTGAGTAATAACAAAGAGGCAATCTGGCACCTTCAGGACGTCATGGCCTTCCTTGCATAAATTGTGAAAAATAGAAAAATGGTTTACATTTTGGACAAGTGGGGGCTCACTTTTGTTTGTTCCCAAAAATGTTTTCATTATGTTTTTCTCTAGTGGTCATTTTACATTTTGCATGGCAATGGTGAAGAGTGAGTTTGTAATCGAATCATTACCTTTCTCTGTCCTATAGGCTATTAGTTAGGCTATCTCTTCTGATGTCTACCTGTCTATCATTTTTACTGCCTTTCTGCCCACTTGCTTTCCTGTAGGAGTCTGTTTCTTTGTGTATGTGTTCCTGTCCTTACATCTCTCTCTCTCTCTCTCTCTCTCTCTCTCTCTCTATCTATACATATATATATATATATATATATTTCCACACAAACAGGCTCAATCCCGGCGCGCTCAGATGCGGGTGCTGGCGTTTGGGCTGAGCCTCTGAGCCCATAGATGTTTGATTTTCACAAATAACGCCGCACTCACTGAATTCCTTTACAAGTTCTTTTTTATTCAAAGAACACTGTGTGTATATATATATATATATATATATATATATATATATATATATATATCTCCATCTCCTACTGGTGGATGCCAGTAGGTAGTTATAGTTAGTACCATGTTTCCATAGGAAAAGCATTTTTTGACTTGCCTATAATTTTGGCACCATTTGCCAAATCTTCATGACATTTTCCAAACAAAGTGTCAAGTTAGGTCTTGTGCATGGAAAGTTTCAGGGTGATCCATCAAGTGGGGGCAGAGAAAAAGGGCAGGGGAAAAAAAGTGTGTTTCTCATGTTAATTCCTGTCGAGTCTTCAAACACGCCTACAGCCTGAACCGCTACACGGAATTACACCAAATTTGGCAGAAAGTAAGATTTCGTTCCATAGACTACGCTTATTGTTATTTGTTGTAAATCCATTGACAGAGCCGGATTCCTCTACAAAGTTACTCTGGAACCCTTGGTCAATGGATCCTTAGTACCTGCTGAGAAGTGTAGAGGGGAGAAATAACTCATTAAGGCAAACTACCAGCTCTAAATAAACCTGACTCTGAAGAATCACAGACTCCGAATTCCAAGTTAGTGGGTTTATTGCAAAGCCAAAAACTACTGGACATACAGACACCTCAAGACGAGGTTGTAGAAATAAATTGGAACTAATACAAATCCAAACCTAAGGGCAAGATTGAAACACTGGAGCATGAAAAGAATGACAAATTCCAGAACCAGAACGCAGGCAATGATTGCCCCCACGATCAGTCTTCATTTGGGGTTGGTAAGTGAAAAACATTAGTCTGTCCCTACGCTACTACTACAGTGACATCCCTACTTAGCATTCCCCAGGCAAGATCAGGAAAAGGCGTCAGCACATGAAGACTTCCTAAGAAGTGCACTCACGTTGTATGGGTCAGGTAGCCAAAGCTACCGAGCTCGTTCAAAGATGCTCCTTCCCTCTCCATCGATCTCAGCACCTCTTCTCCTGACTCAATCCCCGGGGCACTGTCCCTAATTGAAAATGCAAAAACACAGAACATGCTTGCATCTGGATCACCTCATCCTGCTCGGCACTTCTCATAGGTGATTTTCCATTTAGTTTCGATACTATCAGCTCCTGGCTCGATGACCTTGATTCCCAAGCCTCCTTCAGTGAGAAAGAACACTCACAATTATCAGCATTCTTTGCATAAAAGTATCTTCTCCTCTCCAAGCCTAACTCCTAAAACAAAAGGCGTTATTCTAACTAACAAAGACGACTTTCTCCACCTGCAACAGAAACGTGAGAACAGAACAAACCCAACATGCACACCAAATTCAGTTCCCCTCATTACGAGAGCAGTCAAGGAGAATTAATTTCAGGCCTACAGAAATCGGCCAACATTAGAGTGAAGCACATAAGCCCTACAAATTACACATAAATGAATATTTTATTTAAACATTTCTAAACCATCATGTTAAATAAGCACTTCAAATGCGCAAATCATTGTGAGCAACCTATACAATCCTACACATTAAAGCACAATTAACCACATCCATGTGCAACTTTAATGTGGTGCACGTTTAAATGTATGCATTACATTGAAAAGGAGCAGACTTTGTTAATCAATTGCAAACAAATGCTAAGGGTTACATTATTCAAAACACAACTGCCACGTTGTTTCTTTACATGGCACGGATTAATTCTATCATCTCTTTTTCACATGTTACTACCAAATACATTCTAATAACCAAATGTTAACACAACAAAAGAATAAATGCAGGTGCGGACTATTCGTGACTATGATGCACCCCTACAAATGAAAGAGCACCATCGCGCTCTATCACCATTCAGTAGTCTTGGAGATATTAAAGGGAAACCAAATATGTATATCTGGAAGGAACCTAAGCACAGATTTCATGGTGAGATCTGATTGGATGCCAGCACTTCAACTAGGACCTGTTGGCAGCCATCTTGGGACCAATATACATGATATCACCCCATTGAAATGTATTGTAGTGAATGGCAGGTTTTGAGGGTCACAAAAAGGAGAACGTATAAAAGGTGATAACAGAT
Source organism: Calotriton arnoldi (assembly GCA_963921515.1). Classification (NCBI taxonomy): domain Eukaryota; kingdom Metazoa; phylum Chordata; class Amphibia; order Caudata; family Salamandridae; genus Calotriton; species Calotriton arnoldi. The sequence goes on from CAWUFW010008170.1 coordinate 505,426, forward strand.
TTTAGTTACAACATAAATCATTTGTTGATGGTACCATACTCATTTTTAGAACTGTATTGTGTTCCAAGGTGATTTTACCCTAAGAAAAAGCCTTCTGCTGAGATTTCATGAATCATGTTTGAAAGTAAACTGTTTTCTCATGATTTTCCCACAGAGGTTATGGAAGGTGCTCCAGAAGCTAAAATGAGAGCACATTTTCTGTATGAAAATGAAGTCTGACATTCTCAGTAAATCATGTGCTTCCAACAGGAGCAGCCTGTCAGATGATTCATGTGTGTTCTACTGCAGCCTACACAAGGAGATGTTGGACAGAGTGCTGAAACTTTTCAGACACTCACCCCCAGTGACAGATCTGGGTTGAATCCTTCATCATTCTTTAGCTCACTTCGCCACCTCAGTTCAGAGCCAGCTATATGCAAATCAGTCTTGACCCTGTGCCTCATGGGAACAGTCCAGTCCGAACTGCCAAGCCAGCTAAAGAAAGATGATGGATTCAACCCAGATCTGTGACTGGGGGTGAGTGTCTGAAAAGTTTCAGCGCTCCGTCCATCATCTCCTTGTGTTTGCTTTGTTTGCCCTAAGTTGGCAGGGTATGCCCAGACGTGGGTCCCTTGCTCACTTTGCCACTGGATTCAAGCTAGCCTGGCTGATGAGGGCTGTTAGCCCGAAACCAGTCCCAGGATGCTTGTTTCCCGTCTAGGGAATACATGGCTTGGCAGTTTGGGCTGGACTGTTCCCATGAGGCACAGGGTCAAGACTGGTTTGCATATAGCTGTGTCTGAACTGGGGTGGTGAAGTGAGCCAAAGAACGATGATGGATTCAACCCAGATCTGTGACTGGGGGTGAGTGTCTGAAAAGTTTCAGCGCTCCGTCCATCATCTCCTTGTGTTTGCTTTGTTCGCCCTAAGTTGGCAGGGTATGCCCAGACGTGGGTCCCTTGCTCACTTTGCCACTGGACTCAAGCTAGCCTGGCTGATGAGGGCTATTAGCCCAAAACTGGTCCCAGGATGCTTGCTTCCGGTCCAGGGAAGACATGGCTTGGCAGTTCGGGCTAGACTGTTCCCATGAGGCACAGGGTCAAGACTGATTTGCATACAGCTGTGTCTAAACTGGGGTGGCGAAGTGAGCTAAAGAACGATGATGGATTCAACCCAGATCTGTGACTGGGGGTGAGTGTCTGAAAAGTTCAGCGCTCCGTCCATCATCTCCTTGTGTTTGCTTTCTACTGCAGCCTCCCAGAGTGTTCTAAAGAACAACTAGAGCACTAACAGTGTTGCTTATGACAAAATTATGGAACACCTGAAGCCATGTTGATTGAGTCAAACTGGTAAAGCTTAAAACTTAATTTAGAAAGGAACAAAAATGGGGGGGGTTCAGTTTGTCATAGAAATTATGGTTAGGGCTGTAGGAAGAAAAATTAAGACACATATTAAGTGAGTTCTCAAATATCTTCCTCTGCTATTTCAGTAAAACGTTATGACATGCAGACTGAAACATGCACTTTCAACATCAGCAGCAGACTGCCAGTTATCTCCCTGGTGATCAGCAGCTTTACCACAGTGTTCTAAAGAGCAACTAGAGTGCTAACATTCTGAATATATGTAAAAGTGTGGCACATCTGAACGCCATCTTGAAGGAATCGAAGTGGAAAACTGAAAGCATTTTCGACTGAGGATACTGCAGTAAATGAGAAAATTAGGGACCTTCATAACAAATAGGTCCCCCAAGATGGCCACCAGAGAAAAAAGAGCCAAAATATAGCACACATATCACCCAAATGTAGCTCAAGTATAGCTCAATGACAGTAGTGTGCAAAACACTTACATTTTTAATTTGTTTTTACAGTTTTATATAACGCAGACTTGACCCGAAGATATTTGAGGACGATTCCATTTCCAACAGTCTGTTGTTGAGTTGTGGGGTTCCTCAGGTCTCGTCCCTGAGCACCACCCTCTTTAACATTTATATGAGCCCTCTGGCCGAGATTATCAAACCCTTTGGCATACAGATCGTCACGTATGCGGACGATACCCAACTGATTGTCTCCCTTAATCAATCGGAGAATGGGGCGATTAATTTGGCCGACTGTTTGGAAAAAGTGTCGGCATGGATGGAAGGCTCATATCTACAATTGAATGGAGCAAAAACTGATCTGATGTTCTTGGGTAAACCTTCCCCACTAGGCCACAGCTCCCTATGGCCTAAATGTTTGGACAGTATGCCCCTCCCAAAAGAACAAATCAAATGTCTCGGAGTCTGGCTGGACCATAATCTAGACATGAAGGAGCAATCCCGGAAGGTAGCAGGAACCTGTTATGGAATACTTAAGATGGTTAGGAAAATCCTTCCCCTGCTGCCTTTCATTGCCAGGAAATTGCTGGTTCAAGCCTTCATTCTCTCACGTCTAGATTATGCAAATGCCCTTTATCTGGGCTCCCCGCGATCAACAATAAAGAAGCTACAGACTGTGCAAAACTGTGCTGCTCGCCTCCTTTTACAGACCCCCCATAGGGAATCTGCGCGATCGTCAATAGCCTCCCTCCACTGGCTCCCAGTCGCTGAGAGGATTCAGTTCAAGTCCCTATGTATTGTCCACAAGATTCTTTCTTCCAAGGGCCCTCCAATTTTACGTTCCATCATTTCTCCTTATTATCCCAGTAGAGCCCTGCGCTCTGGTAATAAGCGCATGGCTGTAGTCCCTAGAATATATAGGTCTAGGAGTGGGGGAAGACGTTTCTCCTACATGGCCTCCAAGAGCTGGAATTCTATTCCAAACTACATTCGTCTTGAAAACAATTATATGTCCTTCCGTAGACAGCTTAAAACGTTCCTGTTCCCGGCCGCTTAATGCTTGTCATTTGTGTAGGCCCTGTCGCTAAGCGCTGGGAGGCCTTCTGGTAGCCATGCGCTTTACAAATGCCAATTCATTCATTCATTCGAGTGCTTTACATGAGCATCAGTAACATTACACAAGGACACGTTCATTTTGGTTTTAGGCAGATTAAGTGATTTGCCCAGAATCACAGGATGTCGAGCTGACGCTGAAACTTGAACCTGGTTCCCCAGTTGCAAAGTCTGCAACTCTGGCCGTAACGCCACATCCTTTCCCTTAAGTGTAACATATAATCAAGTGATCACCTGGATGAAAAAACATAAAGATAGAAATTATTTAAAAGTGTTTTGTCTCTATTTGAGAACTCAGAAAATTTGCCCTCATTTTATTTGTTTAGAGCACTAACCATAATTTCTATGGGAATAAGACCCTCTCATGGAGGAGATTGCAGAGGCAACAAGTTGACCATGCTGGGCAGAAGGGAGGGTAAGTGGCAGTACAACAGACCATGGAGGCCGAGGGAAAGGGGTGCCGGGGCAACAAACCATCCATGCAGTACAAGCAAAAGACCATTGAGGGCAAAAGGAAGAGGCAGTGGTAGTACAACTATACAAGCCAACAGACCCAATTCAGGCAGGAGACTGACAATGTTTTTAAGCTCAAAAGGGCTTTATTTTATCAGTCTCCTGCCTAAGATCTCTTCTTTTTCAATGTAAGCCAATTTGTAAAATCAATTCCCCTGGTTTTACCAACTCAAACTCCCTCTCACCAAGTTCAAAATGTTGGCAGTAAGCCACATTAGATCACGGAGGTCATGAGGAATGGGGTAGAGACATGGACTTGGATAAGAGTGGGGAGAAAGGAGATAGGCAGGGGCACCAAACAGACCTTACAGAGCAGGTGTAAGGGGTTGCAGCAGGACAACACACCACACAGGGCAAGTGGTACGGCAGTGCAGCACAACAGCCCAAGGTAAGCAATAGGAAGGGGACAGGGCCATGCACATGGACAACAAAGAGCAGAGGGGAAAGAGAGCAAGCTGACCATACCAGACAGACAGGATGCACAGTTGCAGCATAACGGACCATGAAGGGCAGGAGGGAGGGGGCAGGGGCATGATAGTGGACCAAACAAGGCAGGACAGAGGGATTAGGGCCTGCACATGGAAAAAGGAGGACAGAGGGAAAGGGGGCAGGGCAGTAAAGCACAACACACCATGGAGGGCAACATTGAGACTATAATGGCTTATACACAGACAGTGGAGGGAAGATGGGAGGGGATCAGGAGCAGCAAGCTGAGCACACAGGGCCGGTGGGAGGGGCTGGGCAGCACAGAAGACCATGCATGGCAAGCGGGAGGGTTAGTGGCAGCACAACAGAAATGGTGAGAAAGAGGGAGGGGGCAGGGGCATGTACAAAGGACCATGGAGGACAGAAGGGAGGGGTAGTGGCTGGACACAGACAAAAGGGGGCAAGGGTAGGGTCTTCACAACAGATTACGCCGGGCAGGCTGGAGAAGCAGTTGCAGCACAGCAAAGTATGGAGGACAGAAGAGAGCGGCAGCAAAATGGACCATGGAGGACAGGAGGGAGGTTAAAGGGGCATAGAAATTGGACAGTGAGGGTGGAGGTGGCAGGGACAGGCGGCAGCCATCTGACCAAGCTAGGCAGGTGGGAGGGCCAGTGGCAGCTGAACAGAACACTCAGAGTAGATAGGAGGGTGGCAGGTCCATGGAATATGGTGGGTGGGGCAGGTGCATGGACTCGGAAAATAGAGTGTAGGGAGGAGGTGGATTGGGCAGCAAGTTAACTGTTTAGGGCAGGCGGGAAGGGCATTGGCAGAAAAACGGCCGCACATGGCTATAATGAGGGAACAGGGTCATGGACTTGGACAATGGATGGCAAGAATCACTTATGACATCATCTAGTGATTGTGAGTGCTTTCTAAAACTTTAAACATATATACTAAGGTATTACAAAAGTGAAATTACTATACTTTGTATACTACTAATGAGTGATACTATTCATAATATATTATGTGAGTGGCTGTGTGACTGTATCTGTGTGTGAGTGGATGTCTGAGTGGCTGTATAGGTGTATGAGTGGGTGTGTGAGTGCTGTAAGAGTTAATAAGTGGGTGTGTGAGTACCTGTATGGGTGAATAAGTGTGTGTGTGAGAGTAGCTGAACGGGTGTGGGAGTGTCTGTGTGACTGGCTGCATTGGTGAGTTAGTGGGTATGTGAGTGGCTGTATGGGTGAGTGAGTGGGTGTGTGAGTGGCTCTATAGATGAGCAAGTGTGTCTGTGAGTGTCTGTAATGATGAGTGAGTGGGTGTATGAGTGACTGTATGGATGAGTGAGCAGATGTATGAGTGAGTGTGTAAGTGGTTGTATGGGTGAGTGAGTGGCGTGTAAGTGGTTGTATGGGTGAGTGAGTGGCTGTGTTTTAGAGGCTGCATGGATAAGTGAGTGGGTGTGAGAGTGGCTATATAGGTGAATAAGTAGGTGAGTGAGTAGCTCTATGGGCGAGTGTGTAGCTGTGTGAGTGATGAATTAGTGAGTGACTGGTTGTATGAGTAGCTGTATGGGTGAGTGTGTGGTTGTGTGAGTGGCTGTATGAGTGAGTGAGCAGGTGTGTGAGTGGCTCTATGGATTATTGAGTGGTTGTGTGAGTACTTCTATGGGTCTTTAAATGGTTATCGGAGTGGTTGTGTGGGTGTGTGAGTGAGTGTATGGCAGGTTGTAAAGGTGTGTGAGTGGGTGTGTGAGTTGTTCTGTGGATGATGTCATCAGTGATATCATCAGTGATGTCACTGACCATGTCATGAGTGATATAATATGTGAGGTCATAAGCAGTGCATAGCGGGGGCATAAGTTATAGTTAGCGCAGGTAACTATAGCTTCTGAATTTCATTGGTCTTGTACCAGTGAAATCTGAGCCTAACTATTATGTCCCTGTAACCTCTGTTTTTTCCAGTGAATATATATATATGTTCACTGAAAAATACAAATACAAAGGTTTAAGCTATGTTTTCAATTTACCAAACCACAAAAATGCACCAGTTATAGTTATCTCAAGTAACTATAATTCGTGTCCTATGGTAACTATAACTCACGCTCCGCCATGCACAATTTCCTAATTAATAGCAGAGAGGGTGTGGCTTAACAGCTAGGATGGCTGACTTTGAAGCTGGGGAACCAGGTTCGAGTCTCGCAGGAGGCTCAAACATACTGTGATTCTGGGCAAATCACTTAATCTCCCCGTGCCCAAAAAATGTATGTGTCTGTCTGTAATGCAACTAGTGCTCATGTAAAGGGTTCTGATACCTTCGGGTCGAGTTTGCGCTATATAAAACTACAAGAAAAATAAATAAATAAACAATTTCATTGCAAATGTGGCAGTGATATTATCAATGATGTCATGGAAGATGTCATGAGGGTTGTCATATGTTGGGGTAAATAGCAGTGTATGGAGAGGGCACGAGGTATAGTTACCTTAAGGCATGAGTTATAGTTACTTGAGATAGCTATCACAGGTGAATTTCAATTGTTTTGTATGTTTAAAACCGCATGTTTTAACTGACATCTTCACCTAACTATAACATCGCTTTACCCTTTGTTTTTTTCAATGAATTTCTAGTTTTTTAACGTAGTATATTTTATTACCATACGGAAATCCAATCATCTGCCGTGCAAGGCCGAACCACCCGCAGGCAGCCAAACCCCCACCGCGCACACCTTTCTGCTGTACATAGCCGGTGCATAACTGGTGTTGGCTGCAGGGTGTGGCCTGTCGTCAGACCCTGCAGACCCTGCAGTCAGCCCCCTATGGGCAGCGCACAAACTTTGGCTGTGTGCGGCGCGGGTTTGGCTGTAGTACCTGGCCGCAGAGCAGCCAATCTTACAAATATCAATATATATAAAGCAAATCTCTCATCTTTTCTCCCAAAATCACCAATAATTTTATTTAAATGGGACAGTTTATCAACATTGATTACAAAAAGAATGTGTAATAAACTTTAATTAAAAAACATGTATGTGACTCTTTCTTTTTATATAGTTTATATTACTGCATTTTGGGGGTAAAAATGTGAAAATAACCAGAAACCAGAGACATATTGTTTATATTTGTTTGAAAATATAAAACAAACATGCCTCAGACTCTTTATTTTAATATTCATCAGCCCAAAAATGCAATCATAAATAGTACCACAAAAGGCATGATGTCTTTCCATATATCTTCAGGCCACATATAATGAAGCCACTCAACCCGGTCATAGATGGCACTACATTCCCAGTTATAGAGCAAAAGCTCTAACCTTGGCAATGCTATGAAAAAATAGGGTACGTTCTCCTGGGGTCATGGATTCAATGAACCAGAAGACGTACTGTTTTTTTATTGTTAATGTGGGGCTGCAAATCTCCCTGCAACACCCCCCTCCCCCCCCAAAACATTACAAAAAATGCTTGGTGGTGCCCCCTGCCTCTTCTACAGACATCACCAAAAAGAAAAACCACATTAAATAGCCTTTTCAGAGCATTATGGGGCCGCTCATTTATTATTCACTTTTTCCTTAAAAAAAAAAAAAAAGATGAGGGCCGTTGCCAAGATGACAGAGTGAGTGAACGCTAAATACGTCCCTCTGCTCCGGCCTCAGGAAAGCAGCGTAATCCCCGTGTATCTATCCAGCAGGAGGAGTTTTTCGAGGTCTCGGAGACACAGAGACCCTAGAGGCATTATCGGAGGGCCTGACCTGTATCGGAGGCCCTATAATAATGACCGAGCAGAGAGCACGAGCGTCCGACTCCTGAAGCCCAGGCGGCGAGGGACCTTGGCAAGGACGGCTTACGAGCGAAGAGAGAGCCCAGCGCTGAGGGAAGAGGCGGGGCAGCTCGCGATCCGGCGACCAACTGGATGACACGGAGAAGAAGCAGAGCGAGGCTAGTCAGAGGGAGCAGCGCGTCTCAAGCACCGGAGTCTGATACCGAAGGCCCAGAAGGTGAGAGGCCTAGGCGAGGACAGCCCGCGAGCCTCAATAGCACTTAGATCTGGAGGAGGGGGTGGGGCGGCCTCAACCCCTGCCTGTTTCGCCTGGGGCACAGATACGTGCAATTGAGGGAAGCCCGGCCTGATAGCAACTCCCCGGATATATCGGCCCCCATCAAATTTCTTGTAGTCGGCAAAGGGGCGGGCTGCGGGACCTGAGCAGGGATAGTGACAACAGAGGCCACTGAGCACAGCAGAGGGCTGGGTCTCTCTCGCCCAAAGTCTGACGAGGGCCTGCTTCTTGAGAAGAAACACGAAACCTAAGAGGACCTCACGCAACTAGCAGGAAGGCTACTGGTCCTCACAACGGCACTAGCAATAAGGCCGGGGCAATCTTAACACCCCCCCTCAGATCAATCTATTACCAAGCGGGGTGCAACAGGCCTCACCAATCCTTCTAACATCCAAACCTGAAGGCACGCGCTGAAGAGGACAAAGCCAGCGGCCATGCTTTACTGATACGGCCCGCAGACTTGATCTACTACACTTAGTAGTGAGTAAGGGGGCCTACACACACATAGCCCGGTGTCTCACGCCTGCAGGATCAGAAATGACAGCCCCCCGGATTAAAAAAGACCACTCTGTGAAAGACATGCTCACCAGGCAACCTATCTCCTCCTCGACGGACACCCAGGACCCTCTGTCAGCCCCCGCTCCAGAGCGATGATGAAGGAGGGAACACACCAGTCACCAGGTCATACATGGAAACCCTGTTCTCATCTCTGAGAGGGGACTTAAAGTCGATCAAGAGTGACCAGGCGCAAGATCTACTAGGGGTACGGAAAAAAATGTCGGAAATGGGAGACAGGGTGGATGCCCCAGAGAACCGCGAGATCACCAGGGACGAAGAACTTGAGCAGCTAAGACAGGAACTCATTCGTCTCACGGACCAACAGATAGACCTGCAGTCTCACGCCGAGGATCTTGAAAATAGATCAAGATACAACAACATCCGAATTCGGAACGCACCAACGGTTGCAGAGGCAGGCAACGTGGAGGAATACGTGACAGAGCTCTTTGTGCAGATCCTGGGAGACACACGGCACCGGATATAAAACTGGATAGAGTCCATCAAGTGGGCCCACCCAAAGCTACACATTTGCCCCCCCTCCCGGACATTCTAGCATGCATCCACAGCTTCCCCCTGAAGGAGCGCATTATTCGGAAGGCGAGAGATACCAACCCGGTTCAATTTCGTGGACACCCACTCCAACTTTTTCAAGACCTCTCAGTGATCACCCTGCAGAAAAGGAGGGAGTTCCTCCCAGTGACTGCCTATCTCAGAGAATACAATACCTCATACTCATGGGGCCATCCTTTCCGACTGATCTTCAGTTGGGAAGGGAAAGCCCGCCAACTACGCTCCCTCAAAGATGCCTGAAACCTTCTTTAGCTAGACCCTCCCGAGAGTCTCCCTGGGAACAACACGAGAGCAGGGTCTCGGGCTGGCAGGCGCTCGAGATGGAGGAGGAGACCACAGGGCAGAGATCTCGCCAAGCCAGACTCAACCACAATAGTCCAAGAGAGAAAGGCTGTCCTGGAGAGCCAGGCTAGGGACTCAACACACTGCCACACAGACGAAGAGGCTGAGGCTAAATCATAACCAGTGAAGATACACAACAGAAGCCATCCGAGGCTGAGAAGGGGAGGGACCCCTTCATGAAAGATATTGGCCAACATGGACCCCATCCTTTTTCTTACTCCCGGAGTGGTGGGAACCGATCCCGAGGCCCCACCTCTTTCAGAGACTCTTCTGGTGTTTTTTGTTCAATTGTTAATGTTAAGTACCAATCCACAACCAAGCGAAGGGCTGGGGACTTAGAAGTAGTCGTAGTTAACCCACACATGACCACACGCCATAAGGGTTCAACACATAGTGGCACACTTTTCTGACCGGCAAGAAAACAGGGAGCCACTCAGCAGGATAGCACAACTATACTCTGACACCCGGTGACCCCCTGAAGGTACTATCCCTCAATGTGAAGGGATTGAACAACCCAGTTAAAAGGAGGGCCGTCCTATCCTATCTAGAGCCCACTGGGGCTGACATTTGTCTCCTTCAGGAGACTCATCTCTTAGCAAGATACTCTCACCGGCTCAAATCAAAGGCATTCCCGTAACAATACTTTTCCTCTACAGGGCGTAAGGCAGCAGGGGTGGCAATACTCTTCGCCCATAGTTTCTAGGGAACAATTGGACCTAAACTAATCGATCTTAAAGGCCGCCTCCTGGTATACCAAAGACATCTGTGAGCACGGACTATTACCCTGGGATCACTGTACACACCCAATGAAGGGCAGGAGCAATTTATCGAACCGCATTTGGGGAGACTCTTACATCCCAAGACCGCTTAGTCTTAATTGGAGGAGACTTTAATGTAGTCCTCAATAACAAACTAGACCATTCCGGTTCCAGAGAGGGACGGGCTGGGGCACTGTCAGACGAGAGAATAGCATGGCTGAGGGAGGTGGGACTGATTGACATCTGGAGCGCCTCACATCCCCAAACCCGGGATTACACTTTTTTCTCACATGCTCATAAGTCATATGTCCACCTGGACTATTTTCTAGGGACTCATGATGTACAGCAACTCACACGGTCGGTGGAGATCAAACTCAGATCTCTTTCGGACCACTCAGCTCTAATATTGGAGATACACAATCCTACACAGAGGACATGAGGAGACAATGGCGACTCCGAGCGACTCTGTTGCAAAGACCGAGGGTGATCACGCAGATCCAGAAGGCGATATGCAATTACATCCAGATTAACAATACTCCTTATATATCTATAGCCACCCTTTGGGACGCCTTAAAGGGGGTAATCAGGGGGAAAATTATATCAATCTCGGCGGCCTAAAATCGCCAACGCAAAGTAAAAAAGGCGGAACTCCAAGAGAAGTTCCGAGAATTAGAACATATCCATCACCGCACAGGAGCCCCCAGGATATGGCGTCAATTGGAGAACACACGGAAACAATTGTCGAGCTTAGACCTCGATAGTACTCACTTCTCCGGCTAAAACACTCCTTTTACTTAAATGGGAATAAATGCAGAAGGCTTCTACCGACCAAACTCCGAGCCCAGAGACAGTCCACTAGGGTGGACTTACTCCTGTCCGGAGACGGAAAGGAGATAAAAGGAGATGTCCAGATAGCGGCGCATTTCAGGGATTTCTATGCGTCTCTAGCGACTACCCGCCTGACTGAATCTCAAGTAGCCTCCCTAGATGACCCAATTTGCATTGAGGAGGTCATCTCCGCTATTTCTAGACAGAAAGCTCTGAAATCCCCGGGCCCGGACAGCTTTTCCTCTGGGTTTCATAATACCTTCTGCCCAGACCTAGCCCCAATTCTCACACAGCTTTTTAATGTTATTGCGTGCATGAATCACCTCCCGCCCTCAATGCAACAAGCTGCGATAGTTGTCATCCCCCAACCCGGAAACGACCGTTTTCACTCCTCAGCGTGGACGTAAAGCTATTCACGGGCATCTTGGCTGCCTGGTTGAACCCTTTTATGCAGGGACTGATAGGCCCGGACTAGGCTGGGTTTGTACCTCAGAGACAGTATGCGGATAATACCAAACGGCTACTACATATCATCAACAAAGCGCATCGCAGAAAAGGGTCTAGCATGCTACTCTCGGTCGACGCTGAGAAAACGTTTGACCGGGTCCATTTGCCATTTCTAGATGCAACATTAGCACATTTCAGGCTGGGGGAACGCTTTAGAGCATGGGTCCTAAGCAGCTATAGTTCTCCGACGGCTGTGGTGAGAGTGAATGGGCACGCTCTGACAATTTCCCCATACAACGGGGTACTCGACAGGGCTGCCCTCTCTCCCCCTTCTCTTCACCCTATATATAAAACCCTTTGCGCAGCTGGTGAAAGACCATCCAGGCATCAAAGGAATCCCCTTTAGAGAGGAGAAGCACCGGATCAGTCTGTATGCAGACAACATATTGGTCATGCTCGACGACCCCTTGTGAGCCTGCCCCACTTCCCCACTTCCTGAGAGAGATAGAGGATTTCGGGGTGGCCTCCTGGCTCTGCATGAACGTTCATAAGTCTCGGGCCTTCAATATCTCGGTTCCCCAGGCAGTGATTGAGAACTTGCAAAGAACATACACGGTCGGCTGGGCAATAGAGTCCATTTCATACTTAGGAGTTCGGCTCTGCTCCACCTTAGAACACACAAACTCTATCAATTACCGAGAATTGGCAAGGAGGGTGTGTACTGAACTGGAGCAATGGAGGCACTACCCACTCTCTTTGATGGGGACTAAAAATTACTACCCTACCTAGAATAGTCTTTCTCTTTCAAGCCCTACCATTAACTCCCCCAATAGGAATAATATCAACTATGCAGGTTGCCTTTCACCACTTTGTTTGGGCGGGTAAAAGACCCAGGATGAGCAATAAATGTGCCTGGCTCCCGATGGCGGAGGGCAGACTTGGGTTACCTTGCCTTCTCAGATACTTCCAGGTGGCTCAGCTGCGATCCTTCATTGAATGGTCCAGTACAAAGTCAGAGAAAGACTGGCTTTTCATGGACAGGGCTCTAGCCGGGACCTCACTAGAGAAAGTCCCATTTCTGCGGCGTCAACACCAAGCACCTAGTCTCTATATCTCTCCAGTCACTAGCTCCCTAATGAAAGTGTGGGATGGTTGTACACGCAGAGGGCAGCTAAATACTCTTCCGTCACGCCTAAAACCAGTTGTTGACAATCCAGCCTTCCGAATATGGAGAGGGGCCGTCTGCAAGGCGGCAGGACATTTCTTCAACCTGGAAGGCCCTATACCCTTTGACGTCCTTGAACGAGATTATTCCATCCCTGAGCATGATTGCTTTAGATATTGCCAGATCAGGCACTGGCTACTACACCCCTCAAGGAGAAACGGAGTGGAGCGGGCATTGACTCCATACGAGAAATGGCTCTTAGGCAAACACTCAGATAAACATCTCCTCTCAGAATTCTATGTTCTTTTACGACTCACACAAACGGCTGAGAAAAGCCCAGCCCAACGCCGCTGGGAAGTAGAACTGGGACGACAGCTTTCTCAGAAGGAGTGGGCAGACATATATCACAGAGCATGACACATGGCCGCTAACATAGCAGTCAAAGAGACAGTTATGAAAATCATTTCATACTGGTATCTTACCCCAGTACGGCTTCATCGGGGCAGCCCGGCCCGTAGTGACGAATGCTGGCGGCAGTGCGGGGAGTAGGGACGCTTACCCACATCCTTTGGGAGTGCACCAAAATTACATAATTCTGGGACCCGGTCCTAAACGACATAGACGCCCATCACTCAACATAGCTCCCTAGGTTCCTGCCATACACATTATTGGGCATCCCTAACCCCCTAACTTATCCCCTAACTGCCCGTGGAGGACGTCAAATAGATATTGCACTAGGCGCAGCTCACCAGACCATCGTTTCACTCTGGGGGTCGGCCACTGTACCGACACATCTGGGTTGGTTGCAACGGTTATGGGGTATCTTGGGGATGGAGAGACTCACTTTAACACTCACCGGCCGGGGAGATACATACAAAAATGTGCAGCAACATTTTTAAAAAACAGTTTTTGCCCCCAGACGGGTCCCTCTGGCCTAGGGGGCCTGAGTATCCCTACCCTGTCCCCTTATGTTGTTGTTTCACTGTTTTCTAGGACTCTGGACTGAGTTCCGAGTACTAAGATAGCTGCAGCCAAGCAGATTTCCAATTGAGATCTGTCAGATCTGTGGATCCTTCGCAGCATGATATATACAAAGATTTTGATCCATAATTGCTCAAAAACTACTGAATGGAATTACACCAAATCGAAATAGCACTCTTTATGGACCAAGATCTAGCTTTCTGCCAAATTTGGTGTGCATCCGTGCAGTGGTTTGGGCTGTAGCTGTGTCTAAAGTACTATAAAAAAAATGAATGGGGAAAACCTGTTTTGTGCCCCTGCACTATTTTTTCAGCCATCGCTTGATGGATCATCCCGAAACTTTCCATGCACAAACCAGACAAATAGCAGCACTTTTTGTAAAACGTTTTGTGGAGATTCATCAAAGTTATTAGCAACACAAAAAAGTAATTTCCTGTGGAAATCCGATCCTAACTATAACTACCCAGTGGTGTTCGTCACTGAGTAATATATATATTTATATGTCCATCTGTTTATATATCGAGCTATATTTTAGGATATTTGGTAGTAGTTATATATATATTTCAATCTCTGTATAGCAGACAATTGATTTATCAATCTGTATGTATGTGCCTCCTTATATCTTCAACTGTCTATCTATCAACCTATACATCCTCCTATCTAATCCTAAATGTATTCATTCCATTGTTCGTCGGTTTATCACAGCTTGTCTAAAATAATAATTCCATTTATCCCTCCCTCCTTCCCTCCCTCACTCCCTCCCTCCATCCATCCATCCCTGAAACCCACAACCCCCCACCCACCCACCCACCCATCCATTCATCCATCCATCCATTCATCTCTCCATCCACTTATCCTATATCTGTCCTGATTTGTTTTAATCAATATTTTTCTCTGTGTCTCTGTTTGCTTGTCGAGCATGTCAATTTGATTAGTCAAATGAAATATCAAAAGTGTAAGCCCATCTTGAAAACAAAGAGCCTCAATCAGAAATCATTTGTGGTCGTAAGATACATTTTTAACAGCAACATATATGTATTTAAGGGTGGAATGAAGTATTTCCATTCTTAAATTGAACATACGACAGCAGCATATCTGCTGGTATGTGGATTGTCTGCTATTATAAGTCTTGAATTAGGAATGACAACATTGGTTTCCAGAGGAAAAAGTCAAAGGGGTGCCGTTCTATATGGTGTGAGCCAAATAGTCATAATTTTTATTACTTTTGACAGACATTCTTAATACCTCTTCACGGTCAATTTGTTCTCATCCTGGAGTACTTGTACAAATGTGTTATGAAAAAGCCCCAAACACCCCCACACTAACCAGTGGTGTAAGAAAATGTTTTGAAATTTCAACAAAAAAGAGCCATTATGTGTTGCCTTTATAATGTGAGTCCATAGCTATTGGCTCCGCTAGTGCTTGTTTGTTTGGTGGGCCAAGCAAGTATGTGTGTGTGCTAGTGTGCATGGATGTATGTGTGAGAGAAATGGGAGACAGAGAAAGAGAGACACAGTGTGTCCCGGAATACAGGGTCCATCTATGATGTCTTCCTGGCATATTGGTGTAAAACTCTGGGCGTAATTGGCATTATGGAGCCAATGCTTGGCATGTTCGTGGTCTTGGAATGGTTGTGTCTATTTATGGCATATTGTTAATATCATTGGCATGACAGCGCCCACTTCTTAAATAATTCTGGCCGTTCTTGGCAAATTGTGGGCATCTGTGGCATTCTGGAGTTAATCTCTAGAACAATTGTAGCCCTGGCATAAAGTGGTCGTTCCTGGCAGCATGTGGGCGCCCTTCGTGTGGTGGTGGTCCCCTCTGTCCTCCTTCTGGTGGTTTGAAGACTATTCATAGCATGTAGTTGCACATCCAGAGCATTTTAATGATGTCCTACACATACTCATGACGCTAGTTTTGTCATAGTAGTGGTTATCAGTGGCATATGGTGGGTATCCCTGACGTGTAGGCATGTTAAACAGAATCTGTGTGTTTCAAGAGTAAGTGTGGGTACTTGATGTAAACAAGATGGTGTTTGAAAATATGTTGTGCATTTCATAAAACCAAAGAGCTGGAATTTTAGAAAAAGATTTAGGGGTATGTTTACTAGGAAATGGCGCGGTGCTGTGAGCAATTTAGCAACACCGCACTGTTCATTTAAAAAACTCTGGGATGTGCCATATTTACAAGAATACAGCGCACCCCTGTGTATTCCCTTGCGCTGGCACTAAAAAAAGTGCCTAGTGCAATCACAGACACCATTCCACCATAGTACAAGGGTGCCTGCGTTGCATGGATGAATAACCATGGTGCAAGGGTGTCTGTGTTGAAGGGATGATTGTTAATGTGCAGGAAGAGACACCTTCCTGTACATAAACAATATTTAAAGGCAATTTGTTCTTTCTAGGTGTGCTGCAGAATGCAGCACGCATAGAAACAGCAAAAGCGAGGAGAAATAAAACTATTGTTCCACGTTGCGCCAATCTATCGCCTGCTATTCAGTGGTGTTAGTTTTTGGCGCTGCCTCAGGTTTACAGATCCTTTTAAATCTGCGGCAGCATCAAAAAGCCACAGCAACACCCATTGCACGCCCCTTTCAGCAAGATACCTGCGTGAAAGGGGATGATATTTACAAAGCAGCATTAATCCCCGCAAAGTGGCTAAACAACGCTTTGCAAATATGGAGCAGGGCATTGCACCACCGGAAGGTCAGGAAAAAGTGACTTCCTGTGGCTCAATGCCCTTGTAAATATGCCCCTTAGTTTTTAATAATGAGTTCATGCTTTTGTTTGGAGAAAACAACTCTATTTACCAAAAAATGAATAGTTTTCATTTCAGAGCAAAATTGTACTTTTTCAGAAGTGGACTTTGCGTGGCTTAATGCCGCTTTGTAAATATCATCTCTTTTCACGCAGGTATCTGCGTGAACGGGACGTGCAATGGGTGTTGCTGTGGGCGTTCCACCCCAACACCCATTGCTTTTTTATGCTGTCCCAGAAATACTAGGCTGAGACAGCGACAAAAACTAACACCAGGGTATACCTGGTCTTTGAATGGCAATATGAGGAAAAATTATTAATTTCTCCTCGTATTTTGCTTTTTCCATGTGTGCTGCATGCAGCACACATAGAAAAAGCAAATCGCCATTATTGATTGTTTATGTTCAGGAAAGTGTCCCTTCCTGCACAGAAACAATCACCCCTACAGCGCAGGCACCCATGCAACATGGCGCAAGGGTGCCTGCGCTGGCGCTAGGAAGCTTTTTTATCTCCAACGCTAGGGGAAACACATGGGTGCGCAGTATTTTTGTAAATACGGTGCATCCCTGCGTTTTGAAAATGTCAGAGTGCGGCGTTGCCAAATTTGGCATTACAGTGCGCTCTGACTTTTTTTTGTAAAATGCCCCTTTATGTGTTCATGCTTTCTTTGGCGCCAGATCATGCTATTTTATTAAATATGACTTTGCAGCTAAACGCTTTTTCCACTGGTCCGCCCCAAGCATTCCCTCCTTTCATACATTACTTGGGCACTGCACGAGCAGAGACGTTTTAATGCATGGGCAAAGTGGGCTCTGGCCCAGGGCCCCAGCCTTTCAGGGGGCCCCCTGACAGAGTCAGCTCTGTTCTCCAGAGTTTTGCCCTAATAACCTTGAATATTTCTTAAACAGATTGTTTTAAATACTGTTTTCCTTTAATTTATTTTTTATGTACCTGATGTGTGAGAGTCTAGTACAGCCACTTTGCAGAGAAAATGTTGTGTTTATGTTTCATGCAATATACATAAAAAAGTTTCTTTTAGATCAAAACAAGGCCTAACATATAAGAAATGGGAGGGCGTCACAGAGATTATCTGCAGTAATATTGGTGATCTGCTGCTGTGTTACAATATTGAAAACACACATAACTATCCCTGAATATTAGATGTAAACACATTTAGGGCCTTATTTACGAGAAGTGATGCATTGCTGTGTGAAAACAGGGATGCGTCACTTCTTAGTCGCCCTCCTTGCGACATGATGGATGCGTCGTATTTACTGTATGACGCATCATGTCGCAGGAGTTACAGATACGTCAGTATTTCTGACGTATCTGTAGGCGCAAAGTGATGCATTGCTGGGGTGTGTCTTAAAATAGACGCAACTCCAGCAATGTGTCACTTTCACATGGGCAAGCCCCATGTGGAAGGGCTCTTCATCAGTCTTACGCCTGCTGTGAGGCAGGTGTAAGATATTGACGCAATGGCGTCCTAGAAGTGGCGCACTGAGTTCTCATAGATTTCAATGCGCCACTTCTACGAGGCTTTTTGCGGGGAACACCCACCCTGCATACATTATACCTGGCGCAGGTATAATGTGGTGCAGGGTTTACAAAGTGACGCATCTGCCTAGATGCGTCACTTTGTAAATAGGGCTCAACATGGCACATTTTTTACGCTGCAAGTGCGTCACAAAAAGTGACGCACCGGCGGCATAAAAGTGAAGCAAGGCCTCATAAATAAGGCCCTTAGAATTTGGATGAGTGTTCCTTTGCACTCTCAGGGACCTAATGAAATGAAATAGTGTATTTAATAAAGCACGCAGCCACTCAGACGAGTGTCCTGGCGCATGACAGGGGAGGAAAACGTGCGTAAAGACCCATCAGTTATTAAAAAGCCAGGTTTTTAAGTTCTTCCTGAAAGAGAGTAGGTCTGTGGTTAGTCTCAGAGACTCAGGGAGTCTATTTCACAATTTTGCGCCTAGAAAGCTGAGGGATCTGCCTCCAGTGCGGGCACGGCATATTTTAGGCATGATGGCCAGGTTGGCATTGGAAGATCTTAGGGGTCTAGATGTTGTGTAGCGATTAACGCACTTATTTAGGTAGCCGGCTCCTAAGCCGTGGAAAGCTTTAAAGAAGATGGTCATCGCTTTGAAGTCGATCCGTTCTTTTATGCAGAGCCAGTGTAGAGACTTAAGAATAGGGGTCATACTAGATCTGGGTTTAGGTCTCAGGATGGCTCTGGCCGCCGCGTTTTGTACCACTTGTAGGTGCTGGGTAAGGGATTTGGGAAGACCGAGGTACAAGCTGTTGACATAGTCAAGCTTTGATGTCACAAGAGCCTGCACCACGATCTTTCTGCTCTCAAGCGGTAACAGTGGCAGGAATTGTTTTAGCATCCGGAGTATGTCCAAGCAAGCGCCAGTTAGATTTTGGATTTGAAAGTGCATGGAGAGTGTCTTGTCTATGACAATTCCTACGTTTTTACTTTCTCCTTTTCCGTGGGCGGGGGCGGCAGATCTTTTGGCCACCAAGAGCTCCAGTCAGGTGTTTCTGGACTACCAAAGAAAACAACTTCAGTTTTGTCAGGATTGCACTTCAGCTGATTGGTCTTAAGCCAGTTAAAAACCTTTGTGAGGCAAGACCTAATCATTGCCCCGTCAAAGTCGGTTCCTTTTTCACATGTAAAAATCAGCTGAGTGTCATCAGCATAGGAAACTATTTTGGCGCCCTCTTCCTCTACCAGAAATGCAAGGGGGGATAGATATATATTAAAAAGGGTAGAACTGAGAATGGAGCCCTGAGGGACACCTACATTCATGGCCGGAACTGGGGATGAGAAAGGGGGGAGCCAGATGTCCTCAAATCTATTTGCCAAGAAGGATGACATCCACGTTAAGGCGGTCCCCCCCAAGCCGATGTTAGCAAGTCTCTCCAGGAGCCTCTCATGTGGGACCGTATCGAACGCCGCCGACAAATCGAGCAGTATCAGAACAGCCTTGCCTCCCTGGTCCAGCTTACCCTTGAGAAATTCAGTCACTTCCAGCAGAGCGGACTCCGTCATAAATGTGTGGTTCATGCTTTTGCATAGAGCGACAATTCAAAAGGGTGGCCTTTAAGTCCTCTGTTTTCTTATTGTTTTTACACTTATTGTTGCGTGGGAGGATCTTGGGTGCGAGTTTCCTGGGCTGGAGGAGAGACCAGTTGCACTTATTGCATCGAAAGTCTACCTCCAGGCTCGGATCAGCCGCTGTACACTGACATAATGGTAGCCGCCTAAGGCTAAGCAGTTTTCCCTATTGTAATATAGTGGAAGAAACTCACCGGAGGGACTCATGAAGGAGCTTCCCATCTTCAATGTGTTTTTGGAGGGCCTTGTTTACATGCTTCTCTAATACTTTAGAGAGGGCCGGAAGAAGGGAGATTGGCCTGTAGTTGGCAGGGTCCGTAGGTTTGGTGTTAGCCTTTTTATCAGTGGAAGAATCTTAGCATTCTTCCATAATTTCGGCATGTTGCCTGAGGAGAGGGAAACATTAATGAGCTGGTTTACCGTGGGGTTTATGGTGGAAGCTAATAGGTTCAGGATATTCGCTGGACATGGGTCGGTAGGAGAGCCAGACTTAATGCTTTGGAGAAGGGTCAGTGACTCTTCAAGCTGAAACTCAGGGAAAGCTAGTAAAGATGGAGGATCCAAGAGGTGAAATTTGCTATTAGAACTAAGGTAGAAGGTCAGTTCTTCCTCCGAGATGTCAGTGAAGGCTTGTTGGATCACAGAGATCTTTTGTGGAAGAATTGAGCTATTTGCTTAAACCGTTCTTCCGTGCATGGCCCTTCCTTTGTGCCGGCTTTCGGGCGGTAAAAGATGCAACTATGCTAAAGATTTCCTTACTCTTATTTTGGGCATTTTCTATCTTGGTTTGAAAGAAGTTTTTCTTGGCTGCCTTCACGAGAATGTAATGAGCTTTTAAGGTGTCTTTATACACCTTTCTGTCCTCAGGTAGATAGGACTTATGCCATTTCCGTTCCATTTTTCTACAATTTCTTTTGCTAGATCTGAGGGAATCGTTAAACCATGGAGCTATTGGGGCCGACCTCTTTGAGAAGCGGGAAACAACCGGTACCGCTGCACCAATGTTGGTTCGGAGAGGGCGTCCGAGTCGGGGCAGCCAGACAGCTTCAGTGAGGAATGACCGAGGGCATCTGCTAACATCGGGATGGATATTTTATGGAACGTCCTGTAATTAGGGACCCTCTGCCCTGCGTTAGCCCGAGGGGCTGTGGCAGAGTTAGGAATTTTAATAGGAGGTGGTCAGACCAGGTAATGGGAAGAGGTAGGCTTACTGATATGTCAAAATTGTGAAAGATTTGGTCTAGGGTATGGCCCTTCTCATGGGTGGCCGAAGAAATAGATGGAAACATGTTGCAGGCCTGCAGCGTCTCCAACAAGGAAATTGTTTGAGGGTCTTTTCCATTGTCCATATGTATATTGAAATCTCCTAGAATAAGGCAGTTGTTGTATTTTAAGGCCAGGGAGGTGGTGGCTGTATTAAGCGTAGTAATAAAATTCCCAATTGCACCGGGAGGTCTGTAAATCAGAAAACCAGCTATGCTATGATGGGGGATAAGGTACAGCGGAAGCCTAAGGACTCTGCGCCCTCAATGTTTTCCATCGGGATGGGAGAGCAGTCTAGTTTTTGATTGTAAATTATGGCGATACCGCCCCCTTCCCACTCGGTCGGTCCCTCCTAAGGATTTTATAACCGGTAGGGATGGCCGAGGTGATCGTAGGGTTGGAGGCTTCAGACAGCCAGGTCTCAGTGAGAAATAAAAGATCAGGCTGTTCATCTAAAAGTAGGTCATAAATGTGTGGTTCATGCTTTTGCATAGAGCGACAATTCAAAAGGGTGGCCTTTAAGTCCTCTGTTTTCTTATTGTTTTTACACTTATTGTTGCGTGGGAGGATCTTGGGTGCGAGTTTCCTGGGCTGGAGGAGAGACCAGTTGCACTTATTGCATCGAAAGTCTACCTCCAGGCTCGGATCAGCCGCTGTACACTGACATAATGGTAGCCGCCTAAGGCTAAGCAGTTTTCCCTATTGTAATATAGTGGAAGAAACTCCACCGGAGGGGAACTGGGCAGCATGGCCAGCGCCGGACGCCTCCGGGACGCTGACGGGCGCAGACGGGCTTGCCTTTGGCGCGCCAGCGGCACGCCCGCTGCACACGTCCGTTTGCATCGGGAATATATAGGCTAATGCCTATGATGCAAACTGGATCGCTAACGCAGCTGAGGAAGCAGAAACTGCATGGGCGGGAAGTTAGGAGCCCGATAGTAGCCCCAGCCCTCCGCACAATCGGCGTATCAGCCGTGGCGGACCTGGACTGGAGGAAAAGCGAGATGCGAATCGGAGCAGCTAAGGAGGTGTAGGCAAGCAGAATCAAGTAAAGTGCAAGTGCGTGTAGGTCGGAGAAATTGTTAAAAAGCACAGAGTAATTCAGCCACATATATACAATTTAAAAAGTATTAAAAACCTAGTAGCAGGGCAGGAAACACTAAATCCTACCGCTGTCAGCTGCGTGCGTCCGTTTGCATCGGGAATATATAGGCTAATGTCTATGATGCAAACTGGATCGCTAACGCAGCTGAGGAAGCGAAACTGCGTGGGCGGAAGTGAGGAGCCCAATAGTAGCCCCAGCCCTCTGCACAATCAGCGTGTTTCAGCCGCGGCGGACCAGGACTGGAGGAAAAGCAAGATGCGAATCGGAGCAGCTAAGGAGGTGTAGGCAAGAAGAATCAAGTAAAGTGCAAGTGCGCGTAGGTAGGAGAAATTGTTAAAAAGCACAGAGTAATTCAGCCACACATATACAATTTAAAAAGTATTAAAAACCTAGTAGCAGGGCAGGAAACACTAAATCCTACTGCTGTCAGCTGCGCGCGTCCGTTTGCATCGGGAATATATAGGCTGATGCCTATTATGCAAACTGGATCGCTAACGCAGCTGAGGAAGCTGAAACTGCGTGGGAAACAGGGGCTCAAATTGGATCATAAATTCAAAGCTGTTCTGAACAGGGGCCCCCAAAATATGTTTGGCCCAGGGCCCCCAAAATCCTTAAGATGTCCCTGTGCACGAGGGTCAAGTTTCAGCACAAAATAGCTTTTGTATGTGAATGTTTATCTGTTGCTGCTGTGTGTGATGGTTTACAATGTTTAGGGTTGCAAAAGTGCCAGGGCAAACCCTAAGTAAACCTGTCGCACAGTATCGGCTCTGCGAGCGACCACAGGGCGAAGTGAGGTTATCACGTGCTGAATAGTAGGTAATGTGAGTCCCTTCAATGTAGTAGGTTTCCAGCACACTCAAAAGGATTCAGAAGCTCTTCTAGTGCCATTGTTAAATGATGAAGACAAGTGCAGACAGTGCAGGCTTTGTTCCATGCACATATTTACAATGCACTGCGGGTGTCAATACAGGGCAGAGGGCACGTGGTCGAAGGTGTCACTTCTGACCTCTTAGTGGAAAACATTTCCATTCCTAATTTCTGTAAATCAGCTTTTAAACCTGTGCACCTTGGCCTGCGATTAGTTAATATAATGTGAATCGTTTGGTTAAAAAATGGAGCAAATTAATTTTGCACCTTTTTTCGGCCCAGAGTTTTAAGAAGTGACCGGCAGTAATATAATTTTTAGTTATTTTTGCAGATCACCACCGGGTACAAAAGGCTTTCGAGAAACCTCCAATATTTCCTGGGATATGTGCGGTATTTGCAGGTTTTCTCCTGGTATTACCGCATCAATATTTGGAAATTACTGAGGAATTTCATGCTTACATTACATTTTAATGCTAAAAAGTGGACGACGTATTGTTTCATTTTTATTATTTTATTACATGAGGATTAAAAATAAGGCAAAATCATTTTGCCCCAAGATTATTAACAGGCCAAGATTTCTTTGTTAAAGAGCCATATTGCACATTTAAAATTATTTAATTGAGGTTATAGTCGTATGACATATTTTTGCAGTGGTTTCGCAATCAGCTTATCAACTTTTTCCTGGTTCAACAATAGATTTGTAATATGTATTAGGGCAACATCTTCATTTTTGAAAGACAGGCCTCGATTCAAAGTACATACAGGCTTACAAAAAAGAAGTATAACAAAGCAAGGAATCATAAAAAGCGCTGTCTTTCTTCTTACAAAAAAACAAAAGTTTTGAAACAATGCGGGGTGATGCAGTGGGGAGCTGAAAAGGCCGCTAGGGGTCACTGCCGCACAATTTAGCGAGTAAACGGAGTGCTTTACCACTTCAGCACGCTTTTAGAAACTCTTACCGGAATGTATAGGAAGGTCATTAGAAGGCAGGAAACCTTTTCAGCACAGACCAACTATAGGAAACGAAACTTATGTAGCAGGAGGTTTCATGAGCGCAAGAGCAAGAGACACGTGCGTTTGCTTTGCACACAGGCCTCAAGGTGGCCAAGGCAGGGAAAATACATCGGCTATGAAAGGTGACAAACGTCAAACGAAGCAGAAAATCTTAGTGAATGACATAGGAGCTGAAAGAAGGGAAGACAATAAGATAGGTAGGGGCATATTTACCCCTATCGCCACCGTGACGTTGTGGTGGCGATAGGGGCTTCGCCTTATTTACAAGGCAGCGTTAAGCCACTTAACGTGGCTTAACGCTGCCTTTCACGCTGTACTTAGCGTGAAAGGGGAGGGCAATGAGTGTTGTGGTGGGCGTTCCACCGCAACACCCATTGATTTTGACGCTGCCCCCTATTTACAGGGTGGCGTAAATAGGAGGCAGCGCCAAAATTAAGACCAGGGAAAACCTGGTCTTAAACATGCGAAACGAGGAGAAATGCTTTATTTCTCCTCCTCATTTTTGATGTTTCCATGTGTGCTGCAGAGAAACAGCAAATTGCCATTAATTCTTTATGTGCAGGAAGGTGACCCTTCCTGCACATAAACAATAAAAAATGACGTTTTGCAACTTCTATGTGTGCTGCATTAAGCAGCACACATAGAAGTTACAAAACAGCATCTAAAGATTGTTTATGTGCAGGAAGGGAGACCTCCGTTCACATAAACAATCTTCCCCTCAATGCAGACACCCTTGCAGTATGGTGCCTGCATTGGCGCTAGGCTGGTAAGTTTCGCGCCAGCGCAGGGGAAATGCAGGGCTGCACCATATTGTTGTAAATATGGTACAGTCCTGCGTTTCGGAAGTGGTGGAGTGCGGCGTTAAGCCAGGAAGGCTAACACCGCTCTCCGTCACTTCGTTGTAAATATGCCCCGCAACTCCATAGCTCTCACAGAAGACATCTCTGGGTATCTACTCTACAAGTAACAGTTCTGAATCTTCTGCATGGGCCTATTCAGTAATTCCTTCTTGCGATGTCAACATATATGGGACAAAATACTCTTTACTGTACACTATAAAGACGGGCAAGTTCACCAAGGAATTATGTGATCAGAGATACTAGGTTGACGGAAAAGTTCCTTCTAGGGTGATGTGGACTATCTGTAGACTCTACCATGGGGGTATTTTATTCCTTATAATGCTCATTACTTTGAATAGTAAATGCAGTTCAGAATGTTTGTTAATATGCACATATATTCCTGAAATGAATACAATTACTTCTGTAAGAATAGTTCAAAATAAAATGAAGAACTGAAATGCTAGCTTGCCTTTTTGTAATTCTGCTTAATGGCCTGCTTTTCACAGTACCTATGTCTCTGGCAGGACGCAGTGTGATGCCACAACTCAACAGTAATATTTGCAGTACAGTAGTTATTTTCATATTAGTGGTGTGTAGTCAGATAACAACTTGAAAATTAGACACAAGGGGGCATATTTACAATAAAGTGGCGAAGCGTGTCATTAAACCAAGAAGGCTAACGATACGCTTCGTCACTTTAGAAACGCAGGGCTGCACCATATTTGCTAGAATATAGTGCTGCCCTGCGTTTCCCCCAGCGCTGGCGCTAAATTAAGCTGGCGCCAATGCAGGCATCCTTGCACCATAGTGCAAGAGTGCCTGTATTGAGGGGAAGATTGTTTATGTGTCGTCACCCCCACCGTCCGGTTTGGTGTTGAGATATTTGGGGTGTTTTCTGATCGGGTTCTTGTTTCTGGTGTAGTTTGGTTCCGAAATCCCAGGCAATGTCTTAGAACGGTGGGGGTCACAACACAAGCCAGAAGGAAACAAGAAACGGATTCCAAAAATTAAACAACCTAATGTGTAACATCTCTGGAATCTCAAACACACAACCACAAGAAATGATCCTGAACAAGGGCCTTAGCTTCTGCCCAACTGCCTTCTGGGACCTAACCAAGACCATGATCGACCTATTTAAATTTACACGTAAACTCAAACTCACGTCGTTCTTTCATGACAAACCACCAGGCCAGAGGCAACCTAGACCCGCTATCACCACATCGCTATCAGTACAAGACCTAGAGATGGTTCATCTGGTCACCACACTATCGGATGACAGTGACAATGACACCACAACACCAATCATGGTTGCCCAGGAACTAGGCATTGAAACAAACACAGATACTAATGCTAAAACCCAATCAATCTTCTGCCCACAATTATCGCCAGGCAATACAATTGACCTTTTTCACACAGCTGTCACCAATGACCTGGCTACGGAATTCCATAAATACGAAAAAAAGAAACGCTTCCTTCGAAGAAACCTGAAGAGTCATGAAATTCTTGCACTAAAGGAACTTGAACAGAACCAGGATATTATCATAAAGGAGGCGGACAAGGGTGGCAATGTTGTCCTGATGCACCCAGATGACTATATTGCGGAAGCAAAAAGACAACTTAGTGATCCAAATTGCTACAAAAAGTTGGAAACCAACCCCTCCAAGCAAATCATCACAGACCTAAAAAAGAAACTCCACAAATGGTTCCACAACAACTTGCTTACTTTGGAAGAACGCAACAACTTATACATTGAACATCCTACGATGGCTACTCTATACCTTCTTCCAAAAATACACAAGAACAGTTACCCACCGCCTGGCAGACCAATCATAGCGGGAATTAATTCCATCTGCTCCAAATTAGGGAAATTCATTGATTTCCACCTACAGCCACATATGAAAGATCTACCATCGTACATAAGAGACACGAAAGACATCCTCCTCAAGCTGGACAATATACCCTGGGACTCAGACTGCATACTCACGACCATAGATGTGGTAAGCTAATACACCTCCATCAAACATGAAGATGCCATAAACTCCGTGAGAAAGGCGCTATCAACAAAACCAGCACATTTCTACGAATCCAACCTAATACTACTTGAGATGCTGCACTTCTGTCTTACAAACAACGTGTTCTCATTTAATTCTGAGTACTTCATATAGCTACAAGGCAGTGCTATGGGGGCCAAATTTGCCCCACCATATGCCTGCATTCTCATGGGAGAAGTTGAAAAATACTGGCTATGGGATGAATCTTTCACGGAATACACTACCAAGATACTATACTGGGGACGCTTTATAGATGTCATCCTATGCATCTGGCAGGGATCACAGGAGAATCTACGGATTTTTATAAACAAAATCAATGAGAATAAATGGAATATCAAAACAACATCACACTTTTCGGCATCAGAAATAGACTACCTGGACATAACAATCTATGCAAAAGACGGAAAACTACAGACGAAGGCATTTCGGAAACCTACAGCGGCAAACTCCATCCTGAGAGCGGATAGCTGCCATCCACAAACAACCATTAAAAATATCCCCAAGGGGGAATTCCAGAGATTACGTCGCAACTGTAGTAGCCTGGACATCTACACAGAGAAAGCAAGTGACCTAACAAACAGACTAGAACAAAGAGGCTATGACACAGGACAACTTGAAACAGCAGCTTCCAATTGCACAAAAATACCACACCAGGAACTCTTACAACCCAAAATTGTGGCCAGTACAACATCTAGGACAAACAAAATCAGATTCTTAACAGACTATCACAATGGTCATTACCATATTCGTAAAGTTCTCCAAAAGCACTGGTATCTTCTAACAAATAACATGACTCTCACAGACCAGATCCAAACCTTCCCACAAATGGGCTTCAGAAGAGCAAAAAACCTGTAACAGGCGCTCTGCCGATCAGAATATATTGATAAAAGGAAAAAACCGGGAGCACACTTTTTGTCCAGACCCCGGGGTTTCTACACATGCCACAACTGCAATGCCTGTAAATTAGGCATTAACAAAAAGATGGAATTCACCATACCTGGAAAATACACGACCAAAATCAAGGACTGGATAAACTGCAATTCAAATCATGTCATCTACATTATCATCTGTCCATGCAATAAAATCTACGTAGGCAGCACCATCAGACCACTGAAAATCAGAATCCTAGAACACTATCGAAATATTCACAAACCGGAAACAGGACCTCCACTAACAGAACATTTTCAAGAACACCACCCACACAACAAGACTTTCAAATTCTTTGGACTGGAATTGGTGAAGCAACAACCGAGAGGTGGAAACCGAGAACTCCGCATGAGACAAAAAGAGAGCGAACTCATCTTACGTATGGACACTGTTAACACCGGACTTAACAAGGATGCTGAAATGCACTATTGGTTATACAAGTGAATGAACTGATATCCACTCTGTGGAGATCTCAACACACTTGCCATTCACACAACCAATCATGTTAGGACCATTTAAAATAACCTTACTCTCACCCTTCTACCTTTTTGGATACCCCTGCGCTTATTCATATCTCATCCCGCATTCGCCCTTGAGCGCGTACCGTCCTGAAACATATGACGCAATGTATCCTTTTCATATAATACTGCCCACCTGGCACCTATCTCACCATGCCCATCCTGTATACATTTCATGATATAATTCGCATTCCCCATGTATGCCAAATTTTATGGCTGACCTCAATTTGTCCATTATTCCTACCTGGTTGAACATCACCTTAATTTGGCCAGGTCAAAACTGTCTTTTGCCCTGTATCCCCCCTTCGCTTCCAACTTGCTTAATATTTTTGCCGACCATGCCACAGTATATTTATATTTTTTGCTTTTCATTATTATTCTTTTTCCCCCCTTCCGAAACTTGATGGCAGGAACCAAATCGATTTGCATTACTGTTTACCAAGCTTACACATTTGCTCTGCAGCCTCGAACCAGCTCGAGACAGCATCATGACCTGACGTTTTTATGGCACTCGGCCGTCACCGTTAATGCTTTCCGACCGTGCCTCGTCATTTAACGAGAACGATCGAGCTGCGGCACTTTTTCGAGATCGCAGAGACAAATAGACGAGAAGAGGACGTTCCTTGTGATTATACGGATATTTCATACTAAGTAAGTCCGCCTATGTGGTGAGCACATCTCAACCATAGTTATTAACTTTTCACCGTGGGCCTTTCCACTTTTACACGATAAGTCTCATTTTTCGGACAACCAGGCTAGGTCCATATGACTCTACTACTCTTCTGCCCCGCTGCTGCCTGACGTCTCACATCCCCTCATGCTGCTAATTTCCCTTTTAGACTTTGTCGATCTAAAATTTGCCCATTTTCGGGGTTCCCATATCCCGTATAGGTCCTTATGACACACTGCTTTTAACATCACTGCAGCTACGCGTTTCAAACACCCTAAAGCGACGCCCTATACACCGTTATACCATCACGCTACCCACGAGCGACACCCTTTACACCATTATACCATCACGCTACCCACTACCCTCGGGCTTTTTGGCTGTCCTCGGCGACATTCTCCACCTGCCGCTTACACTTTGACCTCTGACCTTACAGATTGCTAATCTCAACCTACCAAAGAGAAGAAAATCTGGTAAATTGAACTCGACTCACATAATATGAACAAATTATTTCCACATGCTTAACCAACTTGTGTGCCAAATATACCATGTATGACAATCACGTAATGGGAGGGACCATCCTTGTCCACTGTTGCCCTTCAATTCAAATATATGCTACAAGATCTGTATATAAAACTACCGTTCTGTTGAAAGCTGTATTTACAATGCTTACTCCACTATTTGCTGGAGTATATGACGAATCGTAACTAACTCGATACTTATGACTCACCTACCCTTAGTTTGCCTCGTCAACGTGCAGGAAAGAAGAGTACCACATATATAGCGTGGGACGATTTCCACACTAATAGACGCATATACATATGCTTTTGATATGTTTATTTTATTATATTTTTCTTTTCCCCTTTTAAGGAGTCCTGCAAGATTAATTAATACCACACGCAATGACGCAATGCCTAATTTTCTTTGTATTTTGTTACAAATGTGTGTACTGTATCGCCAATGTGACAACTTTTCCTTTTTGACCTTATTCTCTTTTTGTTTCTTCCCCCAAACACATTTTCACACATCATGTGTTTATCGGGTGTTAATCACAAATAAACTCTAACCTCCTTATCTAACTATCCCTCTGAACCACATATTCGATTTCTTCACCACTTTCCATGTCTTTCTCTTTTATAATAATGTTTTCTTATTGATCCCCTTTCTCTCCGTTCGCTATCTACACCGCCTTGGAATGTTTCTTTCACTCCACTTTCGTTTCACTACCAGCCTTGAAAAAGCCCTGGCCTGCTGGCCCTTGGGCGAAACACGTGTCGGCTGTTCGTTTTTCTGTACACATCTTCAAATAAAGAGGAAAAACACTATCAGAACTGAGTTCTCAACTTCCTATGTTCATTTTGGTATTCACAGAATGAACTTACTCATTTCGGTATTCACAGAAGTTAGTAGTACTAAATGTAGGACTCCTAAATGCCTTCTGTGAATACCGAAAGTCTTAAAGTTAGGATTTTTCTCAGTTTAGGAGTAGTAAAGTTAGGACCCATCCCCGTCATGCCTGTGCAGCCATAATCTGAGGCAAGTTTCCTAACATCTGACTTTTGGCCCTTATATGGGATGGAAACTGCACTCCTGAACATGCATGATGATCTCTCATCCATTGACTTCAGTGTCCTTCTTGGCCACTTAAGAGAACATGCCAACGTCAGGACAATGGTGCTGGAGTTGTTGATGTTGTTGAGATAAGCCATCATCAACTCAGGAGTACCAGAAGGATACTTGTGAGACTGTTTTTCATTCCATACCATGAAGAACGGTCTCACTCACCAAGTGTGACTCACACTTTATGAAGCACATACTCACTTTTGACCATTCTTAATAATTCCATTGACGATAACAGAGTTGTGCCTTACAGATGCTGGACTAAAGCACTCACATCTTATGTTTGGGGCTTCTTATGAGCTCTACCGAGACCTAGACTAGGGCCCAGGAGGCCTTGCACTCAACTATAGAGTGGAACAGGGTCTACCGCCTGAAGGGCGACGGGCAGGACTCCAAAAGTAGACGCTGCTTTAGCTTTCATGGAGTAAAGGTGGGGTTGCTGTTGAAAGAACTTGTGTAACCCCATTTCCTGCCAGTGTTCTGCTTCAGGGGGAAAACTCCTGATTACAGAGGCCAAAGGAAGAATATTACAAACAGTGGGAAAACAAAGGAAAGGAGTGAATGAAAAAGTCAGTGAGGGAGCACAGGCAGGTGAGAAGAAAAGAGATAGTGTAAGAACACAGACATGGGAAGAACATAAAGAAACATGGCGGGCACTGAGGATGCAAGACTTATAAACATCATCATTATATTACTGTATCCAAACTGAAGCCAAAAATTCAGAGTAACACTGGAGTCTACAATCTGGGAACTTACCATTCCAGATTAGGGGCACAGAAAATAATATGTTATATCGACCCACACAACATTGACGTCAGAAGCAGTAACAATAACAAAAACCAAAGCTAATGTGTCTCACCTATGCAAGATCTATTGGGTTTGTAAATTTCTTAGCCATGTTGTACAGCAGGACAGCTGCTGTGCAGCATGATTGAAAGTAAAAAAAAAAGCGCTATGACATGGCCAACTTTGACTGCATCATAGCTCTTTTTGTTTTACCCTTTCAGTCAAGCTGAGCAGCAGATGGGCTGCTGTACAACATGGCTAAATAAATATTGACTAAGCCAAGAAATCTCACATAGGCGAGACCTGTTGACTTTGCCATTGCTTGTTTTCCAAAAGAGCACGTCAAATCTGTGAAGGAATCCGGCCAGTCCAAATGGTGATTAATGACTATAAGTCTTGGAAGTACTAATTCACTGTTTCCAATACAGATGTCGTAATTACATCGTATGATCTTTGACTAGATAAAGAGATTACAGGAAACAACATCTGATCCATATCAGATTAGAGGAAAAGACCATGCGCCAAAGATCCAGCAAACATCATTAAAAGCAAGCGATAAGGATAGGGAGGGGTGGACGAGGTGTAGCAACACAGAGCGTCTTGTAGTTTGTGGCCTCCTGGTCTGCCTTGCTACGTTGACTTGCTGGCTGCTGGCTGCCATGATGCTTTTTTGCGCACGTTACTTTGTGCCTCTGCTTCTGCCCGGCTATTTTAGAACTGTCTGCATTTCTGTCTTTCACCTTTTCTCCTGTTTCCTTTGGGCTACGTCTGCACAACATGTACAAGGTCGAAAAACAACATCCCTTGTTCCTGCTGATTTGGCCAGTCCCTCGCACCTAGACATAACACTATGTACAGCTGCCCTGGAGAAATTCGTGTGCTTTTAATATTGTGATTTTCACGGTTAGACACACTTGGAGAAAAACCTTTCCAGAGAGAAGAGCTGTGCTTGTCTGATGATGTAAACCTTGCATCTAGATCTTGAGGTATGGGGGTTCGCTAGTCAAAGCCCAGAGGTCTTCTGTTTTTATAATAAACTAGCTACTAGCACGGGGAGGGTGGTAAGGTCATTTAGCCCTATATCCACTGCTTTATGAAATGCTTTCCCCGTTTGTATTCTATGGAGTTGTAACCATGCTGATTATATTATTCTTATGCATTATGCTGATAGTACTGACACGTGTACTGAATCTTAGAGCACGTTAGTTAAAATAAACATTTTAAACTATACAGTGTCTCTTCTTACGCACGTTGTGGACAGGTATGAGTGAGTTATGAAAGGGTGTTCTTGCTACTGCGAGTCCTGAGAGAGAGAGATACCGTGTTCTGGGTTGTCTAATCATTGGTAGCATTGTTGCTAATGAGACGCTACAGCTAGTCGGGTTGGGGTTTTAGGTGCTGAGGATTATGGTTGGCTCACCACCATATTCCGAGGTCCTATTATCCTGTGCATAGCTGTGTATGTGCAGAATCGCTATAACATGGCGCAACCAACGAGTGGGCTGCTTATCTGCGAGACGCTTGAGTAGTATTTTATGCTTGTCCACAACTCCCCTCGCAGACGCTTCCGGAAGCGTGTGTGACGGTGATACCTCCTATATTGACGTTTTTATAGGTTCTTTCAAGCTTGAAGTTGTTAAAAGGTTTCTTAACTAATAACCTGTATTGTGCTGCCTTACATTAGGTTGTCGAAATCTTTTAGCCTAGAATGGCTATTCAAATTGCGGCACATAGCCGTGCAGCGCTCCGGGCTCACTTGACAGTGTATGGAGTGCCTAACGCGGGTGTCGATTTGATCTTTGTGGTACAAGCAGATCCAGCTTACCCCTTTGAGGTGTTTTACTCTTGGGTCACCTTTCCGGCGGTGGATGCGAACGATAATTTGTTCCATGAATATGAAGCCACCGCAGTTCCTAATCACTATAGACCGTATAGGAATCTTGAAGTACCGCTCACGGCTTGGCAACACCGTGTTTGGTTTGATGGCGCCCTCCCCCAACCGACTACCGCGGTTCGTTTAGGCCCCTTATCCATTGACGGGGCCACTTGGCCTGTTTTGGCCGGGTATACCGCACATCCGCGTTATATGACGGTGGCAGTCGCTGAACTGCGTGATATTCATTCGTCTTTGATACGAGTACATAGAGCTTTAGTACAGTATGTTACAGGCAACATCCAGGGAGCCCCTCCTGGAGTTGCGGCCCATCCAGCTGGTGCAGGCGGTGTAACCATAAGTCCTGTCATGGTGAAGCGCCCACAAAATAAGGATGATTTTACTTATTGGCTTGCAGAGAAGTTTGACCAGCTGGAGGCAGTTTTTCCAAATACCTCTCCCGTGGAAAAACACAGGATATTGACGATTAGTTTGCCAAAAGACTTAATCCCCGAGTTGGCAGAATGCAACAACTGGGGCAGGGTATTCGCGGCGGTATATGTGAAGTGTTTCGGCACTCCTTCCATGACGGTTCTCCCCTCTGTAATTAAACGAGTGCAGGATGAACATGGCCCTGAAGCGGCTGTGGAATTAGGGATGAGACTGGTGGGAGTGTTCGACGTAGTAGCTGATTTGATCCTTGCAAATGTCAAGGGCGATGCAGTGAACTTTCAAGTAGCTAATGCTTTGGCTTTGGTCCCAGATCCGGACAAGCCGCGCGAATTACCGAAAATTATTGCTCAGGCTTACAAAACAATTGGCCGCAATAGCCTGGGAGTTAAGCCTTTTGCTAAATCGCAAACACAATCGCAACAACAACCAAAAACTCAATCTGAAAAAGATGAGAAACCAGTTTTTACTAAAAAGAGCTGGAGGTTGAAAAAACAGGGTAAGCAACAGAAGAAGCCGGGGTCGCGAGGCGCATCCCCGGTTTCCGTGTCTTCTGAACGCACTTATGATTTGCGCGATAGGGCGAGAATTAAATCTCCGGAGAGATTTCAAGTCCCTGATACGCGTTCTCCTCGTTCTTCACAGGCACCGACAACTTCGCAGGCCAGTGGAGGAGATCGCCAGGATAGAGGAAGGGGTCGAGAGGCTCCACAGGGACGAGACCAACCTCGACAACAGGTCAGAGGGAAAGCTGAAGACTTTCAACGCTCTCGCCCACAGTTTCAGAAGAAGAAAGTTGCCGCTGTAACAGCGAGATATGCCACAGACGGTGAGAACGAGACTCCTGAATTGGACGTGGGCAGTGACCCTCCTAGACAGCGCCGCGGAAGTTACCATAATGCGGGAGGCGCTATGTCCTCATGTGGAGGCGACAGCAACTGAAACATTCATTACTGTCGAGACAGCAGACACCCGAGTGGCACCCCCTGACAGACTATATAATATTGTAATTCAAATCGAAGGTGATATACAGCGTGTAATAAAAGGGATTTTTGGGGAAAATCTGACCTCTTCGTACGAAATTTTGTTGGCGGAGGCGGATTGGCCGCCCCCATTCGTACTTGCTGCGCGTAAAGGGGAGGAGGTAATCCTTCCGAGCTTTTCTCGTCATGTCTCAAAGGACAAAGCAGAGGCTCTTGCAGCTGAGTGGGCTGTGTCCCTGGCTCCAGCATTATACCGCAACCACGTGGGATGGGATGAGGATTCTCCCCCATGAAATACCTTTGCGGTCGCTGCCACAGCCACAACCCCAATATCCCATCAAACGGGAAGCTAAAGGTCCCGTTTCCGAAATTCTGACTCAGTTAGAATATCAGGGAGTGATTGAAACATGCGTGTCACCGATGAATAATCCCCTTTTCGCGGTTTCTAAACCCGATGGATCGTACCGCTTGGTTTTGGATTACCGACATTTGAACTCACATTGTCGGACCTTTGCTGTGCAAAACACACATAGTTCTGCGCTTGTAGACAGTCTTGTTCGTAAAAAATATAAAACTACACTTGACCTATCCAATGGATTCTATACGCTCAACTTGGCCCCGGAGAGTAGCCAATGGAGCGCTTTTACCTCCGGTGGTAAATTATTCAAATTCCGGCGTTTACCTATGGGCTACAAGAACAGTCCAGGTGTATTCGCTGCCCGTGTTGTCTCATTGTTAGACGGCATAGACCCAGATGCTTGTTCGTACGTCGATGACATTTAACTGACAGACGACGAATTATTCCTGCATCTTTCCCGAGTGGACCGCATTATTCTAGAATTTGCGGTTTTAGGTTACAAGTTTAATTTGCCAAATCTCACATTGCTGAATTTACCGTTTTGTTTTTGGGTTATGAGCTCAACAATGAAGGTAAGGGCTTAGCCCCCCATTTCCTAGAGAAATGTGCACTTTTGTGCCCTCCTACCACTCTGAAGAAACTTCAGTCTTTACTGGGTTTTCTGAACTTCGGGCGTACTTACATTCCCGAATATGCCCAGCGTATCAAGCCACTGTATGCCTTGATACAACCTAACTTTTTGAAGTCCTGCTGGCTTCCGGAACATACCTCCATTCTGCAATCTTTGCCGACAGACCTTCTTGATTCTAAATTCTTGTTGACCCGTGATAACCGCACAAACTTGGTGATTCGAATAATTCCAGGGGCAGTGGGTTTCACGTACTGAACCTTTAACGAAGGTGACACAGTACCCATCGCATACAAGTCACATCTTTACACTTCCGCAGAAATGCGTTTTTCGTCTGTTGAGAAAGTTCTGACTGCAGTGCAAATGGCGATTTTGGAGGAACGCGCACTGGCACAGGGAAAACGCATTCTGGTGGTAACACCATATCCTGCCCTGGAGGCAGTGACAAAGGCAAGTGTTCCGAACTCTAAAGCTTTGCACCCCCGTTGGATTCAATGGGCAACATCTTTGACGCCTCCGGATGTCACTTTTATTTTTGATTCTTCTCTTCAGACTCAGGATTTTTTACAGTATGAATTCGTTCATCCTCCTCCTCTGTCCTTGCTACCGCTTGAGGAATACGAATGTATTATCTATACCGATGGTTCGGCACAACCGGCCACGGGTTCCAAGCATGCTTATTCAGCCGCATGTGCTATTGTTGCAGGTACCTTTGTGAACGGTAAGTTCAAATCTACTGTGGTGCACACTCAGGCACTCGGGGACAGTACTGCACAATTGGCCGAGCTGCGCGCATTGGTGTTCGCACTTGAGTTCGCCAATCCGGATGTGACAACGCTAGTTGTATGCGATTCTTACTACTGTGTTCAGTCTTACAATGACAATCTGTTCTTTTGGTCGCAAAACGACTACAGAGACGCTAAAGGTAGCACGATTAAGCATAAACTGCTTTGGGTTCAAGTGGCAGATTTGCAGCAACGTCTGCCCCTCACACAGGTGGTTCACACCCTTGGCCACCAGCGTGTGGGCGCACACGCTGTCGGTAACGGTTTGGCAGACGAAGCTGCCAAATCAGCAGTAGTCACGTGCTCAGTCGCAGCGGTTACTAGATCCATGTCTAAAATTGATACTGATATTTTGGCAGCTATTGTTGCAACAAAGGAAGGTGCTAATTACCCTAGGGGTTTTCCTTCCAAATATTCTTATCAGTTAGGTCCCGAACAGGCTCCTTATGTAAAAATACCCGACGTTGGTGATCGGCTGATTCCCAACGCGGACCGCAGAATTTCCTTGATAACGGCAGCTCACGAAGGCATGGCTTCGGCTCATGCTGGAGTGTCTGCGACTGTTTCCATATTGCAGCAGCGATACTGGTGGCGTGGGTTATACAAAGAAACCCGTACTTATGTGCTTTCTTGTGACGTTTGTCAGCAGATTAAGCCTTCTACGGTTACACGGCCACCACAGACCCAGCTCTGCATTTCTAACAGACCCTTCGGGTGTGTTTACCTGGATCACTGCGGTCCATTTTTTTCAGACACTGTCTATAAATATATCTTAGTGACAGTGGATTCGTGCACACGTTTCATCTGGGTTTGGCCACAACGAAGTGCTGATGCTCGAAATGTCATCAGGGATTTGCGTGTCTTTGTGGGAATTTTCGCCTGTGGCACCTTCCATTCTGACCAAGGTCCAGCGTTTGCCTCTAAGGCTTACAAGGACGCTATGGGTTCACTGGGGGTGTGGGTGAAATTTTCGTCTCCGTATCGGCCTGAGGGCAACTCGATTGTTGAACGAATGAACTGTGACTTAAAGCAATCCTTGACAGCTAGAGTCTTAGGTACTGGCAGGAACTGGCTGGCCCACTTGTATACCGTACAACGTGCACTTAATAATCTCCCTAGAAGACCTCTGGGTGGGCGGACCCCATACGAAATGCTCTTTGGCATAAGAATGTTTGTGCCTGACCTTGATGGTCTAGACATGGCGGCGCAATCTGCCATCTTTGATGTAGATAACCATTCTACTATGTTACAGGACTTACAAGAAGCCCGGGACAAACTTGCGATTGCACATTTACCTTCAGCCACAGACACTGCGCTGCAGATTCCGGTTGCCAGCTGGCTTCCGAAGATTGGAGATCTGGTTCGAGAGAAGGTGGAGAACAAAAAGGAATTCGGTCCCTCTTATCGTGCACCAGTTCCAGTCCTGGGCTTGAAGGGAACTCGTACAGTCATCTTACCACCGCTTCCTGGTCGCAAAGAGAACAGATACATCTCAGTGGAAAATGCCAAGCTACAACATCTGGCCGATCCTGAATAGTGTTACACCAGCGGTCTCTTGTCCTGTCATTTCCCGGACGAATGTTCGTGGCCCTCCGGCCCGAACGGTCACTGATGTTGCTATCGAGATGGTAGATTTGCCTGATTGCTTACTCGATGACCCGGACTCCCCCTGCAACGACGAGTCTGAGTATACCTACCCCGCTAACGAGTCGGTGGCACACCTACCAACAACGCCACTGAGCCCAACACGTTATTCCTTTGACTCGGATTCCACCTCATCACTTGTCCCGTCCAAATTCAACATTCTTGTATCCTGGTTCAGAGACAATTTTTTGATTGCCCCCTGGACATACATCTGGTTGGTGCTATTCCTGATTTATTTGTTCATGTCCATTGGCTTTGTCAGTGTTTTTTCTGCTCATCAATGGTCACTATTTACCGGAATGCTCTGCAGTGAACTGTGTCGCTGGAACTTTGGCTCCACATTCTTCATCTCACATCATGAAGCGAGACCACACATTTGTGAACATTTCAGCTTTTCCATTCGCTGATGGTATCGTTTGGGATGCGGTAAACTTCCAAATTCATGGACCAACCGAAATTATTAATGTACCAAATGTCCTTCGTGTATCAATGGGTGATGTCGTAAAAAGTAATATTCATTCTGACGATTGGGATGTACATGCAGTTGAAGCTTTATTTACTGATTTGAAATATTATGCTGCTTTTAATGCTGAGGATTTGTACATGAATTCTGCAAGTTATGCCGATTTGTATTGTTACCAGCATTGGGGCAACCACTTTGTCCATAAACCAAGTTCACTGCGTGGTCCTTTTAACTACACCCAATGGGAGCATTGTCCGACCCCTTTACCAGGTAGCTCCCAAACTCTTAGAAATAAATTTACTTACTTCACAGACTTTGATAGATCGAACCCTGGGTCCTATTTTTTTAAATTAAACGCTCCATCCACTCAGAAAATCATGTTGACCCACACCAAATTGCTATTTTCGGGTTCCTTTTTGAGCGCCTTAGCTGTGGGTGGTTATGAATACTGGAAGGACACTATTGACTTGAAATCAATCTGGGGATCCAAACCATGGCAGATGCAAGGCACAGAAGCCTTGCACCGTGCTTGCCTTATCCCGGCCCAGATTTTATTTCTGAATAATACCATTTATCAAACTACGTGCTGGGGTTTGGCTACTTCAAAACAATTGAATGCACCTTCCTTCCCTGCATTGGCTTCCCCTCCAAACGGGAGCTTGCCTTTCAATATGTCCCTTCAAAATTTGCAGGTTCTTTTTCGAAACAATTCGTTTAATATTTCTACGCTTGTTCAGACACCCTGGTTGGCCTGGCCGATAGCATCTAATGCCTGCCAACTGCGTTTTCATGACTCAGTTCCTGGTTACAAACAGGATAGGCCAGATCCAAGGTTTTCTGACTCTCGTACTGTAACAACATATTCTGTTGGTAAATTATGTAAACAGTGGTTGCAGCACTCTTCCCTAGATTCTGTTAAACAACATTTGTCCCTCCTGTCAGGCAACATTGATCTGTCTTACTTTATTCTGGGGCCTCGTGGCCCACGACCTAAGAGATTCATTTATGAAACTTATAATGAACTCTGGAAGCTTTCGCAAATTGAAGCTGCTTCCCGTCTACGGGAAATAGATCAAGCAAATTTGGGAAAGGTGCTTGCTGTTGTTGACAATAGTATTAATACCCTGTCTTCCCGCATTTACACGTTAGAGAATATTGTGTCCTCTGTTGTTGATATTGTACAAGATGATGTTTCTGTGTTATATCATGGTCAGAATCAATTGCGTTCAGTTATGCAGTTTGCTTGGACTTTGCAAACACTTAAGTTAGGTAAAGTTCCTTGGCATTTTTTGAACACCTCTGCCTTATTTCTGCCTTTTAATTTAACTGACAAACAGCAGTTCCTGTCCATGAAGGATGCAGCATACACTCTGTTACATATCGAGAAAATAGAGCCCTTACCATTCTCTGTGGCGGAATTGGATTCGGCCGTGTGGCTAGTGCATGGGGTTATCGCCTTACCTTTTTCCTTGTTTGAATTTAGTTCGTGCATGAAGCATTATCCTGTGGGCCGTTTCCAGCCCTTGGGCAGTGCCTTCCTGCATGAACTGTGGTCCCTGCCTTTCATGTATAAATGCCTTAGAGATGGGAAGGAAGTATTTCTCACTGGGGAGTCATGCGATTCTACTGTGGGTTATTCCCTTATTTGCAAACACATTAAATTGCACGGAGCTTGTAACGTTTCGGCTCCGAATCTTGCTTGTGTGTTAAAAGGTGTTCCTGCTCCTGCTATTTCTCCTACTTTCACTGTGCTTGCTAATGGTAGCTATCTGCTTTTGAATAACCAAGACTGCTGTGGCATGCTGGCCGGCATTCCCTATATTGTTACAGTTTCACACAGGGTTGTCTGCTGCAAAAATGTGCTTTTTCCTCCCCCGCACGACATTATAGATAGTTCCGTTTGGCCTTCCATTCCTACTCTGAAGGCGGATTTCAATAAATTGAGCAGAATAAAGGCGCTATTATTGAACCAGGAGGTTATGCTCACATCCGCCCGGGAGACATTCATTCTCCAGGTGGCGAGTACCCACAGTGAAATACAGGCCCTTTTGAACACTAACCTCCCACAACATTTCGGTGAACTGATTCACCGTGTTTTTAATGCATCACGCACTGAAGGTCTGGTGCACTTTTTTAAAGTTGTGGGCTCTGGCCTTGTGACCTCTTTTCAGACTATTTTTGGTGCAATACCGGCTTTTATTCATTCCATCTTTTCCAGCGTCTTTGGTGGCTTTCCATTGATCCTCGCCTTAGCGGCTGGTATACTGCTGTTGGTCTGTTTACTACGCAATGGCTGCACCTCCTTGGGCCCTTCTCGACCCAGGTCGTCTCCAGATGCTACGTGAGCGCATCCTTGCTGGCTTCGGCGTCCTGCCGTTGGCGACACTGAGTGTGTCCTATACACTTTCCTTTCGCTTTGCGTATTTCACTTGCGTGCAACCTGTGATGTCTATATTGAGTATCACGCAAGTTGTCCCACATTGCTATTCGCTGCTATGTCCTCTTGGAGGGTGTGGCGTTTTTCTGCACTTACACTCTGTTGGATTGACAAGGCCTTCGCTCTCTGCGACCTGCCACGCTGGAATTTTTTTTGCCTCTTCAAATTTTTTTTTCTTCCTCTCCCATTCGTTGTCCTTTATGGGGACTGCTCCACAACAGACGTTTCTGTTCTGCTCCATCTATTTGAACTCTGTCTTCGTCCTATGTCTAGGCTGATGGACTGCCCAGGGGAGGGTGTCTTGTGGTTTGTGGCCTCCTGGTCTGCCTTGCTACGTTGACTTAGGCCTGGCTGCCATGATGCTTTTTTGCGCACGTTACTTTGTGCCTCTGCTTCTGCCCGGCTATTTTAGAACTGTCTGCATTTCTGTCTTTCACCTTTTCTCCTGTTCCCTTTGGGCTACGTCTGCACAACATGTACAAGGTCGAAAAACAACGTCCCTTGTTCTTACTGATCTGGCCAGTCCCTCGCGCCTAGACATAACACTATGTACACCTGCCCTTGAGAAATTCGTGTGCTTTTAATATTGTGATTTTCACGGTTAGACACACTTGGAGAAAAACCTTTCCAGAGAGAAGAGCTGTGCTTGTCTGATGATGTAAACCTTGCATCTAGATCTTGAGGTATGGGGGTTCGCTAGTCAAAGCCCAGAGGTCTTCTGTTTTTATAATAAACTAGCTACTAGCACGGGGAGGGTGGTAAGGTCATTTAGCCCTATATCCACTGCTTTATGAAATGCTTTCCCCGTTTGTATTCTATGGAGTTGTAACCATGCTGATTATATTATTCTTATGCATTATGCTGATAGTACTGACACGTGTACTGTATCTTAGAGCACGTTAGTTAAAATAAACATTTTAAACTATACAGTGTCTCTTCTTACGCACGTTGTGGACAGGTATGAGTGAGTTATGAAAGGGTGTTCTTGCTACTGCGAGTCCTGAGAGAGAGAGATACCGTGTTCTGGGTTGTCTAATCATTGGTAGCATTGTTGCTAATGAGACGCAACAGCTAGTCGGGTTGGGGTTTTAGGTGCTGAGGATTATGGTTGGCTCACCACCATATTCCGAGGTCCTATTATCCTGTGCATAGCTCTGTGTATGTGCAGAATCCCTATAACAAGTGAAGGAGGGTGGTGGGAGGGGAAAGAAGCCCCATGCAAAGGGGGAGAAAAAGAAATAGTACCTCAATCACAGCGCAGCCAGCAGACGGGTACTAATTAAGAGGAATCAATCTGTGCTTGGTCCACACTCCACAGAAAGGAAGGAAGTGACGCTTTGCCTG
The DNA here is from genome assembly GCA_963921515.1 of Calotriton arnoldi. NCBI lineage: Eukaryota > Metazoa > Chordata > Amphibia > Caudata > Salamandridae > Calotriton > Calotriton arnoldi. The sequence goes on from CAWUFW010008170.1 coordinate 547,474, forward strand.
CACTATCCAATTAGGAGGCCCCAAAGAAGTGTGACAAAGAAGCCTATGAATGGTAAGCAATGAGTGGGCTGCAACCCCTTGTTATATACAATGGTTTCGCTAGCGACAGCGCATGCTCAAGCAGTGCATGCACTGTCTCAGGCTCGACCTAAAAAGGCGTGGCATACAAGGGGCCGGAAAGCAAAATAGAATGCGCATTGGAAACTAACAAAGCTCAAAGAATGCGACCAAGAAGCAGAGGTCAGTGGCGTCCTCCAGTTCACCAGTCAGTAGGCCCTGCAGAGCTCAGCAAGTTGAGCTATTGGGGAGCATCCCAAGCACGGTTAGGGGCTACTTTTTGGGCTGATGCTTGCAAGTTAGGCGAGCCTACCCTGGACTTTTACTTTGTCTTCATTTGTTTCAGAAACAATGTCACTGATGCCATTAGGAATCTTTTTAGGCTAACAAGTATTGAAGGATTATTTTTCATCCTAGTTTTAGAATAAATTGCAATTTCTATTCAATGTTAGATCCTACATTTTGAGAAAAAATTAGTTTTTTCATCTTTCCTTTCCGTAATTCTGCTCCTGGAAAATCAGACTCTGTCCATAGACTGGAACATCTGCACTAAGAGAACTCATCCGCCAGGTATCCAAAATGATGTCGAGGAAGTTGTGTGTCTTGCAATTGTTTCACGAATTACAACGTTTGGAGAAGAATTCAAATGAAAATGTGCGGCAATGCCAACAATCCTTGGCAATTCCAGTGACACTGGCCTTGGCAAGCTGTGGATTGGTTTATTCGGTTTTGATTGTAAGATCATGGCAGAAAAAAATTAAACCTTATCGATGCTGTCACATGCTTGCATTAAAAAATATATTTTACAAAATATAATATCGGGGCATGGCCAAGATGCCGAGCATCCACCATTAGCTGTGCTTCTATTCACCATTACACATTGTAATCTGTTACTTCGGACCTCGAAGGTTGGGGAGCTGCATACCATGTGCTCACCTGGGGCCGTATTACATAAGGTGCCCCGGGGGCGCAATGGGCGTTTGTGCCTGCTTTGCGCGCCCCCGGGGCACTTTGGTATTATAGAAAGGGGCGCTGATGCTTGTGCGTCCCCTTCTATAATACTGAAAGCGCTGGTGCACTTAAACCGCCAGCACTATCAACAGAGGGTGTTCCCTCATTTGCATAGGGGTGTGCCCTATGCAAATGAGGGAATTCCTTTCACTCTGCCCCCGCGCCATATTACAGACGCGGGCGCAGAGTCAAAGAAACCCTCAGGAGGCGCACTGACAGTGTGCCTTTAAAAAGGTGGCGTACTGTCAGTGCGCCCCCTGAGAGTAGCCCTCTGCAGGGGGTAAAGGGGGTCCCATGGACCCCCCAGACATCCCCTTGCAGGCGGGTGCAGTCACTGACTGCACCCGCCTGCAAGGGGCTCTCTAATCCCCTTTGAAAGTGCAGGCGGGCGCCGCCTGCACTGTGAAAACACAGAGCAGCTGCTCTGTGTTTTCACATGAATGCGCTGCCCCCAGTGCAGCGTGAGTACGCGGCTGCCCCCAGGGCAGCGCATTCACCATAATGGTTATTTGGGTCACTTGTTCTGCACATACACTCCCGACACACACAACCAATGCTTCTTCCCAGCGCATGGCAAACCCAAGTGACACGCCATCCCAGGGCCTTGCAAAGATCTGCATGTGGAATGTTAATGGTCTGTTGGACAAGATTAAATGGGAGGCGGTGTTGTAAGACAACTAGGCACATGGTGGATGACATTCTATTACTCCAAGAGACCCATCTGGTGAGGAACAGGTGTTGGTTCCTTGCCGGTCAAGGTTTTCCCAGGTGTTCCATATAGGCTCTTCTCCAGGGTTCAGAGGCACTGCTATATTGATCTGTAGCCATTTGTCTTTTAGGGCAACTCAGAACTGGCATGACAACCAATGCAGATAAGTGGCGGTGATCTAAATTCTCTACTCAATATATATGCTCCCCCTCTTTCAGTTAAATTCCTTAAAATCAATAGAGCTTTGATAAATCTGCTCCCTCCCGGGACATAAGTGCTGACGGATCACCTTAACGGAGTGGCCAACTGGCTTGAGGACAGATCCGGCAATAAATCTGGTCACTAATGGAGCTCACCCCTGCAGGCAAGATACCTTGATACACTCGGACTTTCTGACATATGGAGAGCTCTACATCCTACAGACCGGAGCTACACTTTCTATTTAGGGGCTCACAGGACATTTCCCATCTTGACTACTTCCTCATGCCACATGCTGAGACTTTCCTAGCTGCTGACATCCACCTCCTGGCCAGGGGCCTGTCTGACCCCTCACCTGTCAAGCTTGCACTCTGCTGGGGACCGGGCTTGGCTGGAGGTTCAAGTCATAGGGGTTCACAGACCCCGCCTGCCATTGGCATATATTTGACCCCATTACTCACTTCCATGCTATAAACACAGGCTTTGTGAACTCCCCGTGAATACTCTGGGAAGCACTTAACGCTACCTGCTGAAGCAAATCATTAGTTACCAAATTGAGAGATGCCACCGGCAACAGCAGGTGGCAGTAGACCTTGAGGCCTGCGTGTTGAAGCTACAAAAATACCTCTCACAGTCGTTCTTGCCGTCCGTCCTTTGAGATTCATTGCACACCCAAGAGATTCTCCAACAGACAGTGTTGGGGAGGCTAGAAATGCGTATACCGATGGGGCGATAAGGCCAGAAACACCCTTCCTTGGCTGTGTTCTGTAGCAGCACGGCGAGAACCTATCGGCTATATAACAGAAGATGATAGCTCCAGAGTTCAGGGAGAGCAAAATATACTATGTTGCCTTGCCTCTTATTACGCTGCCCTATGTTCTAACGCTTTCACGCCCGACACATCAATTCTAGCTGGCTTTATAAAAGACCACCCAACTCGTGCCCTAACCACTGAAGATAGAGAGCTTCTTGAGGGCAATGTCACTTTCAAAGGACTTGAGGAGGCCCTCGTGTATTTCAATCAGAAAAAACACCAGGGTCTAATGGGTTCCCTGCTGAATTTTTCAAGGCTTTCAAATCAAAGTTGTTGGGGCCCCTATGTACAGTTTTTGTTGAGGCCACGCAGAGGAGGGTATTGCCTGTGATTCTCCGTACTGCCGTGTTAGTGGTTATTCCCAAACTAGGGCACCCCAAAGACTGCTGCTCATCATATTGCCCTATCTCTCTCCTCAGTGTTGAACTTAAGATTTGGGCAAAGGCTCTTGATAATCACCTGATATGTGTGATTCAAACCGTGATCCACCTGAACCAGTCAGGCTTCATGCGAAATTGTGCAACTCAACATAACATCAGAAGAGTCTACAATGTTATTGCTCTAACTGAGAGATTGCCCGGTACCTATTCAATTCCATTGGCAGATTTCCACAAGGCCTTTGATTTGATGGGTTGGGAGTACTAGTTCACCCGGTTGGCCAAAATGAATTTTGGCCCTAAATTTATCAGAAACATTCACTTGATATACACAAAGCTGGTGGCACGGGTCAAGATAGGACACCCAGCGCCCTATCTCTTCCTGATGCAGCGGAGTCCTTGCTCTTCAAGGTGGTGATTGAGCCCCTGGCTGGGTGGCTCAGGGTCCACACCCGTGTGTGGGGACTGGAAGGGGCTCCAACGACCACAGACCAAGGGGTGCTCTATGCATCAAATGCCCTTATTTTCCTGGCTGAAACCCAAGACTCGGAACACTGAGCTCTCCAGATTGTTTGAATCTTTGGAGAATTTTCGGGACTCACTATCAACAAGTCCAAATCTTCTGTCTACCCCATTGGCTTTCCCACATCGGCGCTCCTTTGGCCCACTGACATCCGAATCGTGTGAGAAGGCTTTAAGTAACCTCAGGGCCAATATCGTGCCAGATATGAGGCTGGCCTTCAACCCCAAATAAAGAGGTTGAACAGAGCTGACCGTTTGTTCTGCACTCCAACTGTCTTTTTTTGGGTCGTTCATTAATCAATGAGATGGTCACCTTGCTGCACTTTTTATACCAGCTCCAGAAATACCCATACCCCATCCCACAATCCTTTTTCACTTGGCTTGAGGCCTCATTGCTAATTTTATTTCGAAAGACCATCCACCTAGAATTCACCAAATGTTTTAAATCAACATGAAATGGCATTATAGCGACCACAGACATCACCTCTTATTATAGGGCGTCTCGCTAATCGTCCTAAATGAATGGTGGTTTGACACACAAGGGTATCCGGCTTTTGCCTCCGGAAAATGGGCTATGCCGGGGACCTCAATCCTGCATCTTCTTTATAGGGGGCAGCCCCCCCTTCACTTCCCCAAGCCAATGAAGATCGTGGTAGATGTCTAGAATGCCACGAATAGGGCCCTGGGCACAGCACATCATTTGACGGGGGAGATCCCCTTTAATGTGGAGATTGGTTAGGACAAGTAAACGGGCTGCAAGGCTGTAAAGGGTGGGATATTATTAGTATCTCCAAGCTTGGGGAGTCATGTCCGGAGCAGTCGCGGCTTCTGGAGGGAGTGCTGCGGGGCGGTGGGGCGGGGCGGGGCGGGGGAGGGTAGGGTGGGGGGTGGTAAACTCCGGCATACGGCCGACTTGAGTGAATTACATAAATAAATAAATAAAACAAATTACATTGCGCGCGCTGCAACGCGCTACGCGACGCGGCGTGCGCAATGTAATTCGTTTTATTTATTTATTTATGTACTTCACTCAAGTCTGCCGTATGCCGGAGTTTACTACCCCCACCCTGCCCTCCCCGCCCGCCCCACCGCACTCCCTCCAGGAGCTGCGACTGGTCCGGAGTTAGATTGAAATTCTGTGCTGAACAACAAAGTGAATATGACCTCTAAAGATCTCGGTTTTTTGCTATTTGCAGCTCCATTATGTTTGTTCACAGCAAACCTGGAAGACCTTCCAGAGTACAGCCCACTGGAGGGTAAGATCCTGATGGAAGATCTGGCTGATAAAATATTACTCATCCCTTGTGGTAAACTAGTCAAACTCCTTTGGTTGGCTGCGGGACCATTACACTGGTTTTCCTCAGCTCTTCTAATAACCTATTGTCATCACAATTTTCCAGAGGGAGGCTCTTTACCCGTGATTTGTCTCCTTTAGTTATTACCATTGGGGACAAAAACAAAGGGGCCAACTACCAACGCCAGAAAAGGTGTAGAGATAGATTTCAACCAGGAAATGAAACACCAATTATACAAACTGATACAGTCTAGGATAACGTCTCTGCAAAACTGTGCTAAGGGGTTTGTCCACATGCTTACCCACAAAGGCAAAGGGGCTAATTGCTCGATATCCTCAATATAATGCTGTTTTTACTCTGCATGAAGGCTAAAACTATAGGTGCCCATGGGAAGTTGTAAAAATCTTCTGCATATGTGGTTTTCTTCTATTTGAAAGGGGGGACATATTCCAGCCCCATACGTGGGAGCCGGGACACATTGCGCATTATACATTTTAATAAGAGGTAAAATGGTCCCCTTCCTCCTCGATTTAGATATATTGAAAATAGTTCCAGCGGACCTACTAAGTTTTAAACACAAATTAGTAAGTTGTGGCTGCCATGACCCCAAGAAATTAAAGTTAACACCTAGGTAACTAAAACATTTTACACTGTGCAAAGGCTGGCCTTTAACAGCAATCCTACATAACTCAGCCCTGCCTGGACCGCAGGCCATGATGTGAGATTTACCATAATTAGTGGACAAGTCAAGACTGTCCATAAACTGGACTAAGCGGTCCATCAGCACTCGTAAAGCGTTGGACGTCCGGGCTAGTAGGTACCTCGTCGTTCGCGTATAACAGTGCTGGCACCTGGGTAGCGGCAACATTAGGGGTGTCAACCTGAACCGAGGTTACGTATGGACAAAGATCGTTAATATATAAAATAAAAAGTATGCGGGCCAAAATACATCCTTGGCGCACACCACGCTTGGGGCTGAATGTCTGAGATAGATCACCGGCTGGGGTTAGACGCACTCTACCACTAGGTCGGTGTGCAAGTCATACAGAAAATTCACCAGACTCGCATCAACACCCAAATCCAATAAACTCAGCCACAACTTGACTCTGTTAACAGAGTCGATCGTTGTTGAGAGGTCCATAAAAGCCAAATATAATGGATGGAGCTTAACGGTGGTATATCTGACCTACTAACTCGGTTCTCCCTAACTGACACAAAAGAAGTGTTCTTAGGCGACTTAAACATTCACTGGAACAACTCAGAAGACACCACAGTTCGGCTCCTCATAAACGTTCTTGAAATAAACTAACTAAAACAGCTCTGTAATGTGCCAACACACATCAAAGGCTCTACTCTTGATGCTATTATCACTAAAATGAACTGGTCCCTCTCAGTTCCATCTTACCCATCGACTGGTCAGACCACCACCTCATACTGTTCAATATCGATACCACCGGCAGACCACTCACAGACCTAACAAAGAAACCTTAGCAGTGGACCAGAAACCTCAAACAAGTCCCAATGAAAGAACTGGAATCCAAGATTCATCAACAATTACAGGGTCTCCCTTCCACTCATACCGTTAATGGTCTCACTGCCCACTACAACACAGCGATCTCGGAAGTTCTAGACCAAGTGGCAACGCTCAAATTAAAACAACGGAGATCAACCCAATCAAAATCTTGGTTTAACTCTGATCTGAATAATGAAAGGAGACAACTCAGACAAGCAGAAAGGACATGAAGACAAAACCCCTCGACAATCCACCTAGCACTACTTAGGACTGCAAGGCTGTCATATAAGAAGCACATTTTTAGAGAAAAAGCCTCCTTCTTCCGCAGCCAACTTGGCCGTGCAAAGAACAGGCCCAGGGAACTCTTTAACATTGTTAAACGACAAACCACACGTCCTTCCCCACACAACATAATCACCAATGTAGGTAATTCCTACACCTGAACCTATCAACGACAAAATGGCCCCAAAAGGAACTAACGACAACCATCTGAACACCCAATTGAAAAACAATGCCAATTGGTCGGACTTCAAACCCATGACAGAAATTGAAGTCTTCAATATAATTGCAAAACTAAAGCCCACTTCACACACAAAAGATCCCCTCCCTTCCACAATAGTACAAAATCTCAACCACATCATTGCCCCTTTCTGGACAAAAATCATCAATACATCTCTCTCCTAGGGGTTTCGTACCGGATTCCCTCCAACTAGGACAAATCACACCCATACTCAAAAATCCCTGGGCAGATCCAAATGATCTCAACAACCTTAGACCTATCTCCAACCTCCCGTTCCTAGCCAAAACTATGGGAAAATGCATCTTACAACAACTTAACCTTCATAGAAGGAAATTCAACCTCCATGACACCTTCCAATCAGGGTTCAGGAAAGGCTGTAGCACAGAAACTGCCATGCTCAACATCTCAGATGACATCCATAGATACCTGGACGAAGGAGATGCATGCCTACTTATCCTTCTCGACTTATCAGCAGCTATTGATACCATAAATCACCCAGCCTTATTGGAGTCACTGAAGATCCACTGTGGTATCAATGACACAGTTCTGAAATGGTTCACATCTTACCTACAACACCGTTCGCAATAAATCAAAATCAACTCTTGCCTCTCTAAACACACCTATTTCACTTGGTGTGCCCCAGGGTTCAATTCTCTCCCCTTCCCTTTTCAATCTCTTCATGAAACCCCTTACAACCATCCAGAAGCAAGCAGGGATCAAATATCACCTATATGCCGACAACACTCAACTCTATTACAAAATCAAGTCACCCAGTGACATACTACATCTCAACGCCACACTGAGCAAGATACAATCTTGGTTTAACTCCAACCACCTAAAGTTAAACCCCAAAAAAACAGAAGTAATACTGTCTCCCCCAAAAGTAACCACCTACCAATCCAAGACTGGCTCAATGACCTGAATGCACTAAATTGTTCTCGCACTCTTTCCAACTCAGGAAAATCCTTAGGCTTCACCTTGGACAAAAACATGTCAATGAAGGATCACATCAAAAACTCTGCCAAGAGTGCTTTACACACTAAAACACCTCAAAAAAATTAAACCATCCATTCCCTCTGATGATTTGAAGATGGTAGTACAATCTCTGGTCCTCTCCAAACTTGACTATGGGAATGCCATCCTCACAGGGACCCTGAAAACTCACCTCGCCCCCCTTAGATCAGTTCTGAACATGGCAGCCCGGCTCATAACACGTATTAAATGGTTTGAACACATCACACCTGCCCTCAAGATCCTCAACTGGCTTCCCATCGAAAGAAGATGTACTTACAAGACTGCATGTATCACCCACAAAGCCCCTCATTCTCATACCCCGACTATTTAGACAACAAACTCACAAAAGCAGGAAGAACCAGAACTCTGAGAAGTTCTAACACACTTCTTCTCGTTCCTCCAAAGCTAAAAAGGAAATCAACCCAGACTCACTCTGTTTCTGGAAATGCACCCTGCATATGGAACTCTCTCCCTGGAGATCTTCAATGTATCCCCTCCTTCTCCTGCTTCTAACGAGACCTGAAACTCCATCTCCTCCACAAATACTTTAACACAGGAGCAAACTGAACTATGTTTAAATATTCTCTCTTTCTAAGATAAGAAACAGTCTCTGACAGTCGGTTATTTTGTTTTTCTCTACTGTCTATTATGTCTTTCTCTCCCTTAACTCATACTGTGCTTATTAACCACATATGGTAACCACCGTCATTGCCGAAATTTTTCCCCTGTACATATTTTGCGTGGATTTGAATCTAATATGTCTCGCATCATATGCTCAGCAACTTGATTATTTTCTTGTTCACTATTATGTAAAGCACTCTGATACCTAAGGGGCTAGCTAGCGCTATATAAAACCTATAAATATAAATAAAATAATATACTTATTGACTAATAGGCTCAGGTTGAAATTTTGCACAATAGTCCCCAGCCCTGGGCAAAACCGAAATTGAAAGGGAGACAAAATAGGCTGCTCCTGCGTCCTTGCCGCAAGGTGATTATATACGACCCTACAAATGATTTTTACAGTGCTATCTAATAAGAAGTTTGGCCTGTAGCACTTTGGGGACATCCGATCGCCTTTTTTAGAAATAGGTACAATGGTAGCAAGCTTCCACGAATGGGGAATTGATGTATTCAGCGAACCATTAAAAACATTGGTAATCAAGGGGCTCCAAAGATCAATCGGAGTCCCATCTGGGCCTGGCACCTTACCGCTTGCACTCATGTATGGCCGCTTCAACTTCTGGCAAGGATATAGTCATGGGAGGAGGATTATGTAATTTGCTGTTTAAAAGATCAATTGCCTGAGGCGCGCGCACCGTGACCTAAAATGGCCGCCTAGCGTCGGAGCTCCGTTTCGCACCGGACTTTTGCCGCATTTTCGGAGCGGTTTCACTGCTCGTTTTGCCACCAAAATGGCATAATCTTGAATCGGAGGGTTGGCGCTTTCCAGGGATGCCTTTTACAGAGATGGTCAATAATTTGCTGAAATAATTCTATACAGGTGACTGCTTTGCATTATCAACGGCCGCCATTTTGTTTCTACTTATGCGGGATTTCTCCTCATTCTTCCTTCATTACGCCCTTTTTTCTTGACATTTCTACAAATTTTATGCATTTTCTCCCCCTTACCTGACTATCACTATCCGGGGGAGATTGCTTTTCGTCGATTTGGGTGTATCCTTTGAAATACTGTTTCTCCAGTGTAACGTCACCATTTTTCTGCGTTCTCCTTACCTCACTTCATGGGCAAGAGTAGACGTTTACTTCATTACACAAGAACAGTGGAAGTACATGACCCTAACTCTTTTGGAGCCAACGTTTCTACTTCCAATAAGTTCTCTTGTTTATCTGGACTTTCGTCTCAGGAGACTTGCTCTACTCTCACAAAAAATTCCATCAGTATGGCATCTAAAGCATCGTTGCCTTCAACCGCCGGCAAGAGGCTTAAGCAAGATCCTCCTTCACCACCTAAATCTTCTTCTCCGGTGTCACTGGACATGGTCTGGGAGGAGTTACGCGCTCTCCGTCCTTTTATGGAGGAAACAACCGGTCGTTTACAATCATTGGACGACAAATGGTCTTCTATGGAGTCCCGTATGACTGTGGTGGAACATCATCTCACTGAAGTACAGGCCTCATCTTCTAAAATATCCTCGATGGAGAAGGAAATCTTACATCTGAAGAGGGCGACTGAGGATTTGGAAAATAGGAACCGTCGCAATAACCTACGCATTTATGGCCTTCCCGAAGGCCTTGAAGGGGATGACCCCGTTGCGTACTTTGCATCTTTTCTACCGCAGTTTCTGGGCCTCCCTGCTACCACCAAATTGAACCTACAACGAGCTCATAGACTGGGTCCTCGTCTTTCTTCCTCATCTGCCCCTGCCAACCCTCGCGGAATAATTATCTTATTTTTACAATTCACTGATCTTCTGTTGGTTCTTAATGCTGCCAAAGCCAAAAAGAACCTATCCTGGCACGGCACCAAAGTGTTCATCTCCCAAGATCTTTCTTCAGTGACTGCCAAACGTCGAAAGGAATTTCTGGATCTTCGCCCTGCTCTCCGCTCCTTGGGTGCAAGATATGGTTTGTTTCATCCCTGTCTATTTAAAGTTACCTTCCTTAACAAAACTTCCACGTTTGAGGACCCAGCTGATCTCCGCAGATTCATCCAGTCACATTCTTCTGCATCAATGGAAACTACCCCTTCTTCCTCTGGATCTTGACTTTTATATTTTTTCTCATTGTGATATTATATTGAAGTTGTTATTCTAATTATTTATTGCCTCCTCCTCTCCCCTACTGGTACTATGCATTAACATCTATTTCCTTTACAGGTACATTATTGACTTTATCCTATCCTACTCTCTCTCATATTCTCCATTTTTATTTCTGTGATTATTAAACACTTTACTATACTACCTGCTCCCCTTGCTGTTCATACTATTATTCTCTCTGTCCTTCACCATCTTATTCTTTATTTGTTTTTATCACCTTCCTAAATATTCCTACTTCTACTTCCTCTTCTTCTTATTCTATTTCTGGTCCGTAATGGCTTAATTAATTTCATTATCTGTTCCCCTTTTTCTTATATATATTTTTATTTATATTTACAGGTTCACCGTAATCTCTAGTTTTTATCCCTACTTCATACCCCCGCTCCTGATCGAGTTTATTGTATAGATGTCCTGGTGTGGTGTGTTGCCCCCCTGTTGGGTGTGCTGTTTCCGTTGTCCCTTGCCGCATCTCGTTTTTGTCTCTTGTTCCTTAAGGTACGTATTACAGTCGTCGTTTTGACATGTGCTGTCTTCTTTTATTTTTCTTCTCTCCTTCCTTCCTTTCCCCCCTTCCTATTGTTTCTAATCCTCTTTCTCCCTCTTTGGTCTTACACTTCCCATTTTCCTATTGGTTATCTTGTTTCCCTCCCTTTCTTATCTTTCATGCCTTTGGTGATGCATATTTTGTGTTTTATGTCCGTTCAAGGTTTTTGCATTCAGAGTTATCTCCTGGAATGTGAAAGGTTTTGTTAATCCGATTAAAAGACAGAGAATACTCTCTCATTTGGCCTCTTATAACCCGGATTTAGCTCTTTTACAGGAGACCCATCTTACAGATATTGAGGCGTTAAAATTAAAAAGAGGTTGGGTGGGTTCAGTTTTATTCTCACCTACCACTAATAAGAAAAACGGTGTTATATTACTATGCCATAAGAATTTGAATTGTAAGATTATTTCACAAGAAACTGATACAGAGGGCAGATGGTTGTTGGTTAAAATGTTGATCAATAATGTTCCTCTAACTGTTTTTAATATATATGGTCCAACACAGCCTGATTGCACTTTTTGGCCTCTGGTTACTCAGAAATGTATACAGTTCAGAGATGATCTCTTTATATTAGGAGGCGATTGCAATCAAATAGTCGATCCCTTCCTTGACCGCCAATCTCAAGTTCGCTTCACTCCCCACAAAACTCATAAACATTTTCTTAACACTATCTCTCAGACACACCTCGTTGACTCTTGGAGACTCTCCCATCCTGATACTTTAGACTTTTCTTTTTTCTCTCCTCCTCATAACTCTCTTTCCCGTCTAGACTATATATTTCTTTCTCAATATCTCTCTCAAAATCTAATATCCTCCTCTATCGAACCTATTGTCATCTCTGATCATGCCCCAATTGTGACAGATCTCGACTTGCTCCCTCCGCGTCCCAGGTCCTCCCGTTGGCGTTTTAATAATCACCTTCTTTCTGACCCCTTTTTCTCTTCCTCTTTTCATTCTTTTGCCAAGGAATTTTTGACCTTAACAGTGACCCTGATACCCCTCCTCATATTCTATGGGACTCCTTTAAAGCTACTGCGAGAGGCTTTATTATAGATTTTGTATCCAAAAAAAGAAACGGTTCCTTCAACAACAAAAAGTCTCCTTAGCTCATATTAAGGATTTAGAACATACATTTTATACTTCTTCTATGGATACTATACCAACAGATTTGATACGAGCCAAGTTAGCGTTCAATAAATCTTCGACTGATAATGCATCCTCAATACTTCTCCGCAGTAGCGCTCGCTACTATGGTGGTCGTAATAAAGCAGGAAAACTTCTTGCGAATTATCTGAAAATACGCAAAGATCGTACTCTGATCGAATCTATCTCCTCTTTAGATGGTTCTCTCATCTACAAAAACCAGGATATTCTTAATGAGTTTAAACGTTTTTATGAAGACCTTTACACTCCAGAATCTCCTCCATCTTCCTCCCTTATCCAAACATATCTTAATAATCTTCCAATTCCGTCTAATTCTCGTCTAAATCTCTCGAACCTTGAGTCAGATTTATCCTTTAATGAATTATCCAATGCCTTACACTCTCTAAAGAAGGGTAAGACTCCTGGTCCAGATGGATTCTCTGTTGAATTTTACCTCCACTTCTCTAACCTATTACTTCCTAAACTCTTTAATCTTTTCCATTCATTTGTTTTAGCTGGTAAGACGGAAGGCACTTTTCAGGAAGCCACAATCTGTCTTATACATAAAGAAGGTCGAGATCCTATGTTTTGTAAAAATTACCGCCCAATCTCACTAGTTAATGTTGATTATAAACTGTTTGCCAAAACACTTGCGTTACGCCTAGACCCTCTTATGCCCCAATTGATTGGTAAGGAGCAGTGCGGCTTTGTCAAGGGTAGATTGACTTCAGATAATTCTCGTCTTTTTCTTAATGTCTTGAACAAAATCTCCTTCCTCTCCGAATCTTTGGCGGCCATTTCTGTCGATGCCGAAAAAGCTTTCGACAGAGTTGATTGGTCCTTTTTGTTTGCATCTTTGAAATGGCACGGCTTTGGCCCCAAGTTAATTTCTCTTATTTCATTATTATATTCTGCCCCTAGAGCTTCAGTATTAGTCAATGGCCATACTTCTTCTTATTTTTCTCTTCAACGCGGTGTCCGCCAAGGTTGCCCCCTCTCTCCTCTTCTCTTTGTCTTGGCTCTTGAGCCGTTCCTATCTTCAATTCGTAATAACGATTCCATTTCAGGATTCTCTTATGGGGATCATCACCTGAAACTTTCCGCCTATGTGGATGATATTCTACTCTTCATTTCTGCACCTGAAACTTCTATTCCTTCTTTATTACATGAATTTACTTCCTTTTCCCTTGTGTCTGGCTATAAAATTAATTCAGACAAAACTGAAATTCTTCCTCTTACTAAATTTTGTCTACCCCACTCTTTTTCTTCTACTGGTTTCGCATGGAATAACTCAAAAATCAAATATTTAGGTATGACGTTCTCCAATTCTATCGCGACTTCTGTTAAATTAAATATGTCTGCCGTTATATCTCAAATTGACAAATTACTTTCCTCTTGGAACCCCCTTTTCTCTCTTGGTGGGGTCGTTTAGACTCAATCAAAATGATGGTTACCCCCATACTGATTTATACTCTTTCTATGCTCCCCGTCCACATTCCCTCCTATTATTTTAAGCAAATCGACTCTTGTCTCTCTAAGTTTCTCTGGAAGAACAAGAAGGCTAGGATTTCTTTATCTTCTCTCCGCACGCCAAAGTCCAATGGGGGTGTAAACTTTCCTGACTTTCGTCTATATCATAAGTCATTTTCTCTGCGGCAGGCATCGAAGTGGCTCCTTTCCGAACTCTCCCCTTCACCCCCTCTGGCTATCTATTGAACAAACTTTATCATTACCCTTCTCTCTTAAAGAAGTTATGGTTTTTTCGGCCAAAAATCCCTTTACCTCTCTTCCCCTGTTTAAACACACTTGTTCCCTTTTGAAACCCTTGCTACATTCTAACCCCGTTTCTAGAGAATCTTTTCTAGAGTCTCCATTATGGCACAATTCCCTTATTCTCATTAACAACAGGACCATTTTTTGGAAATCTTTGAGATTGAAGGGTATAATTTGGGTTAAAGACCTATTTGATGGGTTATCTCCCTGTTCCTTCCCTCAATTCCATCTCTTATTTCATTGCCCTCGATCCTTCTTACAGAAATTCATTACTCTTACCACAATTATTCTAGACACTTACTATTCTCTCCCCTCCTCATCTTTTCCTGTAGTTCAAAATTCTCTTCTTAAGATACTCCTTTCTCTACCTAAAGCATCTCTTATCTATAAATATTTTTCCGCTCCTAATTTAGAACGCACAAAAAACAAATTGGAACTTTCTTGGGAATCGGACCTGGGGTGCGAATGGACCATCTCCTTTTGGGACAAACTTTGGTCCCGTTCTCTTAAAATCTCACGCTCTGCCTCTCTTACTCAATCTATGTTTTTTCTTTATCATAAACTTTATCTCACCCCTGTCTCTATCGCTAAATTTTCTCACTCCACTGTCTCTAACTGTTGGACCTGTGGCTCTTCAACGGCTGATCTTATTCACCTTTTCTTTCTCTGTCCCTCGGTTTCTGCTTTTTGGAAGAAAGTCTGGTCCTACATTTCTCGTGTGTTCCATCTTTCTATCCCTTATTCCATTCCTCTTCTTTTCTCTGGCAGTTTATCTGATTCTTTAGACCTTCCCTCTCATAGTCATGGTCTTTTTGACCTTATGATTTCTCTAGCTTTCCAACACATTTCTCTGAACTGGAAAAACCTTACAAACCTCTCGATCCAACACTGGTGGAATAGTCTTTGTCATTTTCATCGACTTGACATTGCTTTCGCCTCCTCATGTAAATCAATGGTTAATAGAGACCTTTTCTGGTTGCCTCTTACGATTCATTTAGATAATTTGACTTTGGCTGATAAACCCCGTTTACATTCTGAAAATTTTAAACCTCCCTAAATGTTTATTTCCTCTATTCTCTGCTTTTACCATAGTTGGCTTATCGCTTCTATTTATTAATTGAAATTCTAATCACATTCCATTGTAAATATGCATTATCTCATTATATCAATGTGTAAGACTTTCCCCCCCCTCTTCCCCAGGCCCTTAAAAAGAGAAAAAATTTTAAAGAGCTTTTGTTGCTTTTTATATACTAGCCACTTCTTCTATCGTGTTTATCTGTACTATGTTTTAATCTGTTTGCTGGTTTTGTATTTCTTGCCCTTTTTCAAAATAAAGCTTTTTCAAACATAAAAAAAAAAAGATCAATTGCCTCACCATCCATCAAGCAGTCAAATCACAGTCAGTTAACATGATACTTAAACACTTTACAACTTTCCATAGGAGACAGAAAAGAAATCACCATCTAAATGGGCACCTAAAGTGCAGGCAACAAATAGTAGATATTTAAACTTTGTTTACAATACAAGTAAAATAAAAAAACACTCTTAACCCCTTCGATGCGTCGGACGGCCCCCGGCCGGCCGACGTCACAGTGGGCGTGTGCGGAGGACGGCCGGAGGCTGTCCGAACCCCGCTCACTCAATAAATCACCAGCACCGCGGCGGAATTCGCACCGCGGTCAAGGTGTTAAAACAGCTTTGTCAATGAAGAAAATGCAGCTGTTTGTAGGCAGATGTGAACAATGTGCACAGGCTTTGGGAAGTCACTTGCAGTGAAGGGAGCCTATGGGTGAAAGTGGGCTGACCCGCTGTATGTTAGCAAAATGAGAATGACAATTTAACAGACCAATAGATGAAGCCCACTGACCAAAAGCCTGTCTGTTAAGTATAGTATGAATGACCTAAACAATCCAGATGTTTTCTGATAAACAGGTAGATGAAAGTTGTGCTCACAGCTGCCACCTTAGTAGAGGAAGAAGGGGAATCACCAGGAGGATATCGGCAACTGGTTCTGGATACGGTTAGCCCATTTTGAAACTGGCCTAAAGCATTAGGTCCAAAGGGCCTTTTCCACTAGAATGGCTTAACATATAGCACCATTATCATATGACATAAAAGAAATTCTAGTTTTCAACGATCACCACCAAGTAAACCCACCAGAATAACACATCATCATTATAAGGCAGAACCATTGATATTCGCAATCTGTTAAAATTATATTGTGCTAAATATTCCTTCCATCAACAGAATAGCTAATTCTGTTCCCTATCTCTTGGATAAGATTGTTGTTCTATCCAGGAAGCCAGAGGTTATAGAGTTCCTAAAGGAATACGACCAATGTGTCTCTTCTATAGCATCACCAACGATTCCAGGGTACAAACGAGACAGGTGAAAGCTTATTCTATTTCATTCATTCATTCAATAATCTTTATTCGGTTTGAAAAACCATAAAAGATACAAATTAATAACAAATTAAACATTCTAAAAGACCACAAGTATAATAATCAGCTCCTTACACAATCCTTAGCAAAGTTAAAGTGCAAACGCTATAAAGTGCAAAATGCGTATAGCTCCTAGGTAGGTATTTCAACGTAGCCTCTATCCAAGAACTAAAAGTGCAAATGCTATAAAGTGCAAAACAGTGTATAGCTCCTAGGTATTTCAGCAAAGCCTCCATACAAGAAGTATATAACAGGTAAAAGCTAGTAAAGTGCAAGTGGGTACGTAAAAGGATCTCGTAACAGAGTAATATGTTAACATTTCATACCTTTTTTTGTTTTACTAAATTGACAGCAAATAAAAATCTACTGACACTAAAAACAATTTTCTGAGTAGTGTTAGTTTTTAAAACTCTTGTCGCATCAGAACAGGATCTAACTCCCAAGTTCCGACATATTGGCTTGATCCATTTTCGCCTTGGAATGCCATATGCTGAGCAAAAAAACAATATGTGGGAGTCATTTTCTGGTGTATTTAATTGGCACAAACAGCACCCATTGTCATTAGACTCACCAATTTTACAACCCCATTTGGCTGTGGTGGAATGCACTTGCAAGATGCCATAACAAAACCTCGTATACAAGAATTTTGCAAGTTGGGGTTGAACTTCGTCCAGATATGGCTCAAAGAGCGGGAGAGGTTTTGATAAAAGAAACTGATGCGTCAACCTACCAATTGCAGAACTATGGGAGACTATTTTGCATGTATGCCCAAAATGTAATTTTCATAGTTTTTTTTAAGAGGGTGTCATTAGTGCAGGTGTTTCCCAAAAGTGATTGAGCCCTAGTTTGCAGAACCATATGCGCACATGCTTGACCCACAGAAGGCAGGTTGCTTGATCGAACCTTAGGATCTCTTCTAATCCTTCTTTATACCTGGTTAACTCTGGGGTGCTCCATATCCGCACACAGAATAACAAAGGTCTTCAAATTGCTTGATGGTCTAAGCGCTTTATGTTCATATGAATAATAATAGGAATCATGGGTGTTCTTGCAGGGAGGCGTAGCAACATCCTGAAAAACTTTTCTTCCCCCGCAAACATATTCCTGCAAGAAAGCCCCCAAAGTCCTGCGCCATACAGGGTATCAGACTGTGCCCTATATTTGTATACTTCAAGTGCGGGAGATACTGCCTTAGTAGTACTATTCTTATGTTTTTTTAGTATCGGTGCAGAGTTTTGAATCAAAATGGTTCTGCTTTTTGGAGATGCGGGTACCATGTCAATTTAGTATCTAGTGTAATACCTAAATAGTTAAAATTCGGCACGTACTCTAGCCTCTGATCTGAGATGGTAATGTTCTTCTTGAATGATTTGTGCAGTTTAACTGCCATATATTTTGTTTTGTTAGAGTTAATTTCTAGGCCTTTTGTAACACAATAGTCACTAAATAAATTCAATAGATTTTGAAGGCCCTTCGGGGTTTGTGATAATAAAATGGTATCATCGGCGAATAAAAGAGCCGGAACAGGCACCCCTCCTAGCTTTGGGGAATCGTGACTACACCCCAAGAGATATTTTGGGGCATCATTTACATATAAAGAGAAGAGGGTGGGTGCCAGCACACAACCCTGTCTTACATCCCTCCTTATGGGGATTGTGTCAGTTAATTCTCCCCTTGGTTCCCACCTGACTTTCGCGTACTTATCTTCATGTAATCTCATTATCTGAACAAGAAGATCCTCAGGTACGCCTTGTGTTTTTAAAGAACTCCAAAGCAAATCTCTGGGGATAAGGTCAAAAGCAGCCTTCAAATCTATAAATGCTATGTACAAATGGCCTTTCTTTAAAATAGTATATTTCCATCCCATGCAACAAAGTCTAAAAACCTGATCAATTGTACTAGTTCTAGCTCTAAACCCAGCCTGGTATTGTGATATAATATTGTTTCCCTCTAGCCAATCATTAAGTTTTGATAAATGTTGTCTTGCATAGATCTTTTGTAAGTTGTCAATAAGGCTTACGGGGCGATAATTTGCCGGATCTTGACGCTACCCCTTTTTAAAAATTGGAATAATTTCGGCCCCTTTCCAGGACTCTGGTAAGGGGGCTCCTGCCACCAAGGTATTGCAGAGAAAATTAATGTACGGCCCCCAAACAGCTTTTTCATGTTTCAGCAGATTGCCTGGAATTTTATCGGGGTCAGGTGCTTTCCTGGGCTTAACAGCATCTATGGCTGCCAACGTTTCCTCTAGACTAAAGGATAGAGTAAGGTTTTGCACCCTTTTGGGAGATACAGGGGTAATTTGCATGGTTCTACGGTGAGTTTAGTTGTTTCAATGGTAACTTCAGCGTAGAGCTTTGTAAAAATGATTCATCGAAGTACTTGAATCCAAAAATATATCCAAGTTACTTCTTCCTGTTTTATTTCCCTGGCTATTATGCACGAAAAGCCCTTGTGGTCCTTGATTTTAGCTGCTGAAATCAATTCGGACCAGATACTATCATCCCAATCTCTCTTGGTTTGGGTTAATAATCTTTTATACCTTGTCCTTTTGTCTCTCAATGACCTGGTGTTATTAGATTTTTCTGCCAAAAGCAGCTCCATCTTTGCTTTACTACACTTGCTATTATACCACTGGTTGGATGAAATAAAGGTCTCTGTTTTCCCCACCTCGTTGTCTCTGGGAGCCTTGGTCATGATCAGTTTTAGTTTATCTATCATGATTTGGTGTATGTTCACTATGGGAATCTCTGCAGAGGGCAATTCAATATACGGAAGGATGACTTCTGAAAAGGTGTTATAAATTTTTGTCATAACCTCAGCTTTGCCCACTATTGATGGCCATTTCAAAGATCTTCGATTATTATTGACTATGAGTTGTGTTGGGAATGGGTCATTATCATTAATTCTCCTACTCATGGGTTCAAAGAGAATGCCTGCTATTGTTAAACATAACGGGAGGTGATCGCTGTTGTCTCTATCTTCAATTTCTATATCATGCATACTGGACCAGGAGTTAGCAGATACCAGTATATAATCAATATTGCTCTTAGTAGACCCCCTATTAAATGTGGGTGCACTCGGTCTGTCAGACGGCAGCCTGCCATTGAAGGGCGTTAATCCCTGCCCAGCAACTAATCGAATGAGCTGTGAGACTGCTACTGTGCAGGGCACTGCAGGACCAGCCTCTAGCGAGGGTATGTTATTTGCCACGTCTTCTTCTCCAAAGATATTATCTAGTCCCACTACAGGTTCTAATTTCCGATTAAAATCACCACCTACAATTACCGTAGTCCTTGAGTCGATTGTACTTAAAAACTTATCAATGTGCTCTATCACTGGAGATTCCTTGCTAGAGGGACTTGGTCTGTTATAAAAATTTAGTATGTATATTTCAGTTTTATCTTGAGTTAGTACCTTTATCCCAAGTACATCTTGCGAAGGGATGCCCAACCTTGACGTTTCTATATCTAAAGTAATTTTAATCCATATTGCAAGGCCACCCAACGGTCTACCTCTAACCGAAGGCGTGGCACAGGTACTAAATGTTTTGTACCCAAGTTTATGCGGGGTTGCAAGTAACCAAGTTTCTTGTAGCAGGCAGATTTCACTAAGGTTAATATACTCCTGCCATTCTGAGTCTTTTAATTTTCGTTTCAGACCGGCTATGTTCCAGGATACCAATCGTAGTTGAGAAGGCTGTATTATTTCTCTCCGAGACTGGAGCTATCATGATCGGAGTCAGTCCCTCTTTCTCCCTTATCTGTATGCATGGTGTTGAGGGGAGATGTTGATGAGTTTACATTATAAGAAGTAGGGGACCCCTCGCTTTGATTGAATAACTGAGGCGGCATTGGCTGTCAATCAACAATCTCCATATTTTTATACGGGACATCAGAGTTGGAAAAGGATCTACGACTGACAGAGTTATGGTGGTTCCCTTTTAGTATGTCACTGGGGTTATGCAATCTAAATCTCACCGGGCTGCAATGGTGTGGTCCGGTTCTCAAGTCAAGCGCAACTAGCCCATCAGCTATGTCTTTTGTTCTTAATGTGAGTAGTATAGTGTCATAGGATGAATTCTTGCTAGATAAGCGCTCCACCTCCAGTAAGTCTGAATATATTACCGACAAACAATCACGCTTATGTCGGATCCAATGTATAACTTTATTTTTCAGCGACTCTTCATCCTCCCTATATGAAGAGAGGTTGAGCTTAGGAATATTAGTCATAAGCACTCTCCAACCCGTTTTCCTATATGTGGTGTTAGTCTGCCTGTATTCCACCTGGTTACTAGATGCATCACTCGTGTGGGGTACGGCATGGTAATCCTGCTCCCAAGCTCTTTTAGCCCTGCCCATACTATGCCAATTGGCAACTCCCCCTCCATTTCTGTTGCTTTGAGTATTTTTATGAATGATGTCGCTCTGTCCACCCACTCTCCATGTAGTCACACTCTCTGATCTAACTCCTCCAAGAGCGTAATTCAATCTATTTTCCCATCCACGTTTATCCTTGTTGATCTTACATGATTGGGTTTATTTTGGGCCTTCCGGTTGTTTGCCAACTCTTTGCTCTTCCAATTTCCCCCCTACTTTATTTGAGTCATATAGTCTCTGGTTGTTTGGTACTAAGGGACGGGGGGGCAGACTGGTTCTTCTCACAGCTTGCGCAGGGTTCTGCTAACCTAGCTGTATCATTGTAACTAGTTAAGTTACCTACGATTGCCTTAAGGTTGGTGACCTCTTTGGTTAGTGCGTGTACTCTTGATATAAGGTCGTCTATCAGTTGTGAGTTTCCATTGATTAGTAGACTATTTGCCTGCATTACAGGTCCTTTTAATGAGTCATGCAGTTCTCTAAGTGTTCCTGGGTATGATCAATATGTTGTGATTGCATGTGTGTCTTGGGAGACAGTGGCGGTAAATTAATAGTCTGAATATCTGTCCCAGGTTCTGAGGCTAAGAGGGAATACCTGTTTGAGCACTCAACCGGTGTCAGCGACGCTGCGACTCTCTCGGGTTTATTTATCTCGGCCAGTGTGCAATTATTTGTCTCCTGGTGGGGAAAATGATGGCTCTGGCTGTTAGGCACTTGTTGTAGGGGAAGAGTGTCTGGTGTACGGGGCTGGTGCTCAATTCTGACCTTCGTCTGGCCCTTTGTAATAGTGTTCTCTTGTTGAACATTTGTTATAAAAGGCAGTGATTTGTTCTTTCTTCTTACTAATTGATTTACATTTGCTGTTGAACATTGATTCGACCTCTACGATCAGATTGTCAATTTCATCTATAGAGCAGTTTTCTGCTGCGCTCTTTCTTATTTTTGAGGATTTGCCTTTTACTAACCCCTCAGGGGCCTTTCGCTTTCCCATTGTGAGAAGAGAATTGGGTAGTATAAGCTTTCCCAGTAATATGCCCACGTCTGTTCTTAAGTGTTTCTCCTGTTTATTCAATACAAGGGCAAGTTTTGCCAGGTATGACAAAAACGCTAGAAATAGATACTACAGCCCAAACAAGAGAAATGAAAAACTAAATAAAAATATTTCATGCAGCTATCCTTGGTTGCACCTGAAGTATATTAGTTGGCACCAGTATATTACAATTTAACCCCCAACCTTGTTGACCGCGGGACATATGTCACTACGCAGATTGAATGTCTATATGACACAGCTTAATGTTTGTCCGAGGGCCTTGCCTCAACTCTTTCAGAGCAAATGTCATTAACCGAATATATTCCCTGTTGGTTGATTGCAGAGGGGCGCAAAAGACGTTCCTTTGAGGTTAGAAGGGAGGAATTAAGCGTCTTACCCAAGTCAAATGATGTTCCTGGCGCCAGATGAAAGGGTGGTGGCCCTGCCCTGCCTCTTCCTGTCAATGATGGGCAAGGATGGGCCCGCACTTGGCCCGGGCTTGGCCCGGGCGCATCCCGGGCCGCAGGGGGGTGAGGCGGCGCTTTTTGCGCGATGCTGATACTGATGCCTCCCCCTCGTTAGCGGCAGCGGGAGAAGGTAGCGTTGCACCCTGGGACAGGTAGTCCTCACCAGGGTGTTCAGCGTCTTGGGTGGATGCGGGCAGCAACTTGTGGGGGGTGCACCCTGCGACTACGGTCCCACCAGGGTGTGTTGGACCAGTTCAATGCAGATGCCCCCAGGCAAAGAAAAGAAAACAACAACGGCGTCCCGCGCCGCGGGGGTGAGGCAGCGATTTATGCGCGATGTTGATACTGACGCCTCCCCCTCGTTAGCGGCAGTGGGAGAAGGTAGCGTTCCACCCTGGGACAGGTAGTCCTCACCAGGGGGTACAGCGTCTTGGGCGGATGCAGGCAGCAACTTGTGGGGGGTGCACCCTGGGACTGCGGTCCTACCAGGGTGTGTTGGACCAGTTCAATGCAGATGCCCCCAGGCAGAGAAAAGAAAACAACAACGGCGTCCCGCGCCGCGGATGGTGAGGCAGCGCTTTATGCGCGCTGCTGATACTGACGCCTACCCCTCGTTAGCGGCAGCGGGAGAAGGTAGCATTGCACCCTGGGACAATTAGTCCTCACCAGGGTGTTCAGTGTCTTGGGCGGATGCGGGCAGCAACTTGTGGGGGGTGCACCCTGGGACTGCGGTCCCATCAGGGTGTGTTGGACCAGTTCAATGCAGATGCCCCCAGGCAGAGAAAAGAAAACAACAACGGCGTCCCGTTGTTACTATAGCTGGTAGGCGTTGGAGGAAAGGGGGATGGGAGTAGAGAATTCTGTGTGTAGGGAAAGTAGCAACTAGACAAGAGCCTTATGTCCAGTACGTGATCATGGTGATAAAGTGTGCGGTGATGCAGTCCAATGGCCTTTCAGAACAGGTGGGTTTCCATGTCTCAAGTCTGCTCCATATGAAAGAGGGCAATATTTCCATAGGGTTGAACCATAGAATGTTAGCTTTTCACTCAAGAATGTTTGTATCTTTTCCTGTGGTCACAGAGGGGCATATGTACAACAAAATGTCGGCGCGCTGACCTGCGCCAAATTTGGCTGCGCCGCGCTCTGACATTTTCAAAACACAGGGATGTGCCCTATTTGCTACAATACGGCGCACCACTGTGTTTTCCCTAACGCTGGCGCTAAAATTAGCTGCCTAGCGCCAACACAGACACCCTTGCATCATAGTGTGTTGCACGGATTGATTGTTTATGTACAGAAAGGTGTCCCTTCATGCACATAAACAATCATTAATGGCTTTTTTTCTCTTTCTATGTGTGCTGCAGAATGCAACACACATAGAAAAAGCAAAAACGAGGAGAAATAAAAGCATTTCTCCTCGTTGCGCCATCCTAATGCCTGCTCTTGCACGGCGTTAGTTTTTGGCGCTGCCTCAGATTTACACCTCCTTGTAAATCTGGGACAGCATTAAAAAGCAATGGGTGTTGTGGTGGAAAGCCCACAGCAACACCCATTGCACGCCCGTTTCACTACCTGTGTTAAAGGGTAGCATATTTACTAAGTGGCATTAAGCCACAAAAGGTGGGCTAATGGCACTTTGTAAATATGGTGCAGGGCATACCGCCACCGGAGGGTCAAAAAAAGTGACGCTCTGGTGGCGCTAGTGGCTTGTACATATGCCTTAGAGTCTGTTTCAAGTGACTGACCTTTGGCGCCTAGTCAGCGGTTATGGACTCATCAGTCTCTTGAGGGATCGGGATATGCGCATACATGCAAAGCATTGTGGACTGTACTCAAATGCAACCCCTTGCTTGCCAGAAGCAAGTCAAGAGCCATCCTGGCAAGGAGGACCCAATTGGTGACACTGCAACAATGCATGCGAGAGAAGATGGCTGAAATAACCACGCTGATCTAGTGTCTAAGAACTTTGTTGTGACAACAAAAAAGTTGGGACAGTTGAATGGGAGTCTAGTGGGGTCTGTAGGTCCCAAAAGTAGAACTTCTTTCTTTAGGGCATACAAACAGAGCCAGCCCTGATACTTTGTGGTTTCCATTAACCTATCTGAAATCAACCTTGGCTCATTGGAAACTGTGATGTAAATCTGAGAACATTTAGAGTGGGGGGCAACCTAGTTTGTAGTTGCTAGGGGTGTTCAACAAGCGATGGCCTGTGGGATTGTCCATGAGCTGTTGTCAGTGTGGAGAGGAAGGAAGTTAGTTTACCCTGATGAGTTCTGATAGTCAGATAGGATTTGAACAATTATAGCACTGTTCAACCAACTTTACGAGTCGCAACAGCCAGTTGAGGCATCTTGTGCGGTCAATAGTATCCAGGGCTGTCAAGAGGTAAAGTAGAGTCAGAGCACATGGGACTGACACAGCGGAGAGCCTAGATATTGAAACATGTTTTTATTGAGGTCTCTGTTTTCATGATACATAAACATATACTACAAATAACTCATTTGTGCTCATGGTGAAGAAAAGTTCACATATTTCAAGCTATACAGGCTTTGATACCAAGATTACTTCATGACAGGCATGTTTCGGTTATTTAGTGCTTGCATACCTTCATCTCTCCATTAAGTGTATTTCTTGCTTACTGTAGTTAGACGTCTTTAGCATTAATGTCTATTTTCTGCTCAAGGCGGCTGCTCATCTCGTGGGAACTGCATTTTTCAGTCAATGACTGCCATCAGACTAGATCTTCCGCCAACTTCTCATCTCGTCTCATCAGTTTCATCCGAATCTCCTCTGACACACATCATTCTCCTACAACTTTTTTTCCAGGCAGTCCTCTTTTGGGCTTGTGGGCTTAGCTAGTGTATAGCCAACTGCCTCCATGGCAGCAATAGCGTAAAGTAAATACATGTCCTCTTTTTTTTATTTTTGGACCTGCTTGCACCCCTACCTACCAAACATATTTGTGGACAGTTGTGTAACTCTTGTTGGATCCATTCGCGGTAACATCAGATTCCCTGCGTCCATTAAGTGTGTATTAATGGGCATTCCCATGTCAAAAGAAAATACATGGCATCTGTCTGTTGACATGTGGGCCAGTTCTGGGGCTTTTGAGTGGTGTTTGTTACTTGGCAAACCCTGCTAATCTTCACTACTGCATACCTCTGTTGATGTAGGACATCATTTAATGTGTCGCATAATCCCTTGATCTGTCACACGTGATCTAAAGCGTATTGACTTTGATGATGTTTAGCAGAAAGAGGAGATAAATTCTTGGAAAGGCAGGAGACAGGACAATCAAAATATCTGATTGCTAATCCCAGCACCCCTTTTGACTATCTCATATGGTTGTTAGCTCTATCTCTCTGTGGACCGGTCCCCTTCCCTGCTTAAAAATGCAGGAGATTAAGAATAGGAATGTACAAGTTGTGTAGGATTTCCTCTGTAATTATCTTGAAGGGGGATATTACCAAGGAATTGCGATAATTATCGCAAAGCGCGCTTAGCGCTGTTTTTTTTATCTTCGGCTATCGCTGGATTTCATCGCAGAGATAACGCGTTATTATCAACGCTTATCTCCAAGGCGATAAAAAATCCAGCGATAGCGGCGAAACCCAGCAATAGCGCGAGAAATCCAGCGATGAATTCAACGCGCTAATGAAAAGCTTGCTAATAGGCAGGTGAGGACTTAACCTTACAATCCACCTCCCATTGACTACAATGGTTAAGTCAGGTTTTTAGCAGGTGTTAGATTCCAGCGATAATCGCGGTTAGCGCAAATTTTTTATCGCTTCACGGGCATTGCTAATAGGGGAAGTTGTGTTTGCGACTGTTTTCAGTCGCTTTTGAGTTGAGAACGCCTACTTTGCATGTCATTAGCGATATATATCGCTGACATGCAAAGCGGCACCAAAACGGTCGCTTTCGCCATAAAGCTGTCGCTAACAGCTGTTAGCGACAGCTTGCTAATAGGGCGATAGAAATATGCCGCTTTAGCGGCAAAAAGTGCAGCTAAAGCGGCGATAACGCGCTTGGTAATATGCCCCCATGTTTTCAAAATGTTGTAGGAAAAATAATTCAGCAAAAGAAACTTTCGTGGGAAACAACCCATGCAAAAATCCATGCTCCTGGCCAAAGATTTTACCTTGTGACGTAGTGACGCCCACACAGAAAACAGCACATTCAGGTTCTGGTGACCACTTTCTATCATCTGCACCTCGCGCCTGATGAGGACTGGTTATAACACGGAGGACCTTGAGGAATCTGCCAGTGACTTGGACATGACCTCATGTCAGACTGTACAGCAGCAGTTGCTCCAGTCCATCCCCAGGTGGGGCCATGCTCCTATCAGCAGTCCTGTCGAAGGAAGATCGTTATTTCCTCACGTCCAATGTGGAAGGCTTGAAGAGTGAGTTTGCCCTGTGAGGATACAAACGTGCAGCTTGCAGATCATGCCAAATGTCACCAGTGTGCACAAACACCTTGAGGATATTCTGTGGGGAAACAGCCTTTAAAAACACGGGCAGAGCCACGCATGCTGTTTCCCTGCAAGCACAACTACGCTTGCCGTAACCATGAATGTGCGTGGTTAAGGCAGTGCGAGATCTAAATGTCTGGATGTGCAAGGACGGTAACAGGAACAGGAAGCGTCGGGACAGAAAGCACGCAGCGGACAGGTAAGAGGGACTAGGGCCGGGTTTGCGGGGGCAGGCGGGTAGTTTTAGGGGTGGGGGTCGTTTTTAGGACTCGGGGGGGGGGGGAACGGAGTTGTGTATAGGGAAGGGCCTGGTTCTAGGGTTCAGAGTGGTGGGGGGTCGGGGTAGTTTTAGGGATGGGGGCAGTTTTTAGGGCTCGGGTGGGGTCAGTTGTTTATAGGGCAGGGTTTCAGGGCTCAGGGCAGGGGAGGGGGAGGGATAGTTTTAGGGATGGGGTAGTTTTTAGGGCTCGGGAGGGAGTCAGGTTGTTTATAGAGGTGGAGAGGTGTGGTGCAGCGGCCAGGGCAGCTGACTTCGGAGCACAAGGTTCACAGTTCGATCCCCGGCTCCGGCGGCACCTCAGCTCAGCACCAAGTGACTCTGGGCAATAGCTCACTTAATTTCCACTCCGGCCCCCATCGCTTTGAGACCCGTAAGGGTGAGTAGCTGCGCTATATAAAAACGGACTTACTTACATATAGAGTAGGGGCCAGGGTTTTAGGGCTCAGGGTAGGGCGGTCGGTGTCGTTATCGGTTTTAGGGGTGTGGTGGGGTCGTTTTTAGGGCTCCGGGGTCGGGTTGTTTATAGGGCAGGGGTCAGGAATTTAGAGCTCAGGGCAGAGTGGCTGGGTTGTGATCTTTACCACACATCCCTTTAGCATTCATGCCTTTACCACAAAATTGCGTGGTAAAGACATGCGTAATAAAGGCATTTGTGGTAAAGGAATGCTTTGCTAGACGCATTTGTTGCTAGGGCTGTGCTGTAGAGGAATGAGCGGTTTAGCCATGAGTGCCTCTGTCATACAACCTATTCTGTGACATGGGAAGACTTTAGAATCCACCCACTTGTGGCTTGGGCCTGGCCTAGTGAAAGATGATCCAGCCCTTGGGTCAGTTCAACCTCCAGGAGGGGGCTATGCTCCTATGAGGGGTCCCCACAGAGGGAGTTCATCAGTTCCTGTGGATCAATTTATTGACTTTGCTCCCTATTTCAATTTGAAGCTATGGCCATCAAATCACACCAAATGTCAGCATCAAGCAATTAACACCTTGAGCTATCTTATCTGCCCCAATGCCAGCTTGGAAGGAGCAAGGCCTGAAGCAGTAGCCCGTGTCAGTATTTCTCTGGCCTCCCTGCTCAGTGATAGAGGGGCGTCTGGAAGCTTTCACATTATACCTAGTCGCATGTGGCAACCACTTCTGCAGGAATACCCTAATCATATCACATCAGATGCGACCACTCACTCAGGAGCCAGTTCCAAGTACACCTGGTTATTCTTCCTAACAGGAGATGAAATAGTGTACCTCCTCCAGGCCTCCCAAAAGGTACCTTGTTTAAAGGCCTGCGAAGCATTGCATTTGCTGCGACCCCTCCCATCGCTTTATGGACATTTGACATAGTCTATTGGGATTGAAACCCTAAAGAGGCTCCTCCTTTCATCAAATGTAGTAGATGCATTCTTTAGAGAAAGCAAGAGTAAGGACCAGATGTACGACGTGATTTTGCTTGCGCAAACGGGTTTACGAACCCGTTTGCGCATGCAAAATCACTGTTGGCCATGTACAATTCCTAAATAGCGAGTCGCAATTTATTTAGGAATTGCGAGTCGCAATTAGGAAGGGGCGTTCCTTTCCTAATTGCGTCCGCAATGCTATGTGTGAATGTTTTGTGACCGCAATTGCGGTCGCAAAACACTCGCAAATTACCACCCTCTTCAAGAGGGTGGTAATGCAGTCGCAATTTGGGAAGGGTCCCTGGGGGACCCCTTCCACTTTGTGACTGTCTCTAAAAATATTTTTTAAGGGCAGGCAGTGGTCCCAGGGACCACTGCCTGCGCTTAAAACACGAAACAAAAACGTTTCATTTCTTTTTTTTAAATGCATCCCGTTTTCCTTTAAGGCCTCTTTATTAAAAAGCAGTCCCAGACATGGTGGTCTGCTGAGCCCAGCAGGCCACCATCCCTGGGAGGGCCAGCCATTCCCAATGGGCTCGCAAATTGCGAGAGGCTCATTAATATTAATGAGTCTCGCAATTTGCGACCCCATTGGGAATCGCAAAACAGTGTAATAACACTGTTGTACATTTAATTTAGCGCCTCGCAATTTGCGACTCACAATGAGTCGCAAATTGCGAGGCGCTAAATGAAAGGGTCGTACATCTGGCCCTAAGTATTGGACCTAACTTATTCTAGTGTTGGGCCTACTATATTCCTATCTCAAAGTGATATACCTCACTGTTCGCAGCTAAATTTTTATTTTTATTTTAGGGTGTACCAACACTGGTAACTGACAGTGACAGACCTTGCTTAAGGGATAGTGAGGAGTACACATTTAAATGTAATACTGCCAGAATTTTAGATACAAAGCACAACAACTTTTAGCCTCCCCGAGCATGATATCTGTATGGTATATTGCTAATATATAGTTAGATGGGAACTGGTAGGGGCCAACAAAAAAACCACATAAAACACTACCCACCCTATCGTGCCCTAGCAAGAATGAAAGACAAAGTGGGACCTTTGCACAAACACAAATGCGAATACGTGCAGTGCAAGCTTACTGTGCTAATGTTTGAGCATGTGCCTATTTGTAACTCGCTATTTGTGCATGTTGTGGGAGTGAGCTGCACTGGCTATATGTTTCTCCGTACATAGGCAGGAGTTGCACATGTTTCTACTCTTTGCATATCCAGTGGTTTGTCCTACATCCTTTTCATGGTGCATGAGAGCTGCCTGCCTTGTGTCTACAGCCCCTGTATTGCGAAGGCTTCATGATGTGTGATGGGTGCTGTGCTTAATTTGTGCCGGTGCTTTCCGGTGCTCAGCACCGGCACTTATTTCACAGGGCTGGGTCTATTAAATCTCATGACACTGGTTGAGATTGCCAATGCTTGTTGGCCGCTTAGGTGTATGTTTTTAGGGTCCTTTTTCTATCTCTGCATCCCACTGTATTGTCTCCGCCTCGGAACGGAAGCGGAAGCGGAAGCTGGGTGGTAACTTGCAGTGCGACTGAGAGAGAAAAGGAAGTTCTGCTGCTCAGACACTGTTCATATTCGGGCCGAGCTGGTGGGGGAGAGAAGAAAGCGTTGCTCCGTTTCATCTGCATTTTTTGGATGCAGGGCCTTAACATAAGTCTCCGCAGCCACGCAGTGCGGGGTGGGGGAAAGGGGATAGGTCATCTAGAGGGGCTCTTCCCAGCCTGGATTATGCATTGCAAAGTTATTATAAAAAAAAATTCCCAGCTGCTGCTGCCAGGCTGGGTCCTGTAATGTCGTCCATGTCGGACCACTCCAAGTTACCCCTGTAGATGAGGAGTGGTTGCCACCCCTGGTTCAGGACCACAACGTAATGTGTTGGGCTGGCCCAGCGTACGCTCGGCCAGCACGTGTGTTAATGAATAAATAGCCCAGGTCACGCTGGGCGGAGTCAGTGAGTTACTGGCTGCACTCAGACCCACACGTGTCTCGACTCCATGTGTCTTCTGTGTTAGGCCCTGACCTAGGACACTACACTGGCGACGAGGTGGTCTCCCCACCCCCACCGTGACTCAACTCACCGGCTGTGCCTGCCACCGGCACCGCCACCACGAGACTGCCCCAGCCGCGTCTCCCGCATCTCTCACCCAACGCACAGCGCGTTCCACCGCACGCCTGCCGCCGCTATCGCGCAGCCCTGCGCAGCCTCATTGCCATCAGATTCGACAGCATCTACGGCTGCCCTGCTGTCCGCGCGTGTGCGCGTGCGGATTCCTTCGGTGCCTTCCGGCACCCGGCCATCTCCGCTACAACCCTCCGGCGGCCCTCAGAGTGGCGGTAAGAGTGACGCCGCCCACTCCCAGCCGCTCTCCACGCCTGCACCTCCGGCCACAGCCCAGCTGGGTTTTCTCTCTCTCTTTTCCCCCCCTCGCATCAAGGACATTTCAGGCCGCCTGCCTAGCCACACGTGGCGTCCAAGCACAGCGCGCCCTCATCTGGCCCGAACACGCAGGGCGTAGGCCGCAGTTGCCTGGACTCACTCCGCAGCGCCCTCTGGTGGCTGTGCGCACCCGACCGCTACGCCTCACCCCTCACAGCCTCACTGCAACTGTCGAGGGTTTACCGCCTACACCGCCCTACGGCGCCCCGCGTGACGCAGCGCCTACTCACGGGCCCTGCCTGCTGGTGCCCTATTGCAAGTGCTCAGCCACCCTACTCACGCCCACTGCGTCGACCACATGGCGTCTGTGCCTCATCTGGAGCCATTTGCCATCACAGGCCCCCCACCTTCCCAAGCAGCACGCTGGAAGGCATGGGTCGAGCGCCTAGAAACATATTTCGACGCGGCGGACATCCCTGCTCCACGGAGGAGGCCCATGCTTCTTCACCTCGGAGGGGCTGACATTCACAAAATATCTAAGACCGTGCGGGAAGCAGGACCCCCAAGGAACTACGCCACGATGCGCGATGCCATCACAGCCTATTTTGAACCTTTTGCCAACCCCGACTACGAGCGCTTCCTGCTCCGCCAAGCCCGCCAACAACCAGAGGAGTCTGTAGATATCTTCTACGCGAGGCTGAAAGAGCTGGCAAGCACCTGCACCCTCCCAGACGAGGACGACGAAATCCGGGCCCAGTTCATCCAAGGCTGCGCATCCTCCAAACTGCGAGAAAGAGTCCTGCAAGAGCACAATATGTCCATGAGGGACATCCTGACACTTGGCCGCTCCAAAGAATTGTCCAAGGCCCGCGCAGCGCACATGGACCCCAAGCCGGCCACCACTGTCAAAGAAGAACCTGTATGCGCCATTCGCACCGACGTGCAGGAACCACGACAAAGAGCCACGAGGCCGAAGGTTACGACCCCCCTGCCGAACTCCCGCAGTCGTCCATGTGGGTGGTGCGGAGGCCTGTTACCCCACGACGGAGCCTGCCCTGCGCATGGCAAGACCTGCAGCGCGTGTGGGAAAGTAAACCATTTCTCCAAAGTATGCCGGTCAACACAGAGGAGGAAGCAAAGCGGCCCACCACGGCGAGTTCGTGCGATTGAGCCACCTCCCGAAGGTTCCCCCGACAGCGACATGGACGACGATGAAGCCGATGCTGCCACGGTCCACGTAGTCCGAATGCTGAATGCTCTGCCGGCCACCCATCATACTACGCCCATGTGTAAGGTCAAAGTGCAAGAACATGCCATAGCAGCCCTCATCGACACAGGTGCCACCATTAATCTCATGGCTGCCAGCGTCTACCGGAGTTTGCCCAACCCTCCAACGCTACGCCCTACCACAGTACAAGTCTATGCCTTCGGCACCCGTTCTCCACTCACGCTGTGTGGCGTATTCCAGTCCAGTCTCTCTCATGAGACCGCACACCAACAGGCCAAAGTATATGTATCACAGGAAGGATCAGGATTCCTACTTGGATGCCGCACCGCGCAGGATCTCAACCTGATTCACTTTGCATTCAACGTGCACGCCAACGACCTAGATCGCCTGCTACAGGGGTTCGGAACACTATTCGAAGGAATCGGATGCCTGAAGGGTCCCGCAGTCCGACTACACATCGACAAGTCCGTCGCCCCGATTGCCCTCCGTCACAGGAGAATTGCCTTCCACCTCCGCCCCAAAGTAGAAGCAGAGTTAAGCCTCCTGGAGAAAGCGGGCATCATTGAACGGGTGCGCGGCCCAACCCCATGGGTGTCACCCATTGTCGTCGCGAAGAAACCGAAACAACCGGAAGCCGTCCGCATCTGTGTGGACATGAGGGTCCCGAATCTCGCAATCAAGCGAGAACGCCACCTGACTCCAACGGTAGACGACATCATCGGGGAGCTCGCGGGTTCCAAGTGGTTCTCAAAGATGGACCTTCGCTCAGGTTATCACCAGATCCCGCTCCACCCAGACTCTCGCCCCATCACTACATTCTCCACCCATGCCGGGCTCTGGCGCTACACCCGCCTCAACTTTGGCATCTCCAGCGCTGCTGAAGTATTCCAAAACATCGTCAAAAACGTACTCCAGGGGCTGGAAGGTGTGCTCAACGTGAGCGATGACATCCTGGTGCACGCACCCACGCTGGAAGAGCACCTCCTGCGTCTCCAGGCCGTGCTATCCCGCATCCGAGACAGCGGACTCACCCTCCACCGTGAAAAGTGCGAGTTCTTGAGGAGAGACATCAGTTTCTTTGGATATCGTTTCTCCGACCAAGGCGTTGGCCCCGACCCGGACAAGGTAACGGACATACAGAAGGCTCCCGCCCCGACGTCAGTGTCTGGTGTCCGCAGCTTCCTAGGCATGGTCACGTACTGCGGGCGCTTCATCAAAAACCTCTCGGACCTGACAGGGCCTCTCCGTGACCTCACCAAATCCTCCAGCCACTGGATGTGGGAAGCGGAGCAAGAGGAGGCGTTCCGCCAAACGAAAGCTGCGCTCTCAGCTGACACGACGTTGGTGTTCTTTGACCCCCAAAATGAGTCCCAGCTGGTAGTAGATGCCAGCCCCACGGGCCTTGGGGCGGTCCTAGCCCAGCAGCAGACCTGTGGAGAATGGGCCCCGGTGGCGTACGCCAGCAGGACACTTACGCCCACAGAACAGCGCTACTCTCAAATCGAGAAGGAAGCCATCGCGATCCTGTGGGGATGCCGCCATTTCCACATCTACCTGTACGGGCACCCGTTCACAGTGGTCACCGACCACAAACCCCTCGTCCCGCTGTTTCAGGGATCATCATCGCGTCCTCCCCCACGGATAGAAAAATGGGTGCTACAGCTACAAGAGTTCCAGTTCACCGTGGAGTACAGACCAGGCACCCGCAACCCGGCGGACTTCCTATCCAGGCACGCCAGACCTGTCACCAAGCCGGAGGCGGAGGAAGCGGTAGCAACAGAAGATTACGTGCGAATGATAATCAAAAGGTCCCGACCGCTCCCAATCTCGCTGGAGGAAGTGATACACGCCACCAGAGAAGATGATTGCCTTCAGATCGCCATCCAAGCAATCACCTCGGGAGACTGGAAGAGTCTGCAGAACCCAACACCATTCCGCACGACAGCGGCCCAAACCACCTTAAAGGCTCTGCATCAAGTGCGCCACGAATTGTCAGTATCTGCAGATGGTTGTCTCCTGAGAGGCCCTCGCCTCGTCCTGCCTGAACGCCTGACTCACCAGGCAGCCCTCCTTGCACATGGAGCACACCAAGGGATTGTAAAGTCAAAGAACCGCCTCAGGAGCAAAGTCTGGTTCCCTGGTTTAGATCAACAAGTCGAGTCGATCATTCAACGCTGCCCAGTTTGCCTCGCAACCAGCCTGCCCAGCAGTCCGGCGCCGGTGATCACCGAAGCAGGCCCCAACGCCCCCTGGGAAAGAGCCAGCGCAGATTTCGGCAGCTTACCAGGAGGGAAGTACATGCTAGTAGTGGTAGATGACTTCTCGCGATACCCAGAAATCGAGATAGTCTCCTCTACGTCAGCAGGAGAGGTCATTCCCAAACTGGAGAAGATTATGGCCACCCATGGCCTGATTGGAGAGCTCCGGACAGACAACGGTCCGCCCGTTCACCAGCGCTGAGCTACTCGAGTACCTGACCTCCCTCCGGATCAAACACCGACGGATAACCCCGAGGTGGCCCCAACCGAACGGGGAAGTAGAACGGCTGATGCGGACCCTAAACAAGACGATCCAGATAGCCCTTGCCGATGGCCACATCCTGGAACAGGCACTATACCGTTTTCTCCGCGAATATCGCCTCACCCCCCATTGCACCACCGGCATCTCCCCGAGCCGCCTATGTTTCGGTCGAGCAGTGACAGACACCATCCCGCACCATCCTGTGTGGGCAGACTCCCCGAACCCTCCAAACCACTCCCTGGCAAGGCGGACGAAGACCAACCAAGAGGCGTCCCAGAGGAGGCATGCGCAGGAAAGCCCGATCACTGTCGGCGACCGAGTACTGGTGCGTGACCGCCACCCCGGCGGAAAGTTCAGATTGCCGTTTGAACTGGATCCATGGACAGTGGTCGGGATCAAAGGTACAATGGTGACAGCATCACGGGGGCACGAAAGTGTCACCCGCAACATAGCTTTCTTCAAGAAAGTCCCCGATGACGACGTGGAGGAGTTTCTACCACTTGACGAGCAAAGGATGGCTGAACTGGACATTCCTCGGGATTCGCAGGGAAGGAACGGCCGGCCCTCCGCCGTCACCGCGGATGATGACAGAAGCACCCCAGCTCCCGAGAAAGCCCAGGACAAAGAATTCAGGGGCAGTCAACCAACACAAGACAATGGCAGTCCTATGGAACCTTTGCTGACCCCCCTGACAGAAACAGCCAGGGTCGGTACTGTCTGCGGCCCTACCCCAAGCCGTCCCAGAAGTATCAGGACTTTGTTGCCTGCTGTCAACCTCCAGGCCGAGAACATGGTGGCGTCGGCAGACCAAGTAAGACTGTTCCATAGATGCCCTGTCTATCATCTTGGTACTCATAACTGTTGGGGTTTCCCAGTTGTTTGGTTTATTTGTGTTTTGGGTAAAGGAGGAATGTAATGTCGTCCATGTCGGACCACTCCAAGTTACCCCTGTAGATGAGGGGTGGTTGCCACCCCTGGTTCAGGACCACAACGTAATGTGTTGGGCTGGCCCAGCGTACGCTCGGCCAGCACGTGTGTTAATGAATAAATAGCCCAGGTCACGCTGGGCGGAGTCAGTGAGTTACTGGCTGCACTCAGACCCACACGTGTCTCGACTCCATGTGTCTTCTGTGTTAGGCCCTGACCTAGGACACTACAGGTCCTGAGTTGACAATGTCATGTCAGGAACAGAAATGTATCTATTTCGTGAGGCAGGAGGCCCGGACTTTTCCTTCCAGGAGTGGCTGTGGCCTCCCTAGGTTCAGTGGATGAACTGACGGCCCCCCTACCCCCTTGAAGCTACAACTTAGTTTCACGCACAGCCATCACTCCAAACTGAAGAGCTGGGCTATGCTGGAAAAGCATATGGCCTGACCTTCAGACACTCTTTCCATCTGCACAGCACTCAGAGGTGCTGCAAGAGCCTGTGCCCCGCATTCCTGCTTTGAAATCAGGTAAATCAAAGTAGCGACAAATCTGTCCTGCTGGCCTTATTTTTATTTCATGTTTCTTGACTCTACAGAATGTTAAAACATGAACTGATGATCTTTACTTTTCTCTGGGAAGGTTGGCAACCCTAAGCAAAGGCCTGAACAGGATTCTTAGGAAAAACATCATATGAAAAGGTCTCTACTAATTCAAACATGGGATTTCTGTCTTTGAAACTTTAATTATCAGTCGGGGTCAGTAGGGCAACTGTAGAACACGTTTCTGCATCTGGAGAAGTAGATGTTCAGGACACACTATTGTTTCCACTTTTGGTGGATGGAATTTGTTTTCTTTCTCACTATACTGACATTGAAATCAACAATGAAAGTTTGACGTCGCATCTCAAAGATTAAACTGTATGCCTTGTGAGCTGAAATTTACGCATGAATCACAGCAGCGAGCACATGAACCTGCTAAGCTATGAATGATACTTGGATGATAGAGCGTGACATTATCTTTCACACCGCTCAGCAGAAGACATGTTAACATTCCAGGGCTTTTTATGATGTAAACCTGAGATACTGCCGCTGTTTGAAAACGGAGACTGCTATACTTTGTGCGTAACACTCTTCTGTCTAAAGAAATCTCTTGTGAGATCAGTGGAATCTTTGAGACAGCTCTGCTGTCTAAAGCTAAAGTTGGAACATTCTGTAACTCTTTAGGTGCGGCTCTTTTGAGACGCCTGCAACTTGTGTTTCCTGGGAAATATCTCTGCTGTCTAAAGACAAATTGTGAGTCAGTTGCATGTCGTGAGGCCTTTTCACAGGGGTGTGCAATTAGGCAGGGTGCTAGTGAACTTGCTCTCTCTCAGTATCTGCTTTTCTTCCTCCCCTTCACATCTCACTCCTTCCCTTGTTTCCATTCTCCCTTCAGTTTCTGCCCTATGTCCGCGTTTTCTCTTAATTGCCGCCTCCCTAAACTAACTGCTTTTCATTTTCTACCTTCCCATCTTTCCCTTCCACTCTCCTTTCATGTGCTCCCAGCTGTCTGATCTTCTTCGCTTGCATTTCTCCTCTTTCCACTTTTAATTCTCATCATGTTCCACTCCAATCTTGCACTCCCAATCTCTGCTTTCCCCACTTCTCTTCACATTCCTTGTCTATCATATTTTTCTTTGCCTTCAGACCTCGCCTACTTCCTCACTCTACCTTTTATGTTTTTCCTTCTTGCACATATCTTTATATCCACTCCAGGAATCCATGTTTGAGCTCTGGATCATAAATTTAAATCTTGGTGCGGCCACTCAGTCTTTCATCTTTCTGAGGTCGACAAAATTAGTGCCATTGAGTTGGTTAACAACATTTTTAATTTGGTGTCAAGACCTTCTCTGGTAAATATGTGCTTTACAAACATACATGGTGTGCTAAGGACACAGATATGCATTTTAATCTTTTGTTTTTCAATTTCTTTGCAATATTACACTGTCATTATTCCCTCTGCCCCTCCTTGACCCAGTACCTCCATGCCACCTTTCTTCTTTCCATTCTTGTTTCCTTCCATCCGCATTAATTCTCCATTCTTCCTCCCTTGGTGCATTATTTCCTTCATTCATTTTTTACTTTCTTTTTTTCCTGCTCCTTCCTTCACCCCTTCTTTAATTTCTTCCTTTCTTATTTTTAACCCTTCATTTTGCTTTTCTTCCTCCATTCGTCTTTCTATTCATCCATCACACATCGTTCACTTCCTTTCTCCCTCTATCCCATCATTTCTTCCTTTCACATTCTTTTTCTTGTTTCCTCCTTTTTTCATCAATTACTTAATTATTTCCTCACTCCAGTACTCTCCTTCCTGCCTGCATTTGTTGCTGACTTCTTTAATGTATTCCTTCCTTCATCCCTTCCTTTCTTTTAAACAGCACATTAAAAGCACATTTTCTTTAGGTTGCAAAGCTGCCTCAAGTCCTCAAATGACCTTTCCAAAAGCTGCACATGAGATGTACACACATTCTCTAATTTGAGTTAACTTTTGAGTTGTTGTCATAGGCTTTCCATATGTTATATATTGAAATGTTATATTGATTTGTATAGTGCACTAATCACCCGAGAGGGTATCCAGGTGCTTGAATAGGTGTGTAAGTGGGGGGTGCCGAGGTGCTTATATGAAGAGCCATGTCTTCAGCTTCTTGCAGAACTCAAGAAGTGAGGAGGTAGCTCTGATGTGTTGAGGTTTGTGGATGTGGGTGGAGCCATTAAAGGAGATGGTTGGAGCCTGGGAAGTGGTTGTGGCCTCCTAAAAAAAAGTTGAGCACCTGCACTTAATATTTTACAAATTAAGCACTGGGTGCACTCGCAAGCCACTTGTTTTTGACTATATTTACAAAATGTGAATATGAATCCTGTGGGCACATCTGCAATTTTCATTCAAGATGTGTAACCTATGTGCTCATTTGCACACATGATCAGAAACGGTTCATTCTGCAACCCCATCAATGAAAACCTTAGAATCCGTGGCCTACCTACTAAAGTCGTTGGACATCAAGGTAAGAGACAGACCTTATGGGTATAAAAGAAAACGTCAATCATTCTTTCAAAAGCATCCCAGTTGCACAGAATGGCACAGGCCCCACCCACAGTGGATGAAAGGCTGCACCAATTGTTGTGGCGGGGAAATAGGTCAAGATCTGGTGAATGCGAGTCTGTGGTGTTTGCAGGCCGAATCCTCGTCGCCATCTATACATTCATGAGCCGATATCCTCGGGAGCACTGAACTTGGATCCCAAGTGTCTGTGGGTGATGCAATGCCTCAGTTTCAGCTGTCTGACCACCAACGCTGCCCACCAGTGCATTATTAGCATGAGGCCGGCGATGCTATGCCTGAATGGCTCCAAGACGGAGGTAATGACCGTGAATAAAGTGGATGTTGGAGTCCTCCAGTCCACCCCATTTAAAATTCCTATTCTGTCCGTGGCCTTTACAATATAGCACATTGAACTTCATTGTTGTTCACTCATTCTGCAGGCAGTTTGAAACTCATTAAGAACACACATTTTACATAGGGCTTCATTCATTGCTTCTGACTAGGAAACCCTGAAGGTTAGTATGTAAAATCAAGAACCAACTCGGTTATAAATGCGGATTTTTATCCAAACTATATTCTTTGCAACACATGACTCTCATCCTTTCCCACACAGTACTCCTAGCGCATAATGTGGAGCATTTCAAAGTTTTCTTATGTAACACAGAATAAGTGAGCAAAAAAAGTGTTATGTCGGTGAATATCTCAGCATCATAATCACACGCTTTACAAGTCTCTGTTATTCCCTCGGTTTTGTTCCCAGCACCAGGTATTTAGGAAGGGGGGAGTTGGTGCATCAATATTCAGTTGAACAACGCCATATCCTAGGTAAGTATTCCACCTTAATATCAACTCCAGCATATCCTGCTATCAAAATATCATACACCAAAATATGTTTACTTGACTTACCTCCACATATATGTGAATTGGAAAAATATAGATCTTTAAGCTACGTAGAGGTGGAGTAAATATTAGTAAATCTTAACTAAATGTTTTTACTGTTTCATTATTTTGGTTCTCTGTATTTTGTTAGCGCGATGTTTCTGGAGTAGATATTTCGACATATATCTTCCTGGGTGATAACTACTTGGCATAAATAAGATTCAGACCTAGGCACGTGATATACAAAATTAAGATTTTATATTCTCATAAATGAAGGAATTTTCTCTAGTGTTGGAAGGAATCTTGGCTACGCCTGTTGGAGTCACCTGTAGGATAATCAATGGATGAAACCCTGTATAAATTGTGCATGCCTAATTAGGTTTGAAGAACACAGTTCAGCTAAAATAGCCACATGTCCTATTCAACAACTATGCAATTTGTTGTACTAATCTTAAAAAATGCCTATCAGGCGATATGGTTTAAGGTCTTAAGCACTTGCTGCTGACATCTGTTGTGATCTGCAGGCTGCAGGTTTGAAACCTGACAGAACCCTTTTAATATTTATTATTGTAAAGCCGGCTAAATTGTGAATAGTTAAGCCTAATATTTACAGCATTCGTAAATGGAAAAAAAATAGTATTCAATATTATTATTATTTTTTTTTAGAAAATCTTGTTATTAATATTAAAAGCAATTGGTGCATCATGAACCAATTGTGATGTGATTGGAGTATTCCTAGTGACCATTCACATTCTGCACAGAGAAGATTATTGACATCAGGCCTCACTTCAAAAGCATTTAACAGGTTGCCTGCTTACCTCAGATCAACTCATAAAAAACCATTAATTGAACACCAGCACAAGAAAACCTCCAAAAGAACACCACCACAACAACACCACCAAAAGAACACCACCACAACAACACCACCAAAAGAACACCACCAAAAGAACACCACTATACCTCATAAATATACTTGCAACTCACAAGGAAACCTTATAAGAAGATGATACCAGTGCTCGACGCAGTTAATAACTCTCTCATTCAAAACCCCCTTCCAGAAGCACTGAAAGCGGGACAGATCCTTCGTATCTCTCCTAATAAAAGGAACTATGGTGTAGAACGAATTTACAAGCTGTTGACGAAATATGCATCAGTTGCATCACATCTGTAAGAATTGCGTTCAGTATTACTGCACACAGGATTAAAGGTTCAACTCATGGATGATATCCTTCTCATGCCGGACAATATCGGTGCCTACCTTTGGATCCTGCTTCACTTCTCTGAGGTCTTCAACACCATTAAGGCCTAACAAACGTCCTGCAATCACACATCAGATTGGTGGACACCAAACATCAATGGCATGTCTCTCATTTACCCATCTGACACATGTGATTCTTAAAGGCACTTTAAGATCTGAGTAAGGACATGGAAAACGCCTTGTATCTGTGCACTCCTCGCCAACTACAACCTCTACGCAGAACCTCGTGGTTTCTAGCTTGTTGACCGTTGCATTGCACTCTCTCTGTTCAAAGATGACATGAAACTCTTTGTAATTCCAGATTGGCCTACTCAGGACTTGCATCATCCTCCATCAACACGGGATGAAAACTACGTGCCTCAAGCTAAAGTTGAATCCATACCTCAGCTCTTGCACGCTAGGCGAGACACTCATATTCACCCTCGATAGTGACAAGAGAAGCATCATACCAACTTTCACTGTTCTGTTCTCACTATTTGAACTCCAGAATCAGATTTCAGACCGCCTGTGCAAACCCTGCTCCTCTGGTACCGTGATGCTCACTAGACAAGTTCCACTCAAAGAAATCCCACATGCTGCTGGGCTCATCAAAGAACAGAAATAATTCCCCTATGAAAGATATGCACTGACTCCTACTTTAAAGTCTCATTAGCATTAAAGCCGACTACTTCACCTACATACCATTACTATTAAATCTGGGTGCCCCAGCATACCTGGCTGAAAATGTAGCCACCTTATGTGGTCTATTGTAACACAAGAGGACAAGGGATAATCAGGCTCGAATTCCAGCAATGAAAAATAGAAACAAAACCTTCTCTTTTATGCAGAGTGGATCTAATGTCACAGTGGACCAATGCATCCACTGCAAAGATCTCTGTTTGAGCCGGTGGTCACAGGTTTGAATTCCATTGTGACCATCATCTTTCACCATCCTATGTCAATGAATGAGTCCTAGTGAGCTGCATAATGATAAACAGCCTGAAACCCAAAGCAGGCAGAACATGGAAATGGACGATATGGGAAGCAAGACAAAGAATTAAATAAACACGATGGGAACATTTACTGCATATTACATCTTCTCCATCCTTTGACATATTTAGTGCATTACATAAATGTAAACTTTATAGATGAATACAAATTTGGAGAAATTGGACCTTCAAGTCTATTGAGAGCTACCCCACCATTCACTTTGATTTTATCTGCAATATTGTTTGTGAAGTCATAGTGTTTTCCCCTGAAATTCTGCTTCAAGATCCTTTGTTGAATCAGGGGCGGACATATTTTGGTTGGCTTGGATGGCACTCAAGGAGAAAGGACTCTGACTGCATAAGAACCATTCCAGCCCTGTTCATTCTCAGGCTTCCCCTCCTACACCAACACCAAGGAATGACTTACTGTACTTACCTCCACTCACTTTGAACCTAGATCATTTAATCCTAACACTGCCACCCATGCGATTTTCAAACTTTTTGCTGCTTTCCCATTGTCATCATGTTTTTTGTTCTTCCTTGATCTACTTGCACAGTGAGAGGCACAACACTTTTTTCTGCATCCTCCTTACACTTACTCCTATTATCCCACAAATCAAACCATTGTGGACATATCTTGGAGTTTGCTGCTCTGCCCCTTTACAACTCAAATGGTGCATTATTTGTTGTATGGTTTGGAGTAGGTATGCATACCCACAAAAGGGCACATAGCGCTTCCTGAACTGACATACACTTTTCATGATTCAGTGCAATAGTTTGTTTTCATTAAGCTGTTTGCTCACTAAACCCAGCTATGAGATTGTGGATGAAAATAGTATGGTTTTATGTGTGTGATATTTTCTTCCCTCAATATTTAGTCATAATTAAGGACATCAATTTCCCACCATCGTTGAAAATCTGCTGAGGGACCATTTCCCTGGCAACCATTTGTATAAGGAAGTATAAGGAAGGATGTAATATCCATCGTTGAGGAACTGGACAGAAATGTGGCTTCCACCCATTTGCTAAAATAATCAGTAAGCACAAAGGAGGAGTTCATTTGACTGAGCAAAGTATTCGTTGGACTAATGAGATTAATACCCAACTTGCACCGAAGTCACAGTAACGCAACTAAGTTTAAAGGACTAGTGCATGTCTTGTGTGTTTTTGTCATCTGCTGGACAACTCTGCTGAGCCTCTGTCTTTCATACAGTGCAGTAGATGCAGTCCTTCGGCAAAGAAAGAATAAGTGTTGGGATCAGCTTCTTCCCATCGCCTACTTTGCTCCAAGCTCTGGGTGGTGTACAAATATTAACACTTGATAGCATTTTTTAAATTATTCAGTAGGGTTGTAAATTTGCAGTAAATGCCTTTCCTTTAGGCCATTCCTTGACAATCAGATTTTGTACTGTACTATACAAAAAAAAAAAATCTCCACTTGAGCTCTTTCCTGTTTACTCACTGCATGCAAATCGTATTTTTCCTCTGACATCCATTCCATGGACATTTCCAAGCCATCATCAATTTCTTCTTCATTACTGCCTATATCACAGGGTGCTCAAACACAGTCAGTCATCTGTCACATGTATCCTCCCAGGAATGTGTTCAGCAGTGTATGCGTACTCATAAAGTATGCAGGCCA
This sequence comes from Calotriton arnoldi, assembly GCA_963921515.1. Lineage (NCBI taxonomy): Eukaryota > Metazoa > Chordata > Amphibia > Caudata > Salamandridae > Calotriton > Calotriton arnoldi. The sequence continues at coordinate 591,109 of CAWUFW010008170.1, forward strand.
GCATAGCCACATGGTACGACACTGCCCTAGACTCACCACCCATCAAAATACTGAACAATGGTTTGTGATACATGCACACTAGGAAATTCATATCCCATAGGAACGTTTAAAATTGTTCATAGCTCATCCCATTCAGTTACATTAACTCAGGACATTTCAATGTGCGTGAAGCAAATGCTTATGCACAGTTTTCTCTCCTATTGGACTGGCATTAAACTGCTTCCTGGTCGACCTGACTCATGTAAATTGTTAAATTGATATTTAGCATCAAATGATTTCAATGATGGCCCACTTGCATTTCCTTCTAGATCTCCTGCATATTACTTTTACTCCCAGCATCTCAGACAAAATGAATACCTTTCGCCGCTGATCTCTCAAAGGGTTCACTTTTATCAGTATTTGCTTATTTATTTTGCATATAATTGACTCATACCAAGTTAGACATTAGCTCTTCCTTATTCTTAGGTTCAGGGAACAATTGCAGATACAAAAGATGGTTTGAAGTGAATTCTATTGGCTTCAATCACATGTCCTAGATACTCAACAATTGACTGCATGAATCTACATTACCCACATGCTTTAACTTTACTACCACCATGTATATAGCACCTCCTAATTTTCCTTTACAGTGACTGTCAAAATCAGAACATAATGTTAAAATGCACAGACACTGTTAAGGCGGCTAAAAACGTTAACCTTGATACTCTGGAATGCTGCAGAAGCAAAAGACAACCCGAATGGTGCACAGCTAAGTTGCTATGACCTTTCTGCTAAGATAAAGGCAGTAAAATGCTTTGAGTCTCTATGTAGGTTGATCCGATGGTATGCTGATGGTATGCTGTATTGAAGTCAAAAGTGGTAAATACATTTCACATCCCCAGAGTCATCACCATTTCTTAGATCAATGGCAGTGCTTGACAGTTTACTGCCACCTGCTAATTGGAGGGTCTCAAGTTAATGCATAATCTCAGCTCTCCCACTTATTTTCTTGCTGTAATTTCTGGGGAAAGCCACTGAGAAGCGTTACCTTGACCTTATTCCCAGCTGATAATGCTATGTTCTGGACCTTCTGTTCTACAGGCTGGGCATTGTCCTTCAATGCAGTCCAATATTGGAATCTTTTAAACAGTTCTTGTCCTTTTCTAAAGACATTATTATACTCTTGCAGAACTGTTTCACAATCATCAATGCATGCTAAATACGCATGGTTAGGTTCATGTGTAATATTTTGAACCACATACACTGAAAGCAGTTTTTTTCCAAATTTGAGTATGACACCATATACTTATTCTAGTGCAGTTCTGTTACCACCATATACAATAGAAATGGAATTGTAGGTCTCCATCAAAACTCTAGTAATTCTTAATCTAGAGACCACCAGAATATTCACTTCTAAATCTTGAATTTGGATAGTGATAGTGCATCTGGGTTGGTTCTCATCATCCTTCTTCTGTATCAGTGTGAGCATCAAAACAAAATTTTCCATGTGTTCCTCCAAATACAATACATCAGCATCTTCTTCTAAAAGCAAATATGAAAAACGTCTGCACTTCTTCTTTGTTTCTGGGGATGTTTTGAATGCAGCAATATGTGATACACTCACACCTGACACAGTTGGGTTTACTTTGCATCCTATCTTTATTTTTAAACTTATTGGTGGGTTTAGCTTTTGCACCAATCATATTCATTTTTACAAATTAACCCTAGTCATTTGTGAATTCAATTTCTTCTTTTATGAGCATTCTACAGTTTTGATCATCCTTCTCAAGGCTGAGGGCACAGCCATTTAAATATAATTCTTGTGCCTTGGTACAAGTTGCGCGTATTACAATCTGATCTTGGATCATTTCATCATGGTCCTTAAAATTATATGTTATGACCTGGGCCACTGGAATTATGCAATTGTGCGGCAGCGGTGTTTCCTGCATAATTATGGATTTGCCACATTTGCTACCTAATTCATCATATGATGCATAGTCTGCAGATTTTAACCCAAAAACTTTTTTACTAGCTCAAACATTTCAAAAGTTACTAAAAATGCAGCGACACATTTTGCAGCGCAGTGGAAGGCCCTTTGCAAAGATTGACTGGTCAACATTCTGTTGCTTATTTCTATATTTGGGTGCTAAACTGGTAGTAATAAGGTGCAACCTATGCCCAGAGAGTGTTTACAAGTGTTAAAATGAGAACATAATACAGTAATACTATTGCAAAATTTGTTGCAATACACCACATAATTTGTCTTTTCTTGCTGCATAATTTAGTCAACCGTGACGCATAATTTGGCCTTCCCTTACTGCATAATTCTAGTGGCCCTGGTTATGACCAATTTTGTTGTGTAAGCTTCCATGTATTCACCCACATCCAGTTTGAAGTTTAATGCACAGGATTTAAGTTAGCAGTTTATGATCAATAGCAGTGCCAGTCGATTGGTAGGACTATGTTGCCCGTGTAACTATTATTTACATTGGATATCCTCCTGAATTGGTGGTTAGCATTCATGTGTAAATGGATGCAAACAGCAAACTTTGGTATAAGGTTTGAATGGGGCTATGAATGGTATTCATAATACCTATTTTGCACATTTGGCTCAATCAGTGATAGTTTCATTTCAGCATGACATGTTTTCTTTAAGAATATGCCATGGCCGGAGTCAAAAGTAAATTTGGTGGCCCCCCCTCTACTTCTCTCACAGTAGCCTCTGGAAAAGTAGGTTGAGGTGACTGAGAGGGCCAGGTGGGTTGCAGATTCCACTCCCTCCACCATCTGGGGTGAAACTGGCGTGCCCACCTTACCTGAAGCTTTGCTCTAGCTACATCTGAAGGAACTCTTACCATGGGGAACAATGTAAGCACGCTGCATTTCTTGCACCTGCTTGTGCAGCAGAACATGCAGTGGGATTGATGGAGCAGGGTTTTCCGTAAACATGCACATCAGTCTTGACCCTGCTCCCCATGGGAACAGTCCAGCCCAAACTGCCAGGCCAGGTCCTCCCTGGACCGGATACAAGTATCCTAGAACCTGTTTCGGGGTATCACCCCTTATCAACCAGGCCAGCTTGACTCTAGTTGTATGGAGCTTGGGCATACCCGTCCCACTCGGGTGAGAAATGCAAAAAGAACAATTGATGGACAGAATGTTGAACAATGTCAAACATTCACCCCAGTACAGAGATCTTGGCCTAAATCCATCGTTTTTTTGCTCCCCATGCCATTCCAGTTTAAACCCAGCCATATGCAAATCAGTCTTGACCCTGCTCCTCGTGGGAACAGTCTAGCCCGAACTGCCAGGCCAGGTCCTCACTGGACCGGAACAAACATCCTTGGACCAGTTTCGGGGAATCACCCCTCATCAGCCAGGCTAGCTTGACTCAAGTGGCATGGAGAGCACGGGATCCATGTCTGGGCATACCCGTCCCACTCGGGGTGACAAATCGAGAAAGGAAGGAATGCCATGCACCACTCATAGAATGTTTGTTGACGCAAAGTAAATTAGGGCAGTACGTTAAACAGATTTAGTTATTTTTTCTTACAAGCCAACATAAATCATGATTTGTGTTGGGTTGTAAATACCAACACAACACTTTGCTTTGGGTTTCAGTTAAAAATGTAACCAAACTCTTTATATATCTGGCCCCAGATACTTACCTGTAGGTTAGATTACTGGTTTTTGTACTCCCAAAGATGACACAAAGCTATAAACCTTGTCTTATATTGATGCGCCGTATGCAGGGCAAATACGCTTCTAACAAAAGAAAGATGATCTTGTTTTTACACAATGAGATTGTTTTCATGTAAGAAGGGGGCTAGTTTCACAGTATAAATGATGTGCCAAATACAGTACCATGAAAGTATCTCTTCTCATGCAGTGCTAACACCTCTGATTCAACATCAATGAGACGTTTTCTTTCTGCGATTAAAAATTGGGCATGCACCAAAATCTCTTGAATTCTATATTAGTGGCAAAGAAATGTTTTAAAAATGTGATGTAATCTTAGAGGAAAAAAGTAGATTTTATTAAGGACAAAAGTTTTGGCACCAGGGATGCGTCCTCATGCATCTGAATAAGAATCGCTGGAAGTGGTTTTACTGATGGAAAACGGCCATGTGCACACTCCATTGCTCGTGTGATCCACCACAACGATGGTGCCTGTGTTTTCCAGCTTTCATCTTTAGTATATTGAGCAATGTTCAGTTCTCAACTGGTAACAAGCACTTCATGGGTTTGTCCCACCCTTTCCAAGCACTTACTCTGAAGCTTTACCAACTGTGTAGTAATAGAATTTGATGCTGGCAAATTTGTACCAAAGGGGATGATGGACGGAGCGCTTGAGCAAATCAAACACTCACCCCCAGTCAACTGATCTGGGTTTAATCCATCATCATTCTTTAGCTCACTCCACCACCCCAGACATGGCCATATGCAAATCAGTCTGACCCTGTGCCTCATGGGAACAGTCCAGACCGAACTGCCAAGCCATGTCTTCCCTGGACCGGAAACAAGCATCCTGGGACCGGTTTCTGGCTATTCAGCCGTCATCAGCCAGGCTAGCTTAAATCCAGTGGCAAAGTGAGCAAGGGACCCACGTCTGGGCATACCCTGCCAACTTAGGGCGAACAAAGCAATACCAAAGGAGATGATGGACGGAGCGCTTGAGCAAATCAAACACTCACCCCCAGTCAACTGATCTGGGTTTAATCCATCATCATTCTTTAGCTCACTCCACCACCCCAGTTCAGACATGGGCATATGCAAATCAGTCTGACCCTGTGCCTCATGGGAACAGTCCAGCCCGAACTGCCTAGCCATGTCTTCCCAGCTTCATGGCACTATATCAAACCTAAAATAATATGGTGGAGTACTGACAGCATACTCCCGGTGCTGGACTGGCAGTTCAGGTATACTGACGTTTCGAAGTGGGCTGCTAACTAGGGGGCAGATTTACAAGAACTGACGCATCTCTGCATTTTAGCAGAGATGCGTCAGTTCAATTGCGTCATGCAAAAAACCCCTTGCGCCACCATGGATGCGTCACATTTACAATGCGGCGAACCGTGGCGCAAGGATTGATAGATGCGTCACGCATCTGTTGGCGTAAAAGTAACGCATTGTTGGAGTCATGTCGCAAGCACGACGCAACTCCAGCAATGCTCAGGAATGCCTATTCCTATTGTGCTGCGTCACTCCTTACGCCTTTTGACGAAGTGGCGTCGTAGTAGTGACGCAGTGAAATCTTGTAAATTTCACTGCGTCACTTTTACAAGGCTTTCTTGCGTCGGAACGCCCACCCTGCATACATTATACCTGACGCAGGTATAATGTGGCGCAGGGCTTTACAACGTGACGCATCTCCCTAGATGCGTCACGTTGTAAATGTGTCGCAATGTGGCGCATTGTTTACGATGCTGCTGCGTCACAAAAGTGATGCAAAGGCGGAGTAAAAGTGTCGCAAGGGGCTTGTAAATCTGCCCCTAGAGCTGTTTTTGAGGATTGAATTGTCTGTTGTGGTCCAGCCTTGAAAACATCCCCTGCCTTGTAGCAACAACCCCCTGCCAGTGCCTGCACCCAGCAGAGTGAGCTGACTCAAGACTGCATCCATTATGCAGGATTTTTCAGGCCCATCAACAGCAAGCACCTTCTAAAACGGTGCTACAGCACATGCATTTATTTGCACATGTGCATAGAGGTTTTCATAAGTGGAAGTTCCAAGCAGAAGCCTGGAGCAGAAAGGTCTGTTCTGCCTCTCTGCAGGAGCAAAAGCAGAAGTACCGCAGTGCAAGCAGGAAGCAAAGGATGTTGGGTATCTCTACAGTAGCATCCTGAACAGCTGGCATCCGGTAGATGAACATGCCTCACAGACCCAAGCACAAGAAATTGTGCCCCCCATAACTACTGTAGGCCAGGCCTCTATCAGTAGGAGCTTGAGGAGAAGAAGAAGGTGGAGGCTGGCAGCATCCTAGCAATGGGGCATGCATAGAAATGTTACTAGAGGTGGGGCACATACATGGGCACTAACGAGGACTCTGGCATGATGATGGGACTGTAACAACTGGGGTAATGCACATGATACTAGGTCTAAAATAAACTCCCTTTGGGCTATTTATTCAACATTACTCTCAACCTTTCATACCACAAACAACATATAATTATCACCAGATGCCAAAAACTCACAAATTATTGCAAACATATTTATTAAGTTGGTTAAAAAAGATTACATTCATATTTACCACTAATGCAAATTTAATTAAAATACATTAAGAACACATCACTACTATAAAAATAAAATCACATATATAACACAGATAGCTCAATATACATATCAAAACATAATCATATTACAATCCATTAATGTCTCATCTCATAAATCTTTCACAAAAATTGCACATTTGCCCATCAGCTTATTTATAGAAACTTTCATCACAAGTAGACCAAAAAGCAACGCGTTTCGGAGGCATACACAGGTCCAACCGCCTTCTTCAGGCTTGATACTAATCTGTTCCCACAGTTTTATATCTATATGGAAACATACATAAAAAACAATTCAATGATACAATATCAATGCATACCTATTTATAACCAACACAAAAAAAAAACATCGATAATAATATCAACATTCTAAAATCTTAAAAACAATTATTACATATTAAATTGATTTGCTGGCACTAAAAAACTGGTGATAATGAACACAGAAAAAACACACAAATTGTTCATACATACATACAAAAACATATTGCCAATGTTAAGTCTTCACAAATTGCCAAATGTACTTAACCAGGCTTAAAACTGTTTGCTTGAATATCCATAAAGTATCAGAATATGTAAAACAGAACCCATAGGCTATTCTGCAAAAGGTCTATTAGAGCGACCCTCTTGATATGTGTACAAGGAACAATGATATTCACTCTTTCTGTGTATGTTTCCTTATTATATAAAATATGGGGATAAATTTAAACTGATTTTAAACTAAAAAATCCCTTAGTAGAACAATCAAGGGAATCAAAAAACCTCCTAACACTCATATTGCTGGTAATAAACACTATATACCCACCAAATTATATACCGGTCAATGTTCCATCGTCAGAAGTCTCCTTCTCTGATACACAAAAGGATGTAAACACCACCCACAATTATAGTGTTGTGAAGAGGGGACACGTCTCCACTCTTGTTAGACTCTCTGAAATATAAAACCCAATACACCTGTCATAATAAGACTAGACGGCTACCTTATCATCAAGTCTATTTAAATCAAAACGACGTGAATCCTTTTATTTTTAATTTAAAACCTACCCCAGTTATTCTGGACAAAGACCTGTATGATAATTAATTGCTGAATTATGTTTATTTCGTTGTCTCTCCCATTGGATGTTGTTCAAATGTCCTAAAAACCAAAATCTCAAATCAGAAAAACCACACCATCTAACATCGAGAATGTGCACCCCCTACTAATTATAACCATGATTGTGCTTCTAAACATGTAGGGAAAACAATCGCAGTCAAAGTTACCTTAATAAATTCCACCATAAACATGAACTCAAGATCAACATATACTTCTCTTCATTGGCTGTGCTTCTGTTTGTACGCCACTCGTATAACCTAAAAATGAAAATATATATAAAAAACTCCAATTAGGCAATAACTAAAATAACCTCCATGGGTGGACCAAACTAATCCTCCAAAGTACTCGCTTAATCCCGCTACGGCCTCTTCTAAATAGGGCTGCCTGGCACATAACCGAGCATGAATGTGTAGCACTTGAACTTTCCATCGGTAAATTCCATACCTTCAAACAACACCCATGTCCTGTCCCACAAAAACGCTGCTCATATAAAAATACTAGGTTCTCATAGTTCTATCTCTAACACCACCATATTGTCACTTTAATGTCATCCCTCTTCACAAACTTAATTATGTTGTGCATCAAAAGCAACATACTGTGCTTCACCATCTACATTTAAATCAGTGCATTTAAACTTCAACACAACTTCATACCTAATATAAACAGCGCTGCTTCTATGGAAATGCCAGATTCTAAACACTGTCAGTGCCTCAAACCAACTTTTTGCCATGAAACCACCCCTCTCAATGTACTTTAACCCATCAACACAGAATACTCGCGTCCTAAACTATTCAGACTGCTTGCCAAAATCGTCACTACAACTTACCGGGATTGAACAATCTCCGAATAATCTCCTGGACATACACCGAATAACCTAACCCCCTACTCAGGCGCCGTCTTATATACACCCTGCCTAATTGACAAAGTGCTCGCTCCACAACACACCCGTGCAGTAAACAGCTACGACGGACTATCTCAATCGTTCATAGCCGCCATCTTGGAATGGATAAAAACACCAAACGAACAGCATAACCCCACACATAAATCTGTCGTCAACATAAACATGGGACTAAACGGTATCTCCCTGATATTGTGTTTAAATAAAGGCGCCGTCTTATATGTACCCTGCCTGATTGATAGAGTGTTCGCGCCACAACACGCCCGTGTAATAAACAGCAACAACAGACTGTTTGAATCATTCATTGCCACCATCTTAGAGTGGAATAAAATACCACACAAACAACATAGCCCCACGCATAAATATGCCGTAAACACAAACATGGGACTAAACAGTATCTCCCTGATGTTGTATTAAATAACAAGAGGTTACCCTTCATAATGGATGTACGTATTTTCACAGCAATCGGTCTCTTCACATTATTGCCAATAAAAACTCTGCTACTCTGGCATCGAAAACATGTGGCAGACAACTCGCCTGTACGTTATAGATTTAACATCAATACTAATCTTCAACATCGAGATCGGACTGGACGTTATCTCCCCACTCATGTATTTCATCCCTGAAATCACAATCATCATTCTCCTAATGATCTTGA